>JAAGEH010000032.1:16871210-16921351 GCA_011751065.1 Lasiurus cinereus
TAAATGTTATGTCACTACCACATTGTACACCTGAAACTAATATAATATTGTGTGTTACTATACTTTAATTAACAAGAACTTAACATTTTAGAATGGAAAGCAGGAGTCCAGGAACCGGCGAAAGTACCAGTGATGCCTTCCTAGGGTCTCAGAGCTTGGGCCGAATGCCCCGAAGTTTTCTCTCTTCAGCAGTGGCCTCAAGAGCCATTGCAACTGATGCATTTCCCAGGCAATAAAGCAAAAATGTAATGGAACTGGCATGGATGAAGGGATATCTGAATACTCAGAGGTATCAGGAAAGGAAATCTTTATTTAGCAGTGCTGCTGGTTCAGGAAATTCAAAACTCCAAAGCCTGAACAAATGAGATTTTCTCCTTATATATATTTCTGAGTTTCTTTGTTTTCTAACTTCTGTGGTGGACTTTCACAGCCCCTCCTGAGTCCATAGAATGAGGAATTTAGATTGTATCTAAATATCTAACATGGATGGTGCCAGTGACCTCCCTCTAATTAACCTGTTACATACTGGGTTTATGGCCCTTGTAAAGGGGAGTATTTAGGTAAACAGGTCTTACAAGACCAGAAAATTAAGGAAGGGGCACTGACTTGATTATAGGTAAATAAGTATGTGCATTAGGGATACTGATGAACTAGGTACAGAGTCAAGCTGCTAGCCTCCTACATTCTTTCACACTATAACAACAAAAATGCACTTCAAACCTTACACCTGTACCACTTGTCAAAGTGAAGAGTACAATAAATGTAATTTAAAATGATGCTAGAAGCTGAACTAAAATTGTTCATGTTATACAGAAACAGGAATTTTCAATGAGTCACTGAAGAGAGAAATTTTCTTAACAAAATGTATTTTATAGAGCAAAGGATTTTAAAAGTTTAAATTAAAAGTTGACTTATATGGATCATAAAAATAGGTATAAAAATTCCAGAGTAAATCCTATAAAAAATGACAAATTTTGGCTTCACAGGAAAAATAAATATTGAAGGCTTAAATATGAGAAACCCTATCTAGCCGTGATTCTGAAGATGGAATCAAAGCCCCAAAACAGTCTTTTTGGGGAGACATTTCATTGACTTTAGAATGCTGATGCTACTATACTCCAAATATTTTTTAGAAGACTCTATATTTTAGGGTATTGTCACATATTGATATTTCTTAAAACCAAAACAGCAACTGTTCAAAACTAGGCCATGAACAAAAACATAAAGATACTACAGATACTTGTAAAAAGTATATACTTTTATATATGTTGATTCTCATTCTCATACCTAAAGAGTTTAAAAGCTTCTATATATGTAGAACTTATTACTGTAAAAGGACATAAGCCTAGTTCAATGTCACAGAAAACCAAAATTATATATATGTCTAATTAACTGTTACAATGGAATGACCAGAACGACTAGAACGACCAGTTGCTATGATACACACTGACCACAAAGGGGCAGATGCTCAATATAGAAGTATGTCAAATACGTAGCTAGACAGAACATCTTACTGGGAAAACTGATTGGTAAGCTGCATCTGAATTGGTTAGAACTATATATGAATTATAAATACCTGATGGAGAAATGTAGCTTTAGATTTCCCTAAGTGGGACATGACATATCTCTTGTGGGAAATGCTGAAGATAGTCCATGGAGCTATAAAAAGAGATATTTAGATATTAAAAAATGGCTGCCAAATAGGCAGACATGTCCTGCACTTTGTCACACGGTGCAGACAGAAGGAACAAATAAATTGAATAAAATCCACCCAGAATTAGTGAATTAGATACAGCTGGTGAAATAATCCACAGCCAGAAAGGGCAGAAGATGCCTAGAGAATGGTAAGATTGGGGATCTGGGCTGGAGAGAGAAACTCTCAGTTGCATGGTTGTTCGGCTTCTGTTTTGTCCAGTTTTTATTCATTAAATCCAATTCATAGGACCTTTCACTTACAAATACTCACTGATGCTGTGGTACAGGCAGAGGTGCAGTTTTGTGGAGGCTGAAGAGAGGCTGTGGAGGGCAGCAGGAATCCAGCACTGAGACATTCATGACCATCCAAAACTAAGTAGCCATTATTCCCCAGAAGAGCCAGCCCCTCCCAGTAGTCTCAGAGCAAGCAGCTAGTGCAGCCACACCCAGATTACACCTTTGCAGAGAAAACAAAGACACCTAATAGACCAAGGGAGCTCTTGGAGACTAGATTGAGGAGAAGCCATTCTGTCCTTGAAAGCAACACAGCACCACCCCCAAAGTCCTTGTCAGAAACAGATGCTTGAGTGATTAAGACTGACAGCAGGCAGGCAGGAAAAGCTGGCAGATTGGTCACGCCTGTTTGTAACCAAGGCTGTGGAAACAGACATGTAGGAGCAGTGGATCCCTAGGAATTTCAACAAAGTGCTGACTACCTAACAAGAAAATGAGAAGTGGCAGACAGAACAGCAGAGTGTGGTCTTAAACCAGTCCCCATGGGGCATTAAAACTTGGCTGAAGATCCAATAAAAAGACATAGGGAATCTGAATGAATAAGAAAACATAACTCATATATTTGTTGTTTGCAAGAGACCCACCTCAGAATAAAGGACTCACATAGACTGATAGTGAAAGGAAGGAAAAAAAATTTTTCAGGCAAATAGAAATGAAAGAAACATTGAGGAAGCAATACTTATATCAGACAAAATAGACCTCAAAGTGAAGGCCATAACAAGAGATAAGGAGGGCCATATCATAATAAAAAAGGGAGCAATTAAACAAGAGGATATAACTCTGATAAACATGTATGTACCCAATACAGGAGTATACAAATACATTAAAAAACTCAAAAGAGAGACTGATAATACAATCATAGTAGGGGACTTTAATACCCCACTAAAACCACTGGATAAATCTTCTAAACAAAAAATCAGGACATAAATAGCAATCCTAAATGACTCAGTAGATCAGAGGGAATTAATTAAAATCTTTAGAACATCCACTCCAAAGCTACAGAACATACATTCTTCTTAAGTGCAATGAGACATTTTCAAGAGATAGATCACATATTGCAGAGACACAGGAAAAGTCTCTGCAAAGTCAAGAATATAGAAAGCATATCAAGCATCTTCTAAGACCAAAATGGCATAAAATTAGAAATCAACTACAATAAAAACAATGAAAGAAATCAAATACTTTGAGGCTAAATAACAGGCTATTAAACAATGACTTGGTTACCAAAGAGATCAAAGAAGAAAGAAAAAGCATCCTAGAAACAAATGACAATGAAAACACAATCCAAAAGCTTTGGGACACAGTGAAAGCAGTTTTGAGAGAGAGGTTCATAGCTCTATAGGCAGATACATATAAAAAAGAAAAACTAATAAAAAGTTATCTAACCCTAAAACTTAAAGAATTAGAATGAGAGGAACAAGAAAAGCCCAGAGTGAGTAGAAGCAAGGAAATAATAAAGAGCAGATCAGAAATAAATGACATAGGGACCAAAAACAAACAAAAAAACACAATACAAAAGATCAATAAAATCAAGAGTCAGTTCTTTGAAAATATAAACAAGATAGATGAACCTCTAGCCAGGCTCACCAAGAAGCAGAGAGAGAAGACCCAAATAAACAAAATAGAAGTGATAGAGGTGAAGTAATAACGGGCCCCACAGACATACAAAGGATTGTAAAAAATACTATGCACAACTCTACTCCAACAAACTGGACAACCTAGACAAAATGGACAAATTCTTAGAAAAATACAAGCTTTCAAAACTCAATCAGGAAGAATGAAAAAACCTGAATAGGCCAATAACTACCAATAAAATTGAAGCAGTAATCAATAAACTTTCAGCAAACAAAAACCCTGGTCCCGAAGGCTTCCCAGGGAAGTTTTACCAAACATTCAAAGAACTAAAACCTATCCTCCTCAGACTACTCCAAAAAATTCAAAAGGAAGGCACACTCCCAAGCTCTTTCTATGAAGCCAGCATTACCCTAATCCCAAAACCAGATGCAGACACTACAAAGAAACAGAAATGTAGACCAATATCCCTGACAAATATAGATGCTAAAATCCTCAACTAAATTCTAGCAAATTGGATCCAGCATTACATTAGAAAGATCATACACCAAGACAAAGTGGGATTTATTCCAGGGATGCAAGGATGGTACAATATACACAAATCAATAAATGTTATAAACCACAAAACAAACTGAGAGACAAAATTCACAAAATCATATCAATTAATGCCAAAAAAGCACTTGACATAATCCAACACCCTTTTTTAATAAAAAATGTCACCATGTGGTAATAGAAGGATGATACCTTAACATCATAAAAGCCTATATGACAAACCTACAGCCAACATCATACTCAATGGGAAAAAACAAAACCATTTTCTCTAAGAACAGGAACAAGACAGGGATGCCCATTTGCACCACTGCTGTTCGACATAGTACTGGAAGTGAATGCCATAGTGATCAAACAAGAAGAAGAAATAAAAGGGAATTTAAATTGAAAAAGAAGTAAAAAATGTCATTATTTCCAGATGACATGATATTATACACAGAAAACCTTAAAGACTCCATTAAAAAACTATTAGACTTAATGAATTCGGAAATGTAGCAGGATACAAAATTAACCTCCAGAAATCTATGGCTTTTTTATACACCAATAATTAACTCACAGAAGAAAAATTTTTTAAAAAAATCCCATTTACCATTGCAAAAAAAATTAAGATGCCTATGAATAAACTTAATTAAAAAGGTAAAAGACCTGTATTTAGAAAACTAAAGGATATTGATAAGAAAGATAGAGGAAGACATAAACAAATGGAAGAATATACAACATGTTTATGAATTGGTAGAATCAACATCATTAAAAACTGTGCATACTACCCATAGCAACCTATAGATTTAATGCAATCCCCATTAAAATGCCAATGGCATATTTCACAGACCTAGAACAAACTCTCCAAATATTCATATGGAATAAAAAAAAGAACTCGAATAGCCACAGCAATCCTGCGAAAGAAGAACAAAGTTGGAGGATCACAATACCAGATATCAAGCTTATTACAAAACCAATGTTCTCAAAACTGCTGGTACGGGCCAAAAACAGATATATAGACCAATGGAACAGAAGAGAGAACTCAGAAATTGACCCAAACCACTATGCTCAATTAATATTTAACAAAGGAGGAAAAAGCATAAAAGGGAGTCTCTTCAATAAACAGTGTTGGGAAAATGGACAGATATTTGTAGAAAAATTTAACTTGATCACCAATTTATGCCATACACGAAAATCAACTCAAAATGGATAAAGGACTTAAATGTAAGACTGGAAACCATAAAAATATTAAAGAAATCCACAGGCAGCAAAATATCAGATGTATATTAAAGCAATATCTTTACCAATACAGTTCCTAGGAAAATGGAAACTAAGGAGAAAATAAATAAATGGGATTACATCTAAATAAAAAGCTTCTGCACAAAGAAACCATAAATAAAACAACAAGAGCCCTAACCGGTTTGGCTCAGGGGATAGAGTGTCAGCCTGTGGATTCAAGGGTCCCAGGTTCAATTCCAGTCAAGGGCATGAACCATGGTTGAGGGTACATACCCGGTGGGGAGTGTGCAGGAGGCAGCTGATCGATGTTTCTCTCTCACCAATGTTTTTAACTCTCTATCCTTCTTCCTTCCTCTCTGCAAAAAAAAAAAAAAATCAATAAAATATATTTTTTTTAAAAAAGAAGAAGAAGAAAGCCCATTGTATGGGAGAACATATTTGCCAATGTTATCCCCGATAAGGATTTATCTCCAAAATTCATAGGGAACTCATACAACTTAACAAAAGGAAGATAAACAATCCAATCAAAAAATGAGCAAAGGACCTAAAAGACACTTTTCTCAAGAGGACATACAAAAGGCTGACAGACTAATCGACCAAGAGATGCAAATCAAAATGATACTGAGGTATATCATCTCACACCTGTTGGAACGGCTATTATCAACAAATGAACAAACAGTAATTACTGGCGAGGATGCAGAGAAAAAGGAACACTCTTGCACTTCTGGTGGAAATGCAAACTGGTACAGTCACTGTGTAAAACAGTATGGTGTTTTCTCAAAAAATAAAAATGGAACTCCCATTAGACCAAGTAACCCCACTTCTAGGACCACATCCCAAGAAATCAGAAACACCGATTAGAAAGGATATATACTTCCCTATGTTCCCAGCAGCACAATTTACCATAGCCAAGATTTGGAAACAGCGTAAATACCCATCAGTAGAGGAGTGGATTAAAAACCTGTGGTACATCTACACAATGGAATACTACACTGCTATAAAAAAGAAGGAACTCTTCACTTCGCAGCTCCAGCTGCCTTGGCCCTTGCCTCACAGCCCTGGCTTCATCTGGAAGGTCATCTGGAAGGACATCTGGACAATTGCTCTGCTGTTCAGCCGTTTGATTTATTTGCATATTATGTTTTATTGTTACAGATGAATAAAATAGCCACAGAGAGAAACTTATCATTTTTTGTCTGGAAAGTGAACAAGATTTGAAAAGATCTGAGGAGAAGGATTACCAGAAAAGGGGAATCAACAATAACCAGAGCTTGCTCTCTCATCTGTCTCTGTCCTCTCCTCACCTTGCTCATTAAATCTAAACTCTCCACTGAAGCTCACGACTTGGGAGAAAATAAAAAGAAGAGGGAGAAGACAAAGAAGAAAAAACAACTTTATACTAAATAATTTCCCAATAAAAGATTTAAGTATCAAAGTTCATAGAGCAGTGGTTCTCAACCTTTCTAATGCCGCAACCCTTTAATACAGCTCCTCATGTTGTGGTGACCCCCAACCATAAAATTACTTTTGTTGCTACTTCATAACTGTAATTTTGCAACTGTTATGAATCGTATCTGTGTTTTCCAATGGTCTTAGGCGACCCCTGTGAAAGTGTTGTTCAACCCCCAAAGGGGTCGCGACCCACAGGTTGAGAACCGCTGTCAGGGTAGGTGAGGCTGATAAAAGGGTGTTGGTTTAAGAAATTAAGCCTCCTGGTCCTCCTCCTCACCTCTTGCAGTCTAACAACTCTGACTCTCACTCCCCATGGACAAGACTTATCCTCAGGAGAACTACATCAGAGAGGTTCTAAACTCGGGAATACCAAAAACGTGACTTAAGGAGGTTAAGTAAAAATTTGCACATACAATCACACTTACAAACCTAGTCAAGAACACATGTAGCTATCATATAACCCCTAGGCAGGAGAATGAAGATCTTTATCTGGAGAAAATGTACAATCCTAGAAACAGTCCAACAGATATTGATATTTAGGGATCTCCAATTTCAAAAACTGGCAGGTCCCCTGATAACTCTGGTAAAACTCTCTAGTCTACCAGCCTCCCATCCTGTTTCATGTGCACTGAGCTTCAAACCAGCATGTTATGGCTTCAATCTTAAAGATGAACAGGTGAGAATCAAATTATCAAAAGGATATTTGGAGAAACCCTTTCTAATAGTTGAATGGAACTCCTCTCCCCCAACAAAAAATAGGTGCATGTCATAATCCCCAAAACCTATAAATATTGCCTTATATGGCAAAATAGTATGATTAAGTTGAGGAACTTAGGAGGAGCTTATCTGGTGGCCTCTAAATGCAATCACATGTATTTTTATAAAATATAGACAAACAAAAGAGAAGCACACAGAAGAGGAAAAGGCAACTGGACGATGAATGCAAACATTAGAGTAGTTTGTCCACAATGAAGGAATGCCAGCAGCCAGCAGAAACTGGAAGAGGCAAAGAAGAGACTCTCCCCTAGAGTCTCCAAAAGAAGTATAGTCCCGCTGACCCCTTGCTTTTGAACATCTGGGCTCCAGAATTGTGAGAGAATAAATTTCTATTATTTTAAGGCAAAAGAAGAAGAAGAAAAAAAGAAAAGAAACTCTTACTATTTGCAACAACATGGATGGACTTGGACTTGGAGAGCATTATGCTAAGCAAAATAAGCCAGTCGGAGAAAGATAAATTTGACATGGTCTCACTCATTGGTGGAAACGAATGAACAAAAATCGATCCAGAGACATAGAAGCACTGAACCATCCAACTTCAGAAGGAAAGCAAGTGAGGTGTGGGTGGATAAGAGAGCAAGAGGACTTGTATGCGTGCATATAAGCATAACCCATGGACACAGACAGTAGAGGAGTGAAAGCATGTGCAGTGGGGTGGGAATTAGCAGGGAGAGATCAATGGGGGGGAAACGAGTCATATGTAATATAATAAAGAATTTTAAAAACATATTCTACAGGATATGTTTTCTAAGGCAGGGTGACTACTATGAATATTGTTATCTTGCAATTAAGCTATCACTTTTGTTTAGTCAAAGAAGTTAGTTCCCAGATGGCCGTGTTGGCAGCTATAACTCTTCTAAAGAAGGAACATGTATTGCTGGTATGCTGTTACGTTATGGTTCCTGTGGCTAAGAAAGTCTTGTGAGTCTGAGTGTTTAGTTGTACCTGGAAAGATACTTTGGTAGGTATTACAACTACCTTACTTTTATGTTGTGGTTTAGATATCAGTGCCTTCATGCCACACTCAGGATCTCTAGGTTGACTTATTAAGCAAAATATTTTCCAAAGATGTTTTTGCTAACAGGGTAGAGAGATGAGGAAAGCATTCTCTTGTTCCAATGATCTTGTGTATCCAGAATAGTATAATATTCTTTCTTTGGTGGCAGTTTTGCCTGCATCAATATGAGCCATAATTCCCAGATTACTGATTTTAGCTATAGGTGGACTAACAATGGAATCAATGGATTTTTATATCATGTCCTATTAAATCTGATAGGAAAATGTAATTTCTTTCAAGAGTCACATGTGGCTTTATTCTTTTTAAACTTGCTCTTATTCTGGAACAATGTATATTATAAATGTGCAAGCTGGCTATTTTCTTATGATTCACTGCAAGTATCCTCAAGTTGGACAACATCTTGGTCCTCTACACTGTTACTCTCCAGCAATTAGCCATATCCATGAAGCGTTTTCTTTCTAGGCTGTTGAGAGCAGAAAGTTCCAAGCCATGTCAACATCTGCAGAGGCCTCAAGTCACAACATCTACCTACCTCAGTGAAGGACATTTTTTTTTAATTTATTTTTTTAATTCTTGAATCAGTGAGGACAATATTTTGCTTTTTATGGGTAGAAAAGAGCCCTGTCCTAGGTATGCAAAGGTGAAAATATACATAAATCAGTAATATCATCACTACAGTGAATTTACTTTTCTAGACAACATAGCAAAGTGGGCTTAAAATACTTTAAAAAATATGAAGTCAATAACCATTTGACTGCACAACTGTATCAAAATAAGTAAACATAGCGTATGTGTGTGAATTACACTACGTCAGCCTCGATATAGCCATTTGCTTAGGAATATGTGATACAACTCATTACCATTTCTCTAAGGGATATAGGGAACACTTATAAAAGTAGCTCCAAATATCTGGTCATGGATAAGAAATTTTTACTTTAACATATTAAGTGCCCAGTCAGTCACAGGTGACTGACACTATACTTTCTGTCCAAAACAAAACAGGCTGGGCAATTGGGGCCAGTGCCAACATCGGGTGCAAGAGGTGGCTGCCAGCCCCAATCACCCCTCAGGAGCAGGGGGTGGTGGAGAAGCCCTAAGGGGCAATTGGGGCCAGGAGCCTCCATTCACACCCGCTGACAGCACCAAGCGACTGGGACCAGCACCAGGTGCCAGCAGCAGCTGTGAGCAGGGCAGGTGCCAGCAGAAGGTGGGAGCGCTGGGCAGGACCGAGGTGTGCAGAAGCAATGAATTTTCAGTAACCACCAGAGGCTTGCCCCAGTGACAGCGACTAGCGCCCCGCCTTGGTCTGGTGCCCCCACGCACCTGCTCCAGCATCCTGCCGTAGCCGACACTGGCCATGTTCTGTGCTCTGTAGCCTGCTGCTGACAACCACCATGTTCCGCCCTCGTCCACTCGTGGTCAGCGCATATAATAGCAACCAGTTGTTCAGTTTTTGTTTGTTCCACCATTCATCTATTTGCATATTAAGGTTTTAAATCTATAGATGGTTCTAGTATTAACAATAATACCTATGCTTGAAAGTTAGTGTCAACAGATAATTATTTTAAGAATTCCAGGGAAACAAACCCTTTCAAGATTGGGGGCCTGTACATTGTAAACTGTTAGGGAGAGGGAGTGGCTAGGGAACAGCAAAAAACATAGCATAGCCACTGAGTTCTTTTTAAGCCTTTGTCTTTTGAGATAATGATGTTAAACAAATTATGATCATTTTCATGAGTGTTTTCATGATTTCCAAAGGCTAGGGGAATAAAGCAAGCGTCAGCACCTCATTTTGATTTGTTGAGAAATTTGGAACCAACCAATCATTTGCATGCATAAATAAGACCATTTTATTCAAATTAGTTTCTGTCTTTTCCCTATGGACATGAACTCAAGGTGAGAGCTCCCTCAAATCCATTATTTTGAGTAAGGTTTTTTTGTCATTTTTATTATTGACTTTGAGAGAGAGAGACAGGGAGAGAGAAAAAGAGAGAGAGAGAGAGAGAGAGAGAGAGAGAGAGAGAGATAAGAGGTAAAACATTGATCGGCTGCCTCCTACATGCCCTCACTGAGGAATGAGTCTGCAACCTGAGCATGTGCCCCAACCAGGAATTGAACCCACAACCTTTCAGTATACAGGATGATGCTCAAACAAGTGAACCACACTGGCCAGGGCTGAGGTAAGAATTATAAAGAAAAAAAAAATTATATTGCTGAAAACTGGTGTCACCGCAGCTCAACATTACCTGTGCAACAGTTGAGGTTCCAATCCTGAGAGGGAAGCGGGGCCACTAAATACCATTTTGATCACTCAAATTTCTAATGCACAATATTGGGGTGCTGTGGTGGGAAAAGGAATGGTAACAAGAAATCCCCTTTGTCATCATCCCCAGAACATTTTGTGTTGTAGGAATTAAATTACTCCAACCTGAGACAGTCTTTAGCATGCAATTATAAAGGTGAAATGGTGAAAATTTTATCTTGCTAAAAGGTTACCAATTGCATTGTATTTTTCTTCTAATTTCAAACACATGGTATTTCATTTGTAAGTTCCAATTTCCATTTATCCTTATCCACAACTGTATTCATTAAAACCAGGTACAGTGAGGAAGCCCGTTAAAATGTCATTATCCCCTTTAGACATTCTAAGCATAAGGGAAGCACTTTTAGGACCATAAACTGCTGTGTTTCTTCTCTTAGTACAGGCATCTATGGTTGCACCAACTCAAACATGTGTTAACTATAGGTTCATTCTAGTTTTCTATCTTCCAAGTCTCTATCAGCAGTTTTATGAAAGGATTACCATTTTAATTTTTTAAGCTCATCACTTGTATAAATGTTAAAATCAGCTTTTTAGACCTAGCTGGTTTGGCTCAGTAGAAGGGTCACAGGTTCATTTTCTGGTCAAGGGTGTGTGCCTCAGTTGCAGGCTCCATCCTCTGTCCCAGTTGATCTGGGAACATGCAGGAGGCAAATAGTCAATGTACCTCACATTGTTTCTTTTTCTCTGCCTCACTCTCTTCCTTCCACTCTCTATAAAATCAATGGAAAAATATCCTTGAATGAAAATTAACAAAACAAACAAAACAACAACATCCTTTTAAACCAAGCGGAACATAAACAGTTTTACCCACATGAATCATGTATGTTTTGGAGGGAAAAGAAGCTCAAAGAAAAATACAGTCTTTTTACTGAAAGTAAACATTTTTATTTTTTTAAAAATAAATTATCTTTCTAGCTCCATGAACAACAGTTAATTCTACTCTCTACTAGCCATATCACTACAATTATTCAACCTTCTAAATACAACCATATTTTATATCTCCATCCTTTCAGTTACCCAGATTATAAACTTAATAATGTACTAACCATAGATCGTATTGAACTTGCTTTGGGTTTTCATTTGAACATCTTAGAAATTAGAGTTTAAAACGTGTATTATAATGAGTTGATGGAATCACAGGGCTAAGTGTAAGTACTTACATAGTTCTGCCATATAATATCATGAAGTATTTCACAAATTCTACATCAATTTATATTTAGTGAAAGATTAATCATTAGAAAAATTTTGCTAATGTGAGAATATGGAACACTGTGTCTTAGATATAGAACCTATCCACACACAAAATTATACCTATCTTTAAAAATAACTAAAGTAAATCAGTGTTATAATGAAGTAACACTGAGAACAATCTAACATCATGATGCCTGTGTGTTATAATGTAAAAGCTTAAACCTCAGAGGTTCATATATCTGTCTAATCACATAATTTGTACTTTACAGGGTTTTAATGAGGAGAAATTATACATTGCAATTCAGTCATCACCTGGTAGATAGGTTATTTATATACAAATGTTAGCCTTTTTAGCCATACATAAATGTTATTTTCCTATTTTAAAAACATAAATAAGACAATTTTCATTAACTCAACATTCTTTCCATCCTCTTTCAAAACTAACTGAACCCCAATATTTTTCAGGTATATATTTTTCCTTGATTAGCTATGTGATCATTATGATTTCATTTCATTTTCAGGATTTTCTTAAGAACAAGAATCTCAATTCTAGCTCACAAGTCACCAGGTTGAAGTAAGTCTGAGGGCTTTGAGAATTGGATTCCAACTCACATAGCTGGAATGTGTGTGATGGGACTGCTATAGCCCTTTTATAATTCTGAGAACAGGACTACATGCTGAGGATGGCCGAGAGAGAAGAATGAATTAACAAATCCTCACACCATATTTTGGGATCAGTGATTATGCCATGCACAGATTCTCTATTTTTTTAATCTCTCAAGCAAATTTTCTATTATACTCATATATACTGATTAGGCATTGGGGACACTTATGTTCTAAGAGAAAACATAAACACATTTTATTATCTCAGTAATAACTTCAAGCCATTAATATGATAATTTTCTTGTATTTATGAAATAAAAACTACACTTTGCTGACTGTGATTCATTTATTCCTTACAACAAATTTATGAGATAGGTATATTCCTTATTCCTGTTTTAAAGTTAGGTTAATTGAGGCTCATAAAAGCCAAGTAAAATATCTAAGTGCACAGAACTATTAACTTGGAGAGCCAAGATTAAATTCAGACAAACTGGATCTCACACCCATTCAACATAATGTTAGGCAACATGGTCTATCAAATGAATAACATTAAAATAAATTTAAAACATCAGTAATATTGATTGTTGGCCAGAAACCTAAGACAATTTATTATCCAATTAGATCTAATTATAAGAGCTAGTTCATCTAGTCACTACTGCAGATCACACAGCCAGATAAAAGACAAAATTATTAAAACATTTACATTTTTCTTAATTCAAATAAACAACTTACTCTTAATGTTTTTGGCCACTTATTCCCAATATTTAAAATCTGAGTCTTTAAAAGGTGATGTTGAAATATATTATGTCTAGAAACACCTTTTTTTTGGGCAATTAGCTATTATCTCCTTTTGGCATTCACTTTTTATGTATTATTTTTAATGCTATTTTTAACTTATAGAAAATTCCCTCTTCCATGATGTTTAGATCTGAGTTTTGACAAATGAAGTTCTGTAATTACCACCACCATCAAGAAAACTTCCAGATTTCTGAAAACAAATCAGTAAGTTTTAGAAAATGGCCAAATGAGCAGACCTGTCCTGCACCTCATCCCAGGGCCAGGCTGGAAATACAACTAAATTGAAGAACATTCACCTGGAATTACCAACTGAGGTCCAGCTGAGGAAGAGATACTTTAAGGACAGAAAACACCTGAGGACCAATAGGAATGGTAAGGTCGTAAGAGGAGCTGACTCAGTTCCCAGGGGCAGCAGGCCAGCAAGCCGAGAGGGAGGAAGAAGCTCCCAGCTACAGGAGAATCTGTTCCCTCAGAAGATAGAGGCCTGGAACCCAGGTGGACTCCACAGCTCAGACTACCAGAACCAAGACCCATGGCTTACTTAACATTCAGCTCTGGAATGCAGCAGGGCCGCTGGCCACGCAGACCAGAGCCCAAATATGGGCAGTCTGGAGCCTATAGACCTTTGCCAGTCTGAGAGAAAGCCACAGTTTAATGATTTTTGTTTGTTTGTTTGCTGTTTGTTTTTGTTTTTTTGGTGTGTTTTTTTCCTAAACTCAGAGCATAGCAATTTTCATTTGCAACTACTCACTCGAGGCTTTGGTGCAAGGAGGGAAGTGCGGATTTGAGGTGCCTAAGGAGAGGCTGGGGTGGGAAACAGTGCAGAGAGATGTAGAAAAGCAGTAGCCAGTACCACCTCACAGAAAGATAAGTATCAGATGATCTCATTCATATGTGGAATCTAACGAACAAAATAAACTGATGAACAAAATAGATCTAGAGACATAGAACCATGAACAGACTGATGAATTTCAGAGGAAGGTGGGTGTGTGTGTGGGGGTGGGGGGAAGATTAACCGGGGAACTAATATGCGTATGTGCCATGCATGATCCAGCAAAATCCACTCATTCTAAACATTTATAGTAAGCCCTACCCGAAGCCCTTAGTCCCTAACAACACTGGTTTGTTCTCTATTACTATAGTTTTGTGCTTTTCAGAGTATTATATAAATGAAATAATACAGTACATAGTTTTGACTCTTTTTGATTATTAAAGGACAGGAGTCCTTCTCTTTAAAGTTATGTGTAAGTTACAACATTGATTAAACTACTTCTGGATTCATATGGACATTTGGTTTCCTGAAGTCTATTTTAGGGGTTCTTTGGGTCATAATTATTTTCCTAATAATACTTTGATTTTATTTGTTTTTACTCTTTCTCTCTAGAATGTACTGTCCATTTTTCTAGAAGCTGTAGTCTTGAATAAATAAGAACCAGTCTGAAGGAGTAAAAGGTAAATCTCCCCAAATCTCAAGCCATTCATTTCAATGGGAGTCCTTGATAAAATATATTATGGCAAAAGACACCATGTCTTAAATATACAAAATGGCTAGGTGCTATGGAGGACAAGAGCTACAGATCCAAAACAAAATAATATTATTTGCCTGCCTCTGGCCTCTCTTCCTTACCTAAATCTACGTGTCCCTACGTCAGAAGGATATTTATTTGTTTGCTTGTCTTAACTTGCTCTCATCTGCAGTGTTTCCATTTCTTTCAGCTTTTAAGAGCTGAAATATCCAAATCAAAGAATCATTAAAAATGAATTCAAGTCAAATGAAATCATCCATAGACACGAACTGTATTCATTATGCTACATTTTAGGGTAAGAAATTTTTTAAGACAATTATCTGACTAGAATAGAGGGAAGGAGAACAGAAAAAAAGAGACAAAGGCATTGTTTTAAGCGTATAAAATTTGAAGTATTCCGATGGTGGCTGTTTTCATTTCACCCCTCTAAACACCCTGCATTCTATGTGTCACTTCTTGACTACAGTATTCAGAACTCTACTGAAAGAGACTGCTATATGAATTTATTAGAAACCAACAAAAACACTACAGAAACAGTCTCTAAAACCCAAAGATAATCCTGTAAGCTCACCATTGTCAAGGTCTGAATACAAATCTACGATTAGATACCTCTATGATAATTTTAGTTACAGTAGAATGTGTCACGGCATCATTTCTCTCATCTACTGCAAAAATATTAAAGAAAATCTAGTTTTCAACATCATACTCCTACTAAAACAACTTGCAATCAATTAACATTGTCAGCAACAAAACTCAATTTTCTCCCTAGTGTGTAGAGGTGAATGTACCAAACAGATTAATAATTCCGGTTGAGAGTGTGGCTAAGTGTTTCTAAGCAATCTTGCTCCACCATCTTCTCTGACAAAAACAAGGAAATAGAGTTGTAACTGCAGATTGATGGAGCTCTGAATACTAATGAGGAGGCAAGAAGGAATGCTTCATTTCTGACTCTTGGGGGGAAAAGCACATGTGTAGCTCATACTGCTGGACCCAAGTCTAGAGATGAAGTTCCTTTAGTGACTATCAATTCATGTGAGCTGGCCTCATTAATATACCTGCATATTCAGTTTTAGCTAATGATTCATGTATGTTTTCTGAAAGTTACTTGAGGGGAAAATCTTCCAAACATATCTATTTATTTGCTGTGGAATTTTCTTAATCCTTGAGAATATTTAAACTGATTACATTCTTAAATTAGCATCTTTGCCCAAGAGATCTTTCCAGTCTCATGCATTGAACTATTATGACAACTCAGACTCAAAACTGAAAATGTCTCAAATGGCTGGCCTTGCTGCTGAAGAAATAGCACAGCATAATGAATCTAATTTGAATGAGAATCTAGGATGTTCTTCTCCTCACACCCTTTTCCTACTCTGCCTAAATGCATCAATGATGCTCTAATAAGATGAGTTATCACAGGATTTATCTTCCCTACTTCTAAAATGGGATGAGAATTTTTTCCAATAAAAACCACATAGACTACCAGAAAATAATGTATTTTTATTTTAAATCAATAACAACAATAAAGCCCAGAGTAAAAAGAAGGAAGGAAATAATAAAGATCAGAGCAGAAATAAATGAAATAGAGACCAAAAAATAAAACTATGAAAGACCAATGAAATCAAGAGCCAATTAATTGGACAACGTAAGTGAAATAGACCAATTCCTAGAAACACACAATATTCCAAAACGCAATAAAAAATATAAGCATAACTAATGAACACAAGACACTGGGGGAGTAGGGTATGCCTGGCGGGGTGCAATGGGAAGATATGTATACATGTAACACATTAATAAAAAAATAAAAAAAATAAAAAATAGCCGAGACCGGTTTGGCTCAGTGGATAGAGCGTCGGCTTGCAGACTGAAAGGTCCCAGGTTCGATTCCGGTTGGGGGCATGTACCTTGCTTGCGGGCACATCTCCACTGTGGGGCATGCAGGAGGCGGCTGATCGATGCTTCTCTCTCATCGATGTTTCTGACTTTCTATCTCTCTCCTTTCCTCTCTCTGTAAAAAAATCAATAAAATACGTTTTAAAATTTAAAAAAATAAATAAATAAAAATAAAAATAAAAAAATTTTTTTAAATCTCCAGCAAACAAAAGTCCTGGACCAGATAGCTTCACAGGTAATTTTTCCAAACATTCAAAGAAGAACTAATACCTATCCTCTTCAAAATATTCTGACAAGAATAAAGAAAGACTTCCAAGCTCTTTTTACAAATCCAGTATTATACTAATTCCAAAACCAGAAAAGGCACTACAAAGAAAGAAAATTATAGGCCACAATTTTGAACACAGATGCTAAAATCCTCAACAAAATATTAGCAAAGCAAATCCAGCAATGCATAAAAAAGATAATACACTAGGAACAAGGGAATTTATTCTAGGAATGCAAGATAGGTACAATATTCACGAATCAATAAATGTCATACATCACACACACAAAATGAAAGATAAAAATCATGTGATCATATCAATATATACAAAAAATAAATATAGCATTTTAGAACATAAATTTATTTGAAAATCTTGGTCATTTGTGTTCTAGAAAATGTTTTAGCCAATTATAAAAAACAAAAGCTACTACACAGAGTTTTAGAATTTCAAAAGTGGAAGAAAACTGTATTTTAAATCAGCTTGTTTTAAATGTGGAGATAATGAGGCCTTAAAAAACACATCAATTTGCCTGATTTTGTACAGTAACTATACTTCACACATTTTATAGAAAATCTAGAACCAAGATCCAGGTCTTTGAGAAACCAGGACTTGCTCTCTCTTGGTATAGAGTTGAACTTGATGAAAACAAACTGTGGGAAAGAACCAGAATGCTGGAGGGCCTATAAGAAGTAGTGATAGAAAGAAGGGACTTCACTTGTGATGGATTTGAATTAGAATCTCACAATAATGTTATTGGCATGCCCGACAACCAAGGAAACACAGGAGTTGATTCATTGGCTAACTAGAAGGCATTCTTTATAACACAGCAAGCTAATTTTACATTAGCTCTGCAACTAAAGAAATAGAACATAAAGCTTATATTAACTATTTAAAAATTTACACCAAGATCCAATGAATTCCTCAGTAGAAATATAAAGACTTGCTGGAAGTTTCATTATGTGAATTTCATACCACTTCAGATGTCTTAAATGTTGTGGTATAAATATATTGCCCTTTACTGTTCCAAATCACATTTGAAAGAAATAATAATGTTCTTAAGAATGTTTCTGAAATTTTCTTCTATTCTCTAATGCCTAATCTTAGATCCTTAAAAAAAAAAAAATGGTGAGCGAGCATTGACTCATTATTCTCTAAACAATTTTCAGTTCCATTAAAAACTAAGCGGGAGGAGGGAGAGTCACATAAAAAAATTCCAGTATCAAGTTGCTTTCATTTCCTCCTCAGACTTTAGAAATGTTGTGAAAATTAGAAGCAGTACTAAAATCTAGTGATAGTATTACTGGTTAGAAAATGACTTCTGAGAACAAATGTGCTCTTCACTATCCTCTTGTATTCACTTGTTTAAGTGAATAAAGTGGTTATCCTGATGTATATGCACCTACAAATGAAAAGTAGTCATTCACAAAATGTGAAGCATTATAAACCACTGGGACAGCCCAAAACAAATGAATTGATTGCCCTGAAGTGACCTCACTGCAGGCCTGCTGTATTATCAACTCTCTGTGACAGACACTAAGATATGCCTACACCAACATCAATTCTCCTCTTCCTCCTCAGTAAGGAAACTCTGGTTTTTAGCTGAGCAGGCATGTGCTTGCCTTGCAGCAATCTGTTTTTACATTAGTCCTACAACTAAAGCATGATAAAAACTGAAATTTTATTTGATACTTTAGAGAACCAGCCTACAAGAAAAACGAGGTACTCTCTCTTTTCTGCTGCTTCGAATATGAATCCAATAGTGGAAGTTCACACAAACTACCTTGGACCATCAGGTGATAACACCTCAGTAAGACAGGTGTCTGGTTCCCTGACATTAGGGACATCATACACACCAGCTTGATCTCTTTTATGAAAAAAGGAAATAAACTTTTTAGTATTTAAGTTGCCATTGTTATTTTGGGGCAGATTTTGAGTTATAAAATACCATATTTAATCCTAACAAAGTAAAAGGTTTACCAGAAAGTATTTGCCAAATAATAAAAATAATATGAAAAGAAAAATATAAAGATCTTGTTTTTTGTTTTAATGCTATGAAATTTATATCAAATTTAAGTATATGCCAGTAAAACAACAGAACATTGAGAAGCAAAACAGCTGTCCTTGTAAACAAACATCTAAAGAGTCTATCCATCCTCAAAAGTTAGTCAAGAAAGCTGCTACCACCAAGACCGGATTGGCTCAGTGGATAGAGCGCCGGCTTGCGGACTGAAAGGTCCCAGGTTTGATTCCGGTCGGGAGCATGTACCTTGCTTGCGGGCACATCTCCACTGTGGGGCATGCAGGAGGCAGCTGATCGATGTCTCTCTCTCATCGATGTTTCTGACTTTCTATCTCTCCCCCTTCCTCTCTGTAAAAAATCAATAAAATATATTTTTAAAAAATCTTTAAAAAAAAAAAAAAGAAAAGAAAGCTGCTACTCTTGAGTGACAGCATCAGAGACACACAATCTCCCTGGCTTTCACTGTGTTTCTTTGGGTTTTGTTGTCTCCAGCCTTTAGAAAAGCAAGAGTTCTACTCAAATCATTTCAGAAATAGTTTTTTTTTTTAAATCCCTGTTTTTTCTTTTCTTCTGCCTTCTTGAATGTTCCGTCAAAGAATACATCCATTTCAGCCTTCTAAGTTGAGGAAATGGAGCTCAATCAATCTGCTTTCAGACATAGTTAAGAAATAGACATTAAAAACATAATTAGGAAATCTCATCTTCCAGAGGTCACTGCACAAATGAAATAGAATACATATGAATCCATTTTGTAAACACTAAAGTACCACAGAATTGACATTATGATTGATTCTATGTTAAAATAATAAAGAAAACAGGATATGTTCCCACCCAGAAAGAGAATGTACTTTGCAATTTTATCACTTTAATTCTCCAAAACTTTCTATAAAATTGAGGGCAGTTGAGGGGAGGGGGTACGCAGGCCTGCAGGGGAGAGCAGTTGGGGGGCACCAGGCCTGCAGAGGAGGGCAGTTGGGAGCCAGCAGTCCTGGATTGTGAGAGGGATGTCCAACTGCCCATTTAGACCTGATCCCAGTGGAATCAGGCGGTTGGACATCCCTCAAGGGGCTCCAGATTGGAGAAGGTGTAGGCTGGGCTTTGGGACACCTCCCATGCATGAATTTTGTGTACCTGGCCTCTAGTATATATATAAAAGGCTAAGCCACCATCTGACTGACTGACCAACCATATGACTGGTAGCTATGGCGCTCACTGTCCACGGGGGCAGACACTCAAGGCAGGAGCTATCGAGCTGTGGTGAACTGCCCTCTCGTAATCTGGGACCCCCAAGGGATGTTGGAGAGCTGGTTTTGGCCTGATCCCCGTAGGCCAAGCCTAGGGGCCCCACTCACTCCACAGATGCCTTTCTAGCCGTGGCACTGCCCCAGGGAGGTTGACTCTAGGGCGTGTCCAGCCTGTCTCACCCAGTCCCATCCCCCAACCACCTTCGAATTAATTACCTTTCAATGTGCACAAATCTATGCACCATGACACTAGTATATTATAATCACTGTGATGTTGGTGATGATACTGTTTTATACATAAAGAAATTTAGAGTGCCAGGAGGAACTCATTTTATTTATATCTCCTGCATGCTACTGCTTACCCATGGTCATAGGTGAGTTGTATGCAGACAGAATGTAAAGCCATGATTAGTTAAAAGGATTTCATCACTGGCCAAGAAAAGTAATCATTTGACACATCAGTGTGAATAAGTGTATCTTGTAATCATTCCCATTAGCACTCTGAAACCAGCTCATGGCTTGCTCCTGGATGTGCCAGGCCACAGGTAAATTCACAAACGGCTGCATGCACTTGGTATAATGCTCTGCTACTGCAACCTTAAAATTCATTTTTGTTTTTAATATATTTTATTGGTTTTAGAGAGAGGAAGAGAGGGGGGGAGGGAGAGGAAGAGGAAGAAGGAGGGAGAGAGAGAGAAACAGAGAGAGAAAGAGAAAGAGATGTTTCCCATTTGTGCTCAGACAGAGAATTAGCTGGGGATTGAACCCACAACCTAGGTATGTGTCCTCTCCCTCTCCCTCCTTCCCTGTCTCTCCCTTTCCCTCACCCTCTCCCTCTCCTGTCTCCTTTCCTCTCTAAAATCAATAAAGATGTTCTCAGGTAAGGATTTTTTTTTTAATTAAGCAACCTGTACAACAATAAAAAATAAAATGATTTAAAAAATAATTAAGCAACCTGTGATTTAACAATCTATCCTATCTAATAAAAGACTAATATACAAGTTGACCATACCTCCACTATACCCACCAGCCATGCCAACCAGAGTGAGTATGCAAATTAACCCAACCAAGATGGCTATGGCCACAGAGAGAGTGGGAAGGAGGCAACGGAGGAAGCCAAGCTTTCCCTACACCCTGGCCAGCAGAGACATCCCCTTAAGGCAACAAAGTTTCAATGACTGTGTGAGTAGGCTACAAAGTTTCAATTGTAAAAGATAAATAAATCCCAGATACCAGGACTTCCTATTAGGTTGCCAGGGGGCATGGTCAACCTGCAAACCACCACAGGACACTCGCCCAGGCCACCCCACGCCCCAAGGGAACACCCACCCTGATCCAGGACACCTTTCAGGGCAAACCAGCTGGTCCCCACCTGTGCACCAGGCCTCTATCCTATCTAATAAAAGAGTAATATGCAGATTGACCATCACTCCAACACACAAGATGACTGCCCCCATGTGGTCAAAAGATCCTGTCCCCATGTGGACACAAGATAACCACTACAAGATGGCCAGCAGGAGAAGGCAGTTGGCAGGGACCAGGCCTGCAGGGGAGGGCAGTTATGGGTGACCAGGCTTGCAGGGGAGGGAAGTTGGGGGTGACTGGGCCTACAGGAAAGGGCAGTTGAAGGGGGACCCAGGCCTGCAGGGGAGGGCAGTTAGGGGTAACCAGGCCCACGGGGAAAGCAGTTAGGAGCAAATAGGCTGGAAAGGGAGCAATTAGGCATCAATCAGACTGGCAGGGGAGTGGTTAGGGGGTTATCAGGCTGGCAGGCAGAAGTGGTTAGGGGCAATCAGGAAGGCAGGCAGGTGAGCAGTTGGGAGCCAGCAGTCCTGGATTGTGAGAGGGATGTCCTACGTGGATCGGGCCTAAAGAGGCAGTCAGACATCCCTCAAGGGGTCCCAGATTGGAGAGGGAGTAGGCTGGGCTGGAGTACACCCCCACCCCATGCACGAATTTCATGCACCGGGCCTCTAACATATATATAAAAGGCTAAGTGTCTGTCTGTCCAACCAATAGCTATTCTGCACACTGACCACCAGGAGGCAGATGCTCAACACAGGAGCTGCCATGATGCACACTGGCCATCTATAATAAAAGTGTAATATGCTACTTAAACCAGAAGTCCTTCCGGACAAAGCTGGAGCTGCGAGGGAAGCCTGGGTCCTGGGTGCCTGCTGGCAGCTGGAAGGAAGCCAGCCTGGGTCCTGGGTGCCAGAGGGAAGCTGGTGCCAGCAGCCAGGGGAAGGAAGGCCTACTCTTGAACAAATTTCATGTAACAGGCTTCTAGTATGTATATAAAAAAAATCTCAGCAAAGTATCATTCTCAAGTTTTCTGTTAGTCTCTTTCACTGTAAATAGGCAATAGGAAACATTAGCCAAAGGAACTCATGTGCAATGGTAATTAGGGCTATTCATCAATCACTTTTCAAATATAATTCAAAATTAGTGCTAGCAGAGGAACAAGACTCAAAATGTCCAATCAAAGAGCCCTAAAAAACAGTGACAAATCAAAATGACATTGCATCTATATTCAGAATACATGAAGTATATCCTGCCTGGGTGATTTCTCCTTTTATTTTCCTCTAGTTTCCAATTTTCTCCTTGAGGAATAGAGAAAAAAAACACATTTATTTGAAAATTATCATAGTAAATAACCCAGAGTTGATCACATTTTCATTGATCCAGAGCACAATTCTATTACTTCCAATTTTTAAACTGGGGGAAAGGGGGAGTTGTTGTGGTAGCTGGAAACTAGACTTAAAAAAAAAAAAAAAAACCAAGGGAAACACAACCTTTAATTTTTCTGTTAGACAAAGGAGAGTTCATGATCAATACCACAGCTCTCTTCTTGCTGTCAATTAAGGATTCCTGTCTGACAGTTATTTAACAGTAAATTAATTTAACTGTTAGGCGATGTTTTGCATAAAAGCAAAAACTATGGGAATGTCCACAGAATCTAATTGTGTCCCTTATATTTTCCCCAACAGAAATTGACCATTAAAGTCTGCAAGAGCAAACCTCATAAATCCTGTGTCCAGGAGCAGCGAGGTGGGGAAAAGACACTTCAGGCAAAGTACCCAGATGCCTGAAAAAAATTGTTTGTCACTTCTGTGGCCATTTATTAAATTTCCCACCTTCCCCCATTTCTGCCACCACAAATATAACCCATACCTGAAACAACTGTTTCTAGCCCAGACACTGGTCTGTGTTTGCAGAAGAGCTGTGAAACAGGAACAAGAAGGAGCAGAAGAAAATAAGTCCCACACACCATCCTTCAGTCCTAATCCAGAAGTCCCCATGGCTCTCGTCATTAGGATGAGTTTGTCACCAGGATCCTCCTACCCATTTCCTGCCATACTCTACTTCTTTCATCCATCCCCAGCAACAGAATACCCATTTTTGAGCCTAGATCTTCTTCTAAAGGAAAAATTTTACTTTATCTCTCTGTGTGCCCAATGATTCTCCATTACCAAGCATTCAGCAAGTATTTAATGTTGCCTTTCTGCTTTTACATTAACTATAAATGGTGAAGAAGGAGAAAGAGACATAGGAAATAAAGTTTAAAAGTCTTCATTCCCTCATTCAACCAATATTTGAGTGGCTACAAATGTCAAACACTATTCTACACATAGGGGATATAACAGAGAGAGGACATAGGACCTAAGAGAGTAGATCAGAAAAATAAATGTTGTGCTTTGAAAATCATTCTTTGCTGGCAGCTTATCAGTGAAGCTATGGTGCCTTGGTGGGCTGGAAGTTTGAAATTAGAAAGGACCACCTGCTTAGTGCTTTGAAGCCCTGGCGTTAATAAAGTTGCATCCTTGTTTCCCATCAGAGCTCATCTTTGTCCTTGATGGTATCTTGCCCTTAGCAGAGAAGACCTGACATATTCATAGAGTCCCAGGAGTTAATTCTCTTTGCCCAATCACAAAATTACTGGTAACTTCCCTCGTTTTAATCTGCAAATACTGTCCCTTCCGCCTATTTCTCTCCAAAATAACACAAAACTGAATGCAAACCACCAAAGAAACATGTTGAAAAGTGGATACTCAGTTCAGAACGGTGATTTCCACACTGTGTTTGGGAAAAGGAGCTCCTAAGTCAATCAGAGCTCAAAACTCAGAAAGGAACCTCATTTATCAAAGCACTTAGCAAAGAAGAAGGATCCCAACAACTAACTTCTTTGCCGAAAACTTTCTAACCAGAAGTGTGTAATAGTATGTGAGGGTGTAAAATCCATCCAACTTATCAGAAAAAAAATAGAGGAGTGGCTGTAAAAAGTGAAGAAGGAAACATAAAAATATTTTTTAAAAACATAAATATACAGGAAAACATAAAATACAGAGTGATCATAAAATATACATGTACAGTCATGGGGAAAAGATTAAATTGGCTTAGGCCACTGCTTTTAGTTGAATGAAGACAAGTAGAGGGCATGTTATACCCTCATCTCCTCTATACCCAAATCCTACAGAAGGGTGATGATAGTCAAGGTGTTTCTAGTCCCAGACACCTTCAAGAATAAGAAATTAAAAAACCATATGTTTTTTGTTTGTATTTTTTAAAAAACTGCTACCTTGAAATCAAAAGAGTAGATTCCCTTATTTCACAAAGATAGCCCCAAAAGCAAAGGACATACACCAAAAAATACAACTAACAAGTTAATCAACAAATTTTTATTCATCTTGCCAGTTTTCATAGGAGGAATTATACTAGCATATCTACACATATGTGGGTGGGTATCTAAAGGGATATGCTTGGAGTGAGAGGGGAAAACAATATGGAGCATGGGTGCCTTAAACTAAGGCAAAATTACCAAGAGAAGGAGAAGAGGGCTGGAAGTGGAGAAAACATAGCTGATCTATTTCCCTTCATTAAGTTAGCATGCTGTGGAACATGATTTTCCAGGATTTCTCTTGGATGGTTAATTCTTCTTGAGTCTTAGGGGGTAAGGAAGCTACACTCACAAAAATTAATAGTCCACAAGATAGCCCTCCCACCGTTGGGACATGTAAGGAGCTGTCGAGATTTTTAGATAGATGCATTGTTTCTTTTTTAAAAAATTTTTATTTATTCAATTGCTTGAGGTGACACTGGTCAACATGAATATATAGGTTTCTTGTGTGTGGGGTTCTATTTTACAAGATCTGTATATTGCAACATGTAATAGATGCATTATTTCTAAGATGACAAGCAAACTTGAGAAAGGTACTTTAGCACAAAGCTTAATCTTTGGGGGACAATCTAAGTTTCTCGAAGATAGCACCAAATTTTCTGCATGTTACAGATTACATCCCACCCACACTGTTATTACTTCAGGTACATTATAACCATAAAAACTTCATCATTTTACAGATAAATTCACAAAACATGCGACTCACATCTGCAAACAACCCTCCAGAGAATACACAAATGTGCTAAAACCTGCGCCATTTCAAAGTCATAGAAATAATAAAGATGAGAGCACACTCAATATGAGGCTTTAATTTTTTAAATTTTATTTTATTGTTTAAAGTATTATAAATAACAGTACAAAGGTCTCCTTTTTTTTCCCCATTGATCTCACTCATTTACGGATAGTAAAGAACATTATAAACTGATAAACAAAAATAGATACAG
Organism: Lasiurus cinereus; assembly: GCA_011751065.1. Taxonomy (NCBI): domain Eukaryota; kingdom Metazoa; phylum Chordata; class Mammalia; order Chiroptera; family Vespertilionidae; genus Lasiurus; species Lasiurus cinereus. The sequence goes on from JAAGEH010000032.1 coordinate 16,897,272, forward strand.
AGGCAGAAAAGCATCAGAGTGTCAAACTACAGCAGGAACACTAGGAAGGTTGGCGGCGGGAAGGGGGAGCCGGGTGCGGGGGAGGGGGGGGTAGGGGGTGGCAGGAGTGGATAGAGATCAAAGGACTTGTATGTATGTGAAGGGTTTTGTGCCAACAACAGAAATTCTTAATGTGCAACAGCTAAAAGAACAGTTGAATAATTAACTAATTTCCTGGGATATTGAGAGGGAAAGCAGTATGAATGGAAATGACAAATTTTAAATGGCACTGACCCTAGGTGATATCTGATTTTATAATCTTTTTATATTCCAAATGTACTGAGGAAAGGGAGGAAAAGGTAAATTTATCTTTGGGCACCTATCAGACATTTCTCTGTGTGTCCCTTGGCACCCCTCAGAGTCATTCTGCACTCAGTAAGAGGGCCAGAAGTGAACTAGCAAAGAAAACTGTAATCAAAGACTTAAAATGGATAGAGCTAAGTCAACCCCATCACTCACACTAGAATCAAAGCTATGTGAGAAGCATTGGGTGAGGGTGAAGGTGCTGTCATTTTTTCAGAGTAGGAGCAGGGTACAAGCCATCCATATGCCATGTGTGCCAGCACAGAAATTCACACTTGGTTTAAGTTCTGTGGTCAACATCTTGAAATTCTTGGTTTATGGACAAAAGGATCCTGCACACTCATTCTATACTGTGCCTTGCATATTATGACGCCTGTCCTGAGTGAGAGTCTGGTTTGTCTCACTGGCTACTCTTTAAACCCTCCCATCCCTTAACATGTTATATGTGCCAGACTGTGTCACTGCTAGAAAAACAACAGAAAAGGGCAGTAATCATCATAAACTGGCATTGTGGGAAGGACACTCTTCAAACAACTAAATCATTACATAGCCAATAAAAATCCAGCCTTAGAGGACTTCCGGGGAATTCTCAAATAAATCAAAAAGTGCTATATCATCACAGGGAAAACAGATGTCTGTATAAAGAATGAATAGGAAGACAATTCAAAGAAACCAGTATGATCATGGTTGAACTATGCTCATCCTATATAATAAAGAGGTAATATGCAAATAGTCGTTAAGTCATAAACCATAACGACCAACAGCAGGAGGGGGGGCAGCAAGCTACAGATGGCGGAGAGCTACAGGAAGGCAGGTCAATGAGCTACTTTCGGCTGAAAACTACAAGCTGCAGTGGGCCAGGAGGCCAGCTGAGGCAAGCGGCAGCAAGTTACTTGCACACAGACTACTAGTGGACTAAATACTATCTATGGAGTGGATAGAATATGCTAGACATGTTACAAGTCATTGTAAAAAAAAAATGTTTCAGTTCAAAATCTTTATAGATTGAGTAAAATGAAATTGCTGAACACTGTATATGAGTAACTCTAGGTTTTATAAAATGTGCTATCCCACAGAAAAATTAGGAAACACCCATAGCTCATTTATACTTGCACATTTAATAGACTAAATTATATGTGTACTGTTAGTAAACTTTGAAATTTTCAAATCTTCCATTATTTTACAAAGTAAGCAGCACTCAGGGAAACAACATTCAAGTATTGATAAGAAAAGAAAAAAAAAATAACAACAACAAACAAAAACCCTAAGGGGTTTTTTTTCTCTCTTTTATAAAGAACTAATTGCTAAAAATATTCTGGTCCCTGAACAGTTTAAGAGAGCTGAACTCAATCTACTTTCATAATGCTTGACAAACTCATACCTAAAAACGGAAGAAAATCATGATTCTAGGATTAAGCCGAACAAGGACTGGTTTATTCTTACATTCATAACGCTTCAATGCTTGTGTTAAGAAATTCTGTTGTAACTGGATATAAAAAATTAATTAGGTTTTCAGAAATATTCTGTATTTACTAGTTACTTATAAAATACAGGCAATACAAATATTAATGTGTTATATCATAGTTTGTCTCTTACAGTAGACATTTTAAGAACATAACCTTCCCTAACAGCTAAATTAGTTTCCTGTTAAATAACTGTAGTCTTGAAAATAAAAATGTGAGAATGTCATGGAAATAACAAAAACATTTTACAAGAAAGCATAACCCTTATAGAGGCAGTATCGGAAGAATACTGAAAGGCAGAATCAATGAAAAGGAACATAAGAGTTCTCATTTTCTGAGTAAGGCAAGGAAAAAGAAACACGAGGGAGTAATTCTAGGTTTTCGTGATGCCTTTCCAAATTTCATTTTAAATACTGAGCCTCTCTTAAATGAATGCTCTTCAAGGTTGTTGTTTTTTAAGCCTCTCCTAGAAAAGTTTAAAGTTCCTCTTCAGGCACTCCCCAAAGAGCTCTGCTCTGCACCTATTCCATGGAATACTGGCCCAAGGCAGGAACCTAGGAAGAAGAATCTATACTATACTTGCATGGAGCACCCAGCTCTACATACCAGACTCCACAGCATCTCCAGAGGCATGTTTTTATTATTGTGCGCTCCCTTGAAGTATCAAGCTCCCCTCCTTTCTCCTTTCTCTCCACCTTGTTTTTCAGTAAATCTCACCTTTTGAATCTATTTTGCTTCTCCTGATTTCTATCTTGAGAGGGAGCAAGAACCCCTTCACCAGTGATAATATAACCACAAAAATTAACTTGGTAAATCACAAGATTAATACCATTCTCAGAATTTCTTCCTTATGAACTTCTAAGATGATAAATCAGAATAAAATTTATAGGAGGTCCTGAGTAAAATCTAAATCTTAAACAAGAATTCCAGCACTCCTGAGGTTCCATACACAGATTTTTCATAATGTAATAGTGGGATTTGCTAAAAACTGATAACATTTTTTAATCCATGCACGACGATGGAAAATAAATGTAATGCCTAATATTTAGAACAGTTCAAATACATATAGTATGCATATATAAACATAGTTAAACTATACATGAACATAGGATAATCTAGAAATATTGTATATAATTATATGTATATACCCAAGTGTTCTAAAGCTGTTTAAGATCATTAAAAATGTAAAAATTTGAAGTAATTTTAACATTTAAAATCTTTTTTCAAATACACCTCAATGTTCTTAATTATATCCATATTCTCCCTATTAGAGATAAATCCCTTAGAAAAAGAACAACTATGATTTTTACAAAGCATTAACAATATAATGTTTAAAAATTACTTTTCAGTCCCCTAGGAACATTCCCCAAGTGAGTAATATGGATTTATTACAATGACAACAGTGTGTGAGGCATTATGCTGCATGCTCTCTATGCATTGTCCTAATTTGGCTTTCTAGGAGGTGTGTGCAACCTTGGCCAAGCCAAGGGCTACTTTGATTTATTAATGTCTTGCTCTGGAAAACTGAGGCAACAAATCCTACTCCAAAAGATAGTAGCGATATTTCATGATATAATGGATGCAAAAAAAAAAAATCTTCATTCTAATTTCTAATACTGGACACAGTGAGTGGAAATTATTGTTGCTAATGATCACTGGGTGGGTACCATTCTCATTCCGGGAAAAGTAAGAATATAGGACACAAGTTCTTTGCCAGTGAAATGACTGAGCAATGTGGGCTGTAATACAACTGAGGGAGAAATTTGAAAGTACTTAGTCAGCCAATGAAGTAAAAAATAATAATTAGTTTTAAATAAAAATTAATGTAATGACTCATTCAAGTTAATGTATTTGAATCTAGAAGCAGCTATGAAAAATCTAACCACACACAGGTGGCAATAAATCAACCAAAGATACTTAAAGTACAAATATTAATAAATAGTCATACTTAAAGTCCAACATACAAAAATAACATTTTTTTTCCTTTTTATTTCTTTTTATATATTTTTATTAATTTTAGAGAGAGTTTTGGGAGAGCGTGAGATAGAAACATCAATGATGAGAATCATTGGCCAGTTGCTTCCTCTATGCGCCCTACTGGGATTGAGTACACAACCTGAGCACGCGCCATGACTGGGTATTGAATTATAACCTTCTGATTTATAGTTCAGCGCTCTACCACTGACTCACACCGGTTGAGCCAAAATAACATTTTCTGAATTTAAAAGTATGCTCAGAACCAACCCTCAATTGATCCATCACTGCAAGTATTTAAAATCATTAGGATAAATTTATTTTTGCACTTTTATCTATATACTAGAGGCCCAGTACATAAAATTCATGCACTGGGGGGGAAGAAGGGGGAGAGGGAATGTTGTCCCTCAGCCTAACCTGCACCCTCTCCAATTTGGGATCGCTGGCTCCTAACAGCTCGCCTGCCTGCCTGCCTGATTGCCCCTTACTGCTTCTGCCTACCAACCTGATCGCCCCCTAACCACTCCCCTGCTGGCCTGATCACGCCCAACTGCTGAAAAATAACTTCTCCCCCAGTGTCGGGGAGGGGGCAGCAAAAATTAGAAGACATCCCTCCCTAAATTGCACATGGACCCTATATACAGGCCCACCTGGCCCAGGCCGGTGGTATGACACATTCTCAGATCCCTGCTCAGAGATGGGAAGGGCGACTGGTGGCAGCACAAGTGAGAGGGGACCTCCAGTGGCTACTCTGGTCCTGGCACTTTCTGGTCCTTGGTTCCTTCCTGGTCCTGCCTGAAGGCCTGGGCCCCTACCTGTCTCAGCCTCCCCTCTCCATCCTGACCTCAGATGCCCCCCTTGATTTCTGGGGGCTCTGTCCTCCCCTCCCAGCCTGGAGGTCCTGAGGGGAGGTTATGGCTTCTCAGAGATTCCTGCCAGCCCTGTCACTCATGCTCACACAGGGAAAGGGTGCATGTGGCAGAAGCAGCTGAATAAATGTGGGAGCAGGGGCAAGTCATCCAGCATCGCTTGGACAGTTTGCTGATGACACAGATCAGGGCCACATTCTCATCCTTGAGACACTGGTTGTCAGCCCGGAGGTTGGACAGGACTTTTAGCTCCTCTCTCAGATCAGCGGCCTTGTGCTCCAGGACCTTCTGTTCAAATCTCTCCAGCTCCAGGAGAGCTGTCCTCTCTGCAAAGCACTCCTGCCTCTACATGGCACACTTCCAGCTCCACCTTGAGCTGTGCCAGCCAGCAGCATGGTCTCAGTCAGGGCCTCACGAAGTTTCCCGTTCTCAATGCACAGCTCTGTGTAGAGCTTCCTGAAGCCTCCCTTGGGCTCTTAAGATTCAGAATAGAGTTCTGGGTTGAGGGCCCACTGCCTCTGGGAGGAAGGGCTGGATTTGGGACTGACCTCTGCTGGCTTCACCTCCTCTCTCTCCGCAGGCCCTCTCCTTTCCTTGCCAACTCTGTGGTGCTCCCTGGAGGCCTGTGGTCCCTGTCCCTGCCCATCAGATGCCTCTACTCTCTGGGCAGGGCCATTAGAATTCTCAACCCCAGAGACTCAGGGCTGCCAGGAAGGGTCCAGGCTTTGTGCAGCCCGCTCTTGATGGGGATGGAAGAATCCCATCAGGGGCAGGCCAGCACGGGGAAGGGCCGCAAAGTTGGCCAGCCCCACCCCCTGATCAGGCTGGTTGGCTGGCTACAGTGGACAGCGGTAGTGGTTCACTGAAAGCCAGTGGGAACCACCAGTGCACACAGGAGGCAGGAGCGAGAAGTGGGAGGGAGCCGCCACCACTCCCCACAGGAGTCAGGGGAGTGAGGGAGGAAGGAGGGACGAGAGGTCAGCAGTTTAGCTCGCTCACCAGTCAGTGCCACCTCATTGTGACCAGTTTTCTGTTCAGTTGTTTTGGTCATGACGGCCTCTGGCTCTTTATATATTAGGATATAAAACCCTAATAAGCAAATAGACCAAAAGGTGGGGCAATCAAACAACTGCTCATTATGATGTGCACTGACCACCAGGGGCGTGCCCAGAACATGGCGGGCGTTGGCCATGGTGGGATGGTGGAGCAGGTGAGTGGGGATGCCAGAGCAAGATGGGGCACTGGTCGCTATCATCAGGGCGAGCCTCTGGTGGTTACTGAAAATTCTTTGCTCCGCATGCTGCGGTCCTGCCAAGTGCTTGCACCCACTGTAGGCCCCAATCACCCCAGAGGGCTTCTACACCTCCCCTGCTCCTAAGGGGTGATCAGGGTAGCAGCCGAAATTCGGACCCACTGACGACGCTGACCCTGTTTGCACCCGCTGCTGGTGCCAGCCCAAATCACTCTACTCTCACAGCAGTTGTGAGTGGGGCTGGCCATCAGTGCATGGGTGCAGCAGCAGCAGGGGCAGGGCTGTAGGCAGACAGGGAATGGGGGCCACAGTGGGAGGGGCAGCAGGAGGGGCCGAGCAAAGGCATGGAGGATGGGCTGAGACCCACCCCTGTGCCCACCACAGCCTCACAGCCCACAGTTCCTTTCACAGTGCACAAATTTGTGCATGGGCCCCTAGTATATATTAAAAAAAATAAAAATGAAAATATGAAGACAGAGAAAAGGGAATAAAAAACTGTAAAGTCCAAAGGAAATTAGGGTGAGACCCCCCCCAAAAAAAAAATTATACTGTTCAAGGGTAACAAAACTAATTGACAGCATTTATTACCAAATTATCTAATTATACCCAGATGAGTTCTTTCTTTAAGTCATGCTCAAAAATCTAACATATATTGAGAACATTTTACATACCTGTTGACATTTTTACATAATTTTTAAAAGTAAGTTTTCTAAAGCATATTTCATTTTGTCTATTAATAATCTAGTAATTTGGCCCTATAGAGCACAATTAACTAATAGATTTACACACTGAAAACAGAGCACATACAAGAAGGGAGAAGACTAGTTTTATACATCTAAACTCATAAAAAGGACAGCTACCATTGAAGAATAAAGGGATATATTCCAGGGATGCAGAGGGCCTAAAGAAAGTAAAATTACATCTTTAAATGTTTAGCCTTTTTTTTTTTTTAACTTATTAGTTTTGGGCAAAATGGTAAGAGGTAAAAATTAAAAGAAATGCAATTTACTTTAAAATTTAAGTTTAGCCATGGCCTATCTCTAAATATTGGTACTCACCTATATTCTCTGCTGCAAAAATTGTATTAGAATGCCAACAGAAGATCCTCAAAACCCTAACTCTAGGGCTTAAAAAAAAAGCACAACTTCTCTATCACTTCCTCTGAAATTCAATCTTCCTAATCTTTATTTTAAAATGTTAAGAACTTTCCAGCCTATGTGGCTCAGTGGTTGAGGGTTGAGATCATGATTCGATTCCCAGTCAGGCACATGTCCAGGTTGCAGGCTTGATCCCCAGTGTGGAGCATGCAGGATGCAACTGATCAATGATTATCTCTCATAATTCCTGTTTCTAACTCTCCCTCTACCTTCCTCTCTGAAATCAATAAAAAAGTATTTTAAAAAATGTTAAGAACTTAACAAATGCTATCTGTTTGTTAAGCATTCAGTAATGAATAATGAACAATGAACTACAAAGTACCTGAATAAAATCCAAAGCCTTTGACCTAAGACTTTCCAACATTTCAAAATGCACAAATATCTAAGTTCTAGAAATTCTTACCTTTGTTTGAAAATCAAGTGATGCCTTTAAAAATTGATATGCCTTCCTTTCTCACCCCACTAAAAATAGCTTTTTTCAATGCTTATGATGTTAAGTGACATCTTGCACCACTGAGGCCAGCATGTGAAAACACTTCCAAAACACTGACAAAATGAGTCACAATTAGTGTAGATATGAAAAAAGGAAGAACAGCACTCTGGTAAATACCTATGATCCCATTTTTAAAGAAAATGTGCCCCAAAAATAATAGGCTCAAAATAAACCAAATGCAACAAAGAGATGGCCATTTCAAAGTAGATGACATGTCAAAACTTCAAATGTCTTTTTAGCTCCCTAATCGACTATTTCCAATTGGATCTCCAAAATACTAAATTCTTCATGTCTTATTCATCGTTTTTTCACCTACTCAACACCTCTCCCTCCATACTCAATCACAGGGCATGTACCTCAATGCCAGGGAAATATTTAAGGTCCACCACAATGACTCAGATTCCTTTTTAATGTCACCTGGCTACCACGCCCCAAGGCTTTCTCATTGGTCATGTGATTTATAAATTTTAGAAACTCTCTTTCTTCTTCCATTTTACTCTCTGAACCAGGAGGAGAAACCATTTTGCAAACAAAATCTTTCAGAGAACCTTCTTATCAAAACAAACTAAAATCAACATCAGCATAAACTTGTCTAATTTGGAATGTATATCATTTGTTATTAAAAGGACAATTAAAGAAAACAATGTGGCTGTTTGAGGAATTAAACAGTAAACTGAAATTCGGATGGAGGATTATATGAACTTCAGAATCCAATTAGTTTTTGAATTTCTGTTCTACTTACACATTCTTAGTTTAAAATTCTTACAAATAAAATTTGCAATTTCTGGACACTCTAATTAAACTGATTCAAAAGCTTAAAAGGGAAGTGAGAAATTTCTGAATCAAAGTTGAATCACTAACAATGAACCAACTCTCATTCTTTTTGAAAATTACACATGCCATGAGAAGCACTCAAATCTTAGAAATGGGAGGGGCAGTATCACCACATTGCCACATGCATTCTCTAGTTATCACCCAGCTGAGTCACCTAAAGTTTCATGGCCACTCAGTGTGCAAGTGTCACCACAATATCAGGAATGGCACATGTTTACCAAGAAGGCCAGGGTGTGACCTCAAGCCTTCTCTCATGACATATTGATAAGAAATCTTTGAACAGACACAGCAGGAGAACACTCTATTTCAAGGTTTGCAAAGAAGATTTCATCTGGCAAGACACATTGAAGAATTAATAGTTTCCAACATTTCACATTAGAACATGACATATTTGTACATTCTTAGCAACTCTAAAACACATGTGGGGACCCCCAACACCTAGCTCCACATTGAAAGGGAAAATAAGACATTGGGGGGGGGGGCCTAACTATCTGAATCTGTGCCAGTAACCTGCATTCTGAGGCATCTCTTGCTAGCCGATAATTAACTCCATTCTTATCTATGATGCCTGTCTTGCCTTGCAGAACCTGTTTCCTGGGATACTCCCATTTTACAGAGGCCATAAACATGAACTATATATAACCGCTGGAGGGGGTTGGCAGTGCTGGTGCCAGATAGGCCAAGCCTCTGAGTGTAATCTCACTTCCTCCAATCCAGCTCATGTGGGGGAGGAAAAGAGGGGGTGGAGGGAGGGGGCGCGCAAAGCCTGAGAAAAGTCTGGAAGCTTGATCCATTTTTGCGGGACACAACTAAAAGTATAAAGGGAAAGCTTCATCCATATCCATTGCTCAGGGTTTGGAGACTGACTCCCCAGAGTCACGGCACTAGTGTATCTGCAATAAAGGCTACTTTTCTGAATACCCTCTGAGTGCCTCGCTGATTAATCTTGTGTAGCCTGGCAGTTTGTTTCCAACATTAATTTGATGCATTGGCTGAGGGAAATATCCATTGTGCTGCCTACTTAGGGCACCACTGGTAAAGGCCAATGGCCAGGTACATTTGCCCAGGCTGCCCGAAGACAGGAAAGGCATGCCTCCAGTTATTTACTGGGTCCCAGTGCTCATTGGACGCACATTGGGCCCAGATGACTGGGACCCCACCATCACCACCCCCACCACCCCCACCCCACTCGTGCCCCAGTGGACTCCAAGGAGGACAGAAAAGCCCTTTCTGGAACTAGACATCTGACCAGTGAGTTTTCCTCCGGGGACCAGACCTAGTTCAGGCCTGTCTTTCAGGACATAAGAGACTGATCATCACTTAGGCAAAATAATTACTTCATTTCAGGGACTTTCCATGGGTGGAAGTCAAAGCTCAGTCTGACTAGAGTGTGAATATGAATGAATGTAAGAGCCTGTGTGTATAGCAAAAGCTATGTTGTGTTTGTCCTATGTCTCTGTTAATTGGGAGGGATTATACAGTTTAACTGCAAATATGAGAAGTAATTCCTCCAAACCTACTATTTTAGAATGCATGTTAAAGAATTTAAGAAAGGGTTTATTGGGGACTATAAGGTGAAATTAGTTCCCTGAAAGTTAAGATGTGTGAAATAAACACTATCTTTTGGGATAAAATGGCCACAGAGGGCACATTGCATGTCCCCAAATCAGGAATGTTAACTGAGTTATAATGGAAGACACAGGTCATCCCAAACAGTTCCCCTACATTGATCAGTGGCTGGAAATATCTCAGCTCAAGCCATCTTGGATATGGCTGTGTGTGAGTAAGAAGTGACAGAGTAATGTTTTAGTGGCAGGAGAAAAGAGACAGGCAGGAGAAGAGAAGCAGGCCCCTCGGGAGGAAATAAGCCTCCTATTTTGCAAGAACCTCCTGAGGAAGCCCTGCCAGTTTTACCACTTCCACATGTGCCTGAAGTGGCAAGTAGTGCTCCTTATTCCAGTCAGGGAAGCTTAGATACACCACCTCCTTCCATCTCTCCCAACCAAACTCTCCAGAGTTTGCGCTTGCGCTCAGCTGGATGGCGCTTGCGCTCAGCTGATCAGGGACTCACACTACCCGCAGCTTTCCAGATGCTTCTCTGGGGGAGAGAGTGTCCAAGTGCTTGGAGAAGATGGGACCCTACAACAAGGGGGCTTGGTCTTTTACTAAAAACCTTTTACCACGACTGATCTCCTGAAATGAAACATCACACTCCTGCTTATTCTGAAAACACCTCAGTCCATAGTAGATCTTCTAGAGTCAATTTTTCAGACCCATAACCTCACCTGGGTTGACTGCAAGCAATTCCTTTTCATACTCTTTAACAACTGAGGAGCGAATGAGAATAATAATGGAAGCTCAGAAATGGGTCCAGACACTGGCCCCAGAAGGGAGATTAGACATAGACAGATGGGCCAGGGAGGCCCTCCCAGATGATGAACCCAGACGGGACCCGACCTCAGAAGACAGAAAGACCAGGCTAGTGAGATACCGACTGGCCTTCCTCCAGGGGCTCAGGAGGAGGGCCAAGAAGCCCACCAATATGGAAAAGACCTCTGAGGTCTTCCAGAAACTTGATGAAAGTCCAGAATCCTTCTATGAGAGACTCTGTGAGGTATATCAGACCTACATTCCTTTTGACTCTAAGGCCCCAGAAAATCAAACTATGGTCAATGCAGCCTTTGTAGGTCAGGCTCAGTCTGATATAAGGAGAAAGCTACAGAAACTCAAAGGATTTTCAGGGGAAAAAACACAACCACGCTCCTAGAAATAGAATCAAGGTTTTCATTAACCAAGGAAGGGCAGCTAAGAAGGAAATGGAGGAGAGACTGAAAAAGAAAGCAACCTCGATAGGGGTGGCTATTAAGGAATCACGCTCCCAAACAGATAAGAAAGGAAAACAAGAATCCAGGCCAGAGGCAGGGAGGACAAACCTTAAGCGGGATCAGTGTGCCTATTTTAAGGAATCTAGACACTGGAAAACTGAATGTCCAAATCTCCAGAAAAGGAGGTCAGGGTTGTCCACCCACCCAGCTGCCACCAGCTGAAACCAACTGAGGCAGATCTCATTGGACTGGTGACAGCCAACTCAGACTAGAACAGACTGGGCTCTTTCTAACTGGGCCCCCATGAGCCCATGGTCAGAATGAAAATTGGGAGCCAGACTGTGAACTTTATGGTCAATATGGGGGCTGAGCAGTTGGTAGTCACTCAAAAGGTAACTCCTCTCTCAGGAAAGGAGGTCATCATTATTGAAGCTACTGGGGACCAGACCTGTAGACCATTCTGCCGCCCTCGCCCATGCCGCCTTGGCCGCCACCAAGTGATCCATGAATTCCTGTACTTGCCAGATTGTCCACTGCCTCTAATGGGTAGAGAACTTTTAGCAAAGATGGGGGCAGAGATCACCTTTGTCCCAGATGGCTCAGCACAGTTGCACCTAGGTGAGGGGACTTCTTCAATGATCCTGTCCTTAGCAGTAACCGAGGAGGAAGAATGGAGACTTTATACCTCCCAGTCAAAGGACTCTCCATTAGAGCCTGAATTAAAGGTAGAATTCTCAACCTATGGATCATCTAAGACCATTGGAAAACACATTACAATTCATAACAGTAGCAAAATTAGAGTTATGAAGTAGCAACAAAAATAATTTTATGGTTGGGGGTCACCACAACATGAGGAACTGTATTAAAGGGTCACAGCATTAAAAAGGCTGAGAACCACTGCTTTAAGCCAACTTGGAAGGGAACCTATCCAGTCATGCTAACCAGCTCCACATCAAGATTTCTTTCTTATGTCCCCCTAAAAGTAATATGCTCTGGTATTTCTGGATAATCACTGTGTTCATCTTTCTAATAATTCTTATTTTGTCTTTTTATGAGTATAACTGGAACCCTAGACTAGTACCAGGAAGAGAACTCTTCTGCCCCTACTGAGACACAGAAACACTATAAATTACGACCTCCTTCACAGCAAAGGAATTTATTGCTGTTCCTGACCAAGATGAGATTGTTTTGTTTTGTTTTAATGTTACTTTTGGCCTCCCCTTTCTACATAATGGTATTGCAGGTACAGGAAACCTCTCCACTCATCCTGTAGCCTGGAAGTTATAAGTAAGCAAGCTGAGTGGGGACCAGAAAGTTTTAAATTCCTCCTCTCTGGTAAAGAAAGGAAATCAAACATCAGTTATATTCAATGTATCCCAGACAACTAATCCCTATGACTTAATAACAGACTGTGGAAACTTAAGCTGGCAGTGGGAATATAGCCATAATAAGTATATCTGTTGGAAACCAATATGAAATATATAATAATAAAAGTGTAATATGCTAATTAGACCAGACGTCCTTCTGGATGACCTTGTGATCAAAGCCAGGGCTAAATGTGAAGCTTGGGACCCAGTGCCAGAAGGAAGCCAGTGCTGGCATCTGGAGGAAGGAAGGCTACTCTTGCACGAATTTCGTGTATCAGGCCTCTAGTAAAGTAATAATAGGATATCCAGGCTATCCTGAATTAAATGAGTTTTACTGTTCTGAGTGGAGCTGTGTCACCTAGGCTACCTGGATGTCCACAGGGAGGACAAGGCAATTAGAAAAACTACTAGCCCCCAACACCTGCCAGCCTGGGAGTTGCAATCTGTGTATCTCACCATTTTCAATATCACTGAGACCAGATTTATCAGAGGTTTAACTATGGGCATCCAAACTGACGAAAAAGTGAAAGACCCTGAAGGAATAATTCTAGTCTCAGCAATAACCGTTTATCTCTAAAATTGCTAATCTAATCAGGAATAAGACTCTCTCTGCTTACTGAGGATTAAAAACAAAGCTACAGACCCCCACCCTGGCCCACCTGCTACGACAAGTAAACCAGATGCACAAATTACTTAATCAGACCTAGCCAGTCCTAGCAGAATACTGCTGGCTATGCGTTCCTCTGTAACAGTGGTTCTCAACCTTTCTAATGCTGCAACTCTTTAATACAGTTCCTCATGTTTTGGTGACCTCCAACCATAAAATTATTTTCATTGCTACTTCAAAACTGTAATTTTGCTACTGTATGAATCGTAATGTAAATATCTGTGTTTTCCAATGGTCTTAGGCTCATCGCGACCCACAGGTTGAGAACCGCTGCTCTATAACCTCATATCTACACTGTCCCTTATGAAAATACCAATGTGACCATGAATCAGACCACTAACCCAAACCAAACTGAGCGTCTGCCAGTTCAGATCCCCTTTCTGGTCTGCCTCTACAGACCTGCTATAATCTAACTTCTAGAAAACTGGGTACCACCCCACAGAAATATCAAATTGTAATTTAACAACACCAATTAACCATACAACTTGTGCTCCCAATGGATCTGCAAGCCAAATGCTTACAAATGTTTACCCTCTAAAAGAAACCAAGATGGCAGCATAGGTAAACACCTGAACTTGCTGCCTCACACAACCACTTCAAAATTATAACTAAAAGAAAAAAAAGGACATCATCCAAAACCACAGGAAGGCTGGCTGACTGGAAATTCTACAACGAGAAGGGGGAAAAAAAGCATACTGAGGCTCAGAAGAGGTGTGAAGTAAAGTGTGGAGGTACAAAGGCGCAAGCAGAAAGGGCTGACAACTGAGGACACAGTTGTCTTTTTCAGTCAGGAGGGAGACACAAGATCCTGATTGCTCTGAACTCCAGTTCCGGGCAAGATGCTGGGGACCCAGACTCATACAGGGGTGAGGGGGGAGATTGGACTGTCTGGCATCAGGCCAGAACATAAGGGCAACTTGTTCTCAGAGGTGCTTGCGGGATCACCGCAGGACCCTGAGACCTGAAAACCTCTTAGGGCAGCACTGAAGCTCAGCCATTGCTGTTTGCTCTGCCCTGTTGATTCCCTGAGACCCCGCCCCACCCAATTTACAACCCCATCCCAGCTGTGTGGAGACGCTTTTATTTTTGAATGACCTGACCCTTTGCAATCTAAAATTACCTAACAAACTGCAGCTGAGTCAGAGAGACCCCGAACTTCCAAAAGAAGACCCAAGGATCCACAGCAGCCTGCATTGCTTTATAGCTGGGGCTCATTTAGGCACCCCAAACCCCAAACAAAGAAGAGAAATCTGCAGATCTCTCCATACCTCCTGCAGGATGGCATCAGGCAGAGCTAAATTAGCACCTCCTTGGAGATCCAAGGGCTTAGTGTACCCAGTGGTCAGAGTGGGACCATCCAGATTACAACTCCTCAGATCCATAAGGGACACACCCAGGGGGCAGACACAGTGAGCACCAAAGCCCCACTGAAGCAAGTCCTGCCCTATAAGGGTGTCTCCAGCACAGAAGTTCTCTCATTGCACACATAACTGATCCTCACAGCCAATTGGCCTGGAGGTCAATTACTCCAGGTGATACCAACAGCAATCAAGGCTTAACTATAACAAGACTGTGCACACAGCCCACAAAGGTATGCACCAGGAGTGTACACCTCAAATAATTGGGGAGGCTGAGTCATTGAGCCCTATAGGACACCTAGCACACAAAACCACTCTACGAACTCAGGGAAGCAGCCAAAATGCAAAGACAAAGGAACAGGTAACAAATGACAGAAATGGAGGATATAGAGTTCAAAACCATGGTTATAAGGTCTTCCAAGAATTTTCTAGAAACCACTGATAAATTTAGCAAGTCCTTTAAGGATATGAAAAAGAACCAACTAGAAATTAAGCATACGCTGACTGAAATAAAGAATACAAAAATCCAACAGCAGACTAGAGGATCACAAGAATCAAGTCAAAGATTTAAAATACAAAAAAGCAAAAAAACCACTCAACTGGAAAAGAAAAAAGAAAAAAGAATACAAAACTATGAAGATAGTGTAAAAAGCCTCTGGGACAAATTCAAGCATACCAACATCCAAATTATGGGGTGCCAGAAGAAGAGAGAGAGCAAGACACTGAAAACCTGTATGAAGAAATAATGAATGAAAATGTCTTCCACCTGGTGAAAGAAATAGATTTACAAGTCCAGGAAGCATAGAGAACCCCAAACAAGAGAAATAAAAAGAGGACCACATAAAGACACATCATAATTAAAATGCCAAAAGCAAAAGACAAAAAGAGAATATTAAAAGCAGCAAGAGAAAAACAGTTACCTACAAGGGAGTACCCATACAACCATCAGCTGATTTCTCAACAGAAACTATTCAGGCCAGCAGAGAGTGACAAGAAATATTCCAAGTGATGAATAGCAAGAACCTACATCCAAGATTACTCTACCCAGCAAAGCTATCATTCAGAATTGAAGGTCAGATAAAGAGCTTCACAGGTAAGAAAAAGCTAAAGGAATTCATCAACTCCAAACCAGTATTATATGAAATGCTGAAAGGTATTCTATAAGAAGAGGAAGAAGGAGAAAAAGGTAAAGATAAAAATTATGAACAACAAATACATATCAATCAACAAGTGAATCTAAAAATCAAGTGAATAAAAAATCGGATGAACAGAATAAACTGGTTAATATAATAGAATCAGGGGCATAGAAAGAGTGTAGACTGACAATTCTCGGGGGGAAGGGAGTGCAGGGGATGCAGGAAGAGAATTGACAAAAATCAAACACCTCTGGATGAGGACAGTGGGAGGAAATATGGGCAGAAGTGGGGTGGGAACCGGGTGCAGGGGAGCTATGGGGGAGGAAAAAAGAGGAACAATTGTAATAATCTGAACAAGAAAGATTTTTTTTTAAATGCTTATCCACTGAAGGAACTGGTACTTGTTATCTATCTTGGTGCTTACCAGGCATCACTCTATATGGAGAAGAATTACCACAAAGACCTCCAGGCCCTAGCTCTTGTACAAAGTGGACTATACAGTCGATCCCAGTAATACTGGGGTCAGAGTCACAGGAAGCCTATCCCTTTTGGGTGCATCCTGAGGAGTGCGTCAAGTAGTAATACAAGAATTAGCATGGGACACTGTGCAAAAGCTCCTCCAGATTTCATCAGCTTTAGAGAATCTACAGGTCCAAAGTAACTCCCAGCAGAGGATGTATTACAAAATCAGTGAGGACTGGACCACTTTGCTGCCAAAAAAGGAGGAATCTGCTAGGCACTAGAGGAGGAACATTGTTTCTTTGCTAATCGATCTAGAGTAGTACAAGACATAGTAAAAAACCAACAGGACAGAGCTAAGGACTGACTCGCCAGAAATGAGCAAGCTACCTCTTACGGACTTATCCTTATAGCCATCCCACCACATGATTACTTCCTTTCTTACCACTTGCTTCAGTATTACTCTTAGTAATCACCTTTGGGCCATGCTTACTCAACTATTTAACCTGATATATCTCCTCCAGATTAGAAGCCTTCAAGCTCCAAATAGTGCTACAAGCCAGTATGCAGAATTACCATAATGACCCTCTTAGGGAAGATGAAGAAGACTCAAGCTGCTGAACCCCATAACAACATCCCTCTTCATCAGGAAGTAGTTAGAGAGTGGTCATTCTTGTCTTCTGTAATTCCCAAGGCTAAGGCTAGGTTGAGGATCAAGAGAGAGGAATGAAAGGGAAAATAAGACACTGGGGGTAGGGGGGTGGCTAGCTATCTGAATCTGTGCCAGTAACCTGCATTCTGAGGCACACTCTTGCTAGCCGATAATTAACTCCATTATTATCTGTGATGCCTGTCCGCCTTGCAAACCCTGTTTCCCAGAATACTCCCATTTTACAGAGGCCATAAATCATGAACCATATAAAACCCCCCAAGGGGGATAGCAGCACTAGTGCCAGACAGGCCAAGCCTCTGGGTGTAATCTCACTTCCAACATCCCAACTCACAGGGGGCTGCAAAGTCAAGAAAAGTCTGAATCCTGATCTATATTTGGGGGACATAGAAACTAAAGGTGTAAAGGGAAATCTTCGTCCATATCCATCACTCAGGATTTGGAGACTGACTTCCCTGAGTCACAGCACTAGTGCATCTTCAATAAAGGCTACTTTTCTGAATACCCTCTGAGTAATCTCCTGTGTCGCCTGGCAGCTTATCTGCAACACCAACATGACCTTAAATGAATAGCCAGTTCCTCTACCATTACACCTCTGCACACAAATCTTATATTAACTTTTATTTAAACACTATACCTTCTGAAAAAACATGCATAATGTTTTTATTTTCTATAAGTTTAGTGACAGCCTATTCCAATAAGGACAAATACAATCACATTGTGCACAGATTTAATTTTTTTTTAATGTCAAATTTTTCTCTTGCTGAAACCGGTTTGGCTCAGTGAATAGAGTGTCGGCCTGCAGACTGAGGGATTCCCAGGTTCAATTCCAGTCAAGGGCACATACGTTGATTGTCGTACGTTGATTGTCGTACATCCCCAGTAGGGGGTGTGCAGGAGGCAGCTGGTGGATGTTTCTCTCTCATCGATGTTTCTAACTCTCTCTCTCCCTTCCTCTCTGTGAAAAATCAATAAAATATGTTTTTAAAAAATTTTTTCTCTTCTTATATGTACTTCATGTTACCAAAACTGGAAATCTAAGTATATTTTCATTTAAAATGCAATTTGTTAAGTATCCAACCCACAGAGCTGAGGTTTACATAACATTCTGTGCCAGCTAAAGAAAGAGTTCTCGCTGAGACTGGTTTGGCTCAGTGGATAGAGCATCAGCCTGCGGACTGAAAGGTCCTGGGTTCGATTCTGGTCGGGGGCATGTACCTTGCTTGCGGGCACATCTCCAGTGTGGGGTGTGCAGGAGGCGGCTGATCGATGTCTCTCTCTCATCGATGTTTCTGACTTTCTATCCCTCTCCCTTCCTCTCTGTGAAAAATCAATACAATATATATTTTTTTAAAAAAAAAGAAAGTTCTCAACGCATGAATCTCAATTGTTTATTTATTTATTATGTAATTTATACACATATAGTAAAATTCAGTAGAAGAACCAGGTTCTCCTAAAAGTGGCCATTCTTTTACTTGTTTAAATTAGAAAATTTTACTTAACCCCAATGAAGTTTATATTACATGTGACCACATTCTCTGTTGAAAGCAAACAATAGAACTCCTTTAACAGTGGATATGTTACACACCTATTAGAGATATATAGAAGGAAAGATACATTTATAGAACTTAATTTGGAAAACATTCCAGGAACAAATATCCAAGATCATCATTTATTCAGAAGAACTTGATTTTTATGGTTTATATTTTCCATAAATTGTACGTAAGTATCAATTTTGAATTTGCAGGCTAATATTGTAAATTAAAACCCAAAGTCTCCAGATATCATGAGTTAAATAAAGGGATATCAAAAGAGAAAATGGTATGTATGGAAAAAAATTATGTTTTCTTCTTTGAAATTTCTGGAAATAATTTTACAATATAATTTTTAAGTCAAGCTAGTCATTTCCATTGTCACACACAAGGATGAGTTAGATATTTGTCTCAAAAGAATGTTTTCCTCCTTCTGTGGTTGGGGATCGGGGGGGAGTCACTTAGAGATAAAGATGAGTTTGTATCTGTAAGGAAGATAAGACATCAATTATAATTAGCCCCATCGAACTACATAAAAACATTGAATAAATTAATAAATTATGGTTGAATTAATTTATTGGATAAACTTCAATCAGATGTTTAGTTTCCTTTACAAGATTCTTTTTCTAGATTCCCCCCCCCAAAAAAAAAAGCATGACAGGACAGTACTGCCTAGGTTATGATTTTTTTTGTTGCTTTTCTACAATTGCCTTTACAGAGGGAGGAAGGAAGCGGGAAAAGAGAGAGAGAGAGAGAGAGAGAGAGAAGGGGGAGAGAGAGAGCAAGAAGCACCAATTGGTGCTTTCCATATGCACCCCAACCAGGGATCAAAACTGCAATTCAGGTAAGTGCCCTTACCAGGAATTGAACCCATGACCTTCCAGTGCATGGAATGATGCTCCAATCTACTGAGAACCACTGGCCAGGCTTATTGTTTTTTAGTGCCCAGGTACTATTTTACATGAATATTATTTCTTATAATCTTCCAAAATGACCACTAGGGAAGAGTGTTAATAAACTTTTTCAGTACCTTTTTGTATTTATTTCCCCTTTCTCCTGACAAATGGTATAACCTTCTTCTAGCTTTTCAGCCTTTGTGAGAGTTTAAAAAGTTTGCAGGTTACATGTAAAACTTGTGTTTCTGGCCCCTGAAGGTAAAGTAAGAAGAATGATAAAACAGCAAAAATCTACTCCAATACTGCTCTACTAAGGCACACAAAAGCATAAAGTAATGTAAACCGAGTTTCAATAGCCCAAAAGTGAAAATTGATAATTTCACACGCTGTGTCAATAACACGTACAGTATGAGGCACAGAACACCACTGGAGGCTGCTCCCACGTGTGAAGGCACAGCATTTCACCATGTCTGACAACATCTCCAGGCTCATGACTATTGATGTACAACAGAGATGCATTATTTAGGATGCTACTAAACCAAAATGGAAATTTTATATGCATCTTTTAATAGGCTATCAAACTTTTCTTCTAACTAATCATGTTCAGTTTTAATTAATGTAAAATCTTCAACTTTTATTAAAAGCAAGGCATTTGAATTTAAAACCTCTGGAATAAGAATATTTAACCTTAACAAAACAAGTGGTTAAAAGAAGAGGGTGGGGAGGTGGGAAGAGAGCAACCAAAGGACTTGTATACATATATGCACAACTCATGGACTCAGACAATAGTGTGGTGAAGGCCTAGGGTGGGGGTGGGGGCTAGAAGGGTCAATGTGTGTGTATGGGGGTGGGGGGCACTGGGAAGGGGCATGTGAGAAGGGAAGGGTCATAAGTAGTACTGTCAACAATATAGATTTTTTAAAAAGAAAAACTAAGAGACTACACTTTCTACAAGTAACCAAAAGGGGCTAGAAAAATTTAACTAGGCACATTTCAGCAAAGGTAATGATCCAACCCATTCTTTGACCTCCAAATCCTCCTCCAAACAGGCCTGCTGGACAATCTCACCCCAAATTCATGTGTATTTCCTGACTGTGTCTCCCACTATAATGTTTATGCCCTCTGTTTTTAGGCAGGAAAATGTACATAAAAAACTAAAAGGCCCCCTCTGTTAGGAAACTAGCAGTTGGAATATAAGCCACAGCTTTTACATAATAAACATTATATTGTAACCCCTGTCATATAACTGTGAGAAAAGAAGAACTTTCTGAAAAGAAACTGGATAGAAACCACAAAGAAAAGGACCTGTGGTGACTAGGGAAAAATCTGAGCAGACAAGTTTATTTCTGCTTAAAGCCACAAGACTGGATTAAATGGATCCAATTCATACACCCAAAGCAAAAATAGAGTGAGCCCTGTCACCCCAAAGTCAGGTGAGCCCTCTGAGATGTCAGAGGTGTGCCCAGTGGCCAACACAGTCAGCAAGATCCATCTTATGATGACCAGAGCAGACTGAGAAGAGGGTAGGTCTTCATTATATTTGCTTCTTTAGACCCTCTGTAGACAGAAGACAAAAGGTTGGAAGTCTAACACCCCACCCTGTGCAGGCCCTTCAAGAAAGCTGACACCCACAGAGACCCACCCAGGGCAAGGGCTGCTCACCTGACTCTGATGTCAAAACAGGTGAGGGCCATCAGGGCACTACAACCTCCAGGTTTGCATTACACCAGTGCACATCAACATTCTGGCCAGGCTGGGATAAGTCTCGCATGTGGCATTACCCCAGCGCCACCCCATCTCTATCACTGGTGGTAGAGTTCACAAGCCAACATTCAATGTCACAGGTGACACTAATATTATTTAACTATATGCTTCAAATATAATTTTTAAAAATCCCTATGAAAAGCCAAACAACCTACAAATGGGTAAAATAATAGGTCTTTAACCTTGCCCCAAAAGGGGGGGAGAAGGTGTTAAATCCCCATTTCAGCACAGGCTCTATGAGACATCTAATATTGCAAAGTTATAAGGTGAGAGTAACGGACAGCTTGGCACAGTCATGAAAAGTCCCTGGGCAGAAACACGTGGTCCTTGCACCCATACATTGTGTACATCAATTTTAACAAGGCTGCATGTGATTTACTGCCCCTGATTCTCACATTAAAGATTTTCAATATCTTTTAGCAGTTTGATAAAAGCTGTTAAAATTAAATTCCAACCACAAGGCACTCATCCACACCATAGGAGGCAAAGGTTATACTAATATGGTCTCTCTTTATAGTCTTACCCAAAACCAGAGGAAGTCCTTCCGTTACATGTAACAAAATACTAATCCAAAAGCACAAAGGAGGATTTTTCTCCCTTAATATTCTCATTCTCATTCTCTTCTCTTCTCTTCTCTTCTCTTCTCTTCTCTTCTCTTCTCTTCTCTTCTCTTCTCTTCTCTTCTCTTCCTCTCTCTCTCTCTCTCTCTCTTTCATAGAAGTTAAGGTCAATGAGAACACATTCCCTTACTGCAACCCCAGAAATAAAACCACCCCCAATCTGCTAGAGAAAAGCCCTCAGTGGGCCCAAATGCCCATATATCATATGTAGGCACAAAGGTTGATCAAAATTAATATGGCACTGCATTACTGAGGACCCATAAAGAGACCACCAGTAGCTCAAATGCTTAAGATAAAATACCTCATCTGGTTGTCATCCCTGTTTAGTTACTTGTTTAAAACAACAAGCACCAAAATATTCAGCTTTCATTCAGAGATTTTAAGATTATTTCTTTAAATAATTTGTCATTTTCCTGAGGTCAACAGTCCATGGTGCTTATTTATTCACTAAGCAAATACTATAGATAGAGGATGTTTAGATACTAAATATATGTAGATATTTAGTTAAATATATAATGCATAAGATACATAAAGACACATACAGCTGCTCCACTGTGGTCAGATGAACTTGATTCGGTATTCTCCACATAAATGAGTAGCTCTTACCTAAACACACACCCCATCAAACAGAAGAGAGTGGGAAGAGAAGAGATGGGACAGATCTAAAATGACAGCCACACCAAAGATAACTCAAGATTTTAGAAAATAAAAATAAAATATTCCTTTTCCCTATGAATCTTGAGCTTACTCAGCACAGAGATGGTCCCCAATCATCAAAACCAGAAAAACAAACTCAATCCTAGGTCTTATTGGGCATAATGAATGTTTAAACCATGGTCACACCACATGCCCAAAGCTGGCCTAGGCCCCACTGCAGAAAGCAGCTCCTTCAGGTGTCCTGGTTCCTGCTCTTCAAATGCATGACCAGCCATAGCTGCCAGCCCACTTGGACATCTCCATCCACATGCAACCACTCTCTTTAAGGGGACGGACAGACACACACACACGGCGATTTCTGTGAACCAAACATGACCTCTTTATTTTCCAAAATTATAAATCCACAAGTTATCATAACTGGCGGATGTAAGTAAAATGTCCATGTGACCAACTTCCCCTGCTACCCTCCAACAATCAATCCAATATGCTTTCTGCTAAATTTCACACAAAAACATAATCATATATGGCCTAAAAATGTAAAGGATATCAAGGCAAGTATATTGACTAGGGTAAGGTGAGAATCAAGGCACAAGTGCAGAGAGAACATTCTCCAGGCCAACAGTCAGTCTCACCCTTCGGGCAGGATGGATGCAGATTATAGGGAATCTGGTTATAGCCTCATTTTCCATTTGTATAGTGCCAGTGAAAGACCTGACCCTACCTTTTCCCAGCTGCCTGCTCAGGTAACTGACACCTGTAGCATTAGAGAATTGCCAAAACACAGTACAAATCCTACTAACTTCACATAATACAGGACTGATAATTGTGCTTGGAATAATCAGGCACTTACATGTATTTAAACATAAATATGAGAGACTTAAAAATTCACAGTGCTCTCAGCTAAAAAAGAAAACAAACTGTTCCGTTAAGATCATAGATCTGGCTCTTTGCTGATTTTACCTATTTTACTTCCTAAGTCTCCCTCCTCCTGTCCGCAAAGTGCTTATACCCAGAATCTAACTCCATAATCTGTGCCAAACAAACCACCACGGCCATCATATGATATCAGTTAGGAGACTGAGGGGCTGCTGTGCGACAGGCTTAAGGTACTTAGCATAAAGGAATTAATTTTTAAAGACTGACACACAAAACATACAAAAACAAAAGTAAACAAATGTGTTATGAATAGTTTGATATAGATAATCATATATAATGCTGCCAACCCCAGCTTCTATGGCATTTACATCAGGTAGAAAAACTAAGAATTGCTGTGTCTAATTTAGAGAAATTAAAAAGGGATTAGGTAAAGGTGTATATTTTGAAAATGAAAATTTTATGTTGTTAAAAGCTAAATACGGAGAATCCAAGATGGCGGCATAGGCAAACACCTACACTGCTGCCTCGCACAACAATTTCAAAACTACAACTAAGAGACAGAACGGACATCATCCAGAACCACAGGAAAGCTGGCTGAGTGGAAATTCTACAACTAGAAGGAAAGAGAGGGGCTCACGGAGACCCAGAGGAGCTGCAAAAAGCAGAGGTACAGAGACAAGCATGTGGAGAGAGTGGGTGCTGGAGAACCTGGCTGGCTTTCTCTGGCGGGAGGGAGACGGAGACTCTCAACGGCATTAAACCCCTTATCCTACAACCCTAAACCCCAGATCCAGCCGAAACTCCTAGAAGAAGGCAAGAATCAAAAATTTGAAATATAAAGAGTCAAAAATTTGAAATATAAAGAGTCA
>JAAGEH010000032.1:16921361-16967483 GCA_011751065.1 Lasiurus cinereus
AAAAATTTGAAATATAAAGAGTCAAAAATTTGAAATATAAAGAGTCAGAAAACACTCAACTGGAAAAGCAAGAAGAGAAAAGAATCCAAAAATGTGAAGATAATGTAAGGAGCCCTCCTCCCCGCCCCAATTCCATACTCAATGCATTTACCTGTCTAGGAGTTCTGTGACCTGACTCTTTCTAATTAAAAAGGTAGTGCTTAACAGCTGGGCAATCAAAAACTACGAAATGCTAAGTGGATAATATTAGGAGATGAAAAAAACATTCCCTAAAGGAAGCAGGACAAGAAGAGCAAGGATAATAGGAAGTGGAGTGGGAAAAACCGGGAATGTGTCCAAAGCATTTTTTTTAGAACAAAAAAAAAAAAATAGGGGAGTTATAAGAAATTATCCCCTAAATACTAAAGAGCTGTTAACAGAGGAAGTCAATCTATGTTTGCTGATGCAGAAATATATCCAAGATGCACTGGCAGAACAGTATGTACAGTAAGAAATATTTGCATGGGAGTGTGAGAGGGGGTGTTTAAAATGCTCATATATGTAGAGAGGTTTCCGGAAGGATTTCCACTCCTAAAAAAAAGATGATTGTATTTTCCCTCCATGGGAGGGAAGGGGAGTGGTATTCAGGGCATTTTTTTATTTTATTTTATACTTTAAACACTTTCTTTTTCCATGAGCATGAATTACATTTATAATTTTAAAAAAAAAACATAAAAAACTGAGGCTGTTTTGGAACAGAAAACTTTCAAAGCAGGGCAGGTACAAGGTTTTCAAGAATAGTTCTGTTTAATAAGGAGAGAAACAAAACATGGCTAAAAGTACCCTCACACAAAGTGAGTAACTACACTCCAAATGTAACTTGGGAAAGCTTTGTTTTTGCGAATACCATTACAGACTTAATGAAAGCTACAATATATCTATAATAACAAAAGCATAATATGCTAATTAGATTGGATGTCCTTCCGGGCGATCTTCTGGATGAAGCTGGGGCTGTGAGGAAAGCCCAGGTCCCAGTGCCAGAGGGAAGGAAGGCCTACTCTTGAATGATTTTCGTGCATCAGGCCTCTAGTAATTTCCATAATTGGGAGCCTTTCCATTTGTTAGGTGATTTGTAGTTAAGAGGGAAGTTGCAGTGCTGGTAACAAAAGGCATCAAAAGGCAAAGAAGTGATAACCTGAATATGAATGAAGCGAGAGCCAGCTGGCTGGCATTAATAAAGGCCACATACACAACACTGTTTAATGCCCAACACTAGCTTGAAGAATAGGGTCCCCCGTGAGGTCCCCAAATAATAACTCCTAATTGTAATTCCAGATCTTTGACAATGCCCCAATGTAAAACACTGCACCAAATAGGAGAACTGCAGCCTGCAGGCGTGACATGACTTGCTCAAGCTTAAGTGTCTTTCCCCCTGGGTGCTTTTACTGACCACATTGTCTATACTCATCATATATGCATAGAAATGCTGAAGGCATGGTAGTTCAGCTGCAGTACCAGAAAGGATTAGTAAATCAATTTTTGCTAAGGTCAGCTCTGGGCTACCTTTGTGAATAAGAGGCACTGGGCATGATGGTTGGGGCTTGGGCACTGGAGCCAGACAATGGACATGAGGCCTGATTTTTTCTTTTCCCAACATGGAAAGGTTAGTTAAACCTTTGTCTGTCCCTAGTTATCTCAGGGGTAAGTTGAGGTTAACAGTGATAAGGACTCCCAACTTGACAGAGTTATTAAAAGGACTAAGATAATAAAGCACTTAGTACAGTAGCTGGTATAAAGCCAAGGCTCAAATTATGTCACCAATTATCCTAAACACATCCATCAAGTCTGCTACACTGTTCCTTCCTTGAGGTCAACAACCAACATGTAGAAAATACTCAATATATTTGTTTTAATCATTATATTTTCTATTAATTCAATTGGAAAGGATGATGTGGAATGGAAAACAAATGTGTGACACCTGCTGGAATTTAGCAGATATTGTGCTGGATATTTCTAAATAGAATCTAACAATCTCCACATGAGCTATGTTAGTAGACATTACACATATCAATGGACCAAGTTTGGGCAGGTTCTAGAACTACCTGAGATCACAGATGTGATGATGTATGGCAAACCAGAGTCTTAAGTGCAGGCCTGTTGAGTACAGAGTCTGTACACACCCCACATCACATCACATTCTATCAGTTTGTTTCCAATGATGGTAAGAATTACTTAATATATTGTTTCTCTTTAAAACAAAAGGACTCCAATGGTTTGCTTACTCTGCCTGTTTTTTTTACACTAAGCCTCTGCACGTGTTGAAAGCCTTCCTCAGTTTATTAAGCCAAACCCAAAATCAGCCTTAGGTTCCTGTACATCTATATTCAACCCCTCCCACCACTCCATCAGGGCTGGCATCTCCATACCACTTCAGTGATCCAAGTCCATGTCAGCCTGCACTCTATTCCACATAAGCCCTACCCGCTCCATCAGGGCCTATGGCCAACACCTCCTTTCTTATTGACCCTTTGTGGCAGTCGCACTTCTCTGACACTTATTCATTGCTGATACCTTGCCTGATCTCACCACCCAGTCTGTGCAGGCTACTGGTGAGAGGCTCTGAAAGCAAGACACACACACACACACACACACACACACACACACACACACAGTTACTGCACAGGTGCTTCTGCCACGCAGGAGAATAAAAAACAAAAATTCCACCAAAAGTCAAAAGAATAATGGTGCTGAAGTGCCAGTTCCCATCAAGGATAATGTTGTCAACCAATTAGCAGAATAAACGAATTTACTTCATAATGAGCTATGTCTCTGCTAATTCACCTGCATGCTAGATTGGAGGGCTAGTACATGAAGAAAAAGTGGG
This sequence comes from Lasiurus cinereus, assembly GCA_011751065.1. Taxonomy (NCBI): domain Eukaryota; kingdom Metazoa; phylum Chordata; class Mammalia; order Chiroptera; family Vespertilionidae; genus Lasiurus; species Lasiurus cinereus. Next base: position 16,924,225 of record JAAGEH010000032.1, read on the forward strand.
CAGGTTGGCATGGCTGCTATGATGGACAAGCAGGAGCAGCAATACAGGGTTTGTGAAAAGCATGCTAAACCTGAGAAGTGAGGGTAGAGGAATTTTGCAATTGCTTAAATTATAAAAACCTCTTAGACAAATGTTTGCAGGCCTTATCACATTCAAAACTTTATGTGATGCATAAGAAAGTTAAAAATAAGGCATGAAACCTGAAAGGAACTTAAACTCAAGTTAAAGTCTGGGGAAACTTTATTATCTAACTACCATGATGTGCACCTGAAACTAAAACAAAATCATCTTAAATGTCAACTGTACTGAAAAATAGAATTTTTTAAAAAATCAAGATAAAATATAAGACACAAGTTACAAAAATGATATAAAAACAAACTTAATATAAAATAAAAACAAACTTTTCCAAAGACTTAGTAGTTAAACGGTCCAGTTTTGTGCCTTTTTTCCAGGAATCAATAAATAAAATTAATCTGTTAGCAAGGACTCAATCAGGTATTATGAGCAAGTTTCTTGCAAGATGGACAAAGTAATCCGTATGTCTTTATTTGCAAGTATTTTCCATTCTTTTCAAAAACAAAGATGAGGCGAGAACAAGCTTTCCTTACAATAACTCATTATTATGACTCATAAGTATTCAGGCAATAAAAAAGCACTATCAGAGGCCTGCCACAGATTTTGGAAGTTTCACAATGAGGCTCAATCCCTTACACAAGTGTTAGTTTAATTACAAGCATTTGTGTGTATAGGCCTTGTGATGCAGACCAGTCCATGGGGATAGAGAATTTCCCAACTGTGCATTTGAATTCACTACAATGCTTTGTCACTGAGGTTTCTGCCCTTTAATAATAATGTGCTTTGTTCTCATAAGTGTACCTCACACTTGCCAACTGGAAAGCCAAGCTAATCTTTGCTGCAGAGTTGTGCTGCCCTCTCATGGACTCTGCCAACACAGTATTTCTAAAGAAGCACAGAGCAATTAAAGAGGAAAAAAGCATGTGAAATAAGCAAGAGAGATGAGGCCTGAAACAAATTAATGTAAGGAAAAGAAACAGAAAAAGCTACCCTAAGAAAATATAAAATGATTCTCTCCTAAAAAAATGCAATGGTATTTTATGGGCAACAAATATTCAAGTTTGCAGGCATGAAATACTCAAATCTCATAAATGTAGGCATGTCTAGTAGTATACATTATCTAAAACTTTTACTTACTGAAAAAATTTGGCAAAATATATCTGTATCTATATGTGTGTAATATATGACACACACAATACACACACATACATTTACTGCACCCCACCATTCTTATACTAAAGAAAACTGTGGCAATTCAAAGTCCACAAAATATAATAGCTGTGTTAATCCGGTAGACAAAGAATACAAAAGAATAACTTGGACACTGTGGGGAGAAGGAAAGATGGACAGTAAACATAACTAGGCTATATGATTCTTCATTTAAAACGCAGTCATTTACCAGGACTGATTAAGGAATATTTAATTGAAATTTAAGAACAATTAACATTCAGCAGGAAATCATGAAGCTACCATTAAGGACTTGCCATGCTTTCTTTTTTACTACATATTAAATTATACCAATAATTAAGATAAAAATATGAATAATGAAAGGTCAATAAATATATATATCTATCAACAATTGAATCTACAAACAAAATGAACAAGCAGAACAGACTCATAGATACAGAGAATTTTTTGTTGGTTGCCAGGTGGGGAAGGGGTCGGGGGAGGGCAGTGAAGGGTTTAAGAAATACACACTGGTTGTTACAGAATAGTCATCATGGGGGTGAAAATGCAACATAGGGAATATAATAAATAATATTCTAATAACTAGGTGGGTGCTGGATGGGTTCAGGATTTATTGTAATGATCATGTATTTAAGTTATGTAATGCCTGGTCACTGGAGCATGCAAAAAAAAAAATTACCAAAAATTAGATTTGCTCCCTAAATTTATAAATAGTAAAACTTCTCATTTCTAAAACTCAAATAAATTTTGGGGCAGGAATCAAAGTAGGGAATCAAGCCATGTTTCAGGATTATTCCTCAGGTTGATTAGTGGCTAACTGTAAAATGTATAGTACATCTACATAGTAGGAAACAGTGATGTCATCTAAGATACCTTACAAATGCTGTTATGACACCTATGATAATTTTAATGACAACATTCTGAAATAAAATATAACTATTTTCTCATCACACTCAGATCTACTTCCTCTGGAAAGCACCACAAGCCAGTCTTGCCCTGGGTGTCTGCAATTATGCTCAATCACAACCTGGCAGTGACCTCTGCTGGATATTCTGTGAACCACACCCTAAAAAAAAAAAAAAACTTGACTTTCTGAGTATTTTAAATTAAAAATACCACAAAACAGTTCAACTATTTAGTCTTATAACAGCCTTCTCAACCTAGTTTTACAAAACAGTTGAAAGAAAAGCTTAGGCTTTCATTGGGTTTTCTTTGATTTGGAAATCAATTATAAACCATTTATAACCATTCACAAACATATTTGTATTTATGATTCAGAATTCTCCCTCCAGGAGAAATAAAATAAATTATATCATAATTCTTAGGAGAGATATATGAAATATTAAATATGACTATATTAAGTTATTTCAAATAATATTTCTTACTAGGCCTAAATTCCTCATGCCTTTTAGCATACTTAAATTTTTCTCTGCTTTCAAATTCATTCTAGTTATGAAACAAAATATAATTAGGCATAAAATGTTTAAATAAAGATGATACAAGACCTCTTCTTAAAGAAGTGTACACAGGAAAATGAAGTATATATTATGACTACCACTTCTTTTAATACTCATAGGAACATGCTTCTGTTCAATCATTTTCATCTCATTGGCACAAGCAAACTAATTATTAAAATGCTAAAGCACACCAAAAAATAGATGTAATTTTGATTCATTCACTCTAGACGGCTATTGTATTGGCTGTTGTCATTTTTTATTTGACCATCTAAGAGGGAAAAGAGGTCAGTGCTGTTTAAATAGTCAGGTGTTGCATGTTTTAAAAACTCTAGCAGCACACTGGTTGAAAATGGCTGTTTTAAACAAACAGGACTGAAGCAGTCCATCAGTGTGGGGGAAGTGCAGAGTAAGATCAGATCTAGCCTTCTCCATTCAGCATGAACTTCTTTTTCCTTAACTGCAAAGCAGGAGAAACAGCAGTGACAGAGCAAGTTGTTATGAAAATCCACAAACATATCTCGCCGAGCACATATCTCAAACTTGACAAAACACTAGACTTTATATGAGCACATCCTTATGTGGAGAAGACAAAGGACAAACAGATGACAGACGTCCCTCCATTTACCTCCACAAAACATTCCAAGGTTCTATGTTAAGGGCAGAAGTCAATCCCAACCTCTTGGACTAGCATTCTTTGACTTCCTCTTCTCCAATTTAAGAAAGAAAAAGGGGAGCTGCTGCAACTAGCACACATGCTGCTCAAGAGAGTGAAGGTCCCAAGGAAACTCAGACGTATCCCTGGCCCATCCTGGCCCAGGAGGTTTCATAATTCTAGGTGCCCTCAAAAAGCCTCCACTAAAAGGCATTTGTAGTGAGGATAATTTGAGAACACACACCAAATTTTAAATGTATATTCCCCTTGATCCAGCAATTCCATTGCCAGTTATATATTCTGCAAAATATATTCAAACAAGTTCAATACAGTGTTGTGTTTTACAGAGAAAAAAGAGGATGAAGACAGGAACCATGATATATGAATAAATATGGAATACTCTGTGATCATTAAAAAGAACAGAATGTGCTCATCAAGAAAGAGACCCAAGTTACATATTAAATTTATTTTACCTGCAGAAGCCTTTCTGTACACTCAAAATTCTTACAGCAATGCGCCATGAAAAATGTTATTTGGGATTAATTGTGGTGATGGAAATGGTAGGGCACTTCTATCTTCTTCCTCACCTTCTCTTATGATGTATGACTTCCTCACCATGAGCACACTATATTTTATAATTATACAAACTCCAAATGTGAATTATTACTTGTGTTAAAAATATCTGAAGCAAATGAGGAAAAAAAAGAAGCCAAAGCTGCAATGCAATGAAATCTGATTTGGTACTCAGGCCTACCAAAGCTCAGTGAAGCTCTGTGGGAGTAAAGTTTGGGCCAGTCTTTGCCTCTTCAGCAAAGTCCTTCCTGGGCTTAACTTCTGAACAGGAGAAATGTAAGAGTACTTGAGTTCTACATTCTAGTTCAATCTTTCACTAAATAGTGGCAGGTTAAGTAATGATAACATGTACTATGTAAGAGTCTCAGGGCCTCTAGATTCTCCTTAGATTGTGTCCTGAAGATACTGGGCATGCACAGGAAACAGGACAGCAGCGCCATTCAGAACACATTACTGCCCTCCCTCTTCCTCCCACACTCCTGGATCCAAGGGCCCTGGGCCTTGTATGCCCATAGGTGCATGGCCATGAAAATTGGATGCAATTCCTCACCTCTGAGTCTGCCCCCTCCTCTATGAAACAGGACATTGAAACACTGCTGGTAGGCAGGTGCCTGCTTCAAATGGCTCAGCAGATGATCACTGGCTGAACCGTAATCCTGCCCTGTGTAACATTAAGTGTATGTTTATGGTGTGTTGAGAGGAGGGGAAAGGAGGACAAGATGTGCTGATCATGTGCTCAAAAGAAAAAGAGAAATACTGAGGTCCCATCTATTGGCTGGGCAGACACCGACAGGAGCAAGTGTCCTTGGCTGGCAAGCATATAGAAACCCTTTCCCACACAGCTGTGAAAAAGATTAATTGGCACTGCATAAGTCCCATACAAATACTAATCGTTTCCTGAGAGGCCCTGTGTCTAGGCCACAGCACCCACCAAATGGTCCCAGCCTTTCCTGCTTCCTCCAACTGTGGCACTGTCCATTGTCTCTCACTGCCTCTGTACCATCCACCTGTCTCCACCTATCCTTCCAGCTACCCTATAAACAAGTTCAGCTATCACCAGACCTCCCAAAATTATTCTTTTGCTTTCCACTCCTTCCCCAAAACCATCCTGGACTGGATTCTCTTCCCTCTTCAGCCACAACCCTACTCAGCCATATCCCACTCTGCAATTTCCAATTCCTCACCTGCCTTTCCCTCTGCAGACCTGCTGCCTCGGCTTGTTCTCCCCTTATCCACTACTCCCAGTAGAGGACCCAGCTCTCCACAGTGCCTCCATCCTCAAGAATACCTCAGCGGGTGCCCACCCTCAGAGGCTAGCCTGTAATGCTAGAGGCCCTCTTACCTTCATACTCCCTACACTCTCCCTAGACAATCACTTCTGTTCCTCAGTCACACCCAAGGTAATTTCTCCAGCCCCAGATCTAATGACCAGTTCAATATAGAAATTTGAGGGCCAAAAAGCACATCCACTTGGTATGTCACAGCACATCCACTCACAGAGTGTCCATATCTCCCCTCATGATCACCCCCTCAGGTACAATCTCATCCCCCTTCTCTGTTGTACCAGACAGAAACCTTGAAGCCAAAAAAGCTGCCTTGGAGGAGTCACTCACCAAGACCTGTCAATTCCCCTCCTGAATGGCATCACTCTCAAATCCACCCACTTCCCTCTCTCTTCTCTCTCTAGATCCAAGGAGCCTTTTCATTGGCTTAATGACTTGCAATGGAGTTGCTTTTTAAAACACACATCTGGTTCTTCCTTGTAAACCCCTTAATGACTTCCTGTGACCTTATAATAGATCCGGAAACCTTAATATGCATTAAAGAGCCTGAAATGTGTTATCACCAGAGAAAACAGACAGAATCAGCCTATCTAAAACAGCATTCCACATTTCTGGTCACTCTGTCCCTACCCTGTTTACTCAAGTCATCCATACTTCCACCTCCTGATGTGCTGTTGTCTACTGTAATAACGCTCATTGTCCACCTTTATAATATAAAGATCACAAACACAGAAACTTGACTTTTTCACCAGGCCTAGAATAGTGCTGAGCAAAGCAGGTGCTGAGTGGATGGACTGTCTCGACGTAATTACTACCTCAACTGGAGTCTCCAACTCTGCTACCCTTCCCAGCCCCAGGAGGGCAGAACCTACCCCCCACCCCCCACCACCACCTTCCCTTGGCCATCTCCTGCTTCCAGGCTTACCTTCCCTTGTCCTTCACCTGGCAACTACTTTCCAATACTTTGGTTTAAAAATAGCCAATTTAAGGACAGCTTTGCTGATGAGCCAGGATGAAGTTGAATGTGCATTTATTTACGTGTCCTAACTATACAGCTTCAGCTACATATAAGCAACACTCAGTTATGCTATGGTCACATGTGAGCTCCATTATGCCAGGGTATTTATGTGTCTTCCAGGGGTTTACCTGGTGTGCTGTCTCCCACCCCTCCCTTTCTTCCCTCCATCCCCCCACCCCGACACACACACAGCTCATATAAGAAAGACTTCAGGGCAATCAGGCAAGAAAAATAAATAAAAGATATCCAAATTTGAAAGGAAAAAGTAAAATTATATCTGTGTACAGATGATATTGAAAGGAATTTGAAAGACAGAACAGGCAGGTTTAGGAAATGGGAGAGCAATGCATATGTGAAGGGCAGAAAAAGCTTCAAGCTGCCAAAATGCTTATCATACTCTGACAGAAGACAGAGAAAAGTCTCTCACAGAGGATAGGGAAAAGTCCTATCAGGATATGGGAAAAGGAAACATATTATCACAGAGAATAGAGGAATGTTGCAAGGGGGAGAGAGAAGGAGGGGAGCACCATATTGGTTTTGGATTTTGAAACTGATGTCCTGCAAAAGAGTGATCATTTGGAAAGCACAGGGTCATAAAATGGGCAAAGGGTCCAATTAGAAGGGAGCATAGCTAGACAAAGAACTTCCAGACTTTAAAACCTTAGAAAAAGGGGCTTAGTTGATTGCCCCCTTGGGAACTTCTATGTGGGAGTATGTATTTGCTTCCAATAAACATCCACTCTTTTAGTAACAAATCTGTGAGTTTACTCATCAAAGTTTGTGAGGACAATGACCCATGGAAAAATCTGTACCCTGAACCCCATGTTTCAACATGATACTATATACACTCTATATAGAAAACTTTAAAGACTACACACACACACACACACACACACACACACACACCAAAAAAAAAAAAAAACAGTACAAATAAGCAAATTGAGTAAAGTTGCAGGATACAAAATCAACACGCAAAAATTAGTTTTATTTCTATACATTAACAAGCTATCTGAAAAAGAAATAATACAATTTACAATAGCATCAAAAACAATAAAAGTTAGAAATAAATTTAATCAAGGTGAGAGGTCTGTACACTGAAAACGTTAAGAAAATGATTTTTTAAAAACTGAACAAGACACTAATAAATGGGAAGAATTAATACAATTAAAATGTCCTTACCACCCAAAGCTGTCTATAGATTCAATGCAATTCCTACCAAAATTCCAATGGCATCTTCCACAGAAATAGAATAAACAGCCCTAAAATTCATGTGGCCCCACAAAGATCCTGGATAGCTAACGCAATTTTGAGAAAGAAGAATAAAGCTAAAGTTATAGGAAATGGACCCCTGTAATCCAATTCCAGCATAGTCAGCTTTTAATGGAATTTGCTGAATTTCCCCAGGGCAAACAGAATGTAGGGATGAGGGAAGAGGAACAAAGAACTGTGCATGTGGGCCAGCATCATGATGGAAACCTCTGAGACATCTGCCTCAGCTAGGCAAGGGAAGTGGAGGCAGCTAGAAAAACCTCAGCCCAACTTTTTAAAATGACCCAATGGGAGACAGCAAGGTCTAGGCGACCCCATAGTGCAACCAAAGGAGGGGCTAAATAAATAGGGTATGTTCTCTGCCCCAGGTATGCCTATTTAATGGGATGGACATCCACTCTCGAGAATATTAAAAGTCTCATTTTCGCCATACTTCTGTCTCTGAGTCTGTTATTTGAATTTGGACAGGTGAGCTTTACTCACAGAGGCATCACCCTTCTTGCTATCAAATTATACTACAAACTTATAACAATCAAGACAGTATTGTATCTGCATAAAAACAGACAAAAACTAATGGAACAGAATTAAGAATTCAAAAATAAACCCTCAAATACACAAGCTAATATTTGACAAGGGAGCCAAGAATTCACAATGGAGGAGACAGTCTCTTTGATAAATTGTATTGGAGAAAATGAATATTCACATGCAAAAGAATAAAATTGGACTGCTACCTTACATCACTCACAAAAATTAACTCAAAATAGAAAAAAGACTTAAATATAGGACCTTAAATCATAAAACTAGTAGAAGAAAACATATGAAAAAATATCTTTGACATGGGTCCTAGAAATGATTTTTTTACACAAGCAGCAAAATAAAAGTAAAGAAGTCGAACTATATCAAATTAATAAGCTTCCACAGAGCAAATGAAATAATCAACAAAATAAAAAGCAATGTACAGAATAAGAGATCTGCAAACCCAGTATCTGATAAGAGGTTAATATCCAAAACATATAATGAATTCATACAAGTCAATAATAACAAATAAAAAAATAATGGGATCAAAAATGAGCAAAGGGCCCAAACCGGTTTGGCTCAGTGGGTAGAGCGTTGGCCTGCAGACTGAAAGGTCCCAGGTTCGATTCCAGTCAGGGGCATGTACCTTGGTTGCGGGCACATCCCCAGTGGGAGGCGTGCAGGAGGCAGCTGATCGATGTCTCTCTCTCACCCATGTTTCTAACTCTCTATCCCTCTTCCTTCCTCTCTGTGAAAAATCAATAAAATATTTTTTTTTTAAAAATGGGCAAAGGACAAGAACAGACATTTTCCCAAAGAAGACATACAAATGACCAATAGGTACATGGAAAGATGATCAACATCACTAAGTCATTGGGGAAATGAACACGCAAACTATAATGAGACATCACCTCATCCCTGTTTATTAAAAAGAGGAGAGATAAATGCTGATGAAGATGTGGAAAAGGGGACTGTGTGTGGAAATATAAATTGGTTCAAACACTATGGAAAACAGTATGGAAATTCTTTAAGAAATTAAAACTAGAACCACCATGTAAACTAGCAATTCCACTTCTGGGTATATCTCTGAAGATATGGAAACAATCTAAGTGCCTGCCAATGGACACAGTAAATATCACACATATACTTACACACAGGGATATTATTCAGCTGTGAAAAGGAAATCCTGACATTTGAAAAACCATGAACCTTGAGGGCATTATGCTAAATGAAGTAATTTAGACAAATAGGTTCTGAGATGTAAAATCTACAAAATGGGAACTAATAGAAAAAGAGTTGACAGATGGTTGCAAAGGCTGAGAAGTAGGAACAATGCATGAAAGAATACAAACCTTCAGTTACAAGATGAATAACTTCTGGGGATATAATGTACATGGTAACTATAATTAACAATATTACAGGGGTGGCAAAAGTAGGTTTACAGTTATAATAGAACTAAATAATACAATAATAAATAATAATACAAGAATAAACTATTTCTCATACTGGTAACTGTAAATCCAATTTTGCCCACCCCTGTATATTGTATAAAGTTTGCTAAGTGAGTATATCTTAAATGTTCTCACCACATATACATAAAAAGGTAATTCTGTTTGGTGAGAATTAACCTTTTTGTGGTAAACATTACACAATACATAATGTATCAAATCATCATGTTGTTCACCTTAGACTTACACAATGTTATATGTTAATTATACCTCAATAAAACTGAGCTTGGGAGAAAGAGCTCAAAGAACATCTATACAGTGAGTGAATAAGACATTCTAGTCTAAATAAATAAGTCAAATGGGCACAAAAGCTTTCTCTTATTCTTTTGTCCATTGACATTTATAAACATAGTACCACTGGAAAGAGCTTAATTTAGGTCTCCATATTTTAAAATTACATCATTTCTCATGTAAATCTAATAAAGGACTACAGAACAAACAGAAGTAAAAGACTCCATGCAGGGATGTACATGTACGTGTGTTTGTGTGTGTCTGTATTTCAGGTTTTTATTCCATTCACATAACTTTTTTAGGCAGCAAAACATTGTAAAGCTGCCCACAGTGACTGAATATTGAACTCTGAAACAAACAAACAATACAGTGGTACCTTGAGATACGAGTGCCCTAACATACGAGATTTTTGAGATACGAGCCATCGAGCGAGCTATTTTTGCTTTGAAATACGAGCAACATTTGAGATACGAGTAATCAATCGCACGGATTGGCCGGCTGCACACGACCCACCAGTTTAACGCGACTCAAGCGTCTCATTGTTTCCCACGCCTCAAGGTTACGGAACAAATTAAACTCGTATCTCGAGGTACCACTGTATTCAAAAGCATGTCTCTGTGTCTTTGGGGGCTTCCAGAATCAAGCCTGCCAGCTACACATCCTAGTGCCTAAGAGGGTAGCCCAGAGGAGACATCTGCCTTCCAGCTGAAAACCCATAAAATATGGTAGGACCCAAGGGACACGAAGTTTTTTGTTGCTGTTGTTAATCCTCACCCAGATTTTTTTCCCCCATTGATTTCCAGATAGAGTAGAAGGTAGGGGAAGAGACAGAGGGAGAGAGAAACATCAATGTGAGAGAGACACATGGATTGTTTGCCTCCCCCATGAACCCTGACCAGTGCCAGGGAATCAAGCCTGCAACCGAGGTACATGCTCTTGACCGGAATTGAACCTTGGATTTTTCAATCCACACACCAATGTTCTATCCACTGAATAAAACCAGCTAGGGCAGTCTTTACCCAGCTCAGTGGGAGTTTATCAAGCTTAATATTTTTTTTAATATATATTTTTATTGATTTTTTTTTTCAGAGAGGAAGGGAGAAGGATAGAGAGCCAGAAACATCTATGAGAGAGAAATATCGATCAGCTGCCTCCTGCATGGCCCCCACTGGGGATTTGCCCACAACCAAGGTTGATGCCCTTGACCAGAATCGAACCTGGGATCTTTCAGTCCACAGGCCGACGCTCTAGCCACAGAGCAAAACCGATTTTGGCAGTCTTAATATTTTAAAACTGCTTCATACAAGTAGTACCTAAATGCCAATGGCCCAGCTCTGACTGCTCACATGGCAGCAGTTGTATTCTCTGGTGCCACATGGCCAAGAGCAGCTGAAGAGTGGTGTCATCTTCAAGGTTCTAGGCACAATAAGTGCTTCACACATCACTAGTGCACATGGAATCCTGGGATTCTTCTTGGCAACTTATTTCAAGAACAAATCTACAGAATCAGGATAACAGTCTGCCTCCAGTTTCTGGAGGATGTCATTTAGCGGATATGACAACAACCATGCAGTCTTAGCATGTGTCCACATTAAATCTATTCAGCATGTGCAGTTCAGTTGCACTAGAATTCTCAGTGACAAGGAAATTGGAATTAAATCTTATAGCCTATGAATTTTCCCCATTCCTCACCCGAGGACATTTTCATTGATTTTTATGGGGGGAGGGGTGGGAGAGGTGGGCATCGATGTGAGAGAGAAACATTGACTAGTTGCCTCTCGTACACACTCCAACCAGGGACAAAACTGGAAACCTAGGTATGTGCCCTACTGGGAAATAAACCAGCAACCTTTTGGTATACAGGATAACACTCCAACCACTGAAACATACCAGCCAGGACCATAGTTTATGAATTTGAAGAAACTGAATTGCTGAAAAAGTGTGGGGCCCTGACCAGAGTATGCCAGATACTACAAGCCCATTTGCCATACACATGTACGAGGGCAATGACTCAGCAGTAGCAGTATATACATTGCACAGGCACACCCTTATATAACCTACTTATTTTAATGTAATACTAGTACAGATTGGCATGAGGCTTCTTTTATTTGAGTGAATATATAAGTGCCCCTCACCAGCCAGTCGTTGGCTGCTTTGTTTGCAATAAAAAAATAACCTATCTGCCTATGGCCATTCATGTCTTTTTCCAATTCCTGGCATCCAAAAAGGGCAAGTCCCTGGAAGAGGAACTTGGATTCAACAATAAGTCAGGGTAAAAAATAAATATTTAAAATGAGTAAAATTAAGACTGGATATTCCACTAAGTTTTCTTGTGTTGTTGGGATGCTCACCTAATTTTCCAAAAGAGGTGTCAGATAAACAGAGAGTATGATTTGAAGAAAATTACACTGCATGAAGAACCAAGATAATACACCCAGCCAGTGTGGCTCATTGGTTGAGTATTGACCTATGAACCAGGAGGTCACAGTTTAATTCTCAGTCAGGGCATATGCCTGGGTTGCAGGCTCAATTCCCAGTGTGGGGTGTGCAGAAGAAGGCAGCCAATCAATGACTCTCTCTCACACATCATTGATGTTTCTATCTCCTCTCCTTCTTCATTTTTCTCTGAAATCAATAAAAATATTTATTAAGCCAAAACCAGTTTGGCTCAGTGGATAAAGCATCAGCCTTCAGAATGAAAGGTCCCAGGTTCGATTCTGGTCAAGGGCATGTACCTTGGTTTTGGGCACATCCCCAATAGGCAACTAACCGATGTTTCTCTCTCATCGATGTTTCTAACTCTCTATCCCTCTCCCTTCCTCTCTGTAAAAAAATAATCAATAAAATATATTTTTAAAATATATATTTATTAAAAAAGAAAGAAACAAAAAGATTATAGGATTCTAGAATCAACACTGCCACTAAAAGCAATTAAGCATTTTTTGGAAACATGTGGCCTCGTGAAGAAATTAATAAACCTAGCCTTAAAAGAGTAGAAATATTGGCCCTGGAAATGGGCTTGCCATGGGCTCTAGGGTGCGGTCCCTGGAGCTCTGAAATCCCTCTGTGCAGCCCCTCCATATTCCCATGCCTCTGTCCTCTTAAGGGCTGAAGAATGAGTGCTGGAACCACTCAGCTCTCCTGCCACACCAGCTTCCTCAGCCTCTACAAGGGACTTGGGGAAGGGAGGGAGGGAGGAAAAGAGGGAGGGAGGGAGGAAGGGAGGGAGGCCACTGGGTTTGAACAGCAGGACCAAGACAATCACTTAAAGCCCTCATATTCCCAGGACTGATGCCAAGGGGTAATGAGCACAGCACAGCCTCTGGAGCTTGGGCCTTAAATATAGCCCCAGGCCTCTGCAAGATGGATTTGAACTTAATCTAGATAGGGAAGGGGAATGGCTGAGTTGGCAGCTACCTCTCTCTGTACTGAGCACAGCCTGATTCCTGCAGCCACAGTAAATATTAGATCAGTGAATAAATAAAAATTCTAAGAAACTGGGAAACGGGAGGAGTCAAAATATAGGTAGGGGAAAGTTACCAACTAATTAACAGATCTCTGGAGCAAACTATAAAAATGTGTTATTATAGCATGGCTGATGTGGCTCAAGAGGTCACAGATTCAATTCCCTGTCAGGGCACATGCCCAGGTTGTGGGCTTGATCCTCAGCAAGGGGCAGGCGGGCAGGAGGCAGATAGATGTTTTTCTCTCATTGATATTTCTTTCTATCCTTTTCCCTTCCACTCTCTAAAAAAAAAAAAAAAAAAGGCAATAAATATTTTTTAAATGTGTTATTATATTTGACGAGTTCTAACTTTTCTGTTATTAGATAGTATTTTATTACTAAGAATAAAACTTTAGGCTAAAATTAGAAATGGAAAAGAAATTCTCCAACTGATTAACTTTCACAATAATCACTAGGATAACACTGAACCTTGACAAAGTATAGGAACAAGGAAATTATCCCCTAACACATAGTGAAGGTGCAAAAATATGGGTTTTTATGAAAGAAGCAAGTTAGAAATACTAAGAATTGTGGTTATAAGTTCTAAATGCTTACAGTGGGAAAATAAATTGTTTTTTCCTGAACAAACAGTATCAATAATTTCTTGTTTTTTGATTAGTGCACATAAGTGACTACAATTGGCTAAATATTTTATTTGTAACCATATTTAAGTCCAGGGGATACATGAAAAGAAGACTCTCTTCCCTCCTGAATAGTTTAGAAAATAATGTACTTTTTTAATTGAAGTTTTGCCCTAAAGCTTACTCTGCTGTCCAAATAATTTCCGAACTCCTAAGTTTCATCTCTCTCTCCCCAAGGTTTTCTTCCCCATTGCAACATATTTAAATATGTTTACATTATAGCAATGCTATAAAGTGGTATTTCTTATTGAAAAAAATGGTCATTAATATCACTTCATACCTCAGAGAGCATAATAGTAGCTTGGCAATAAGTTACAAAATATGATCATCAATCCACTCACAGCCCAAAAGGGAATCACAGAACAGTCTTCACAGAAGCACACATGATTGTTTCTTAGAGAGGAACTTTCCCGGGTGACATCACTAATTCAGGTACAGCATGTTCTCTTATATAATTACTGTCTCCTTCTCCTAATTCTCCTGCACTTCTTATCTTTGATATCGCCTCCCACAGAGGTATTTATTTTTTAGAAATGTGAAAGCATTTGCTTTTATTTAAGCAAAGAGCTTTACTTATTATTTCACCTTGATTGCTATCATTCACTTTATGAGGAAGGAAGGGAGGATAAGTTGCTTTCAATAAAGCAAGACATCTTTTTATATACAGAACTTCAGTATGTCCATACCTAATGGGAATCACATTTTGAACAACAACCCATTACTCATCCCTTCCTGTGAATAACCCTCACATTGCCCACTCACTACTGGTGAGCAACAAGCTAAGAGACAGTCTCCTTGGGACAAGACCCTGTCTTCACTTACTCTGTGCCCAGTTTCTGGAAGAGTGCATTATAAGCATTCAACATACATGTACCAATGGGAGCGTGGATGAATTAAATAAAGAGGGTGACTCTGAAAACTGTTGGACAAAGCTTTCACAAAGCCAATAATCCTACCAATACAAGTTCATAAAATTTAAGTTATTTTGTATTGTAAGACATAAATAGTACCAGGGAAGTAAAAATGGACATTTTAAAGACTTCTCTTTAAGCCCACAGAAGCACATCTGTGCATGATAGAAAAATAAAATACTCTGAAAATTCCTTTTTTGCAGCAATTAGTGTACCAGACTGGTTTGAATGTTAATAAGCACAACATAATTTCACTTTTTGTTTTCTAATCAATATTAGCAGTTGCTAACAACTATTTGAGAGAAATCCTAGGACATGTCAGCTTTTGAAAATATTTAGTCAAGAAATGATAAACCTATTTGGAATCCTACCTTCACAGTGTTTGAAACTAGCAATAAGGGTAAGAGCATTTAAGCACAGCTTCAGGGGCCTAAAAGAAAACCTTAAAGAACAGGGTCAAAGAGTAGGGTGCAATGAGACCCTGATGTTTCATTATCTTTCTCTGTGCTTGTGGAGAAACCAATCCCAGACAGAAACCCAACAAGCAAATCACATCTCACATACTCATGACAAATCTATGATAGTAAAAGCATAATATGCTAATCAAACCAGAAGCTGGGGCTGTGAGGGAAGTGTGGGTCCCAGGTGCAAAAGGGAAGCCCGTACCAGCAGCCAGGGGAGGGAAGACCTACTCTTGCATGAATTTCAGGCACCGGGCCTCTAGTTTGTTCACAAATAAAAAGACTTTCTTCATCCTAATGTTGACATGTGGCATGCACGTGGATCTGAGAACTACATTTGACTTTTATAAATGGATTGAAACTTAATGTAATGCTATATCATCTTAAAACACAAGATTAAAAAACCTATAAAGCCAAAATGAGCTGCAAAGTGATGGTAATAAATGCAACAGCTTCAAAAAATTCTTAAAAGGAATGCTAAGAACTGTCACAAATGTTTTATTGTTTAACTAGAGGCCTGTTACATGATATTTGTGCAAGAATAGGCCTTCCTTCCCCTAGCTTCACTACCAGACACCCAGGACCCAGCAATTCCTCACTTCTATCCAGAGCACTGCTCCTGTAGCTCCCTCTACCACCTCTCTTCCCCTCATAGCAGGCATCCCACCCTCCCTAGCTGCTTCACCATATGCAAATTAACCTCCTTCCCTGTTGGGTTAATTTGCACACTCACTCTGATTGGCTGTGGGCATAGTTGTGTGATGGTTAATTTGCATGTTTCTCTTATATTAGGTAAGATTCTTAATACTGATGTATTTCATCTTAAAATAAATTCAAGAGCTGTTGTGAATGTCCCTCTTTTCATGTCAGTGATATTATGAGGAGTCGCTGATAAGACCAAGAGCACCTTGTAATAATATGAAATCTAAAGACCACTATGCAATCCTGGAAACAGATGTCCCTACAAGCAGTGGCTTTAAAAAGGCCTGGTTATCTCACACAGCCTATCATTTAACACTTTCTAGATGGGCTAAGATTCCTGCCACCCTTTGAGGAACGGTTAAGATAAATGTACTGTAGTGGCTATGAATGAGTCCTATTTAAACAAAGCTGTGAAGCTGTGTATGTTAAGTTTTAATGTTGTTTCCCACCATTAAGTTACCCTGTGGAAATGTATAATTCTGCTGACTTTTACATGCTCATGATTTTCTATATAACCAAGATTGAGAAATCGGCCTCTAGATATAAGATATATAGATAAGCAATCACAGTGTTGGTGTTAATGTAAATGACTGAAATCCACTCACTGAAACATGAACACATCCTGATACATGAATTTCAACTATTTACTTCAAAAACTATGTTGTTTTTCTTGAGGCTGATTTTTTTAACCATACATACTTTAAATCGAAGCCCTTGCATTAGCCCAGCAAACTGTCAATATTCAACATTTTAGTTTCTCTGGATTTTTTTTCATTTATATATATCAACCCACTTGATAACTCATGAAGGGAACACTATACTCTTATTCTAACTATCATGCTCCTACCCTCAAAGAATATACAAAACAATGATTTTGAAACTTATATTTTCTATGGAAACCTTTCCTCAAAGTGATGCAAAAACCGAAATTATATCACTGCTTAAAAGTCACACTCTAGCTTGTAGCAGAGAAACAATGCTCCAAAGAGGACATATGTCTTGCTTGGTGGGAGGTAGTATCTTTTTCTTTTTCTTTTCTTTTTTTTAATATATTTTATTGATTTTTTACAGAGAGGAAAGGAGAGAGATAGAAAATCAGAAACATCGATGAGAGAGAGACATCGATCAGCCGCCTCCTGCACACCCCACAGTGGAGATGTGCTTGCAAGCAAGGTACATGCCCCCAACCGGAATCGAACCTGGGACCTTTCAGTCCGCAGGCTGATGCTCTATCCACTGAGCCAAACCGGTCTCGGCAGTATCTTTTTCATCATTACAAAATTACCTGGGCATGTAGGAAGTCTAGAGTTCTTCTCCTGCACCATAATAAAAGCCTAATATGCTAAGTTCCAGTCTTCCAGTCAGCTGTTCAACCAATCAAAGCATAATGATATGCTATGGCTGCTCAGCCACTTGCTATGACATGCACTGACCACCAGGGGGGTAGTCAACTGGTTTACCAGTCACTGTGACATGCACTGACCACCAAGAGGTAAACACTCCAACCAGTAGGTTAGCTTGCTGCTGGGGTTCAGCCTATCGGGACTAAGTGAGACAGGCTGGACATACCCAGGAGCCCTCCCACAGTCCCTTCCTGGCTGGTCAATCTCCCATGTCCATCTCCAGCCTTGATTGTGCACTGGTGGGGTCCCCCAGCCTAAACTGCACCCTCTCGCAATCCAGGACACTTCAAGGGATGTCGAAGAGCTGGTTTCAGCCCAATCCCATAGGCCAAGCCAAGTGATCCCACTGGTTAATGAATTTGTGCACTAGGCCTCTATTTAATAAATACTAATATAGAAAGAACCAGGAGCCATCATGACCGAAACAACCAGATGGGTGGCCCCAGGCTGCATGGGGCAACAAGGCCGGCAGGAGGGTTAGTGAGGGATGACCAAATGACTGAACAGCAGGCTGCGTGGGGCAACTAGTCCAGTGGGGCGGGGGAGGGGGTTAGTTGGGGGCAGCCTGGCTGGCAGGGGGGGGAAGGATACTTGGGAACAACCAGGCCTGCAGGGGAGGATATTTGGGAGTAACCAAACCCTCAGGGGAGGGCAGTTGGGGGCAACCAGCTGGCAGGGGAGTGCAGTTAGGGGCAACCAGGCTGGCAAGGGAAGAAAGTTAGCAGTGAACGGGCCAGCAGGGGAGGACAGTTGGAGGCAACCAGGCTGGCAAGGGAGGGCAGTTAAGGGTGACTAGGCAGATAGGGGAGCAGTTAGGCATCCATCAGGCTGGCAGAAGAGTGTTCAGGGGCAATCAGGCAGGTAGGTGAGTGGTTGGGAGCCAGCAGTCTTGGATTGTGAGAATAATGTCCCAAATTGGAGAGCATGCAGGCTGAGCTGAGGGACACACACACACACACACACACACACACACACATATAAATTTTATGCACTGGGGCTCTAGTGTAATTATAAAAACACAAATTAGCTTTTATTCTAATATTTTGTTTACACATAAAGGTCAACTAGTTCGTTCAGTAATGTGTTTGAGTATCATGAGAGTCCTGATTAAAATAGTGTTTTGGAAGATTTCATATTAATCAGAATCTTCTGGTAACATTACAACTGCTGGTTTTGTGACATATAATAATTTAAACCCATATAATAAGTGAATAAAACACACAAAAATAAAAAATAAACATCCACAAATTGATTGATAGCACAGAGAATGTCAATATGGTTTTGAAGCTATAAAAAAAAAGTTCAAATTAACCAAGAAACTTTTCCAAAAAAATATTATGAAATAAATACAAAGAAACTATTACTTTCTTCAACTCCAAAGGAAATTTAAAGAGGAGAAGTTTTTATACCAACCTGCTTTTGGCTTATTTCTGAAATGGCCCTTTTGAGGTTCAATGACTTGCAAATTTCAGAGCCTTCACTAAATAAGTCTTGTAGAGAGGAACCAGAAAAAATGTGATACTTCTCTGTAGTTTCCTCTTCACTCTGTCTGCCAGCTCACCCTATGATGAAGGCAAAATCCATAGGAAATTGATTCTAAAACTAACTACAAAATTCATAGGAAATTGATTCTAAAATTAAAAAGATCAGATCTTTTTATTTGAAATGATCCCCAAATAAAAAGTCTCCAAATCCTGATATTTGACTGCATTAGGTTAAGTCCTCAAGAAAGTAACAAAATGAAAATCAGTGGGAAATAAGGACAGAACCTACTCCACGTTAAGTAGCGCTCCAGGGACTCAGACTTTGCATATGGCAGCACTGATACAGGCTTACTAGGAGACCAGGGACAAGCTCCACTGCGCTAAATGAAAGCAACTTTTACTGATTAAATAGGGCAGAGAGAGTTACTCTGGAGTAAAACAGAGTGTAGCAACACACCTTCTGCCAGCAAGGTGTGGTAAACACATCAGGTTCAAAAGTTTCAACTCATTCTTTGCCAAAATAGACAGAGGTTACAGAATAAGATCAAAACATAACTCTTACTCCAAAAACAGGATTGCTCCTTTAGACTCCTTGAATATTCTCTGCTTCCAGTGAATGAGAAATTGAGTGATCAAATGCTTAAATATACACCTTTTACTCAAATAAATATAGGACAAAATATTCACAAGAAAATGAAATAGGAGTCTGAAACACCTCTCTGTCCCAGAAAAGAGAAGAGGGTGTTTGTGTCCCCTCAAATGGCAGCAAGAGTTCCTTTCCTTCACTTCATTTCAGATCTAACTAAACTGAGGCTGAGTATGAGGATAGAACATGAAAATAAGACACGTAAAAAAAGGAAGAACTAGATTTCTAGTGAACATTGAATACTATGAATATTCACGACACAATTAATACTCAGGTACTATTAAACTAGAGCCCACAAAACTCAAAACTTTAGGACATACATAAGCATAGCCCACAGACTGAAAGGTAGTATATTCAAGGAAATACTTTTTAATTTAGCTAATAATCTTAAGTTTACTACTTGTTAGCAAGAGAATGCCATTATTATTTTAAAAAACACAGCAATCATTAAAGAAGCTACAAGGTTAAAGAAACTACATAATCAAACAGTGTATACTAGAACATCTACTGATAAATAATACAAGCACAAGAAGTTTAAAAGCAACCAAGTGTTGTTATATATTACACTACTGTTAAAGTGTTACCCAATCTCCTGTGAAGTACAAAAATAGAGTATGCTTTTGGAAATGCTTATATCAATTTGACAGAATAATTCTGTCTGTGTACTCTAATCATATGTGAAATAAAAGTAAGCAAAACATAAGCCAATTTTACCTTTCAATTAATTTATAATGTATTCTACAACTTTATTGGTCTGACATAGATTAGAAATAGAAAACAACTTAGTCCTTCACCAAGGCAGTTCAAGGAGCAGCAATCTACTGTGGTGACTAAGATCAATCCTCTTCACACTGCCTTTCTAGAAGAGGAAAATTCAAAACTAGAACAAGAATGAGGAAGCTTTTCTGGTATGAGGGCTGACCTGACCATACCTCCTCACTTATCCAACTTGCATATTTCTACCTACACATGGAGAATTTCTTGCTTTAAAAATACTTGGAATTACTTTCATTTGTACTAATTTTAAAAGGGTAAAAGACAACTAAGTTGTAGCACATGAAACAAAATTTCTGTGGCTGAGAAAATATTTTATTAGTATTTTCACCTGCCTGTTTTACAAGGGTTCCCTAAAGGTAAGCAATCCTTCCTCACTTCAATATTTCCAGTTCTGCCTGTAACGGAAAAGATGCTCAATAAGAAATGCGTGGGCTAAATTAAAGAAAATTCGTTTCAGTTTGAAGTTCCTAGACTGAGAAATCTCTGCTGACACTACATAATTACTGCTAATAAGAAAAAACCTGAGAGCAGTCATAATGTGACTATCCCCTAAAAAGAGGTATTGTTTATCAATTTTTGTAAGAAAATAAGTCAAGCAATATATTAGACATTCCGATGCAAGGAATATCAGAATTCTGAAATATAAGACACATATTCTATAATTCCCTATTCCACGTGGATTTCTGATGTTACTAGTATACTGGGTGCCTTTATTATATTAAACTAGAGGTCTGGTGTGTGAAATTCATGCACTTGGGGGTGGAGGGTGGTCCCTCAGCCCTGCCTGTGCCCTCTCGCAGTCCAGGAGCCCTCAGGGAATGTCCAACTGCTGTCTTGAATGCCTGTAGTCCAACATCCTTAGTGCTGCTGCAGAGGCGGGAGAGGCTCCCACCACCACTGCTACACTCACCAGTGTGAGGCAGGCTTCTAGCTGAGCACTGCTCCCCCTATAGGAGCACACTGCCCAGCAGGAGGCAGCTCCTACATTGAGTGTCTGTCCCCTGGTGGTCAATGCACATCACAGTGACCGGTTGTTCTGCCATTCAGTCTATTTGCATATTAGCCTTTTATTATATAGGATATGCTCTTTCCTGGGTGGTAATCAAGTGCTTGTCATTTAACATCAGACAATTATAATACTCATAAAATTTCTAGTGGTTTTCTTAGTGTGATTATCTGTACATATTTTAGAAATAATACTACCAGTGCCTAATATCTGAGCAATAATCTCCCAGCACTGTCACTTTTTAACCTCTTAAATTCAGTTGTTTTGCTCAATCTAAATTTTATATTTCTCTAATTCAAATTTTTTGATGCAGGAGAATTTAAGGAGTTCCTTTTCCATATTAATACTAATTTCCTAATTAAAGTGGATTAGCATTTTCCATCACAAACAAGGCAAGTGTTAAGGCAAGGGTGTACACCTGCAGAGGAAGTTTATTAGATTATTAGGTTAGGCTCTCTGCTCCTCCCATTCATTAGACAGCCTTGCCTCCTACGCAGTGCCAACCATAACCCTGAGACATGATGCTGAAGGTCGGAGTGAACAGATTTGGCTGCATTGGGCTCCTGGTCACCAGGGCTGCTTTTAACTCTGGCAAAGTGGACAGTGTCATCATCAATGACCTTTCATTGATCTCAACTACATGGTCTACATGTTCCAAGTATGATTCTACTCATGCCAAGGTCAAAGGCATAGTCAAGACTGAGAACGGGAAGCCTGTCATCAATGGAAAGTCCATCTTCATCTTCCAGGAGTGAGATCCCAACAACAACAAATGGGGTGGTGCTGGTGCTCAGTATGTTATGGAGTCCACCTTTGTCTTCACTGCCAAGGAGAAGACTGGGCCTCACTTGAAGGGTAGAGCCCAAAAGGTCATCATCTCTGCCCCTTCTGCAGATGCCTCCATGTGTGTGATGGGAGTAACCATGCCAAGTATGACAACTCCCTCAAGGTTGTTAGCAATGCCTCCTGCACCACCAACTGCTTGGCTATCCCGGGGCCAAGGCCATCATGACAACTTTGGCGCCATGGAGGGATTCATGACCACAGTCCATGCCATCACTGTTATCCAGAAGACTGTGGATGGCCCCTCTGGGAAGCTGTGGTGTGATGGCCAATGGGCTGCCCCGAACATCGTCCCTGCTTATACTGTTACTGCCAAGGCTGTGGGCAAGGTCATCCCTGAGCTGAACAAAAAGGTCACTGACATGGCCTTCCATGTCCCCACCCCCAATGTATTGGTTGTCGATCTGACCTGCAACCTGGAGAAAGCTGCCAAATACGATGACATCAAGAAGGAAGTGAAGCAGGCATCAGAGGGCCCCCCTCATGGGCATCTGGGCTATACTGAGGACCAGGTTGTCTCCTGCGACTTTAACAGTGACACCCCCTCCTCCACTTTTGATGTTGGGGCTGACATTGCCTTCAATGTCCACTCTGTCAAGCTAATTTCCTGATATGAATATGGCTACAGCAAGAGTGGTATACCTTATGGTCCACATGGCCTCCAAGGAGTAAGAGGCCTCTGGACCACTAGTCCCAGCAAGAGAAAGAGAGGCCCTCAGCTGCTGGGGCGTCCTTGCCCCAAATTGATCTCCCAACACATCAAGAAACTCCTGACCGCAATTTCCATCCCAGCGCCCCTGAAGAAGGAGAGGGGCTTAGGGAGCCCTACCTTGTCGTACATCATCAAAAAAGTTCATCGTACCCAGCCAAAAAAAAAAAACAAAAACAAAAAAAAAAAAAGGAAAAAGAGTATTAGGTTAGGCTTACTGCAAACTTTTACAATGTGGAAACACTATTTGTTGCATGTGTTTTCCATATATTCTACATACAGGGGTGGGCAAAAGTAAATTTATAGTTGTTATGTACACAAAACACAGCTTATTTTTGTACTATTTATTTATTATCATTAACCACCTGCTTTTGCCCATCCCTGTGGTGTGATTTATAAATTCATATCTGCAACTCTAAACTTTTCTTAACCTAGCTTCAGACTTACATGTCTAATGACCTACCTGACATCTCTTCTTGGATGTCCCAATGGCATTTCAAAATCAGTTTAAATGTCTCAAAAGGATGGAAACTGACTATCCCCAACCCTGTACCTTTATCCCACTTCTTAAATATTCTAGTTAAACAAACCTCCCACAGTAAACAGAATCTCCCCACATATTCCCTTCAACAATAAATGGAACTTTCATATGCCCCACCCAATTTCCTCCAGTTAAAACATCCTCCAATTAAAAAGTCACCTTTTGTATCTGCTTTGCCCTCATTCTTCACAGCCTGAAATCCTGGAAAATCTAACTCCAAAACATATCTCAACTCAATTAATATATCCCCAAGTCTATACTAGGTCAGACACCATCATCTCTTCACAGGATGAAAGTCTTCTCAATGGTCTTTCTCCCCTCTTGCCCATTTACATTGTATTCTTAACAAAGCAATCTTCTAAAACTATGTCACTCAACAATTTGACAGTTCAGTGGCTTTTTGCTGCACTTAATATCAAATCTCAAAATTACTTAATGTAGTCTTTAATAACTCCTCCTTCCCCTCTTCCTCTGCAAACCAACCTCTTTGTCCTCTCTCAATTGCTCACTGCATATCAGCAACACTAATTCCCTTTGGACCATTAGCACACCTCAGCCTTTCCTCTACCTCAAATTGTTCTACGAGTAACAATGGTGTTATAGGTGATTATTTTCTTCTTTATATTTTATTTTTCCTGATAAGGAACTATATTATTTTCATAGAAGAAAAAAATATAAGAAAGGAATGAGGAAAGAGAGGGGAAGAAAGGGAAAAGGGGAGGGGAATAGGAAAAACGGGGGGGATAAAAAGAGAGTGAGACAAAGAAAGAACTAACTGGAAGAGGAAGGGAAAAGAGGAAAATAATGAAAGATTGACACAACATTAGTTCACCTCTTATTAATATTATGTCGGGGGAAGGGCACCTGTTTAAAAGCTCCATAAATCTCTGTAGTTGCCTTAAGCTTTGGAGCTGAACCACACAATAAATTGACTATAATTTAAGTCTTTATGTGGAATGCAAGCAAAGAATTTGGGAGTCACCTACTCCTGCCTCACTGGAAAGTCCAAAAGAGATAAATGATAGCAAATCATAAAAGGGCAGAAAAGTTCTGCATTTCTGACACTATGTGCTCCTGGCCCACAGAAACAACAGAATCAGATATCCCTCGATGTGCCTAATATTAGGTACCTGAAATTTTTCATTTTTCTTAATATTACAAGAAAACATATAAGACACCCACTATTTCTGTGGCAGGAACCATATTAATGTAGGAATAAACAAAACATAACAGCTCATAGCTAAGTTAAGACGGGGATGAAAGATGAGTCTAAGGCCCAGTAATGAGAGAGAGGTCCCAGCAGGACCAGGGCCCAGATGATTTTACCATCAACCCCAGAACATATCCTTAATGGTTTAATCTAACTTGTGCTATTACATGGCCATGATGACACAACTGTGTATGCCACTGAGCTTTTCTATAATTTGTTATAAGTCAACACAAAAGAAGGTGTGTCCAAAGCCTATTCAAGTCACATCACCTCATTACTATAAAGAATTTGCTGATGCATGGCCTGCTTGGCTCTGTGATTGAGTGTCAACCTATGAACCAGGAAGTCACGGTTCAATTCCAGTTCAATCCCCGGTAAGGGCACATGACCAGGCTCGACCCCCAGTGGGGGGTACACAGGAGGCAGCCAATCAATGATTCTCTCTCATCAATGTTTCTATCTTCTCCCTCTCCCTTCCTCTCTGAAATGAATAAAAATACTTTTTTAAAAATTTGCTGACTTTTATAAGCAGAAACAAATATCTTCTCACAAATTCTTAAAATGTTGAGTCATTATTCCTCTCTCGATTTCCCCTCCTTCTCTTAGAGTGCAGTCAAAAGGGCAAGCAAATGATGAAGTGCCTGTGAGTGGCCACATTCACCATGCCAAAATCATAGGCTTCATTAAAGACAGCATTCCAGTAAAAACAACCAAGTAACATGAAGGAGAAAATGGCTTTCTAAGAGCCCAGGACACAAGGGAGATGCTAGGGATGCACAATGGTTTTGTAGCCAGGTAGTGTATCACATAGGTCAGCTATTGGGATGAGCCAAAGTGGAGATCAGAACTCAGAAACCTGTGTACCGCACATTGAAACACAATGATCACAATAAGGAACTTGTGAGTTGTCAGGAAAAATGCGACTTTTTGTTAAAATAATGGGGGGAGGATGGGTAGGAGGGGGAAAATACCTTTTAAAGATCTATCCATTTAGTTGCAATTTTAAAATTCCAAAACTTAGCACTGCATCCCAGGTATCAAGGAAAGCATTATACCTTAGGGTTCAGGGTAGTGAAAATTCATAATACTTATTATAAAACAAACATTCCAGAGTGAGTGGCCCAAATGTTCCTTAAAGTATGTGTGTCTAAAACAGGAAGGAAAATATTCCCACCTACCCACTCCCTCCCCAGTCTTCATAACAGGCATTCAGAGCAACTTCCCTGGACTTGAACTCACTCTGTCTTTATCATCTGCTACATCACAGAGGATGTCATCAAGATCCAGTATTCCTCCATCTCCATGTTCCAGGCGATGCACCTGTATCCAGTAGCTTGGATCCTGTACAAAAGAACACAAATATCAAATGCATCAAGTTAGCTTCACAAAAAGGAAATGCAACTATTTTAACTGTGAGAACTTCCTGTTATTAAAAAAAAGAAAGAGCCAAACAGTTTTGGCTCAGTGGATAGAGCGTCAGCCTGTGGACTGGAAGGTCCCAGGTTGGATTCCGGTCAAGGGTATGTACCTTGTTTGTGGGCACATCCCCAGTAGGGGGCATGCAGGAGGCAGCTGATCGATGTTTCTCTTTCTTCATTGTTTCTGGCTCTCTATCCTTCTCCCTTCCTCTTTGTAAAAAAATTCAATAAAATATGTTTAAAAATAAAAGAAAGAAAGAAAAGAAAAAACCATTCCCTTCAAGTGCATTGCAAGTGATGCAATATTCAGGTCACTCCCTATCTCTGTTGTTGAATCAAATTTCGTTTTCTTTTATGATGAGTCATACATACATACTCTTTCCTTTGGCTCATATGCTGAGACCTTATTATGATAGGAACTGCAGAAACCAGCAAAATGCACTGCATCAAAAATAATGATTTCTCTAAAGTATGCTGGGCTTCCTATTGTCCATCTCTCAATCCAACCCACAAAAAATATTCTAATAAACAAGCAACATATAGTGTATGTCTGAACCACTAATGTCACAGCATATCTGAATAAAAAGTGGTAGCGTAGCATACACTGGTTGCCCAAAATACTTCCTAATAACAGGCCTGAATATACTGGAATAATATGGAAGACTATAAGTGAGCAAAGCAAGCTCAGACCAATGTGTGTGGTTTGAGCCTATTTTTGGAAGAGCAAAATTACACACACTAGCATATGTGCATATAAAAATGACCAACAAAAGTCCTGACCACTGTAGTTGGAGCACTCAGTGGGAGCATTGTCCTGCACACTTAAAGACTGAGGGTTTGATTCTCAATCAGGGCACATACCTAGGTTATGGGTTCGGGGCAAATAACCAATAGATGTTTCTCTTTCAAATCAGTGTTTCTTTCTCTCCCTGCCCGTCTCTTCCTCCTTCCTTCCCCCCCTCCCTAAAATCAATAAAAATATCCTCATGTGAGGATTTAAAAAATGTCCAAAAAAATACACACCCAAAATTTGCTGTGGTTATCTCTGAAACTGGAAATGCAAGTAAAGAATTTCATTTTAAATCTTATACACTTCTACACAGGGTATGTATTGTGTATATACATATATACATACATACACTATAACAAAAAACATGTTTTGAAATTATTTAGAGAACATAATTCGTTGTATTGGGGGTTTGTTTTTTAACCCTTACCCGAGGATACGTTTATTGATTAGAGAGAGAGTATGGGGAGGAGATATAGAGGAAGGAAGGAAAAAGAAAAATAGATGTGAAAAAGAAGAATCAACTAGTTGCCTCCCATACACACCTCAACCAGGACAGAACCCACAGCCTAGGTATGTGCCCTGGCAGGGAATTGAACCTGCAATGTTTTTGGTGTATGGGATGATGCTCCGACCAACTGAGCCCCCGCAAGCCAGGGCACAGTTATTTGTTTTTAGAGCTCCACAATCATTCTCATTTGTATACTCAAATAAAAATGTACTATATGGTTATCTTTGCCTTTACTGAATTATCCACAACACAGACTTACTAAAGAAAGTTCAATTCAAGTTAACAGTCCATTTTTCCAATTTAAAGTGATGTTAAGTACTATTCTTTCTTAAAGGAAAGGCTGGGAGAGAGAAGGCAAAAGATTAATCACAGTTACACCCACATTTCTGGACCCCACCCCAGATCTTCTAACTTAAACAAATCTTCCAGGGTTGAGGCCAGGGAATCCACATCCTTAAGAAGCCCTACAAGAGAATCTCTAACAAAGCTATGGCTAAGAGTTACTAAAATGGAACAGTAGTAAAAACTGTGTAATTACCAACCCTTGTCATTTTTTAAACAGCACAGAAAGCAGCTCAGATCCTAATTATCAAAGTTATTAAACATAAAAACCACCATGCAAATAACCTATACTTACTCTGCTCCCGAATCTGAACTTCTTTAAAAGCAGATTCAGTACTCAAATCAACTGTTCGTCCAAAACACAGATTAAGTATATAAAACACACACACAATACTGTACATGTCATACATACCCACACATACCGTGGCATCCCCTGAATTTATGGGGCCTTTACATAATTCCCTGATTCCAATGTCATCCAGACAGCCCTTAGAAAACCAGCTGTAGGAGTCTGAGAGTGCTCTAAAATTTGTCATTTCTGGATTCATTGAACCATCAAAGAAAGGAGACCCAAATGAACTATATTCCTACTCTTCGGTACCCAATGATATTAACTCTGCAAGAGAAATTAATATCCTGAGGGTCTACAAAGAAAAGGTGTCCCCTAACCATCATTCCCTAGTCTCTTTAAAACACCAGTCACCAACCGGTCGTCCACAGATTACTGGTGGTCCGTGAAGTTCGTAAGGCTGGCAGCCGCTGGTTTAAGGAAACCTTTGGCTCAGCAGTCGCCAACCAGTGGTCCGTAAGGTCGACCGCTGTCTTAAAACACATCCATCCTGCCCTCTTTTCTCACCAGCAAGCTGTGGATCACCTAATCAACAAATAGTAACTTTCATTTCTGAAACACTTTTATACCCACAGAAGCAGACTGAACTCTAAAATGATGGTTTTTACAGAGAGAAAGAGAAAGAGATAGAGAGTTGGAAACATCGATCAGCTGCCTCCTGCACACCCCCTACTGGGGCTGTGCCCACAACCAAGGTACATGCTCTTGACCAGAATCAAACCCGGGACCCTATCCACTGAGCCAAACCGGCGAGGGCATGAACTCTAAAATGGGCTTAAAAAAAAGAAAACCTTGAAGCTTCCTAATCCTCCTCCTCACTCTCTCCATGAGAGCATAGCCTATAACCTTTATTTAAAATGTGGAGCTGCTCTTTTAAAATAAATTTCCACCTAAACATTTTTTCAATCTCTTAACTATATATATACTTCAGAACTTGCTCCAGACTTTTACCCATCACTTTCCCTTTCACAGCCTGCATAACTGGACCCTCTCCACCACAATGAGTGCCTGGAGCTCCACTTGAACCTCCAAACTAACCACTCCCATCCATCAAAACTACTCAGTCATCTGCTTCTTCAAGAGCCTTGCCTGACTGGAAAACTCCAAGATAGGTTAGAAGTCTATCTCAGACTTCACTATATGGAAAATAGTACTGGGATGTCAACTGTGAGCCATTAAAAGCTGCTAATATTTTAGTTTTACACATGCTAAATTAACAGTATAAAGTCTTCTATTGACACTACCATCTAGTTACTATACCAATTTTCTGATTCTCCTTACAGCAAAATTTTTTAAAGATTTCTGGTCACAGATTCTTCTCCCAAAACCTCATGCCAATCAGGCTTCTTCCCTACCACATTCCCAAAACTATCCATCAAAGTCACCAACTGCCCCCATGTTGCTTAAGCAATGTTCCTCACATGAGAATCATCTTCCTGATCTATCACAGAATTTGATACTATTGACCACTCCCTCCTCCTTGAAACAGTCTACAAATCTGGCTTATAATCCTTCAACTATCTGATCAAGGATTGTCTAATTCAAGATTTAGTTATTGAGGGACCTGATTCACTGATCAGCTATGCCAAATAGCCATGACAATGCGTATTATCAGGCTAGCATTTATTAAATGCCATTTCATAATACACACTGAATAGATTAAAATGACTATTTTGGAAAGAAGGAACCAAAAGGGAATCATCAATAATCCCAACAGAACATACTACATAAACAAAAGTCAGAGTTGAGCAGGCCATATAAAAGTGATCTCCTCTCACCCTACCCGATTTGGCTCAGTGGATAGAACATCGGTCTGCAGACTGAGGGGTCCCAGGTTCAATTCTAGTCAAAGACATGTACCTTGCTTGTGGGCACATCCCCAGTAGGGAGTGTCCAAAAGGCAGCTGATCGATGTTTCTCTCTCATCAATGTTTTTAACTCTCTATCCCTATATCCCTTCTTCTCTGTAAAAAAAAATCAATAAAATATATATTTTTTTAAATTACCTCCTCCCACAATAGTATAAAAACGAGAAAGTCTTTTTGCTACTTAGAAATATACTCCTTAGAACAACAGTCTCTTAGGAGATTTTAACTGGCAGCTTTCATTAACACAATTTTCTCTCAAATGACAAAGGACTTGCTGTATTTTCAAGGAAATAGTCAAGTACCTATCAGAAAAAAAACTTTTCTCCATGTTACAGCATACTCATTGATTGCACTGGTAGTTTACACTGAAAAGTTTAAAATAATAATAGCACAATCATTACTTTGGCTATAGAAATTTAGAAGTGTAACTGAACAAAAAAATGTAAAGCCACTTTTGAAAATACCAAAAACAATAATTATACAATTAGTATACTTGTCATTGGGTTAAAAAACAAACATGACATAACATTCAATAAAAAAAATGTTACTCACCTAAGATGTGTACATTTAAAATAACCGAAGATTTGAACACTAACAATAATTTTACATTATCATGACAAAAAAATCCATCACACAAGAGCAACAAACAAGAAAAGAAGTTCATCCCTCAAGCAGGTAGAGAGAAGTCTTCCAAGAAATAAATCTCCGAGTCAGTCAACTTTCCCCAAAGATGGGTCACAGCACCGAGTACACTGTTCCTCACCCAGATAGAGAACCAAAGTTGAGAAAGGGTAGAGGGAAGATTTCTAAGACCTGCTGAGAAGGAAAGCAAAGGTGATTTGATAAGCTGCATGTTGTAAGGAATATTGATGTCCAGGCTATTGCAAGATATCCACTCTATTGCAGGAGACAAGAGAAAATAGTACAGAAAAAGTCCTAATGAAAGATGACTCCTAACTCACCACTAAGAAAGCTCTCATATTCCATATAGAGAATCCTCACATTATGCAACAAGATAATGAGCTTTTATGAGTTGTGACCTGTGTCATATAAATGCTCTGCATACTTTAGGCCCAATCAAGTTTCAAAAAAGTATCTGCAATTAGAAATAGTGCCCTACTCTTGCATTACCATAGCATTCAGCAATGATCTATAGCCTGTCTGATATTCAAGTGAAATCTATATGTAAACTAAGACCAGAAAAAACAATTGAAAATCCATGTCAATAAAAAACCTGAGTATATTGTGGTACATCTACACAATGGAATACTATGCTGCCATTAAAAAGAAGGAATTCTTACCATTTGCAGTAACCTGGTTGGAACTGGAGAGCCTTATGCTTACTGAAATAAGCCAGTCAATGAAGGAGAAGCATCACATGATCACACTCATTGGTGGATAATAAAGAACATTATAAACTGATGAACAAAAGGATAGATACAGAGACAGTAAAGCTTCAAACAGACTGCGAAATTACAGCAGGAAGATTAAAGTTAGGTGAGGTAGATAAGAGATCAATCAAAGGACTTGTATGCATGCATATAAGCATAACCAATGAACATAGACACGGGGGGGGTTGGGGTATGCCTGGGAGGGGGGGGCAATGGGAGATATGTATAAAAAAATAATAAAAATTTAAAAAATAATAATTAAAAAAATAATTAATTAATTAATTTAAAAAACCTGAGTATTAACTATGTGCAAAGCACTGATTGAGCTAAAGCATATCAGATGAGATATAAATAATTTAAAAGAGGTAGACTTAAGTTTATAAAAAAAATAGACATTAAAATGCTGTGTGAATTCAGAAAAGGGAAGCTCATTTCACTTGGAAAGATACAGGGCCCAGCCCATTGTGACTCAGTGGTTGAGTGTTGACCCATGAACCAGAAGGTTTTGGTTCGATTCCAGGTCAGGGCTTATGCTCAGGAGACGTGCAGGAGGCAGCCAATCAATGATTCTCTCTCTTCATTGATGTTTCTCTCTCTCCTCTCCCTTTTTCTCAGAAATCAATAAAAATATACTTTTAAAAAATGAAACAATAGAAACAATTTACATAGAAATATGAAGGTAAATATGGAAAGAATCAAGCACAAGAGTTGGGAAAGGTAACCTCTCAGGATAGTGGTTTTTCCCTAACTGACTATGCATATAAATAATGGTTGGAAACAGTAAAAATGAAGAGGAACAGTTTGAAAATTCCTTAAAATCATAGACATGCAACACAGTTTAAATTTCAGCATCTATCAATCTTATTAAACAGAGGATAATTAAATAACTATTAATAAAAAAAGAAAACATTTCATTTTTAAAGTCAATAGAAGAGCACAATCAATACAAATGGTGCCTCATTCTAGATTCCCTTATAACTCTCCAATTTACTTGAACCCAAAACATTACTAAAATATGTTCTAAAATTCTTTTTTAATAAATAATTGGCATTTCAATATAAATGTAATGCATACAGTTTTAACTTTATCTACTTTGATCAATTTCTTTTTCAAAAATCCCTATTTTTTAGTCAATTCTGTTGTAGCAACACTGTTGAATGTTAAACATATTGGGATGGAGGGTGCTTCTGAATAAAGACAGAAAACACAGTAATCATAGCTCATGTTCAACGATTAAAAAATAACCTCTATCACTATGAGGAAAAGATACTATATAGTCACCCTAAGTGCACTCCTCTGCCCCCCACTTTTCCACCCCAAATCACACTTAAAATCAATACCAACATTTCACCACCACAACATTAACACAGAGCAAATCACAAACCTGATACCTCCCTTGAAGAGAGGATGGCTTCATTCAATCTGTCAATCAAAAAAGAAAATGCAGCATTGACACCAAACCTGAATTCTACCTTTCTGGCATTCTTTTTTTTTTTTTTTAATATATTTTTTTGATTCAGAGAGGAAGGGAAAGGGAGAGAGAGAAAGAAACATCACTGATGGGCTGCCTCCTGCATGCCCCATACTGGGGATCGAGCCCGCAACCAGGCATATGACCTTGACAGGAATCAAACCTAGGACTCTTGCTTTATCCACTAAGCCAAACCAGCTAGAGCCTGACATTCTTTTTTATTGCAGCTAGCATGAGAACTTTCCTAGAATACCTCACTGGCCGAACAATGTGGGAAATCAGCTCATTACTGACCTCCAGTTCCGCATTAACTTTTATAACATAGAGATCGCTTTGGTCAGGGATGCTCCTCAATATCCTCCTCCATTCCTCCAGGTAAATCCAGAGTTGGGTCTCAGATCAGAGCTGGCCGTGGGCAGAGCCAAGGCAAAAATGAGAACTATACCCACCAGTTATACCAGGTGTACCAGTTAATAATGCAGATTTTATAATCAAAGAAAACACAGTAATTTCAAGAGAAACATCAAAAGTGCTTTATTAAAGTAATGTCCACCCCATCTTTAAGATAATTTGTAGATACCGTCCCAATATAACTTTTCTTGTTTTGAGGCTAACCATTCAGAGGCCTAATTTTCCACTTCTTCATATGTTTTGAAGTGCTGCTAAGAAAGTGTGTGTGCCATTGATAGGAACAAATGGTAATCTGAAGGAGAAAGGTCTGGTGAATACAGTGGGTGGGTTAATACTTCCCAGGCAAGAACTTTTAATGTGTCTTTAACTGTTTTTGAAGTGTGTGACGGTGCGTTATCATGAAGCAAAATTACTTTTCCAGAAAAGGTGAAAAATGGCGGTAGAATACACGGATGCGTCTTGAGCTTTGTCGCTGGGCAGAGGGAGAGACAGCAGCTGAGAGTTGCACTGGGAGTGTTTGTTGGCAAGAGTCAGTTATCCTCCAGGAGAAGGTGGGGGACTGCTGAACGGGGCTCTCCTGACAGGGGAGCCCCACTGCCACGGGGTTTTTGTCTGCCAGAGCCACCAGCGCGAATGCGGAGACTGCGACATCTTGCAGAGGGAGGTGGATGTCTGCGGCGGTCTGAAAGCTGCAGCTGAATCACTCATCGAACAGCCAGCCAGGGGACCCAGAACACCACTTCCAATCGGCGCAGACACACAGTGGATTCAGAGGAGATCCACACGGCACATGGAAAGGTCAGATTTCGCCTGGGATAACGTGAGGTCTCCTTTCCCGCAGAACAGAGACACGCACACTGTGGGAATCGGGATGCGAGAAAGCTGCCTCTGGAAAGGTCCGCGGATGTGGGGCAGGGCGTGATCCCTAAGTGTGGAAGCAAACTCTCGGAGCTGTTGACAGAGGGGAGCTCTAGAAAACAACTCATTTTGATCTGAGGCAGAAGGACAGCCTGGGAGTTATTACAGTGTGCCGGCTGCAAAATCCCCACAAACCAGTTTTGTGAAACACAGAGTAGCAGGATCTCGGCATAGCCTAAGAGAGGTGCTGTGCTTTGTCTCAAAGGTCAATTCGAAAACACTGCCACCCAGTGGATGAAACACGAATTGACTCTCACTTAACCACAAAAAACTTCAGCACTGGAACACAGGGAACTGCAATACCCTCCCTACTGGGAAACACGAGTGCCAAGCAGAACAATAGTGGAAGTGATTGACCATTCCATTTTTGTTTTTCTTTTTTCCTTGTTCTTTTTTTTCTCTCTTTTTTTAAATTTTTTATTTTATTTTTCATTTTTGCATATTTTAATTAAAAAACTATTTTTTTCTTTCCTCCTCAATTGATTTTACCTTTTTAATTACATTTTTCTTTTCAACTAGCATTATTACTACTACTATTTTACCTTTTTGGGAAAAAAACAAGTGTCACTTTGTTTTCTCTTTATTTTACTTTGGGATTAGAGTTCTACATTCTATTTTCATTTTTCCTTTAGCATAATTTTATTCCATCTCAAGTCTACCTTTATGCCAACACTTTCATCCTAACTTTCCCCGTTTTGTTGTCTTATTTCTCTTTCCCTTTTCCAACTTTAGATTCTCCCTATTCTTTCTCTTTACCTGGTTAAAATTTCACCCCACTTATATATCTAATTTCAAATCCCCTACTACAAGCTCATACAAACCGATCTCTTCTTTTCTTCACTATCCAAAAAGTTGTTTTTCTCTATGCCCTTTTGTTGCTATTTGCCTGAACGGTGATTATATCGATTTTTTGTACTTTTTTGTGAGATTGTTTTAGCTTATTATACTTGATTCTGCTTTTTGTTTACTTTGCTTTGGTTGGTTGTTTTACCTCTCTTTTCCGTCACCTCCCTCGATACCAGTTGTTATTTGTAGTTTGTATTAATCCCCGGTACTGGTTGCTGGCCTTTGTTGGGATTAGTGACTGTTGTATTGGAGTTTTCTCCTGACATCTATGTTTTGTTCCTCTTTTCTCTCTTATCCACTTTCTTTTCTCTCTTTTTCGCTTTCTCTTTTCTTCTCTTCTTCTCCTTTTTATTTTATTTTATTTTATTTTTTGTTCATTTTTTTTTTCTTTTCTCCCTCTCCCAATTTGATTTTGGCACTTCTTTTATTTTCCTCATTTTCCTCTTCTTCTTTCTCTACTTATCCCTAATTTGTCTTTCATTGGTGGTCACCCTATTGGTGATTATTAACATCATGAATACATTTCTGTTCAGTGCCTTGTGTGCTGTACCAGGTCGTGTCGTAGTTTGTGATTTTGAATCAACAAAGGAGAGAGAACTACATAACCACACACACGGAGAAGAAAGACCATGGGCAGAAGAAGAAACAGCCCGCATATGAGAGAAAGGCAGGTATCACCACAAAAGGAAGTAAACGAAATAGAAGAAGAAATAAGCCTGCCACAGAAAGAGTTCAGAGAAATGATCATAAGGTGGATGAAAAGAATGGAAGACATATTCAACAATATGAGTAAGAGCCAAGTGGAAATGAAGAAGACCCAAGAGGAAATGAAGAAGAAGCAAGAAGAAATGCAAGAAGAAATAAAAAATGACATCACTGCTTTAATGAACTCAATAGAAAGCATCAAAAGTAGAATAGAAGAAGCAGAGGACCGCATCAGTGAGCTAGAGGACACGGTAGGAAAAAATACCCAAGTACAGCAGCTTCTAGAAAAAAAAATTAAAAAGCAAGAGGAGAGCCTAAGGGAACTTTGGGATAACACGAAAAAAAACAACATCTGCATAATTGGGTTTCAGAAAGAGTGGAAACTGAGCAAGGATTAGAGAACCTGTTTAAAGAAATAATGACAGAAAATTTTTCCAATATAGAAGCTCACAGAGTCCCAAGCAAAATTAATTCCACAAAACCGACACCAAAGCACATTATAATTAAATTGGCAAACACCAACAAGAAAGTGAAAATCTTAAAAGCAGCCAGACAGAAACAGAAAGTTACCTACAAAGGAACCCCCATAAAACTAGCTACTGATTTCTCAACAGAAACTCATCAGGCCAGAAGGGAATGGAATGAAATATACAGTGTCATGCAAAGGAAGGGTCTGAATACAAGAATACTGTACCCTGCAAGGCTTTCATCAAAATTGAAGGTGAAATCAGAAGCTTCACAGACAAAAAAGGACTAAGGGAATATATTACCACCAAACCAGCAATGCAAGAAATGTTAAAGGGTCTCCTGAAATAAAAAAAATTGGAAGCGAGGAAGGAACTCTAGGGTAAAGACTAAAAATTGGCAACAGATAAGTACCTATAAATAATAACTTTAAATGTAAATGGATTAAATGCTCCAGTCAAGAGACATAGGGTAACTGGTTGGATAAGAAAACATGATCCATATATCTGCTGTCTGAAAGAAACCCACCTCAGGAAAAGAGATGCACACAGATTGAGGGTGAAGGGATGGAAGATGGTATTTCAGGCAAATGGAAATGAAAAAAAAGCTGGGGTTGCAATACTTATATCTGACAAATTAGATCTCAAAGTGAAGGACATAACAAGAGATAAAGAAGGCCACTTCATCATACTAAAGGGAACAATCCAACAGGAAGAAATAACTCTGGTAAACATATATGCACCCAATATAGGAGCACCTAAATACATAAAAAAAACTCCTGGACAATATTAAGGGAGAGATTGACAGCAATACAATCATAGTAGAAGACTTGAATAACCCACTGTCACCACTGGACAAATCCTCTAAACAAAAATCAGGAAAGAAATATCAATCCTAAATGACTCACTAGACCAGATGGAATTGACATCTTCAGAACATTTCACCCCAAAGCCACAGAAGATACATTCTTCTCCAGTGCACATGGGTCATTTTCAAAGACAGATCATATGTTGGGTCATAAGAAAAGTCTCTTCAAATTCAAAAAGAAAAAAATTATATCAAGCATTTTCTCAAACCACAGTGGCATAAAACTGGAAATCAACTATAATAAAAACAATAGAAAGAAATCAAAAACATGGAGACTAAACAGCATGTTATTAAACAACAACTGGGTAATCAGAGATATCAAGGAAGAAATAAAAAACATCATGGCAACAAATGACAACACAAAAATACAAAATTTATGGGACACAGTGAAAGCAGTGTTGAGAGGGAAGTTCATAGCCCTACAAGCCTACTGCAAAAAACAGGAAACAGCTGAAACCACTTTGGCTCAGTGGATAGAGCGTCGGCCTGCGGAATGAAGGGTCCCGGGTTCGATTCCAGTCAGGGGCATGTACCTTGATTGCAGGCATATCTCCAGAGTGGGGCGTGCAGGGGGCAGCTGATCGATGTCTCTCTCATCGATGTTTCTAACTCTCTATCCCTCTCCTTTCCTCTCTGTATATTTAAAAAAAAAAAAAAAACAGAAAACAATGGTAATAAATTACCTAACCCTACAACTCAAAGAGCTAGAAAGAGAGCAACAAGAAAAGCCCAGTGTCCGCAGAAAGAAGGAAAGAGTGAAGATCAGAGCGGAGATAAACAACATGGAGATCAAAGAAACAATTCAAAAGATCAACAAAACCAAGAGCTGGTTCTTTGAAAGGATAAACAAGATTGATGGTCCTCTACCCAGGCTCACCAAGAAGCAAAGAGAGAAGACCCAAATAAACAAAATCAGAGATGAAAGAGGAGAAATAACAACACATGCTGCCGAAATACAAAGGATTGTTAAAAAATACTATGAACAACTCTATTCCAACAAATTGGACAACCTGCAGGAAATGGACATATTCTTAGGAAAATATAACCTTCCAAAACTCAATCAGGAAGAATCTAAACATCTCAATAGTCACAATAACTATGGAAAAAGCCATCAAAAAGCATCCTGCAAATAAAACTCCGGGACCAGATGGCTACACAGGAGAGTTTTACCAAACATTCAAGGAAGAATTAAAACCTATCCTCAGAATATTCAAAAATATTCAAGAAGAAGGAACACTTCCAAACACCTTCTATGAAGCCAGCATCACCCTAATACCAAAACCAGTTAAAGACAACACAATGAAAGAGAATTATAGGCTAATATCTCTCATGAACATAGATGCCAAAATCCTCAACAAAATTCTGCAAATCAGATCCAGCAGTACATCAGAAAGATCATACACCATGACCAAGTAGGATTCATCCCAGGAATGCAGGGATGGTACAATATCCGCAAGTCAATAAACGTGATACATCACATAAACAAATTGAGAGATAAAAATCACATAGCATGTCAATTGATGCAGAAAAAGCATTTGACAAAATCCAACACCCTTTCTTGAGAAAAACTCTCAGCAAAGTGGGAATAGAAGGATCGTATCTCAACATCATAAAAGCCATATATGATAAACCCACAGCTAACATCATACTCAATGGGCAAAAACTAAAACCATTTACTCTAAGAACAGGAACAAGACAGGGATGCCCACTGTCACCTCTCCTGTTCAACATAGTACGGGAAGTATTAGCCATTGCAATTAGACAAGAAGAAGAAATAAAAGGCATCCAAATTGGAAAAGAAGAAGTAAAGTTGTCCTTATTTGCAGATGACATGATACTGTACAAAAAAAACCCAAAGGACTCCATCCAAAAACTAACTGACTTAATAAATGAGTTTGGCAATATAGCAGGATACAAAATTAATGCCAAGAAATCTGTGGCATTTCTATACACTAATAGTGAAATTACAAAAAGAGAGACTCAAAAAGCAATCCCATTTACCATCACACCAAAAAAATTAAGATACCTAGGAATAAACCTAACTAAAGAGGTAAAAGACCTATATGTAGAAAACTACAGGACACTCAAAAAAGAGATAGAGGAAGACGTTAACAGATGGAAGAGCTTATCATGCTCATGGATTGGGAGAATCAACATCATTAAAATATCCATACTACCCAAAGCAATCTATAGATTCAATGTACCACCCATTAAAATACCAACAACATATTTCACAGACCTAGAAAGAATTCTTCATAGATTCATCTGGAACAAAAAAAGACCACGAATAGCCACAGCAATTCTGAGAAAGGAGAATAAAGTAGGTGGGATCTCAATACTAGTTTTCAAGCTATATTACAAAGCAACTGTTCTCTAAAGTACTGGCACAAGAATAGACATATAGACCAATGGAATAGAATAGAGAACCCAGATATCCACCGAAACCACTATGCTCAACTAATATTTGACAAAGGAGGCATGAACATACAATGGAGCCAAGATAGCCAATAAATGGTGTTGGGAAAATTGGACAGATACATGCAAAAAAGTGAAACTGCACCACCAACTTACACCAAATACAAAAATAAACTCAAAATGGATACAGGACTTAAATATTAGAAGGGAAACCATAAAAATACTAGGGGAATCCACAGGCAACACAATCTCAGACTTATGCCAAAAGAACTTCTTCACTGATATTGCTCGAAAGGCAATGGAAGCTAAAGAAAAAATAAACAAATGGGACTACATCAAAATAAAAAGCTTTTGCACAGCAAAAGAAACCATCAACAAAACAATAAGAAAGGCCTCTGTATGGGAGAACATATTTGCAAAGGTTATCACTGATAAAGGTTAAATCTCCAACATCTACAGCCAACTTATACAACTTAATAAAAGTAAGAGAAATGATCCAATAAAAAAAAATGGGCAACAGACCTAAACAGAGCCTTTTCGAAAGACGAAAGAAGGAAGGCCAAGAGACACATGAAAACATGTTCAAAGTCACTAATTATCTGAGAGATACAAATCAAAACGACAATGCAATACCATCTTATACCTGTCAGAATGGCAATCATCAACAAATCAACAAACGACAAGTGTTGGCGAGGATGCAGAGAAAAAGGAACCCTTGTGCACTGTTGGTGGGAATGCAGACTGGTGCAGCCACTGTGGAGAACAGTATGGAGTTTTCTCAAAAAACTAAAAATGGATCTCCCATTTGATCCAGTAATTCCACTCTTAGGAATTTATTCTAAGAAATCACAAACACCAATCAGAAAGGATTTATGCACCCCTATGTTCATAGCAGCACAATTTACAATAGCTACAATTTGGAAACAGCCTAGGTGCCCGTCAGCAGATGAGTGGATCAGAAAACTGTGGTTCATCTACACAATGGAATTCTATGCTGCCATTAAAAAGAAGGAACTCTTACCATTTGCAGCAACCTGGATGGAACTGGAGAGCCTTATGCTTAGTGAAATAAGCCAGTCTATGAAGGAGAAGCACCACATGATCTCACTCATTTGTGGATAATAAAGAATATTGTAAACTGATAAACAAAAGGATAGATACAGAGGCAGTAAAGCATCAAACAGACTGTCAAATTATAGCAGGAAGATTAAGGAGAGGTGCGGTAGAGAAGAGATCAATCAAAGGACTTGTATGCATGCATATAAACATAACCAATGAACATAGACACTGCGGGGTCGGGGTATGCTTGGGAAGGAGTGGGGGCAACAGGGAGATATGTATACATGTAACACAATTAAATAAATAAATAAATAAATAAATAAATAAATAAATAAATAAATAAATAAATAAATAAATATTACTTTCCCATGTCTTCTGGCGTGTTCTTGTCATTTCACAATCAAAGTGTGATTCAAATTGATTATTTGTTGTCAATAGCACTCAGTATTAATTGTTTCACCTGTTTTTGTTTTTGTTTTTGTTTTTAATTTCTTTATTGATTAAGAAGTTTCCACCTGGTTTTAGAAGCTCATAATACACCACTCCTTCCTGATCCCACCAAACGCAGAGCATTTTCTTCTTTCTGTAGCGATTTGGCCTTGCAGTCCATGTTGATGGTTGACCTGGATCAGTGGTCAGCAAACTCATTAGACAACAGTGCAATGATTGAAATTTCTTTTGAGAGCCAAATTTTTTAAACTTAAACTTCTTCTAATGTTACTTCTTCAAAATAGACTCGCCCAGGCCACAGTATTTTGTAAAGAGCCACACTCAAAGGGCCAAAGAGCTGCATGTGGCTCGCAAACTGCAGTTTGCCAACCACTGACCTGAATCAACCCATGATTTCGTGCGTTTGGGATTCTCAAAATAAATTCACTTTTCATCGCTAGTCACAATTTGATGCAAAAGAAAACAACTTTCTTTCTTGTTGATGAAGCAACATTTTACTGATGATATTTTGGTTTTCCACTTGTCTTTCGTTCAGTTGACGGGGCACCCATTTTCCTACCTTTAAAATCTTTCCCATTGCTTAAAAATGATCAGAAATTGTTTGCTGAGCAATGTTTAATCTTTCTGCAAGTTGTTTTTGAGTTTGACATGTATCTTCATCCATGCTTGTAATTGTTGGTCTTCAAACTTTTTCAGTTGACCTGGATGTTCTTTGTCTTTCATATCAAAATCATCACGCTTAAAGAGTTTAAACCACCATTCACAAGTATCTTGAGATGAAGCATGTTCACCATAAGCTTCTCAAAGTATACAATAACTTTCAGCAGCACTTTTCTTCAAAATAAAGCAATGAATTAAAACTTCCTGCAAATGCTCTTTTTCTGGCATGAAATTCAACATTTTTAAGCATAAAAATATCCATCTCTGCATGCTTCTCTACAAAGTAAACAGTGGCGGCCACAAGATACAGAACACTTTCTTGTCTCATATTGATAGGTGAGTGTGTTCACAAAAATCATGCCAAGTGAATGTTTTCAGGTCTGTCTATGGATGAGAAGACTAAAGAGCAGGAAATATGAAATGTAATTACAATTGAAGAGGAAAGGGAGTTTCAGCTCAGGTACTGCTTCTAAAGTCATGCTATGTCCTTTTGGTGAATTTGCTATTGTAAGATCAAACAGCTTTATCAGGATACAGATTTGAAATGGAAAAAATGATAAAGTTCCTTTTTTTTCCTTTGAATGAAAAATATACCACCCACTAATTAACATATTGCACTAACTTCAATATCAGGAAATAATCATTTACACCAAGTTACCTATCAAAGATATACTGATTTAAGAAGCATTCATTCCAGTCTTGCACTAGATAGTGCTAGGTCCAACTCTGTAGAAAAAACAATCTGTATACATTAAAATAGGGCCTGGATGCCTGAAGGTACAGACTCACTTGATGGCCTAACACGACCATGTGCAGCTAAATCATTAACTACTGTATGGTGTGAGATCCTTTAAAACGAACTAAAATGCTGAAGAAATAATCAATCCAAGAGATTCCTAAGGTTAGTCATCCAACCTCACAAAAGAAAATCCTACCCTCATATACCTTATACTCTCTAATTAGTAAACAAGAGAGACTGAGTTAGACGAAAAGGAATTTCTCTGAGGTGTAAAGAAAACCTCACTGAAAAATGATCAACTCTAAATAGCTCAGAATTTTAAAATAAACCAACAAAAAGTTGACTCCAAAGCAGATCTCCACTCACTACTCATATTACTTTCTCCAAAACCACCTCCAAATTTTTCTTAAAGAAATTATCTCAAATTACTTAAAAACACATGATTAATTCCTTACACCTGGCAATACTAAACATGACTGTATCAAAAGAAATATTCTTAAGCTCATACAGAGAAGAAGACTGTCCGGAATTAGTGAATTTTGTCAGAGGATTTGCACCTACCTTAGATTTCCTTTTTTGAAGCCTGAGCAAACAGGTATCCATCTGTACTTTGTGGCTCCTATACTCAAATCCAGCACCACACTACATGGGGTCCAGCTGGGAGTAACAGCACAACATCACAACGTGTGGCTCAAGGCAGTGGACAACAGACAGAGGTGCTTAGAATGTGACTCAGATCATACCCACTTTGGAGAGTGAAGGGACATGTCTCCTAAGGACTGCTGATGCTCCTTTTTCCTCCCAGGCCACTCGAATCACGGAAGAGCCATGATATTATCTTCAAAAGATTTACCAAAGACCAGAGTACACCTGAGTCTTATTACCAAGAACATCTCTCAGGCACCGATTAAATGTCAGCTTTTAGGAAAGGTTTTCAGCAGGGCAAGGAGCAATATAGACAAAGGGCATATATGTGTA
>JAAGEH010000032.1:16967493-16985882 GCA_011751065.1 Lasiurus cinereus
TGTATATGTCTATCATTACAATTTACCACCCTAATGAGGCTATGGAGATTATGCATTCATTCAAACATTTATGGAGCATCTATTATGTGGCAGGCACTGAACCAGACATAAAGATGACAAATATATGGTCCCTACTCTCCTAGAATATTTAGTCTAGCATATGAAAGCACAAGTACTTTTTCATAAACATAGCCTCACACCCCCAAAGAATGCTCTGAAATATGTTACTGGTTATCTCAAGCCAAAGAGCAATCTGTATCCTTTTATTAATCTATTTGTTTCAAAATTTGTTGGCACTCAGATTTTTCCTGAAATTCCCTACTGTGGCTCAAAAGTCCCTAATGTGACTTAAGATTTTACCTAGGCCACCGAAACCGGTTTGGCTCAGTGGATAGAGTGTTGGTCTATGGACTGAAGAGTCCCAGGTTCAATTCCAGTCAAGTGCAAGTATCTTGGTTGCAGGCGCATCCCTAGTGGGGGGTGTGCAGGAGGCAGCTGATCGATGTCTCTCTCTCATTGATGTTTCTGGCTCTCTGTCCCTCTCCCTTCCTCTCTGTGGGAAATTAATAAAATATATATTTTTTTAAATGACTTTACCTAGGCCAATCTGGTCAATTTAAAATGCAGGTGAAATGAGAACTGTTTAAATAGGAGCTCAAAGATTACTTATTAAATACAAGTAAAAGAGATTATATACATCAGTGCCACATAATTTCTTAATTCATTAAATATATGGTTAGTTCTCTGCCCTTATAAAGTTTTCCCCTATGAAGTATTTGAAATCTATATACTTGTGCCTTCAATTTATTCCTTCTAAAAATTATAGTACATACTATCTCAGGGGGGAAAAAACACAACAATCTAAGCACTAAAACAAAAAATACAGCAAGTATG
The DNA here is from genome assembly GCA_011751065.1 of Lasiurus cinereus. NCBI lineage: Eukaryota > Metazoa > Chordata > Mammalia > Chiroptera > Vespertilionidae > Lasiurus > Lasiurus cinereus. The sequence continues at coordinate 16,968,388 of JAAGEH010000032.1, forward strand.
ATACCATAGTCTCTACTATTACTATTCTGTAGCATATTTAAAAGTAAAATGTTGACAAAAATCTTGCATGGAAGTAAAGAAAAAAATTAACTCTATGAGAACTTAGGCACAACATAATTACATAACTAGTAATTAAAATATGACATAGACTGCCTCAAGCAACAGTAAAACTTGTAACTTGTACCAGAGAGGGTTGGTTACAAAAAAGAGGAAGAAAGCTAGTTTGTGAAGCTTTAAGGATACACAGATAGCCCTAACCAGTTCGGCTCAGTAGATAGAATGTCGGCCTAAAGATCCTTCAGTTCCGGGATCCATTCTGGTCAAGGGCATGTACCTCAGTCGCAGGCTCCTACCCAGTCCAGGCCCTGGTCGGGACTCATGTAGGAGGCAACCAATCGATGTTTCTCTCACATCGATACTTCTCTGTCTTTCCCTCTCTCTTCCACTCACCTTAAAAATCAATGGAAAAATATCCTTGGGTGAGTTTAAAAATGCACGGATAGAGTAGATGCAACAAGAAACAGGGCTTTAATGACAAAAGCATCTAGTGGCACATACTAATTCAGGAGTCACACAAAAAGGGGCAATAAAATGTCTCTTTGGGGGAAAAAAACCTCACAGACACAGACAACAGTATGGTGATTACCAGAGGGAAAGGGGTGGCGGAATATAAAAGAGGGTAAAGAAGGAATAAATGGTGATGGAAGGAGTCTTGAGCTGGGGAGGTAAACACACAATACAATATACAAATGATGTATTATAGATTTGTATACCTGAAACCTATATAATTTGATTAACCAACGTCACCCTCATAAATTCAATAAAAATATTTTTTTGGGTTAAGTTGTCTGATACTGCACAAGTCATTTCCTCTATGCAGGCACTGATGCCTTATGCCAGTGGTCGGCAAACTCATTGATCAACAGAGTCAAATATCGACTATACAACGATTGGTATTTCTTCTGAGAGCCGAAAACCGACTTCTGTGCATGGGCCACGAAGTTTCAATCGCACTATATATGCGCGCCTGCACATAGTATTTTGTGGAAGAGCTACACTCAAGGGGCCAAAGAGCCACCTGCCGATAACTGCCTTATACATTCAATGAATGCATTATATTATCTCTGAGAGTCATATATTGCTCAGACAGTCTGTGTTGTTATATCATGAAAATTAAACACACTCCAGGCAACTTTCCTTTTCTAAATAGAAATAAGGTAACCATTCCATGACCACCATAATTTTATCTTTTTCTTTTACACTTTTAATTTATTGGTTTTGGAGAGAGAGGGAGGGAGGGAGAGAGAGATTCGTTGTTCTACTTACTATGCATTCATTGGTTGGTCCTTGTATGTGACCTGACCAGGGATCAAACCCTCTCAACCTTGGTGTATCAGACGATGTTCTAACCAACTAGGCTACCTGGCCAGGGCTAGCTTGACCTTAATATTAAATTAACTGCCTAGCCCTGACTGATGTGGCTCAATCGTTGAGCATTGTCCCATGCATCAAAAGATCATCAGTTTGATTCCCTGTCAGGGCACAAGCCAGAGCACATGTGGGCTCAATCCCCAGTAGGGGGCATGCAGGGGGCAGCTAAAAGATGTTTCTCATTGATTTTCTCTCTCCTCTTCCTTTCTCTCTCTAAAATCAATAAAAAAATTAAAAACTGCCTAACCTTCCCTACAATGTGCTGTTAAACATATGTTTGTAAACATGCGTCATTGCAGTAGCAGAGTTCTGAGCTCTGCAGACACCATCTACTCAGAACAGCTTTCCAAACCAGAGAGTCTGGTGATGATGTCAGAACCACAACACACCCTCAGTAGAAAAACACACCACAGCCAGCAAGCAAGATCATGGCCCCATGTGGATTGCTGGATCCTGTCAGCAGGAATAGCCAAGGATAGGAAGACCATCCACATGGAGGTTCCTAATGACTGAAAACATCACCAGTGTTAGTGCACACTTAACAAGTAGAGGTAGTTGACTGGCACTGTGCATACAACCAGCCAACTAAGAAAACAAAACTCATCTGATAGCTGAGGCCACAAATCTGTTAGTAAAAATCCAAGAGAAACAGCAACCCACCTTCTCAGTTTGCAAGTAACTGTTTGGAAATAAAGGAGGCACAGCCAAGTCTATGATAACTCTGTTCTCTAAGATTTTAAAATCAATTTTGGAAGACAACCCATGGGTATATGGAAAGTTCACTAACAATACCCAATTACAAAAACAAAATGCCAACCACTGCAAAATTCAGAAAACACAGAATAGTTCAGGAAGGAATTACTTCATTTCATTCCGGAGAAATCTTAGCATAAGGCAAAGAGGCCAAAACATTCATGGCATGTATGAAGGACAGGGAATAAAGCCTGGGCATGACTTCCTTTCAGCACTTGGTTTTACAGTACTCTCTTTCCCCCAGTACCATAAGGGTTTAGCTGAACTGGCCATGCACAGGATCGATGTGAGGGCTGGACTACATGGGGCTTTTTAGACGTGAGTCTAAACAATCTCTAACCTTAACATCACCTCAAGTGTCACATTTACCTTAAACAACTAGGAAAACAACTATTTGCTGCTTTTGCAGCAAATTTTAGATTTGAAGAGAAAAAAACAAATATTTCAAAAGACTTTAATTTTTTATTCTAAATATTAAGAATTATGTGATTATCTTGATTCTCCCCCCCAACTCCTCCCTTTTTAAAGTTAAATCCTTTCTGGATAAAACTCTCATTCCTCAAATGTATTTAACAGTTTCTTTAAACATTCCCTCAGAGTTTAACAACAGCTATTACTGTTTATCAAAAGCCTAAAATAAAACAGGACCAGACAAGAAAAACAAAACTCATCTGACAGCTGAGGCCACAAATATGTTAGTAAAAATGCAAGAGAAATAGCAACCCTCCTTCTTATGACAGATGTGCTTGATGCCATGCAGCAATCAGGCATTTCCACATAACCCACTTACCTTCTTCTCACGGCTAAGGTATTTCAAGGCAACCTGAGATTTGAACAAACTTTTAACTTACACATCACAGCTGAACTAATGAATAGCACATATATGACTTAATTAGCATAAAATTAGCACCACATGTGCGAAATATAATAGCAGAGCCCATTCTTGCTGAAAATATATTGTGGGGAAGCACAGGACTTGTCTATAAGGAGGATTCTCTAAAAGGTCGGGGGGCCTCTGAGGCAGCAGCCCCTATCTTAACTTTTCCAAACAATTCTGATCCCCCAGGTGTTTTATTAGAATCTCTATGTTTAGTCTTTAAAGACCTGACCTTGTGGAAGCATATACTTTTCCAAGGATACTAACCCTGCTGATTGTATCTAGAAGTTAATTTTAGTTCAAGCTAAAAAAGCCAAAGGAGGCAGGTGAACAGGGCTACTTGGTGGTGATAGGCAAGTAGTGCATTAACCCTCTCTTTCACAGAAACGTATGTTAAAGTAATCATTCATCTGTCTGCCAGTCAGTCCCAGCAATATATGATGCCACAGAAGAGGCAAAGCCCAAGTAGTTTTGATGCAAAGCCTTTAGTTTAAATTTATTACCTGTCTGCCCCACAGTCATCTGATATTCCTGTAAAAACTTGTCTGTAATTTGGATGGACTAAAAAATGTGGACTGACACTAAAATTTTAGTTCATGGTATAAGTGTATTAAGAATCAATTTCAGCCAAGACCCGTTTGGCTCAGTGAATAGAGCGTCTGCCTGCGGACTGAAGGGTCCCAGGTTCGATTCCAGTCGGGGGCATGTACCTTGGTTGTGGGCACATCTCCAGTGTGGGGCATGCAGGAGGCGGCTGATCGATGTCTCTCTCTCATCGATGTTTCTGACTTTCTATCCCTCTCCCTTCCTCTCTGTAAAAAATCAATAAAATATATTTAAAAAAAAAGAATCAATTTCACCCTCTAGTAAATAAATGTAGTGTAGATTACTGAAACTTTTTTTTTTTAATAAAATTTTAAAACTTGCCTTGGAAACAATGCCATTTTGCATTGTGTCAAGAATTCTTCTCAGCTAAAGTCATAGAAATGTTCCAAATTTTTAATAAGGCAAAATTCACCCTATTTTTCATAAAATAACTTGCTGAAGTGGCTTAACTGGTTGAGCATGGTCTATACACAGAAAGGTTGCCAGCTCGATTCCAGACAGGGCACATGCCTGAGTTGTAGGTTTGATCCCCAGTCAAGGAGCACAGGGAAGGCAACTGACAGGTGTTTTTCTTTCTCTTCTTTTTCCCTCCCTCCTTCTCCTTCTCCCTTTCTCTCACCACCCCACTCTCTCCTCCCACTACCATCACCATATCCCCAAGGATTTAAAAAATTTTAAATGTGTACTATTTAAAATAAAATAAAAAAAGAGCTGTCACTCTTATTTAATGAGAAGTCACAATATTATGAAGTAAAAGAAAACACTCTTAAGACTAATTAGAGGGTATCTGATAAAACATTGTGCTGCATAATGCTAGAAAGACAATATAAAAATCCTGAAAGAGTAATTAGTGTATTGTAGATCTATACCAAATATTCAAAGTATCCTTGAAAAAGCTTACCTAAGGAATTACATTTACTAATAAATCTTAATCAATGTCACACTCTTTACAAAGACCAATAGCTACCTAGAGATATCAATTCCAGAGTTGAGACTGCATTCTAAAAATAACAGAATTCTGAGAAAAACCATGATGGTGACATAGGTAAACACCTGAACTTGTTGCCTCGCACAACCACTTCAAAACTACAACTAAAAGACAAAACGGATATCATCCACAGGAAGGCTGGCTGAGTGGAAATTCTACAACTAGAAGGAAAGAGAAAAACACACTGAGACTAAGAGGAGCAGCAGAAGGCAGAGGTACCGAAGCACGCATGTGGAGCGGGCTGGCAGCTGAGGATGCGGTTGTCTTTTTCAATCAGGAGGGAGACATAAGCTCCTGACTGCTCTGAACTCCAGTTCTAGGTGAGACTCTGGGCACCCAGAGTCATATGGGGGACGGGGGGAGAGACTGGACTGTCTGGCATCAGGCCAGAACACAAGGGGAGTTCTTTTCAGAGGTGCTTGCAGCGATTACCATAGGACACTAACACCCAGGGCCTCTTAGAGCAGAGTTGAAGGTCAACCATTGCTGTTTGCTCCCTCCCGTTGATTCCTTGAGACCCCACCCCAACCAATTCACAAGCCCACCCCAGCTGTACATGAAGGCTTTTGCATATGAATGACCTGGCCCTATGCAATCTAAAATTACCTAACAAACTGCAGCTGGGTCAGAGAAACCCAGAACTTCCAAAAAAGGGTCCAAGGCTCCATAGCAGCTTGCACTGCTTCACAGCTGGCCTCATCTGGGCACCTCCAAACCCTAAACAAAGAAGAGGAATCTGCAGATCTTCTCTATAGCTCCTGCTGGGTGCACCTCCTTGGAGACCCAAGAGCCAGTGTACCCAGTGGTCAGAGTGGGACCATCCAGATTACAACTCCTCAGATCCATAAGGGACACACCCAGGGGGCAGACACAGTGAGCACCAAAGCCCCACTGAAGCAAGTCCTGCCCCATAAGGGTGTCTCCAGCACAGAAGTTTTCCCATCATAGACACAACTGATCCTCACAGCCAACTGGCCTGGAGGTCAATTCCTCCCACTGACAGCAACAATAATCAAGGCTTAACTACAAGAAGACTGTGCACACAGCCCACAAAGGGGTGCACCAAGAGTGTCCACCTCAAGTAATTGTGGAGGCTGAGCCACTGGGACCTATAAGACACCTAGCACACAAAGCCACTCTATCAACACAGGGAAGCAGCTAAAATGTGGAGCCAAAGAAACAGGTCACAAATGAAAGAAATGGAGGAAAGCAAATGATTGGATATAGAGTTAAAAACCACGGTTATAAGATTTTTTAAGAATTTTCTAGAAACCACCGATAAATTTAGTGAGACCCTTGAAGATGTGAAAAAGGATCAACCAGAAATTAAGCATACACTGACTGAAATAAAGAATAATATACAGAGATCCGACAGCAGACTAGAGGACCCCAAGAATCAATTCAAAGATTTGAAATACAAAGAAGCAAAAAACACCCAACCGGAAAAGCAAAAAGAATACAAAAATACGAAGATAGTGTAAAGAACCTCTGGGACAATTTTAACCATACAAACATCCAAATTATAGGGGTTCTAGAAGAAGAGAGAGAGCATATATTGAAAACCTATTTGAAGAAATAATGACAGAAAACTTCCCACACCTGGTGAAATAGACTTACAAGTCCAGAAAGTGCAGTAATCCCAAACAAGAGGAATCCAAAGAGGACCACATCAAGACACATCATAATTAAAATGCCAAGAGCAAAAGACAAAGGGAGAATCATGAAAGCAGAAAGAGAAAAACAGTTACTTACAAGGGAGCATCCATATGACTGTCAGCTGATTTCTCAACAGAATCTATGCAGGCCAGAAGGGAGTAGCAAGAAATATTCAAAGTGACGAACAGCAAGAACCTACAACCAAGATTACTGTCCCCAGCAAAGCCATCATTCAGAATTGAAGGGCAGATAAAGAGTTTCACAGATAAGGAAAAAAGCTAAAGTAGTTCATTACCGTCAAACCAGTATTATATGAAATGCTAAAGATTATTCTTTAAGGAGAGAAAGAAGAAGAAAAAGGTAAAGATAAAAAATTATGAACAACAAATACATATCTATCAACAAGTGAATCTAAAAATCAAGTGAATTAAAAATCTGATGAACAGACTAAACTGGTGAATATAACAGAATCAGGGGTATAGAAAGTGAGTGAATTGACAATTCTTGAGGGGAATGGGATGCGGGGGGTGCGGGAAGAGATTGGACAAAAATCGTACACCTACAGATGAGGACAGTGGGGGGGTAAGGGCAGAGAGTGGGGTGGGAACTGGGTGGAATGGAGTTCTGGGAAGGGGAAGGGGAAGAGGAACAACTGTAATAATCTGAACAATAAAGATTTATTTTAAATAAATAAATAAATAAATAAATAAAGATAACAGCATTCTAATCTTCAAATTAATTATTTTTTCCTCTATCTCCATGCTGTCTTTGAAAAGAATTAAGTGCCACAGCCACTTTGGCTCAGTGTATAGAGCGCATTGGCAAGAACCAAAGAAGGGTCACGGATTCGATTCCAGTCAAAGGTTGTAAGCTCCATACCCAGGCCCCAATTGGGAGACAACCAATCAATGTGTTTTTCTCACATCCATGTTTCTCTTTGTGTGTCTTTCCCCTTCCCTTCCACTCTCCCTAAAAATCCATGGGAAAATATACTAGGGTGAGGAATAACAAAAAGAGGGAAAGTGGAAAGGAGGGAGGAGGGAAGGGGGATTAATCAAATGTAGAAAGAATAGAGTACAAAGCAAACCATATGAAAAGAGGAAAAATAATACAGGCTAATAATGCAGGAATGCTTCAAAGGCACACTGGATCTGCTGGGACAGTGAAGAAATGTGACCCTTTTCCTCCAACTTCCATCACCCCCTCAAAGACACTGAGCTGAACTGAGATGAAGATAGTAAGGAGGAAGTTCTCCCTGCAAGTCCCTGAAGTCCACAAGTCATGGGTTAAGTGACCAGGATCACTGTTTTCAGGGTCCCCAGAGGAGCAAGGTATCACTGCTCCACATCTTAAAGCACAAACATACTGCTGGAGTGGTATTTCCTAGAGTTCTAAAACTCCAAGTTTTTATTAAGTACGGCAAAATTAAAATAGTAAGAGATATCTTAAGTAAGTTGCTTCAGTCTCTGGTAGAAGATATAAATAAAGTATTTAAATAGCAACCTGAGTTACATGAAAACAATGTATATTTGGATTATACCAACTAAGCATATATTAAATTGCAAATATATAAACTGTAATTCTAAAAAGCACTACCTTTATTATTTTCTAAATAGTAGCATTTCACAAATCACCATCCTGTCATTCACCTTGTACTTTCCACTGGATAACACCTACACATAAAACAAATCAGTTTACCTACTCTAAGTTTTAATAGTAAATTAATTTAATACTTTTACACACAGTAACTGTAAACTACATTCATGAAGGTGCAATGACTAGTAAGGACTGATAAACAGGCTACCTGCTCAATTTCAAGTGGGAGCAGGTTAACCTAAACTGAGTGCTCCCCTGGCCACTCATCTTCCTCTTCATGTGGGGACACACAGGACCTCATACTTCCTATAAAACGTGCTTAACACATCTTGCTCAAGCTCTAAAAGCTGTCTAAGTCCTCAATTTCAAAAACTTTTAAATTCATAGTTTGGCCTGGCCGATGTGGCTTAAAAGTTGAGCACCAACCTGTGAATCAGGAAGTTACAGTTCAATTACCAATCAGGTACATGCCAGGGTTGCAGGCTCAATCCTTAGTGTGGGGCATGCAGGAGGCAGCCAATCAGTGATTCTTTGTCATCGCTGATGTTTCTAAAAATATCCTATCTAATAAAAGAATAATATGCAAATTAACCATGCCTCTGTTACCCCACAATCAATGCCCACTAGTCAAGCCCACCAGCCAATCAGGAGTGAGTATGCAAATTGACCCCAACCAAGTTGGCTGTGGCCATGGAGAGAGCAGGAGGGAGGCTTGGGTTTCCCTGGCGATGGAGGAAGCCAAGCTTTCCCCAGACCTGGCCTGCCTTGGTTTCCGCTTAAGGCTACAAAGTTTCAATTATAGGAGATAAATAAATCCCAACAGAAATGGCTGCAGCCATGGAGCAAGCCGGAGGCATAGCTCTCCTCCAGCTACACAGTTTCAATTGTAAAAGATAAATAAATCCCAGATACCAGGGCCTCCACTTGGGTCGCCAGGGGGACATGGCCAGCCTGCGAACAACCACAGACTCAACCCAGGCCACCCAATGCCCCAAAGGAACACCCACCCTGATCCAGGACACCCTTCAGGACAAACCAGCTGGTCCCCACCTGTGCATCAGGCCTCTATCTTATCTAATAAAAGAGTAATATACAGATTGATCATCACTGGAACACACAAGATGGCTGCCCCATGTGCTCACAGATCCTGCCCCCATGTAGACATAGGATGGCCACCACAAGATGGCCTGCAAGGAAGGGCAATTGTAGGTGATCAGGCCAGCAGGGGAGGGCAGTTAGGGATGATTAGGCCTGCTGGGAAGCGCAGTTGGGGGTGGAGGTGGAGGGGCGCGGGTAGGCCTGCAGGGGAGAGAAGTTGGGGGACCCAGGCCTGCAGGAGAGAGAAGTTGGGAGGGACCAGGCCTGCAGGGGAGGAAAGTTAGGGGCAAATAGGCTGGCAGGGGAACAGTTAGGCATCAATCAGGTGGCAGGGAAGTTGTTAGGGGGTAATCAGGCCGGCAGGCAGAAGCAGTTAGGGGGAATCAGGAAGGCAGGCAGGCAAGCAGGAGAGCAGCTGGATTGTGAGAGGGATGTCCAATTGCCCTTTTAGGCCTAATTTTACAGCCCCCTCCACCTCCCATGCACGAATTTCATGCATCAGGCCTCTATTATTTTCTATAAAAGCCTAAGCAACCATTATGACCAAACAACTGGAATGACTGGTCAACCAGTTACTATGACACACACTGACCACCAAAGGGCAGATGCTCACACAGCCAACCTCCCCCAGGTGGCCAACCTCCCACAGCCCACCCCCTTCCTGGGCCAGCCAGCATTCTGTGGCCCTTTCCCCAGGCAGCCAACTTCCTACAGAGGTCCCTCCCCTCTGACAGTCAGACGGCCAAAGGCCTTGATTGCTGGCCAGGTGAAGGGACCTCACCCATGCACGAATTTGTACACCAGCTCTCTAGTACATAAATAAATTCAGTTTGCCCCTGCATTTAGGATACAACAAAGCATAGTTATGAGCAGAGTGCTGATTCAATATTCTCATTTGCCAAATACATACATTAACTTGAAGGGGTAGAAGATGCCCTTGACTCACAAGCACCTAATAAATGTTTCAGAGGAAAAGTCATCAATGGCACCTAAAACACACACACACACACACACACACACACACACACACACACACTCCCTTTCCCCATATACAGCAAAGTCATTATGTCAATTAAGACTTTCAGGAGGGTACCCCCTTAAAGAAACATGGCATCTGTATGTCACAGATAACATGATAATCTTCCTTCAGCTCACTACAATTATCTCAATCTTTTAAAAACCAAAATGTATTAGCTAACAATGATATCACAGTAATTAATCTTAGCTTGAAGTTCGAAAACTTTCAAACTTTCCATTTTCCACAGCTAGTTCCCTACTTGGGGGAGAAACTCATCCACCTCATAAATTTTGCATTATTCTAGCACACTGTGTTTCAAAGTATGCTCAATATTGATCATAGTGATGCAGCAGAGGGACTGAAGGCCCTAAGCTTGACAACGCCACAAGAACCAGCTTTTTCCTCCAGGGCCTTCTTATGCTCTGGACCACACAATAGAGAGGTCCTATGGCTAGGAGTCAGACTTTAGAGGTCCTTATCTCTCAAGTTTATGTTTCTACTTCTATACTTACACAGTGATGGCTCTGCAACCACAGTTAAAAGCCAAACCTAAGCACTCTATGAGCAGGGAGGTTAATGCATTTTTAACTGAAACTTCATATCAAGGATAGGGACAGTTTAATCAGATACTACAATTTACTCATGTGTTCATGAGAAACTAAACAATTGAAAATGCTGCAAAATTAATCCTATATTACTTAAAATGTTTTCCTATATAAAACACTTTTTAAAAGAAAATCAATGCAGTGTAGTTAGAAGCTACATTGAGATCTATAGCTTCTCCATGCAATGTCAATAACCTTCCAAATGATACCTGTCCATTATTAAAAGCTTGTACAAGCACTCACTGTCTTGTAGTGATGGAGTTATTTCCCTTCAGTTCTCTCACATGGTGGTTAATTTTTTTAAAGCTCATATATTTGTAAGTTTGCTAATAAAATTAACTTACATATACAAACCACAGAAAATACAACAGTGAAATATATACATTAGTTAAATTGGACAGTTTCCATTAAACGCACAAATCAGAAAACCAAAGAGACCATGAAATATTCTTGGTTTTCCCTTTATTGCTATGCTGTATTATTGACTCTGAAGACAAAGTACCAAAGGATGGGGGTTAAGGTTGGAATGAGCTCTGGGGATATGTCAGCCCCGCTGTGCTACCAATGGCAGCAGGGGTTTCCAGAACTCCTCCTCATCACACTGTCTACACTAAATGCTACCAAGTAATGCCAACACAGTAGAAATACCAATACTTTTAAAATCCACTTCATGACCTGTTTTGCTCATATATATGAAGGAAGCATGAGCTCAATGACTACAAGAACTAGACCCTAAGAGTTAAAGGGAAAGCTCTGGACCTTATGGGAGCATTACCTGCTCGCTGTCTTAGGATCCTCATCTGAGAAAGGTAACAAGAGTACTCAATGCATAGAATAGTTAAAAGAATGAAATGAATCAAAACTTTTAAAGTAGTTAAAATAGCATAAGGCAATGAGTCAGTGCTCAATATGTATTATTTACTGTTATTATTAGCCAGAATTTTTAAATTCCCTCAACTGTGTAAAATTACTGTTGTCCACATAAAATCTATTCTTTTAGGGACATTAATACATAGTGTTTATCAATATCAAAATGGAATGAAGGTCTACACAGGTGATTCTCAAATCTGACTTCATCAGATCTAGCTACCACCATTCCAGTCTAGCCCCCACTGACTAGAAGAAACCTGGTGAGGCTATTGTGTCTCCAGAGAGCTCCTATACCACTGACAACAGGATTGAGTCTACTGAATAACAGCAAGTTCCTTTGTAAACCTAAAACATTATCTGCTTGATAAGAAATTACTGTCTTAAGTCAGTACACTCATGATTTTTAAAAACAAAAACAGCAATAAAAATAAACACTGGTGCTAAGCCATCTAGCAGTTAAAAGCAGTATCATCCTATCTAATAAAAGAGTAATATGCAGACTGATTATCACTCCAACACACAAGACGACTGTCTCCATGTAGTCAAAAGATCCTGCTCCCATGTGGACACAAGATGGCCACCACAAAATGGCCTGCAGGGGAAGACAGTTGGCAGGGAATAGGTCTGCAAGGGAGGGCAGTTGTGGGTGACCAGGCTAGCAGGGGAGCAGTTAGGCATCAATCAGGCTGGCAGGGGAGTGGTTTGGGGGTGATCAGGCTGGCAGGCAGAAGCGGTTAGGGGCAATCAGGAAGGCAGGCAGATGAGCAGTTGGGAGCCAGCAGTCCTGGATTGTGAGAGGGATGTCCAACTGCCCATTTAGGCCCGATCCCAGGTAGGATTGGAGAGGGGTCCCAGACTGGAGAGGGAGCAGGCTGGGCTGAAGGACCACCTCCCCACGTACAAATTTCATGCACTGGGCCTCTAGTAATATATAAACACCCAGAGTCCATAATGTCCAAAATGACCAAGGGCTCGACTGAACACTGGAAGTCAGTCATGCAATCAGTGCTGAGTTTCTTAAATCTGATTGCAAGCTACATAAATGTTTTTATTATCTAGCATAATACAACCATTTCCATACTTGCCTCTTCTTTTTCATTACTTAGAAGCAGAAATCAAAGATTCAAAATTCTCAGATGGAACATTAATTTCATTAATGTTTAGAATACTTATACTTTGTCATATTTAGGCTTTCATATTAGGCATAATTATCAAATTATACTCACATGAAAATCCTTAAAATGCTGAAAGTAGCCTATGTTTTAAAGATACTACCAGGCTATCAATTAAAAACTGCTGTAAAAATCTAAAAGTAGTCTATGTGTAAAAGTAAAGCTAAACATTCTCAAATAGTATTAACTTGATTTAATGCAGAAGGATCTCCTGTAAGAAGTCAATTTGACAACTGCATGGACAAATAAAGTTCCCACTTAATTAAAAATACATTATGGAAGCCCTAGCCAGTTTGGCTCATTGGACAGAGCATTGGCCTGCAGAACAAAGGGTCCCAGGTTTGATTCCAGTCAAGGGCATGTACCTTGGTTGCAGGTTCCTCATGGCCTAGGCCCTGGTCAGGGTGCATGCAGGAGGCAACCAATTGATGTGTTTTTCTCACATTGATGTTTCTCTCTGTCTTTCCCTCTCTCTCTCTCCCACTCTTCCTAAAAATCAATGGAAAAATATGCTCAGGTGAGGATTAACAAAAAAATAAAAAGAAAGTAAATTAAGGAGGATGCACACAACAGATAACCCTCATTATGCAATCAACATTCTCACTGAGAAACCAGAAGGTAATCTGACAGCAGCCCAAGCAGCTCACTGTGTTTCCCTTCTGGCTGTTGTGAACTCATCTGCAATCCATCCTCAGGGAGAGATTAAATTTTAAAGAATAAGGAAAATATGAAAAAATCATCTTGATAAAAACTACATTCTGCTCTGGCTGGTGTGGCTCAGAGCAGAATGTACCAAAAGGTAAACATTTCAATTCTTGGTTAGGCAAATGCTTGGATATTGGATTCAATCCCCAGTAGGGGGCATTTAGGAGGCAGCTGATGATGTTTCTCACATGTTTCTCTCTCCCTCTCTTCCTTTCTCTCTAAAACCAACAAAACATGCTTTTTAAATAAACAAACAAACAAACCATATCTGACATATCCCTTTCCTCCCTTTTGTCAAAATTAGGGGCTTTTCAATACGCGTTTTGGAGATTTGTAATCAGTTTTATAGCCTGAATCAGAAATAAAGAGCAAGTCGTAAAGAATTTTAGTATGTTTCTTAAAATGCTTAATACAACAATTTCTCATAGTTATATCTTAAGCTTCTTGTAACATATAGGAACACCATGGTTTACAAAATGTGAGATATTTCTGACCTATGTATCATCTCTAACCTTTTAACTCACTTATTAAAAATTATGTCCTTTTGGGGGAAAATGTACATGTGTAAAAATGCCAGACTGTTAAAAGTGAGAACTTCTGAGCATGAAAAATACATAAAAAGAAATAAAAATTTTAAGTTATCAAGCTTTCCAAAAGATATGGTAAATATTTCAACTATGAATGGTTGAAATCAAATTTTCTCAGAAGTGATACTTTTGCTTTTCACTGGCCTTAATGTGTGCTGAACAATATATCAATATTATTAGTACTGAGGTAATTGATAATTTTTGGTTGTAATTGTGATTTGTCATGATTTTAAATTTATGGCAATCCAAAAGAGAAAAGTGTTTTTTAAAAACCCAATGTTTAGGAATTAGAGAAATTCAGTTGAGTTAATGTTCCTAGGTGGGGGGGAATTAATTTGGTTTTACTTATTTGATAGAGTCCTTTGCTGGTCTAAGTTCTATAAGGGAATGTGATAATAATTTTGTCTGGACTAACCTAGGGTGTTTTCTTCTACCTGCTGTACTCCAACTACAAAATTCTAAGTTAAGATAAAAAGAGCTCAAGGCAGCAAAACTTTGTATTTATTTTAATGGGAAAACATATAGTGCACAAATTGTCATTTTACAACAAAATTAGTTTATCCACCTATAAAATTATCATTCTTAGAATATGTATACATATTATAGAAAGACCTACTGCTGAAATGTGGAATTTCAGTAACATAAATTATATTTCCATCACTTTTTTAGTTGCCCAGAGAATGAGTATATTTGCAATTTGAGGAAGGAACCAAGTAATAATCTTTCTTCTATAGACTATAACTGCCTCCTGTTTCATTATTACAGCCTGGCAGTCAATCACACATGGAAGGGAACTCCAAGCCTCCCTTCCCGCAATATAACAGCAAAATCACTGTGAACACAAAAGCTTGTATCACTCCCACACCTCAGCCAGTGAAAAATCCCTTTTTGTTTTCTTTTTCTAGCTAAAATAAGAAGCAAAAGGGTTTTCAAGAGCACCTGGAATACTCACCCAGGCAATCATATGCTGAATCATAAAATAAGTCTCAATAAGTTTCAAAGGATTGAAATAATACAGTGTAAATTTTCTAGCATCAGAATTATGAATCAATAATAAAGATATCTGGAAACCCTCCAAATATTTGAATACTTGAAAGTAAAGGAGCAGAATCCTAAATAACCCATGGGTTAAAAAACTCACAAGGAACATTAGGAATATTATGAACTGAATGATCATAAAAATTCAACATATCTCAATTTGCAGCTATAGTTGATGAAAAATGTATAGCTCTAAATACTTATATTAGAGAAAATAAAAGCTTAAAAACAATTATTTACTTTCTGTCTCAGGAAGGTTGAAAAAAAGACAAACTAAATGAAAATAAGTAGAAAGAAAAATAATATAGCTACATATGAAAGTAGTAAAATAGAAAATGGACAAGTACATAATATCAACCAAACCATAATTTGAAACCATTAAAATTAAGAAAACTGATAAACCTATAGGTAAACTAATCTAGAAAAAAGAAATCACAAATTATAATATCAGGAATACAATAGGGACATCACTACAAATTATTCAGATATTAAAAGGAAAATAATGAGAATTGTGAACAACTTTATGCTGATAAATTTAAGAAATTAGGTGTTATGATAAATTCCTTGAAAAACACAAGTTACCAAAAGTGATACAAGACATAGAAAATTTGTATATATATATTTTAAATAAAGATTCATAGTTTAAAACTTCCCACAAGGAAAACTCCAAGTTCAGATGGTGGCTTCATTGTTGAAATCTCTTATAAACATTTAAGAAAAAATTAATGCAGATTTCACATAAACTCTTTCAAGAACTAAGAGATAAGACTTCTTAATTCATTTTGAAAGCATAAACCTGATACCAAAATCAGTGAAGGCATATAATACTCACATATGTATCTGTACATACACACACACACACACACACACACACACACACACAGGACTGGGCAAAAGGAAGTTTATGGTTGTTCATATATAATACAAGAATAAATAATAAAAATAACCTCTGTTTCGTGTACTCACATCTGTAAACCTAGTTTTAACTCCCTTGCATATATAATCTCCATCCTGAGCACAAGCACAAAAATCCTTAACAAAATCATTGCAAATTAAATCCAGAAATATATAAAAAGAAAGAGGCAAGAATAAAAAGGCATCCAGTTCCCCACACTCTCAAGAGCCCCACCTTCTCTCTCCCCAAAATCTAAATCTTTTTTGTTCATTTTCTAAAAACTAAATTAACTGGAACTGAAAATTAAATTAATGAATTAGCAGTTTAAAAACTTTTCCCTAACATTGTATTGTACTTTTCAGCTACAAATGTGAATGGTGCAGCAGGATTATTTTGAAATCAAGAGTAGAGAAACTGAATTTAGAAAAATAAGATGATGGCAATATACATGAGGTCTCCAGATTGGCTGTGACAGCACTAGCAGCCTAAACAAGAAGGGGATCCCTTTCAGTAAGCAAAAGAAGACAAGTAAAACTACATTTATTAACAGGAAGAAATTCCTCTTTGGATTTTCAAAGAGAATGTTGTGTGAGACATAGTAAAGCATATTTTCAAAATCATTTTTTCATAAATCTTGCATTTGATTTTCAAAAGTATATTTATTTTAACACTCCTCATTAAAGGGAAATGACCTAATGCCACAAGCAATGGAGGAGGGGACAGCTACATACCCATAATTTGATCTGGTTACACAGTCTAGTTTTGTAAATTCTCCAAACTTAAGAATTTTATAGCTACAAATATACACAGGCAGGGTAACCACATTATAAAGATATTTATAGTTCCTTGAATGTATACACGAATAAGATATCGATATAATAAGCTGTGACCTATCACTTAATACCACTGCATTTTCCCTTGGCATTTTTATGGCCTTCTGACCAGAAAAATGTCAAAATTTTAATTATAACTGATCACCTTCTTTTAGAAACACTTCTATAGATTAAAGCTGTTTTAAACAGTATGTAATCTGGTGTGAGATCTTCCTCAGTTGCCCTATAAATTTCATTCAACTCTTATTTAAAGAGCTGTTCTTGTACCTTAATCTTTAACATTAATCTCTTACACTAATTGCTAACACTGACAGTTGTTAAAAATTAGACTTACTACTCTAATTTTGACTACAGTAGGTGCCAAGCAGGAATCACACTACCTGAACTACTGTTTAAAGTTTCATTAGAAGCAACAGAAGAACCTATATCTATATTTAAGATACAATTACCTATATCTACCTAATGAAAGAGTAGCATGCTAATTGCCCACCAGCCAATCAGGAGTGAGTATGCAAATTAACCCAACAAGATGGCAAGTTAACAAGCAGCTGGGGGCAAGGCAGGGTGGAATACCTGCCATAGCAATAACACAGGCGTTCCACACCAACCCAGCCATTTCAGATCTCTGGGCCAGAGGGGAAAGGCAGATCCAGGCTGCAGCAGAAAGGCAGCTCCAGCCAAAGTGAAGGCAGTGCCAGCAGTCAGGGGATGGAAGGCCCATTCTTGCATGAATCTTCAAGCATCAGGCCTCTAATATATATATATAT
>JAAGEH010000032.1:16985892-17110704 GCA_011751065.1 Lasiurus cinereus
TTCTTGCATGAATCTTCAAGCATCAGGCCTCTAATATATATATATATATATATATATATAAAGAGCCAAGGTCTGTAACAACCAAAATGACTAAAGGCTCGACCGAACACCGGAAGTCAGTCCTGCAGTCAGTGCTGGGCCGCCATGGTGCTGTGGGAACCTCAGCGATCCAGCACTGACTGCTGAAGGGACTGTGATCAAGCCTGGACAGAGGCCCAGAAAGAAAAGCAGTGTCTGATTGCAGCCCCTTTGGCAATCAGTGCTGAGTTGGTGTGGCAGAAGTCAGTCCTGCAGTAAGTGCTGCTGGCAACTCAGCATCCCAGCATTGACCACTGTGCTGCAAGCACCTCAGTGACCCAGCACTGACTCCAAGGGGCTGCAATCAGTCTTAATGAGAAAAGCAGGGTCTGATCCCAGCCCCTGTGGCAATCAGTGCTGGCTGGGTCAGTGTGCAGAAGTCAGTCCTGCAGGTAATGAACATAAGGTCAATTAATTAAGTGAACATAGGGTCAATTAATATCTCTTTGAGAAGAGTTGAGAATATAAAGTACAGTGTAGAGCAATTACTTATAGTATTTCTCTTAAAATTCTTTTCAACTAAGATATTTTCTTTTTTTTTAAATGTATCTTTATTGTTGAAAGTATTACAGATGTCCCTTTTAGTTTTTTTTTCTCCCCATTGATCACCTCCACCCTGCACTCACCCCTTTCAGACCTTCCCCAGAATATTGTCTATGTCTATAGACTATTTCTATCTAATACATAAAAATCTAGAAAGATTTAGAGAAAATAAAATAAAAGGTTAGCCAGGTAAATATTGAACAGAAGAGCTCAGTTGCTGCATGAATACTGGATACAAGCTTAAAGCCAAAACACAACTTATAAGATAAAGTTAGTCACTGTAACATAACAAAAGGATCCTTTCACCAAAAAGATAAGGTGGTTCTTAATACTTATACACATAATAGAACAGCGTGGGAGTTCAGAATGAGCTTCACCAGGATGTGTCTCAATGGTATATAGATTTTTGAGCTAAGGGGAAATTTAGCTTTAGGCTCAAGTGAAAATTCTGCCCCTCCCTTTAACTACATTAAAAAAAAATGAATTAGAGGCCTTGCCCATAATAAGACATTATCCTATCTAATAAAAGAGTAATATGCAAATTGACCATCACTCCAACACAAGATGGCTGGTAGGGGAGGGCAGTTGTGGGCAATTAGGCCAGCAGGGGAAGGCAGTTAGGGGTGACCAGGCCTGCAGGGGAAGACAGTTTGGGGGGAACGAGGCCTACAGGGAGGGCAATTAAGGGTGACCAGGCTTGTAAGAGAGGGCAATTAAGGGTGACCAGGCCAGCAGAGGAGAGCAGTTAGGGGCAACCAGGTCAGCAGGGGAGGGCAGTTAGGTGTGTCCAGGCCAGCAGGGGAGGGCAGTTAGGGGCAATCAGACTGGCACGGGAGCAGTTAGGTGTCGATCAGGCTGGAAGGGGAGTGGTTAGGGGGGTGGGCAGGCTATCAGGAAGAAGCAGTTAGGGGCAGTCAGGCAGGCAAGTGGGCCTAAAAGGGCAGAAGGACATCCCTCGAGGGGTCCCAGATTGGAGAGAGCGCAGGCTGGGCTGAGGGACACCACCCCGTTGCATGAATTTCATGCACCAGGTCTTTAGTCCTATGTAATAAAAGGTTAATATGCAAATCAATCGAACAGCAGAACAACTGTTCACTATGACATGCAATGACCACCAGGGGGCAGATGCTCCATGCAGGAGCTGTGCCCTGGTGGTCAATGTGCTGCCACAGGGGGAGTGCCACTCAGTCAGAAGCCAGTGCCACTCATGGCTGGCTAGCGTAACAGCAGTGGTGAGAGACTCTCCCATCTCTGCAGCAGTGCTAAGGATGACCAACTGATGACTTAAACCCACTTCCCATAGGACATCCCCTGAGGCTCCTGGACTGACTGCAAGAGAGTGCAGTTCAGGCTTTGAGACCTCCCCATCTGAGTGCACAAATTTCTTGCACTGGGCCTGTAGTGTTCCTTCATAAAACAATAATTTTTTAGGCCATAAAATAAATTAAAACAATCATTTACCATTAAAATCACTGAACTTTAGCAGAGACCGGTTTGGCTCAGTGGATAGAGCACCGGCCTGCGGACTGAAAGGTCCCAGGTTCGATTCCGATCGGGGGCATGTACCTTGCTTACGGGCACATCTCCAGTATGGGGTGTGCAGGAGGCGGCTGATCAATGTCTCTCTCTCATCCATGTTTCTGACCCCTCTCCCTTCCTCTCTGTAGAAAATCAATAAAATATATTAAAAAAAAATTACTGAACTTTAAGTGAATCCTAACTACTAGTGCAATATATTTTTCAGCATGTCGCACGTTTTGCCTAAATCTTTATCTTAAAAGTAAACCACAAAAAAAGTATATGCTGTAATAAATTTGCAAATATTTACTAGAGGAGCAAAGTAAATATGTGAGACAAGTAATATGGGAAATGTTAACTGTCCCAAGAGAGTTAACTCAACCTCTCAGAATTAATAGGTTAAGAATGTAAGAAAAGAAAAAAATCTCAAATACTATATATCAAAATAAAATTAATCCTATTAATCCTTTTTTGAAAAAATAGGCAGTAAGTTATTTTCCCTTTCTCTACTCTAAAGATCCCCACCAAAAGGGCTCTTCATATTTTATGCCCAAGCAAGTTTCAAGAAAAGTATTGTATTTTCTGGCGTATAAGACGACTTTTTAACCCAGGAAAATCTTCTCAAAAGTCGGGGGTCGTCTTATATACCAGGTGTTGTCCTATAGGGCGGGTATATCCCAAACTCTGTATTTTAACTGGAAAAGTTGGGGGTCATCTTATACACCCAGTTGTCTTATATGCCAGAAAATACAGTATCTGCAATTAGAAACAGTGCCCTACTCTTGCATCCCCATGGCATCCAGCAATGGTCTATATTCTGTCCAGTTTTCAAGTGAAAATATATGGGTATAAGACCAGAAAAGATAACTGAAAATATAAAAAAACTGAGTATTTACTGAGTTAAACCAGCAATCATTACCTACTGTGAGTAATTAAAATTTATCAGATATCATAAATAGTTTAAAATAGGCAAACCACATGTCATAAGAAAAATAGACATAAAAATACTATGTGAGTTCACAAAAGGAAATTTTATTTTCACTTGAAAAGATACAGGGCTTGGCCAGTGTGGCTCAATAGTTGAGCATTGATCCATGAACCAAGAGGTCACTGGTTTGATTCCCAGTCAGGGTACATGGCCAGGTTGCAGGCTCGATCTCCAGTGGGGAATGTGCAGGAGGTAGCTGATTAATGTTGTCCTTTCTCTCTCATTGATGTTTCTTTCCCTCTGTCCCTCTCCCTTCTCTCTTTTTAAAATTAATTTTAATAAGTATTAATCTTAGTAATATAGACTATTTTTGCATGTGAGCAAATAAAGGATTTTCAAGTAAGACTCTGGATGTAAAACCCAAAAGCCAGAAGTTAAAGTATCCTGGAGTCTGGTATATACCACACAAAAGAAGTTAAACAACAGGGGAAAAACAGAAAATATATTTTGAATATGTATTTAAAAAGTTACTATTATAAAGGCCTCATCATAAAAACAATCCAAAAGAAAAACAGAAAATTCTGAGAAAAGATAAGCATTTAAGAAGTGAGACTCACAAGTACTAAGGGAAATGATGACAGACCAATCTTTGACTACCAAATAGACCAAAAAAATTTATAGATAACATAATATTCACAAAAGGTGGACAGCATAAATTGTCTTTTTTACTGTAATTTGTCAATATATTCAACATAAAATGTGCATTCTCTTTGAACCAAGAGATTCATCTATATTCTATAGGAAAAATTCCCATACACAAAGTATTTCTGTAATGATTCTATATCACTAGTTATTTTTAATAGAATATTGGAAAATATATTAATCATTATCATTAGAGAAGTAGGTACAAAAGTTAAGATACCTCCATACAATTAGATAATATGGGTGACTTTCCAAAATAGTGGCAGATTAAGTGGAAGCTACACTGATATTCTCCCAGACCAAACTGTAGTTACAACTGAAATACAGAAAAACCATCTTGAATAATAAACTGAGGACTAGCTAGAGAGAACCCTCATAACCAAGGACAGAAAGTGTAGACCGCAGAGAGACTGGTAGAAAGGGCGGAGGAACAGAAGGACTGGCCAGGCTCCCTCATACAGAAGCTGAAGTTCTGGAGGGCTATCTCAGGTGTGGGCGATTCCCACTGAGACTGGGGTCTAAACCCCAAGCTGGGCTCCTTAGCCCAGGGTACCAGAACTGAGAAAGGTACCCACATAACATCTGGCTGTGAAAAGCAGTGGGTTTCTATCTGCCAGGGAGAGACAGCTAGAAATGCAAGTAACCTCTTAAAGGGCCAACACACAAAATTTTATATGCAGCTATTCAACATTGGCTCTGGCAGAGGGAGAACAGACTGGACTAGATGTAAGTGAGGAGATTCCAGGGTTGGGAGCTCTAGAATTAGAGCTCGGAAAGTGGCCACCTGGTTCCTGTATTGAGTCATCCTCCCAACTACAGAGGACATCTTTGTCAGACAGAGCTTTACAATCCATGCAATTTCTCCAATTGCTCCAACCTGTTGGAAAGCATCTCGCTCTACCCTGTGGAAACCACCGATAGCAGGGGTCTACAGCCTGAGTCTCATTAAAACTGAGAATAACAGACTGCAGGCCGAGGTTGATCTCTGGAGGCTTTGAGTCTTTACCTAATCTGCTTCTGGACCCCCAACTATGAAAAACAGACATTAGTACACTTCTTGGTCCTTTCCAAAGGTGCATAGCTCTAGCAGAGCAAACCACAAGCTGCGGATTGCTGATAGCTCCAAAAGTTACTCAGGGCCAATCACAAAAGTATCTGAAATTGGCCAGCACCAGAGTTGTAGCAAATCTACTCAAACAGGTAGCCAAAATGGGGAAACAAAAAACAAGCCCCAATTGGAAAAAAAAAAAAAATTTTCCAGAAAAAGAGTTAAATGAAATGGAGATAAAAAATTTATCAGACATAGAGTTCAGAATAATGATTAAAAGGATGCTCAACAGCATGAAACTATTAAAAATGACCAGTTGGAAATGAAAAATAACAGAGCACTAATAAAGAACACACTGGAAGGAATACACAGCAAATTAGGGGAAGCCAAGGATAGGATCAGTGAATCAGAAGACAGGGTAGAACAAAATCACTCAGTCAGAGAAACAAAATTAAAAAGCAATTAGAAAATAGGGAGACAGCTTAAGGGAGCTGTGGGACAACATGAACCGTAACAATCCTATATAATAAAAGGCTAATATGCAAATCAACCAAATGGTGGAACAACCAGTTGCTGACACCCAGATGCTCAATTAGGAGCTGCCCCTTGGTGGTCAGTGTGCTCCAACAAAGGGAGCATTGCTCAGCCAGAAGCTAGGCTCACAGCTGGCAAGTGCAGCGGCAATGGCAGGAGCCTCTCCCAACTCTGCAGCAGCACTAAGGATGTCTGACTGATGCTTAGGGAGCAGGCCTAAGCCATCAGTTGGACATCCCCCAAGGGCTCCCAGCCTGGCCTGTGTGGGGCTGAGGGACCCTCGTACCAAGCTCACGAATTATGTGCACCAGGCCTCTAGTATTCACCTAACAGGAGTAACAGTGGGTGAAGAAAGTGAGCAAAGGATAGAGAAGCTGTTTGGGGAAAAAAGTCACACAAGTTCAGGGGGCAAAGAGAGTCCCAAGCAAGAAGAACTCAAACATGCCCATGCCCAGACACATAATAATTAAAATGCCACAAAATAAAGACAAAGAGAGAATCTTAAAGGCAGCAAGAGCAAAGCAAATAAGCTCCCATAAAGCCAACAACTAACTTTTCATCAGAAACTATACAAGCCAGAAAAGAATGGCATTAAGTGTTCAAAGTAATAAAAAACAAGGATCTTAAAACAAAACTACTATATCCAGCAGAGCTAGCATTCAAATTAGATGGTGAAATACAGAGCTTCCAGACAAGAAAAGGCTAAAGGAGTTTATCACCACCAAACCATCATTGCAAGAAATGCTAAAGGGACTGCTATAATGAGAAGAGAGGAAAATATAGGCATAAAGAATTAAGATGACAATAAATATTCTATTTAATAAAAGAGCAACCCAAGCCTCCTGCTCACTCTGCTAACCCCACAAACCATGCCCACCAGCCAATGAGGAGCAAGTATGCAAATTAACCCCAACCAAGATGTCTGTGGCCAGGGAGAGAGCAAGAGGAAAGCTTGGGTTTCCCCAGAGATGGAGGAAACCAAGCTTTCCACACACTCTGATGGGCCCAGGCCTCCACTCAAGGCTATAAAGTTTCAATTATAGAAGATAAATAAATCCCAACAAAAATGGCAGCAGCCACAGAGCTGGAGGCCAGGGTTGCCCCCAGCGATGGAGGAAGCCAAGCTTCTGCAGCCCTAGCCTGTCTTGGCCTCTGCTTAAGCATACAAAGTTTCAATTATAGAAGATAAATAAATCCCAATAGAAATGGCTGCCGCCATGAAACAAGCAGGAGGTTTGGCTCCGCTCCAGGCTGCAAAGTTTCAACTGTAGAAGATAAATAAATCCCAAATACCAGGACCTTCGTTTGGGTCACCGGGGAGGGGGGGCGGTGGGGTGGAGAGGCATGGTCATCCTGCAAACCACCACAGGCCCCTCACCCAGGACTCCTTACACCCCAAAGGAACCCCCCACCCTGATCTGGGACATTCTTCAGGGCAAACCAGCTGGCCCCCACCCATGCACCAGGCCTCTATCCTATCTAATAAAAGGAAATATGCAGATTGAACATAACACTCAAGATTGCTGCCCCCATGTAGTCACCTGCCCCCATGTGGACACAAGATGGCCACCACAAGGCCAGCAAGGAAGGGCAGTTGGGAAGGACCAGGCCTGCAAAGGAGGGCAGTTGTGGGTGATCAGGCCAGCAGGGGAGGGCAGTTAAGAGAGACCAGGCCTGCAGAGGAGGGAAGTTGGGGTGCCCTGGCCTGCAGGGGAGGGCAGTTAGGGGTGATCAGACCTGCAGGGGAGGGCAGTTAAGGCAAATAGCCTGGCAGGGGAGCAGTTAACCATCAATCAGCCTGGCAGGCAGAAGCGGTGAGTGGCAATCAGGAAGGCAGGTAGGCAAGCAGTTGGAAGCCAGCATCCTGGATTGTGAACGAGATGTCCAACTGCCCTTTTAGGCCTGATCCCAATGTGATCGGACCTAAAAGGGCAGTCAGACATCCCTGGAGGGGTCCCAGATTGGAGAGAGTGCAAGCTGGACTGAGGGACACCTACCCCAATGCACAAATTTCATGCACCGGGACTCTAGTATTATCAATAACAACCTTAAATGTAAATGAATCAAGTGCTCCCATTAAAAGACATAGGGTAGCTAAATGGATACAAAAACATAACCCAAATATAAGCTGTCTATATGAGACTCACCTCAGAAAAAAAGACTCACACAGGATAAGAATGAAGCAATGGAAATTTTTTTCCCATGCAAATGAAAAAAAAAAAAAAAGAAGAAGAAGCCGGTTTCTGGCTCCGTTTCCGGCTTCCAGTTGTTTCGGGACGTCGGGCCGATCTCAGGCTGTTTGGATGTTTTAACCCAAAAGATGGATATCAGACCAAACCATACAATTTATATCAACAATATGAATGACAAAATTAAAAAAGAAGAATTGAAGAGATCCCTGTATGCCCTGTTTTCTCAGTTTGGCCATGTTGTAGATATTGTAGCTTTAAAGACCATGAAAATGAGAGGGCAAGCCTTTGTTATAGTTAAAGAATTGGGCTCATCCATAAATGCCTTGAGACAGTTACAAGGATTTCCATTTTATGGTAAACCAATGCGAATCCAGTATGCAAAAACAGATTCAGATATAATATCTAAAATGCGTGGCACCTTTGCTGATAAAGAAAAGAAAAAAGAAAAGAAGAAAGCCAAAACTGTGGAACAAACAGCACTAACTGCTAATAAGAAGCCTGGTCTGGGAGCAACAAATTCAGTTAACACCCAAGGAAATGCAATGCCAAATCCTCAGGTCCCTGATTACCCTCCAAACTATATTTTATTCCTTAATAATTTACCAGAAGAGACTAATGAGATGATGTTATCCATGCTGTTTAATCAGTTTCCTGGTTTCAAGGAAGTACGTTTGGTGCCTGGGAGGCATGACATTGCATTTGTTGAATTTGAAAATGATGGACAGGCTGGAGCTGCAAGAGATGCTTTACAAGGATTTAAGATTACACCATCTCATGCTATGAAGATCACCTATGCCAAGAAATAACATTTGGGAGAGTTGTCTTTAAAGGACTTGATATATTTATAGTGTTTGTTTTCATAACAATTGGTCAGGCCATTATAATAGTTGGGGCTGGAGGAAATGCAAGTAAAATTTTTGTGTAGGTTTTTAAAAATTACCTACTAGTGCACTATGAAATTTGAAGGCCTTAATTTTGTACAATAAAGTTTTATATATAATACTTCATTTAATTTGTCCACTGTCCTATTGTCAAATACTTGACAATACTAGAGCACACGTTAAGGTAAATAAAACTAATAGGATGTTTTTCGGGTATTATTTTGGAGCAGCTAATGAGAAACAACCATTTTAATAAAAACAAAGAGAATTAGATCAAGCCCTTGAGTAGATTTTTTGTAATGTTATTTTGTAGCATATGAACTGGGCAGGAGCTAAATTTGATTTTCATATCCTTCAAATAAACGAGCGTAGTATTTTGCTAGTAGGCATTTCACAAATCTTTTTGTTCAGTGTTGAATAAAGACCATTTAGGAGTAACTACTTACTATTTTCTGGGAAAACAGCAAAAAAATGCTGTCTATAAACTACATTTTGTGTTCTTACCCTCTTGAGGCAGGACTGTTCCTAAGAACACCTGTATGGTTAATATTGAAGCTCTATTGAAAGTCCTCAAGGTAAAGATTTTACAATCCACAATCTTTTTTGAGAAAAATAAGCTGACTTACAAAGTGTTGCCCGTCCTAATCTTGCTATGTTTTTGTAAGTCTTAAATACCAATGTTCAGATATTTTCAATGCTTAATGTTCTTTAGGTTTGATTTATATCTAAGGCCATTGATGCAGGCCCCTGCTTGTAAAACCATGGGTATCTAAAGAAGTGGACAGTTTTTTCATGGATATTACATATTAAAGTGACTTTTAAAAAAATGTATTTTTGATCCTCACTGGAGGAGAGGAGAGAGGAAAAGAGAGAAAGACATCTATATGAGAGAAACAAATCAGTTACCTCCTGTACACACCCCAACCAGGGATCGAACCTGCAACCTAGGTATGTGCCCTGACTGGGAACTGACTCTTCAACCAACTGAGCCACACCAGCCAGGGATAAGGTGATACTGATCATTTTTTCATATTCCTGTTTTAATATTTCCTTGAACAAAACTCATTGCCTCTTAGAATTTTTATTGTATATTTATGGACAGAAGTTTAGATTTATGTAGGAAAAAAAAAAGAAGAAGAAAAGAAAAAAAAGCTGGGATAGCAATACTCATTTCTGACAAAATAGATTTCAATATGAAAGCCATCACAGGAGACATTAAAAGTCACTACATGATACTAAAGGGAATGGTCTTAAAAAAGGCTATAACCCTGGTAAATATATATGCACCCAATAGGATCATCTAAATATATTTTTTTTAAATACTTTTGGAGGACTTAAAGGGAGAGATCCACAGATACACAGTCATAGTAGGGGACTTTAACACGCGTCTGACTTCTCTGGGTAGATCTTCCAGACAAAACAATCAACAAGGACCAACTGGATCAGGTGGATTTAATTGACATTTACAGAACATTTCATCCAAAGCTGCAGAATATACATTCTTTTCAAGTGCACATGGGTCATTCTCAAAAAACAGTCCACATTTTAAGACACAAGACAAATCACTATAAGTTCAAGAAGGATGAAATCATATCCAGCATCTTCTCTGATCACAATGGCATGAAATTAGAAACCAACTACAGTAAAAACACTCAAAAGCATTCAAACAGACTAAATAGCACGTTATTAAACAATAAATGTACTACCAATCAGATCAAGAAAGAAATAAAAAAACTTCCTGGAAACAAATAATGATATGGAATATGCAGTGATGATTGTAAAACTGCCCACTAGATGCAACCTGAAATCCAAACTCAATCTGACACTGAACCCCAATAGAACTAACAGTCTAAATCCTCTGCATTATCCCCACTCATCCTCCTCCTCAAAGGATCTGCTACAACACAAGCAAATCTGGTTTATCCATCAAGTAT
Source organism: Lasiurus cinereus (assembly GCA_011751065.1). Lineage (NCBI taxonomy): Eukaryota > Metazoa > Chordata > Mammalia > Chiroptera > Vespertilionidae > Lasiurus > Lasiurus cinereus. The sequence goes on from JAAGEH010000032.1 coordinate 16,996,251, forward strand.
TCTATCTCCTGAATTTCATCAGCAATGTTATCTAACCTTACAAAAGAGGCTTCAAAGATTTTGCCTAAGAAATTAAACATATGTATTTATTCAGAAAGTTATTAATGTACCTTATTCACATTAAAGTGTTTAAATTCATTTCAGCAGGGCAATATTGTAGTATAAATATCTTATATATGGTATACCCCCATTTATGTAATAAAAGCTTTTTTGGAGAGAGAAAATTACAGACTTTTTTTTCTTCACGTGAGTTTCTCCCAACTAATTTACATAAGCAATTAAGACTTTTTAAGTCAGACCCAAAATTGATCATTTTGAGAAGAATCCTATGTAATAAAGAGGCAATATGCAAACTGACCATCACACTGTAACAAGCTGTTTGCACCCACAGTGGAGGCAAGGATTCCATAACACAAGATGGCTGAAACCACAGCAGAGGTGGGGATACCATATCACAAGATGGCTGCGCCCACAGTGGTGGCCAAGTTCCCAGAACAAGCCTTAATGAGCAATCAGCAGGGACCTGAGGCTGTGTGGCACTGGGCCAGGGCAAGGGACCTGAGGCTGTGCTCCCCATCTGATGGAGCTTGACAGGGGACGTCAGGCTGCACTCCCTGCCCTGGCACCAGGCCAGGGGACTTCAGGCCACACACCCCACCCCAGCAAAACAAGACCAAATATTGCTGGTGCTGATGGTATGAGCTAATTCTTATGCTAAATTCTTTAATATCATCAATTCCTTGAACAAAAATTCATTAATTCAGACCTTTGGAATATCATCTACTTAACTGTAGGTCATCTTTACTAAGCAGAGGCTGTGAAGTGAAGATTGTGCTAAATCTTTCTAGAGCCTCATACCACCACTGCTCTTTAATACATCAAAAAATACCTGAGGCTAGTATATTCAAATTGTAAAATACATATTTTTACAGCATTATACAGAAACACAAATTTTAAAAATTCTACTGAACAGTCTTATATGTGCACGCAAATATTTGACTTCTTAATGCTAGTTTTTTCCAGTAATGAAATACATCCCATATGTTTGATCCTACTGTATTAAGAAATGATACAAACAGGGAAAACTGAAAGAACTATACTATCAATACCTGTGTACACAATATTTAGATTCTACTTTAAGTGTATGCCATGTTTGGTTTTCCACAAATCTGTGTATCCATGCCTCTATATACCCATTATTCCATCTTATTTTCTGATGCACTTCAGAATAAGTTGCAGATATCAGTACACTTTTCCTATAATCACTTCAGTATTCATATCATTAACTAAATATTGATATTTGAAACATTAAGTTTTTTATTCAGGCATGTTTTCTTCCTTTTAGTAAGAATGATAACAGAAGTTAAAATTTAATGCAAAAAGAAAAGTCCCTTGGCCTCATAACAGAGCTGGCCCTGGGAGGATGCGTTCTCCTCAGGGGGAAAAAAAAAAAATAGCCTTTCCACCAGCCATGTATACTGAGGGAATGTTTCCAGATGCCACCTAGGGTCTGGTCTCCATCCAGCCACACAGAGCTGTTGGCAATCTGTCCTCTGGCCCCAGCCAAGCTTAACAAGAAGCTGGATGGGTCTCCTGCTGCTCATCACTAACTTATGTCACTCACATGATAACTGCATATTTTGTGATACTGTAATTATCTGTGCATTTATCTCCCCAAATAGTTTACTACCTTCTAAAATGTAGGAATGAGCCCTAGCCAGTGTGGATCAGTTGACTGAAGTATCATCCCGTACACCAAAAGGTCAGAGGTTCTATTCCTGGTCAGGGTACATACCTTGATTGTAGGTTCAGTCCCGGGTTGGGTACAAGAAGCAAACACTGGATATTCCTCTAACATATCAATGTTTCTCTTTTCTCTCTCTTTCTCTTTCCCTCCCTCCCTCTCCCCTTCTCTTAAAAAAAAAAATATACACACACACACACACACACACACACACACACACACACACATATATATACACACACATATATAGATATATGTATATATCTATATATATTCTCAGGTGAAGATTAAAAAATTTGTGTTCCTGATTGGAATGCAGTGTTCTCCTCCCCTGGGCTGTGAATATATGTGTCTGGCCATCCACATACCCTAGAGCAGAAATCCCTCCTCCATCAATGGGGTGAAGAGAAGATAATCAAAATAAAATGTTCATTTTTATTTAATGCATATATGATGACTGAAAAAAGAAAAACAGATGACCATTATATTGGTCAAAATAGAAAAATGTTTAAACTTACAAAATAGAACATTAGGAGGGTGTAATGATTTTCTTTGGTCAGAATTTTGGACTTTACAAAAATTAAAAAATATACTACTGGCATATGAAACTCAATAATAGCCAAATGCAGCCTTCTGAGCCCCTCCAAGCCTGCTCTTGCCAGACACCCTCACTTCAGTGATGGATACCACCAATCCACACAGCTAGACAATAAGCCAAGTGCATGAAATCAGGGGCTATGGTTCCCATTTACTACAATAGCCCCAAATTAGAATGGAATTCAGTCTGAAGTATAGGATTAATAAATGTGGAATGAATAAACAGATAAATGGTTTCCTCTAATAGGTTAATAAGTTCACCTCTCGTGCACCACATGCATTTATAATATGTTTGGTTAAACTCAATTTAGAGTTGATTTTTTTCATTAACAGTGTTATTTTAAAAAACAAAAAAATAGGTTACTTAAGTAATTCTGTACTATTGTCTATATTCATTAAAAAGTAACAATTAGCCAAGGCCAGTTTTGCTCAGTGATTACAGCATCATCTGTTGTGGATTTGACACTAATCAGGGCACGTGCAGGAGGCAAACAATCAATGTGTATCTCTCTCCTACCTCCCTTCACTCTCCCTTCCACTCTGTCAGAAAAATCAATGGAAAAAATATGTTCAAGTGAAGATTTTTTTTTCAAAGTGACAATTAAATGTACCTTTTTTTTTTTTTTAAGAAAGGAAGTGATGAAAAAAGAGAAAGAAGCATTGGTCAATTGTCTCCTGTGTGTGCTCTAAGTGGAGATCGAACCTGCAACCTGGATGTGTGCCATGACCAAGAATGAACCCACAATCCTTTGGTGCATGGGACAACAATCCAAACAACTTACCACTCTGGCCGGGAAGCGGGAAGGGGAGGTCAACTGCAGAGAAGAATGCTTACGAACTATTTTGAAATTTTAGAAATAGGTTATTTTTGCCCTGGCCTGTGTTTCCCAATGGTTAGAGTGCTGGCCTGGGCACCAATGGATCAAGGGTCTGATTCTCTGTCAAGGGTACATATCTGGGTTGCAGGTTCAATCCCCACCCCAGTCAGGATGAGTGTGGGAGTCAACAGATGGAAGTTTCCCTCTCACATTTCTTTCTCCCTCTCCCTCTTCTTCCTCCTTTCCTTCTCCCTCCCCCTCTCCCTCTCTCCTTTTCCCTCCCTCCCACCACACCCTTTAAAAATCAATAGAGCCCAGCCATCGTGGCTCAAACATGGTGTGGGTCAATGATTGAGCACTGACCTATGAACCAGGAGGTCACAGCCCGGTCAGGGTGCATGTCCAGATTTCAGGCTCAATCCCCAGTGTGGGGTGTGCGGGTGGTAACCAATCAATGACTCTTTCTCATCATTGGTGTTTCTCTCTCTCCCTCTCCCTTCCTCTCTGAAATCAATAAAAAAGAATATCTACTTTTTTTAAATCAAGGGGAAAAATATCTCAGGTGAGGATTAGAAACAAAGATGTTATTTTAGACATTCCAGAAACAAGTCTCTCACTTCCCTTTATTGTTGAGATACTGCATAATCCCAGCTGGATTATCCAAATCTCATCAGAAAAATGAAGGACATAGAGAAAGGAAAAGCGGTGCAGGGTGTTGACCTGATTTCAGTAATTCATTCTACTGGGTATGTATTTAGGTGGCTGAACTAACAGGTGTGAGGTCAATGGTATCTCACTCATACAATCTGCTTTGCACTTTTTAACAAAAGCCAAAATTTATTCTGTGATTACATGGTCAGGCAAGGAGGATATCCTGTTTCTGCAGTAACAGTAATCAAAAGCTGAAAGCTCTTCTGAAGGTCCAGGCTACATTTTGCCTTCAGAGACAGGTGAAGTCATGCAGTTAACTTTGGCCCCACCATGGACTGGGAAGACATCTGCCATAAACATTGCTGAGTAGAACTTACCCAGGGCCGCAGATGTAGAAGTCATTCCCCCTTCCTCAACAAGCTTATATTTGGAAAGGTAAAACCAAAGCAACGCAGCCTCAGCCAGAAAGCGTGGGACAGATAGCAAGTGGTGTGCAGAATACCAATCGGGGAAGAGAATCCAAAATACAGGATGCATCTCAGTAGGAAGCCCAGGAGAAAGGAAAGACCAGATGTAACATCTTGTTGAATAAGCTGGAATATTGAACTTTTTCTTCTAAAGGCTATGGGTCTTACTGCATGCAATGTTCTCAAATATTTTCTATTTTATTCTCTTTTTTAAAAATATTTTTATTGATTTTAGAGAGAGAGGAAGGGAGAGAAATAGATAGAATCATCAATGCAAGAGAAACATCTATCAGCTTCCTGCTGCACGCTTCCCATTGGAAATTTAGGCCACAATTCAGGCATTTGCCCAGATTGGAATAAAGCTGTGACCTCCTTGTCACATGGGATGACATTCAACCACTGAGACAATGGCCAGGTTTAACTCACAAAAAAACACAACTTCTCCTCCACACTCCCTCCCCACACACACATTGGACTAACCATTCTATGTGATACACACATCTATAATTTTAAGAAAAATACTTTTATCATATAGTTGGAGGGAATAACCAGACTTTTACAACTACCACTGGGAAAGCTGATACTAAACATACCTGTGCAGAGAGGTAGAATACTATTTCTAATCAGCTCAATGGCACATCAAAACTGCTATGTAGCCGAGACTGGTTTGGCTCAGTGGATAGAGCGTCGGCCTGCGGACTGAAAGGTCCCAGGTTCGATTCCGGTAGGGAGCATGTACCTTGGTTGCGGGCATATCTCCAGTGTGGGGCAGGAGGCGGCTGATCGATGTCTCTCTCTCATCTGTGTTTCTGACTTTCTATCCCTCTCCCTTCCTCTCTGTAAAAAATCAATAAAATATATTTTTTTAAAAAAACTGCTATGTATTCAAAAACCTCAATAAGTGGAAGGGAACCCACTGCTGATTTTATTGGCACACTACAGGCTCAGTGCACAAAATTGTGCACTGGGGAAGGGGGAGGTGTCCCCTCAGCCCGGCCTGTGCCCTCTTGCAGTCCAGGACTCCTTGGAGAATGTCCGCCTGCCAGCTAAGTCAGTAGTCAAACATCCTTCTTGCAGTCCGGAGATCCCTCACTCCTTACCACCCACCTGCATCGAAGGTGGGAGAGGCTCCCGCCACCACCACTGCACTCGCCAGCCATAAGCCTCGTTTCTGGCTGAGCAGTGCTCCCCCTGTGGAGCACAGTGACCACCAGGGGGCAGCTCCTGCGTTGAGCATCTGCCCCCTGACAGTCAGTGCACATCATAGTGACCAGTCGTCCTGCTGTTCAGTCAATTTGCATATTAGCTTTTATTATGTTAAATATAAAGTGTTTAAAGTACACAATACTACAAAACATAAAGGTTAAACAAGTACAAATGGGATTATTCAGCAAATGGCTATGATGATATATCAAAATGAAATATTTACAAATGGAAGGAAACAATAAAAAATATCTCTCTACCCACAACCCGATTAAACAAAACTACCAATCATTGAAATATATTCAAGTTTTTAGTTAAAATACAGTTGTCAACTAAATGTAATGTGATATCCTAAAGTGGATTCTAGAATACAAAGAGGACATTAACAGAAACACTGGTGAAACCAAATAAAGTCTGGAGTTTAGTTAAGTAATACACCATTTTTGGTTTCTTAGTTTTGACAAATGAACCATGGTAAGAACAAGGAGGGCTAGGTGGTAGGTATAAAAGAACTCTCTGTACTCTCCTTGCAACTTTTCTATAATCTGAAAGCATTCCAAAATTAAAAGTTTATTTTCTAAATGTAATTAATACTACACCAAGGCTGTTCAAGAAAATATAAAGTAATTAATCATTTCAAGTACTGCTGAGGAATCTAGCAAGGTAAGTGTCCACTGGCCCTATGTTAATTAAAATGCTAAAATCCCACAGGTGCCAGGAGAGAGGGGAAGCAGGAAAAGAATAACGGATTGTGTGGAGGAGCTGGGAAAGACCTCAGAACCTCTGTTCCAGAATCCCAATTACCTTGACAACCTTCTTCATGTGCCAGACTCCTAGAGATTACACTACAAGCACTACCTCCCACTTTTCTGAATACCACATCTGACAGCTTTTCCTAAACTTAGGTAAGCGTCCTGAACAGTTGATTTCACTAGTGCTATGATGTTGAAGTGAGAGCAGAAAATAGAAAATATCGTTCTCTTAACTGATATCCTAGAAGTAAACAGTAATTGACACACAAAGGGTCTCTTTACATATAAAACAAAACATTTTCATGAATCTAAGGGGAAAATATTTTCTATCTTTTCTCAGAAAAATTGGGAAAAGATAAGAGCAGAACAATATCTCAGAACTGGCACATGATAATCACGGAAGGCAGGAACACTGGCACCACTCCCACCTGCTGGCACAGGAGGCATATGCAAGGGAAGTAAGTGGGTGGGAGGAAAGATATCAGATGGCTTTACTTAAAGAGTGAAGAAAAATAAAGACAGCAGCTGTTGAGAGCCTGGTCCCTAATGCCAACCCAAGAGGAAAAGGAAAGGCAATATGAAACCATTACAGAGGTAAGAGAAAAATGTTCCCATTGTCAATGACGCTTCCAACATTATAACCAGTGCATGTCAGGCTGGGCCCGGCAAAGCTCTCAGATGAGCGGTAGGAGATGACTCGAAGAGCTCTCCTAGGATCTGTGATAGTAGTTAATTCAAGAAAACATGGATGCTCTGAATGCAAAATTATATTTTTTAATTATCAAGGGATCTGGGCTCCCCATAAATAAATTTACCATTAGCATTCAGCTTCTTTCATTATCCAAGTATCTCAAAATCACCAGCCTTTTGAATCAGTGGCAGTGAGACCATCAACTTCCTCTGTCAATCACCTTTGCCAGTTATAACAAAACTAGAGGCCCAGTGCACTGGGGGGTAAGGGAGAGGGTCCCCTCAGCCCAGCCTGCATCCTCTCTCTGTCCACGAGCCCTCGGGGGATATCTGACTGCCAACTTAGGCCCGCTCCAGTCAGCAGTTGGACATCCTTAAGGCGGCTACAGAGGCAGGAGAGGCTCCCACCTCCGCCACTGTACTCGCCAACCGTGAGCCTGGCTTCTGGCTGAGCAGTGCTCCCCCTGTGGGAGCACAATGACCACCAAGGGGCATCTCCTGCCTTGAGCATCTGCCCCCTGGTGGTCAGTGTGCATCATAGCGACCAGTCATTCCGCTGTTCAGTCAATTTCTATATAACCTTTTATTATATAGGATGGAGATTTATCATTAGTTCCTGACGGGACTATAAAAAGTGTGTTCAGAGCTGACCTCTTCTTTTGGCTCTTGCCCCATTCTCACACCTACCATCTCCCACTCCTGGTACCTGAAATGCCCTCAGGTCTCCTATATTTCCACATCAATCTCTTCTGAAGCTTCAAAACATTTCCCCCACCAGTCTCTTTTCTACTGTAATGTTCCTTCCCCTCTCTTAGTAATTCAAAAATGGAATCTTTATTTGAAATTTTAAGAGAAATTTGCACATTTTTTAGATCCAGACTTCACCAAATAAAAACGCAGTCACCAATTATACCAAGTATAATTTGTAAACAGTAGTTTAAAATGTGAAACAACATTAATAGTCTATGTAGAAACATCGCTACATCAACAATCTGGTGGACACATAATATTGTATATATCTCACATCACTGAATCTTGAATTCAACTTTTAACAAAACACATTAGAGTGTAAATGCAAATTCTTTATTTACACAAAACATTTCCCCAAAAATTAATATCATGGCTTAATGAAATTGGTATATTTCCAGATGGGCAGACCTTATCCCCAAACAAAATAGCAAACCTAAAAATAAAGTTACTGACTATGGGAAAGTCTATTACTATGTTTTTATAAGGCCAGAAACATTTATTTCTATTTTAAAAGAAAATCTTTGATGAACAAGAAGAATGGCTAATTCTCACTTGTGTTCTTTTTGTTGTAGGGGTAGTACAGAAAAAATTACAATAGTTCTGATTGGCTCTAAACATGAAGAAATGCAGCCCCAGTACAGATGAGGATATCCAACTGCAAGTGGACCAGAGAACAAAGAGAATACCACTGTATGCACAGAAACTCCTCCAGCTGGTCAGTGCCATCATGGAACTCGGTACCCTTGAGGAGAAGATTTGGGATCTTATTATCCCTGATCATGTATGAAATCAGTATGCTATCCACTTCACAGAGAAATCACTCAGTATTCATAGAAGTCAATGAAGCACATACAACACAGAGAAGCTAACAAAAGTTTGATTAAAATGCTTCAATACAAAAAATAATGACTGGGTTTTATTGAATAACTCACAGAATGATTCTTAATATTTTTAAATCATTAGAAATATAAAAGTTTACAAAATATATTTGGGAGGATGGAAATGCATGTGATAGCCCCATTTCATGGAAGAATGGAATGTGGAACCAAAGAGATTAACTGCATCTACTGGCACACCAGATCTCCTGATCCCAGCCAGTTCCTGGCTTGATGGCCTCTAAACATCATCCCCATCGGCAGTTTCCATCTAATACATTCTACAGTCCAAGTTCTTTACATTTTTTAGTTTCCCTGTCAGATTAAGAATAAAACTGTATCATGCAATCAAGTGTCATTACTTGCACCTAAAAAATACAAAGAAGCCCATTGAACCACTAGATCACTGCTGAACAATCTCTTCACATCATCTTTTCACTGTGTAAACAGGACAGACCTCAGGGAATGTTTTCATACAGCTTACAATTTTTTGAGAATATGTACTACTTTTAAAAACCAATTTTTTGAAAAAAAGAAGGGAAACAATATAGGCAGGATTATCTGTTTCCACCATGAAGAATCTATAAGCAGCACCAGAGAATGCCAAGTTGCCATCACCAGAAAATGCGACAGCACATTCCTACCACAGATTCTTTGCTAAAAGCAAAAGCTTTAGAGTCATACAGTCTTGGCTCCAAGTCTCTTTTAGCCATTACTAATACTGCCAACTCAAAATTTCCCCTTATAGGAAATAAAGATAACACCAAACTCATTGGGTTATAAATGTACATGTTGAAGATTAGGAGAATGCAATGGACTTAGAAGATATGCGATTAGATCTTATCATCATCTTCTCATTATTATATTGCCATTATATCTTCCTTCTAGCCAGAAACCCTCTGAGAACTTCTAGATTCCGTGACCACATGTGCATATAAAGGACCAATGTCCTGACAGAATCCCACACTGGCCATGGTGTTTGTCTGATGCTATCTTCATCATGTGAACAGTTTTCTAAGGAATCAGACACACACAATATTTCATAGTTTTAGTCCTCTCGTCTGCTCAAAACCAAAGACCCAACATAACTTGGTCATCTTGGAAGAAAAGAAGGTTACACAACTTCAGACTAGTGTCTTTGATAGGCCTGTTAACTATACAACTAAATATAGGATTAATCTCCCCTAATAGAATCCAACTTAATTATCACCTGCCACACAGAGGGCCATATTTCATACTTGTCTTACAAAGTGGATTAAAACTAAATTTCAGATCCTGAGATTGCCTGCCAATTAATGAAGAACACAGAACCACAAAGCCAACTAACCAAATTCTCCCTTATTTAAAATCCACTTTCTCTGAGCCACATAGATATCCTAACCGGCCTTGACAAATTTTACATACACCGTTGACTGGCAAATGAGTCTCTAAAGTTGAAGAGATGTGGTGCATTTATTGAAAAAATTTAACCTGCATTTCAGCATTTAAAAAAAAAAAAAAAAACAGTGTCAAGGTTGGAGGAAGGGAGAGGAAAACAGAGCAAGTTGATCTGAGAGCACTAGTTAGCCACATGAATGACCATGATGACACTGCACTCTGCTAAGCATGACAGGTCCTCGCCCTGCTGCCCCATCCCTGCCATATTTGGTAGTGCTGGGCACCTGACAAATACTCCCTCAGGGTTACCTATAAACTGCTCAGAGTAAAAGCATGTCTCTACTAGTTGAAGAGATCCCCACACACACACTGAGCCTGTCGAAGAAGCAATAAACAGCCACGCCTGGGCCCATCCAAATAACAGAGGAAAATAAATCTCAGTTGCTCAGACTAGTCAAGGAGAGATTCACTCCTGCATCTTACTCTGATCTCTCCATGGTGTCACTTTAGAAATAATAATCAATAGCACAGCACCTTAATGTTACCGGTAAAAGTCAATAAGCCAAAAAGATCTGTTTCTTCTAACATTACCCATTTGCATTTTAAATGTTAATCTTAAAATATTTAAAATAAAAAATACCAGTTTGAAAACATGCTCAATATTAAGAGGAATTCAATAGCAAGGGTGTTATGTTTACCATAACAGTAAAAAAAGTAAACAGTCCGTGTGGCTCAGTTGGTTGAGAGGTGTCCCATGTATTGAAGACTCACAGGTCAGATTTACCCCAGCTGGAGTAAATGAAGGAGGCAACCAATCGGTGTTTCTCTCTCACATTGATGTTTCTATCTCTCTTTCTCTCTCCCTCTCTGTTCCCCTCTCTCTCTAGAATCAATAAAGACATATTTTAAATTTTTTTACAAAAAAGTAACACAAAATTTTAAAAGTTAATTCAATAATTGGCTGTGTATAGTTAAATTCCAGGAATAAAATGTGAAAAGCTTCTTTCACCCCAAGGGAAGAGAAAGGAGGCTCTATCAAAGCCTGCCTTTACACCTGTTTTTATGTCAGGTTTTTACAACTGCTATTGCCCAGCCACTAAGTCAGCATAAATAGACATCTCTTACCAGCATATTGCTAGAATCTCATGTTCAGGCCTCCAAGTTACTTGACTTTGATAACTACTTTTATCAACAAATGAAAAAAAATTATAGTCTTATCAAGGCACTGATGGGAGCAGGGCCAGGTCTGGGGTGACATGAGAGGTACTTAACTCTGAGACAAAATTTAAGGGGGTGACAATATCTCAGCAGTCATAGTATTTTAAAATAACATTTGAAAAAAATCAAAATTAATGCAAAAAATCCATGACAAATGAAATGTCAAAATTTTAAATAAAAATAGGATTGTATGTAGGTCCTGTCTGATAAGAAGGGAGTTTAAAAAATTCCTCTCCAAAATGTTCATCATAATCACAAGCTACAATATTCCCCTCAGATATCAGAAGAGCATAAATAGGCTTCAGGAAATTAGAACACATCCAAGAGCACAGGTGCCTCGGTTTAGACACAGCCACATCTATCACTTGTTCTTCACTTCAACCTTCTGCTCAATTCTCCATCTCCAAAACAGGATGAAGAACCAGCTGCAGAAAGCTAAGTGTAAGGATCCTGTGTGTCCTCCCAGGCACCAAGTCTCTGTCCTGACCCCAGAAAGTGAACAGCAGTAACCAAGAAACCAATCCTGTATTTTATTATACAAATGAGAAAAATAAGTCTCAAAGAGATAAATTTCAGAAATTAATACTGTCTTGCAAAGTGCTGGGGTCCCAGAAAAACCTCAGTGTATTGTTCATGGATGCAAAAGATATAAATAACCTAAAGCAGTGGTCGGCAATCTCATTAGCCAACAGAGCTAAATATCAACAGTACAAAGATTGAAATTTCTTTTGAGATTCAAATTTTTTAAACTTAAACTTCTTCTAACGCCACTTCTTCAAAATAGAAGAAGGCCATGGTACTTTGGAGAAGGGCCACACTCAAGGGGCCAAAGAGCCCCATGGGTCTCGCAAGCCACAGTTTGCCGACCATGGATCTAGAGGATTGGCTGTGAAAGATATGGATTTATCAGGACTTACGTGTGCTCCAATGGTGGCTGACCAGTTAAATTTACCACCACACCACTGCCGAGGAAGTTGTTTGGCTAAGTCCAACTGTGGACGGCCAAACAAGGGGCAGCCAGCCAATGGTATTATTTTGCTGTCACATAGACTTGCCCTACACAAGGTTTTATAGAGTACAGAACACGGGGGGGGGGGGGGAATTGGGGGTGTAGGGAATATTCAGGGAAGGGCACAAACTATATGAGATCAAAACACTAGCTGTTACACTGGCCAATGTTTCTCAATGGTTCGAGTATTGACCTATGAACTGAAAGGTAGTGGGTTTGATTCCTAGTCAAGGGCATGTACCTGGGATGGGGTTCACTCCCTGCCCCTAGTTTTGGAAGTGTGAGGAGGCAACAAGTAGATTTGTTTCTCTCATATCATGTCTTTCTCTCTCTCTCTTTCCCTCTTTTTTCCTTTCCTTCTTCCTCTTCCTCTTTCTCTCTCCCTTTCTCTCTCCTTCCCCCTTTCCCCTCTTTCTGAAAAGCAATGGCAAAAAATATTCTCAGGTGAAGATTGACAAAAACAAAACAAACAAACAAAAAAAAAAACTAGCTGCTTACTAGAATATCACTAAATATCATTTTAAAGTACTTACTAGCTCACATCTAAAAGTTTCTCTTGGGCCATTTTAGACTAAGCTGTTGGCCAGGTTCCCAAGGTCTCACAGTCCACTTACAGATAGCCTTGACTATTTCCCACAGGGTGGAGGGGGAGTTGGGAGCATGGTAAGGGGCCCATCCTTATGTTGACTCTGAGAAAAAAGATATGGCTGTTGAGGCTTCTAGTGGGTACCTGGAATCAACAGAACCTAACAACCATACTTCAGAGAGAAATCTGCAATGAAGTGACTGCCTGCACTATTAATGCCTTCTGAACCAACCCTTATAAAAAGGTTCCTAGAATCATATTTCAACCAATAGGACTAAAGACTTTCCTATCCAATCAGACCTGTGCCACGCACATTAAGATCTTCACTGGCCAATCAGAGCAGCCCCATTCAGACCAATCAAGACAATGCTTTTTGGACCAATAAAACAGTGAGGATTTGGGGCCATCATTTGCATGAAGATGGGCCAATCAAGAATCAGGGGCAACTCTCCCTGGCTAGGAGAGTACACTTTCCCTTTCCACAAAAGACTGAAGACTATGGTTCCCAGGCTAGAGTGAAAGACCACAGATGTCTGTCTACAGCAAAGCAGATAAAGCAGACCAGACCAGGACAGAGAAAGGCAAAACAGAGAGAAAGAAACTGGAGAATGAAACAGCTGTCTACCTGGAGAAGGGCCTCACCCAAGGGCCACCTCCTGGCTGTGTTGTTCCACAGCCATACTGTTTCATAACTGAGCTTTTTGCACTGAATAAAGTTTCCTTCTTCACCACACCCCAAACTGGGGATTTCTGTTAGCATTGAATTGGTGTTGCTAGTGGAAAGGCTAAAATGAAAACCCATACCTCCAAGTCCTCTCCCAACCAGGGCTGCAAGCATACTTGGCAATCCCAGGATAAATTGTGCCATTTGAGGCAACTCTGCAATCCTGGGCATGCCTTCTATTTTTACATCTTTAAATTTTTTGAATATGTAATTGTGTGTTAAAGACCTTGAAATTTTTCTATACAAGAAGTTCTTTCTCATCTGTCCTTTCAGGATTATTACTCTTCAAAAACCAACACTAGAGCAATAATAAAAATAATACTCTCCAATATAATAGAATGTCTAACATATTTATTTACCATGATCCAAAAGGAAAAGCCTGAATTTTCATACATGCAACTTTTTAAAACTTAATTTTTTCAAACATAGCTAATATTTTAATACACTGGTAATCATGTTTAATGACCATTCCATATTATACTTTTAGTTCAAAAACCGAGAACTAAAGGTTCACATCTTTGTAAAAAGTAGATTACAGTTTTCACAATGTCAGCAAATCTTCCTAACAGGAATTTATCACCAAAACTCACAATTGCTCTCTCTATCCCAATATGACCATAGGGTGACCAAGATATTTTTCTTCAAGTGCCAACGCTTTTTATTTTTTCCTGCCCATTAGAAGAAATGACTACAAAATGCATTAGATTTTGTTTAAATCACTTCGGAGTTAGCAATCCATAGTCCCATTTTACAAAGATTCGCAAGTTTCAACACAAATTGTTTGCTAAAGTTATTTTAATAGTGTAGATCATGTGTGGCCTATAATTCCTCTAATAAGCTCCATTAAAAGTTACCGTTAGCACACAGCATCTCATTTTGGGGGAACAGGTAATAAAATTTTGAATTTTTTAAATAGGAAGAAATCCCAGCTCCCACTCCCTCTCAATATTGGCAGCCCCCTCTACACAATGTGCGCCCCAACAAGTGGTCAAATCACCTCAGAGCCCAGAGACCTGACTTCCTCCATCCCAATAGAACTCCAGAGTCAGGCATTTCTGAGAGTCAATCTTGCCTCTCTCACCTACAAGCCCTGGGAGAATGTGCAGGTTACTTAACTTCAATTCCGTCTATAATCAAATTGGAAATAATACTACTTACCTCAGAGAACTAGTGTGAGAACTTAATAAAATAATATATACAAAACCCCTACTCTGTGATATAACAACAAAAAAATACCAGAGTCCTTCCCATAGCAACCTATCAAAAATCTGTTTAGTAAAGGTAGTTCTGTAAGCAACTCTGTACTAAAATACCACACCAAAATGAGATACACTCACAAACACTTTCTGATAAGGATTCTAAAAGCACGCTGTACCCACACTCATAACCTCATGGTAAAACATAAAGTAACTTTAACAGTTTCTTCTGACTTAGAATAGTGCAGTGGACTTCTTTTTCCCACAAAGCTAGGATCTTACATTTAACTGTTTTTGATTAACTTAGTGACCTGTTTGTATAAAGGAAATAGCACAGCATACTCTAAGAATAACTCTCTAAAATAATTTCTCAATCTTATTTTCAAAATATTGGCAACATGATTTACATTTAAAACTATGAAAATCAAATGTCTCAAATTTAGGTTTCTAAGTGTCTCTGTAAATATGTCCATAAGTAGTCTAATATTTTAGCCAACTTATCTATTTTAAAAGGTGAAAAGTTATGAAGAAAGCCAAAAAAACAGTTATTCTCATACCAAATTTTCTTTCAATATTAAATTTCTAAGTTTCCAGGAATTTACTCTTAGAAACAAGAATTTATTTACTTCGATTAATGAATCACTGGGGAAATTAAGTAATAAAATATTAATTAATTTCTGTGAAATTTTTACTAAAAAGGACCATATCCTCTTCCAGAGATTAAAAAAATAATAATCTCTTAGCCATGCTCAGACAGAACACTCTGGCTTCTGCTTAAAGACTTAAAGTTCTGGGGTTCAGGTATCGCTCCTCAGCCCTTTGCTGCAGGAATTAGAAGGTGATCCCTGATCTGTGCTCCTCTGTGTTGTTTTGTTGAAATCTTCCTTATAGTGGGTTCTCAGTTTTGCTGATACTGTGAGGACAGAAAGTTGTTCACTGTAAATTAATATTTCTGTTGTCTACATCCTCTGACTAACATGCTGGGTTCTTTTCCCTTAGCTTTAAAAATCAGGAAATGGGTTTTAGGAATATCACTTGAGCCTTGATTCTAAGAGCTGCAGGGCCTGGGTGTGACCACGGCTACAGAAAGCAGAGAGGACTTTAGAAAGAGGCACTGTCTTTGGAGAAGGTTAAAATGCCAATTCCTTTGCCTCCTTGGCATTCTTCTTCAGGATCTACCACTAGTCCAAGCCCTGCAGGTTTTGTATTTCAATAAGGGAGACATTTGTAAATACTGAAGGACATATTATTATCCTCTTTTAAAAAATGATAGCAAAATATTGCAAACTAATTCCTAATTTCTACTGCCATGTTCTAGGTCACTCAACGAAAAGTGGAAAATGTTGCTGCCACAAATACTCTTGGTGAGCTTTAAGGAGCTTCCACAATACCCAGCCCATATCCCTCACCTCACTCAAAGTCCCAGAGAGGAGATATTATGGTAAAACTAGAGGCATAGTGCACAAAATTCATGTCCTGGGGGGAAGGGAAAGAGGGTATCCCTCAGCCCAGCCTGCATCCTCTCCAATCTGGGACCCCTCGAGGGATGTCCAACTGCCCATTTAGGCCCCATCCCAGTGGGATCAGCTGTAAATAGGCAGTAGGACATCCCTCTCACAATCCAGGACTGTTGGCTCCCAACTACCGCCTGATTGCCCCTTCCCGCCTGATACCCCCTAACCACTGCCCTACCAACCTGATAGATGCCTAACTGCGCCTCTGCCAGCCCGATTGCCCCCAACTGCCTTCCCCTGCTGACCTAGTCACCCCTAACTGCCCTCCTCTGCAAGTCTGATCTCCCTCAACTGCTCTCCTTTGCTGGCCTGGTCACTCCTAACTGCCCTCACCTGCCAGCCTGGTTACCCCTAACTGCCCTCCCCTGCATGCCTGGTACCTCCCAACTGCCCTCCCTTTCAAGCCTGTCCCTCCCAACTACCCACCCCTGCTGGCCTGATTGCCCACAACTGCCCTCCCCTGCCGGCCATCTTGTGGTGGCCATCTTGTGTACACATGGAGGCAGCCATCTTTAATCACATGAGGGCAGCCATCTAGTGTGTTGGAGTGATGGTCAATTTGCATATTACCTCTTTATTAGATAGGATAGGTGGTATTTGCTCTTTTCCTCTCAACACCTTCTCCAAACACAAAGCAGTTATTTTTATAATAGTCCATTATACCAAGCTCCCTCACAAGAATTTATTTTTTTTTAGTTTGATCAGTCTTTTTATTTTTTTATTTATTTTTTTATTTTAATTAAATCTTTATTATTCAGATTATTACATTTGTTTTTCTTTTTTCCCCTCCATAGCACCCCTCCACCCAGCTCCTACCCTTCCCTCCCTCCCGTTGACCTCATCCATAGGTGTATGATTTTTGTCCAGTCTCTCCCTGTATACCCATCACCCCTTTCCCCCTCAGAATTATCAGTCCACTTTCTTTCAATGCTCCTGATTCTAGTATATTCACCAGTTTATTCTGTTGATCAAATTTTTAATTCACTTAATTTTTAGATTCACTTGTTGATAGATATGTATTTGTTGTTCATAATTTTTTGACTTTAATCTTTTTCTTCTTCCTCTTCTTAAAGAGTACCTTTCAGCATTTCATATAATACTGGTTTGGAGTTGATAAACTCCTTTAGCTTTTTCTCATCTGTGAAGCTCTTTATCTGCCCTTCAATTCTGAATGATAGCTTTGCTGGATAGATTATTCTTGGTTGTAGGTTCTTGCTATTCATCACGTTGATATTTCTTGCCACTCCCGCCTGGCCTGCATCGTTTCTGTTGAGAAATCAGCTGACAGTCATGTGGGTGCTCCCTTGTAGGTAATGAACTGTTTTTCTCTTGCTGCTTTTAATATTCTCTCTTTGTCTTTTGCTCTTGGTATTTTAATTATGATGTGTCTTGGTGTGGTCCTCTTTGGCTTCCTTTTATATGGGGTTCTGTGTGCTTCCTGGATGTGTAAGTCTATTTCTTTCACCAGATGTGGGAAGTTTTCAGTCATTATTTCTTTAAATAGGTTTTCAGTATCTTGCTCTCTCTCTTCTGGCACTCCCACAATTATGATGTTGGTACGCTTGAAGCTGTCCCAGAGGCTCCTTACATTATCTTCACATTTTTGGATTCTTTTCTCTTCTTGCTTTTCCAATTGAATGTTTTCTGCTTCTTTATATTTCAAATTTTTTACTTGATCCTTGCCTTTCTCTAGTCTGCTGTTAGGACTCTGTATAATATTTTTTTATTTCAGTCAGTGAATGTTTAATTTCTAGTTGGTCCTTTTTCATCTTTAGTTGGACCTTTACCATCTCTAGTTGGCTCTTTTGCATCTCTAGTTGGTCCTTTTTCATCTCCTCTTGGGACTTGATAAATTTATCCATCTTTTCTAGCATATTCTTGAAAAACCTTATAAGCGTGGTTTTGAACTCTATATCCAGTCGTTTTTTTCCCTCCATTTCTTTTCTTTGTGATCCCTTCCCTTGTCTTGGCATTTTCACTATGCCGGGGAAACTTCTGTGTTGAATTCAGCTTTATGATACCAGACTTGCAAAGCCGCAGAAGCCTCTATTGAGCTTGGGATGGGTAGAGTCTCAGGGCTTAAGGGACCACCTTGCCTTCCAGTCAGCCCGCCCTCCACAGCCCCTGAGTCTCACGTGACTCAGTAATAGCTGGAGCGGTCCTTGTGCTGGAGCGCCCGCAGTGCTTCTAGACCGCTGCCTTTCCAGCTCCCCAGCGCACCAGGACCACACGAGTCTAGGTCTCCAGAGTTTCGCCCGAAACAGGGGCTTAGTGGAGTCAGAAGTAGCACAGTTGGGAGGGTCTGTCTCCCGCCCACTCGAGAAAGTCAGTGGCACAATCAGCAATCTGTCCTTCGCGCAGTGCCGTGCATGCCGCCACCAACCCTCTGATCTTTTGCAACTCCCCTAAATTTCCGGCACTTCTCCCTTCTCACAGTCCAAACTCACCCTGTATGAGTTTCGGCTGGATCTGGGGTTTAGTGTCGTAAGAGAAGGGCTTCAATGCCATTGGGAGTCTCCGTTTCCCTCCCTCCAGAGAAAGCCAGCCAGGTACTCCGGCACCTGCTCTCTCCATGTGCGCGTCTCCGTATCTTAGCTTTTTACAGCTCCTCTGGGTCTCCGTGAGCCCCTCTCTTTCCTTCTAGCTGTAGAACTTCCACTCAGCCAGCTTTCCTGTGGTTCTGGATGATGTCCGTTCTGTCTTTTAGTTGTAGTTTTGAAATTGTTGTGCGAGGCAGCAGTGTAGGTGTTTACCTATGCCGCCATCTTGGATTCTCCAAGAATTTATTTCATCAAAGGCTCCATGACCAACAGTAACTAAAAAACCACTCATGAAAGATGCTGAAATATATTCACAATATAGTGGATGAAAGAACAATAGTTACAGAAACAGCTTTTTAGAATAGTTCTGTGGCAGACACTGCAACTAGATGCCTCAAAATCTACAGTCAAAATTCAGTTTTCAAACTCTCCCATCTCAAACAATTCAGCTCTCAACCAAGCTGTTAATGAAAAAATATCTCGGTTACTGAACAGAACTTCAGCTCTAGTCCTGACAACCCTTTCATGCTAATACATCAAAAAGTCTCTCTCAGGCCACAAACAAAGGAGAAAATCTGAGTCAGTTTATGGCTAAACTTCACATTGTTAACATTTTAGAAAATTATGCTGTGAATATTTTTGTGGGTTTTTTTTTCCTTTTATTGCTAGTGAAATAGACAATTAGCACAATTTTAAAACATAAAGAGGCCATCAAGAGTGCTAATGTTACTCATGATGTGAAAAAAATAATGTTCAGAGGCAACTGAAGAGGTAGACAAACTGTTGTTGATTTGGATAAACAAAAGCAATTAGCTGGTAACAGCATTTAAGAAGCAGTGATATGTGAAAATGCCACATAGCGACCTCCTGGAATGAATGCTGAAGAAAGTGATTCATTTAAGGTTATTAGGGGTGGTTCGATAAATTTAAGAAAAGTGTTTGTTATGTACTATATATAAGAAAGTTTAAAACTGGATCATTTGTGGGTCGAAAACGGATTAATTAAATTTATATAATTTCCAATTGGAAAAAATTATTGTTTTCAAAAAAATTACTTCCTGAAAGAATTAAGTTCAAGAACCAAGGTTCCACTGTATTCCTAAATTCTTCTGAACCTTGCTGTCTTTGCCTAAGGTGGGTGGAAAACAGAAGCCCATTACTCACTGTTCCAGGATCCCTTGGAACTGTGCTGACCAAACGAAACAGTTCTCCAACAGATGAAGCATAAACCAAACCCCGTCAAACAGCAGAGATGGCATGGATGTAAAGGTACCACCTGGACAATCCTTTTGAAACACAGATAATGTCGAACGAAGTGTTTAAGCCAGCCAGTCACACAAAGGTTGTCTTCTAGGCCACCAGACACCTCCACCCTGAAGCAGTTAGAAAGCTCTACTCTCTGCCACTGTATGCCCTCCCCTCCCACACCTGGCTCCCTGCAAATAGCCTGTAACTCAAACAGAACAAATCTGCTCCTCCACTCTGATAATTCACTTGCATCAAACTCTTCCATTTCTTCCACTCCATCTACTCTCTCTACCAGCAAAAACCTAGCTCACCTCTTCATAACACTGGCTAAAAACCATGAGTAGTGATTTCTATCCTCTATTAATGTATACCTGAGAACCTACTCTTTACCAAACACCGTTCTGGTTGCAGGGAATGCAGCCATAAAGATGGACAAAGTGCCTTGTTGTAAAATCTTATGACAACTGTTCCCTATGACACATTTACAACATTCAGGATTCTACTGTATCCAGTCACTAAGAATCTCCACTTCATGTATTCTTTCCAAACTGTTAAGAGTAGCCCCTGTGTCTGGAACACTTCATTAAAGGATGTTACTTCCTGATCTTCACAGCTGCTGCCTGACATTTAACTGACTAGGAAACACTAATGGAATCCATAGGTAGCTACTATCAACTGCAACCCATCCATCGGACTGACTTTCATCTTCTTCCAATAGATTTTCCCATTATTTAGTCCTCACAAACTCTTTTCTGTTCTTATATCTCCCTCATGTACTTTTGTGTTTAATTTATTTTGCTTCAGAAACTATAAATAAGACATTCACATGTTTTTATGGTAGACCTTGAGAACCTTACACATAAGCACTATTATGTAGTCCAGCATATAGTTATATTGATTCTTATTAACACCCTATTATTTAACATGATTCTGGAAGTGCTAGCCAGCACATCTGAACAGAAAAGTAAAGATATGCTATAAATACAAAAAGGAAGTAAAATTATCTTTACTTTAATGTAATAAAATAGCACTATAAAACTAAGATAATCCATAAAGATCACAGAAATTATTTTAATAAAATTGCTTTCTCATATATAAGTTGTAGCCTATCTAAAAATATAATAAGAAAAAGTTGACAATAGCAATCAAGAGGGTTAATTAAGTACTTAGGAAACAATAAATGTATTGAACTTACATGATATTTAAACTTTAAAAATCTAAGTGACAAAAAGGAAGACATAAAAGGAAAATACATATATCCTGCCTTGAATATTTTTTCTTGGTTAAATAAAATTATTTTAAAGATGTCAATTATCCCTGCAATAATTTATAATTACACTACATTCAGAATTAAAATTTTAACAGGATTTCTCTTTATTTTATTTTTGTGAAATTATTAGTGGGGAGTGCTCCTTATCCTCACCTGTTACTGGTGCATGTGGGTTTATTGTGATGTCACAAGGAAAGGAATGTTCTGAGACTTGCATGGGAGCACTAGAAATTGTAGCTATTTCTATGGAATTACACCCTTGAGTTTCAGAGATCCCATTTCCCTTCATCCACCAAGAAGAAAGTCCAGCTGTGTCCTCAGTAGAGCTAGGATTAAAGCCATTGCCCAGAGTTTCCATTCCATGTTGGGGCACAGTCCAATCCAGCATAGTTTGTGTTCCCAGTTAGACTCCATCAGCCCATTGTGTGTTGGGTGTGCATGGCCATGACCATGTGGCTGAGGGGTAAACATGGGCAAACACAAGAGAGTCACAAGAGACAAGTTCCAAGGGAGTCAAGTGCCAAGAGAGCCAAGAGCTAAGAATATGAACTCCTTTGTTTGGTATTTCCAGTTTTTCAAGGGCTTCCATTGGCTCTAGTTCCCATAGCTAATGATCTCTATTGAGGTTTGACACAACAGGCACCTTCCCTACACTCCACATCACCCTGATTTTACTGTGCATGCATCCATCTCCCCTTTGTCCAGCCCCTACCCGCAGTGATATGCAGGGAATGGACCAGTGGTTCCCTGGGGAGTGCAAAGCTGTGGCTTCCTTGTGAAGCTGCCCAGAGAACCTTACCTATAATGTCTGGTCTCTCTTTTGCGTTCTTCCTATTATTGATAACTAACTAACTGCAAGGGTAACAGAATGAGTGACTTCAACAAAATAAGTCTAAAGTTATAATCTTGAAATACAGCAATAAAATTCAAGAAAATTATGAAACAAAAAGCCATGTGGAAGCACCTCACCAAAATTTAAGTCTGGAACTGAGGAGAGGAAAAGTAAGTACGTGGAATAGAATACAGAAACAGAAATAGAATCAAACATGTCTTGATTTATAAAAATACTAGTAGCTCATCGCACGCAGTGGGCCACCCGCTGCTTCTGCGGGAGCCAGCGGGAACCACAGCATGCCACTGGGAGCCACGTTGCTTCCAGAGCCAAAAGGGACCCATGCCAATTTCATGGGAAGTGGGAGAGACCTACACTGTTTCTATGGGAGGCGGGCCTGCCATCTCCTCTCTGGGCCTGTACTCAGCCACAGAGGCTGCGGATCAACCTCCCTGTCCATGTCCACTCCAACTCTGGGGGGGCCAACCTGAGCCAGGTACAGCAACAAAGTAAGCATTCTACCAGGACAGTCATGCTGCCCACCCTCAGCGGCCACCCCTCCACCCAAGGACTGGAGGACTCCAGAGGGGCTGAAAGGACTAGGTGCCACCATCTTGTCACTATGGGTGCCTCCATCTTTGTGATGGAGTAATTGTTAATTTGCATATTACCCTTTTATTAGATAGGATGACACTTCAAGCAAAAAAAGAAGAAAAGAGTGGTTATTCAAAGGAAAGTGACCAAGCAATCCCATTTCTAGAAAGCTACAAACATACTTTCATTGTTACCCAAACTGGGATTATATTCTCTAACCTCCTCCTATCCTCTCTCTCTCTCTCTCTCGCTCTCTCGCTCTCTCTCTCCCTCTCTCTCTCTGTCTCTCTCTCACACACACACACACACAAACTGTGCATGCACACATGCACACACACTGGAAGGCTATACAGAAGGCACAATTAACATGTTTACATGTAGGAGAGATGAAGAGGGACACAGAGTCTTCTTGCATGTTCTGAATAAGTTGTCTAATGTTTATACATTTTCTGATGTCAATTTGGATTATTCTTGGTAATGACAGAGAATCTTTTTTTTCTCATTTATATTCTTTTGTACTGTAAATTGGGGACAGTAGGCACAGAGAGAAATACAGGCTCTGCTTTCAGACAAATGAGGCTCAAAACCTGTCACTGCCACACAGTTGACATGATTTTGGGGGAGTTGCTTATTTTCTGTAAGACCATTCCTTTATCTGCAAAAGCTTCACTGAGATGTTGTAAGTATTAAATGCAATAAAAATTCTCAGCCTCGTACCTGGCACATAATTCCACAATAAAGGGTATGGTTGCTGTACTCATGAGGACTATGGTTACAACAGCAACACTACCTCTAATTTCCGTAATACTCAGCTTGTAAGACAGGGAGGTAAAGTGGGTTATAAAACAAAGACGTTTAGTTCTCCTAATTCAATATTATTCTTTTCCCAAAATACTGAATTTTAGTCATATTTTCCTAACCAATAACTATTTTTTAAAAGATTTTTAAATTGATTTTTAGAAAAAGAGGAAGGGAGAGGGGGAGAGAGAGAAACATCAATATGCAAAGGAGACATTGAGCCGCTGTCTCCTGCTGCCCAACTCCCACCCCAGGGGTCCAGCCCACAACCCAGGCATGCACTAACCAGAATGAAACTGAAAACCTTTTGGTGCACAGAATGACACCCAACCCACTGACCCATACCAGCCAGGTCAGTAACTATTTTGTGGGGCATATTCCTGTGGAACAACAACAACAACAAAAAGAGCTTCTAAGGTGCCTATAAATTATAATGTACTAATGCAGGTGAGTAAACAAGAAAATCTTTCTCCCATCCTAAATTCAAACCTTAATACTGTAACTTATCCAAGTCAGCATGTTGTGCAGACAGTGCAGACAGCATTGCCAATTTAGCAGTAAGCACAGATCACTGTACTACTAACTTAAATCAGCCCTCTTAATTACTTATGTAATAGCTTTTTAAGAAGAGTCATTCAGCCAAAACTGGTTTGGCTCAGTAGATAGAGCGTCAGCCTGTGGACTGAGGGATCCTGGGTTTGATTCCAGTAAAAGGCATGTACCTTGGTTGTGGGCACATCCCCAGTAGGGGGTGTGCAGGAGGCAGCTGATCGATGCTTCTCTCTCATCGATGTTTCTAACTATCTTTCTCCCTTCCTCTCTATAAAAAGTCAATAAAATATATTTTTTTAATAAAAGAAGAGTCATTCAAATGCTCCTGAAGCCACAGAAAAAGCTAATAAAGTCTTGCAAGCATATATATATATTCATATATGAAGCTAACTGATAGGAAGACCAGTCGTGGCATTTTAGAGTGTTTTATGTGATCAGATGTAATCACATCAAATACTTACTGTCTCTCAATTAAATAAAATCTCAAAAAAATTCAAACAAATGGAAGTGTCAGACTGTGCACATGATGTCTTATAACAGCCACCTGTTCTTAAGGGGAAAGGAATGCTATTATCTGTCACACTATACAGGTATTTAGTAAGTGTGTTTAATTGTCTTACTTTCTACAAATAAAGAGCCAGGAGCTGGTCTCAGCCAAAAGCTTTTGTTTCAAGGAAGCTTATCCTTACTACACCAAAATATTAACAGAAATTGTCTCAGAGTGAAAGTGGAAATTCTTTCTTCTTCTACCACTATCTCTTTTTTCAAATTTTCCATCCTGAGATGTTTGATGATGGAAGAAAATAGCCAAAATAGCAGGTAAACCCCTTCCTTAACACACTTGAGTAGCCTCAGTCTGTTGCCATCCCCAACCCCAAGGACATGTCCTCAGGGCTAGTCCTCAGAATTCAGCTTGGCTTGGATCCTCAAAGCTGTGTATACAAATGAAGTATCTCCTCTTCACAAACACCCAACTGAGGAACAGAACTGGATGCACACTGTTCACAACCCAAGGGCACTTGAATTGACAAATGGAAAAACAACCAAGAGTCTAGGACACCTGGGAAAAACTGGCAGCCAAGCTTCAGGCAAACCTCAAAGGAGAGGAAAATTGGTGCCAACTGTGAACTCACCAGTTGGCACCAGGTGCCACAGCTGAATGAACATACCAATTAACTTTACTTTAGTAATGCTCCTATGAAAGAGCAGACCACTACAAATGACACTTGGAAATGTATTCATTTAAAATGTCAAAGGCACAGACAAATATTTCTAAGACCTTACCACATGAAATAGTAACACATAAAATAGCTCATACTCTGGTCACATAATACAACTTTATTATTTACTGCTGCATATCAAAATAGCAAGGAGGATAAAAATAAATATTTGGCTATTTACAATAATTGTAATAGGATACTAGAGCATAATAAATTTTTCACAGAAAAGTGAAATGTAAAGTTTTAGACCAACATTGAAAGTTAAAAGCAATTTTTAATTTTCATTAATTTGACAGTAAGTTTCCTTCTCCTCCTTTCTTCCTTAAATCCTAACCCATTTGAATGAAGTATACACAGCAATTATTTCATACCATAAAATACAAGTGCTATTGAATTTAGTTACAGCATTCTTTTAAAGTATATGGATTTCCTGAATGGGCATTTTATTGTTTCCAACCTACAAAATCCTCTATTAATCAATGTGATGTGGGGTGAATTACCTAGTGGTACACTTCATCTGAAAACAAGATTATTTTTCCTCCATACTGAGTGCCTTTGTTGGTTTTCCACAGCAAGTGTCTGCGTCTGTTTCCAGACTCCTGAGAACTCCTTGAGAAGAGAGAATATTCTCCAGAGAGCAGCAAAGAAGTTATGTGAACTCGGGGACTTCCAATATTTGATTAATAAAATCCAAGAGGACATTTCCTTCAAATCTTCTTCTACTAACTATGAACCAGCAAATCCAGCCAGAAAAAAGCAGAGAATCACAGGAGAGCATGTTGTGGGAAAGAGGAGCCACAACAGTGATCTCAAAGTGTGCCAAGCAAGAAGGGTATGTGTGTGTGTGTGTGTGGGTGGGGGGGGGGGGGACCAACCTCAAAACACAAATGAAGCAGATATTTCAAATGTAGGAAGCTTTAGAAAATACCTAAAAATAGGAGTGCTTGTTAGGCTTATATGTTAAGAAAACAAAAATGGTGATGCCTATAACAAAAACCAAAAGTTTTAAATACTATATGTAAGTGATTTTTAGGATACTGTAGGAAAATGAAACAAAAATTAGTTGTCAAAGGAAAGACAGCATATTTTATTAATTTTGCTTGATCTATGATTGAGCAATATATAAGCATTTGTTCACAAACCCAATAAAAACTTCCAAGTCATAATGGCTATTCCCAATGTCAGAATAAACAAATCATCTTTCCTGTCAAAGAACAGTATAGACAGCTGCCATTTTGGACTGTGTGATTTGGTAACCACCATGTTGGCCACATGGCTTATAGCTCCCCTAGGGGCTGCCATCTTGAAACAGCAAAGGCCAATCTCACCCTTTGAATTAACCAATTGCAAAAGGCTGTGCACCTGAGCTCCAATCAAGAGCAAGGGACAGGTCATGTGCATCAGGGGTTAAAAACCCAAGCAGAGAAAAATAGATCAAGGGGAGAACCAAGATGGTGGCATAAGGTATATACCTGTATGTGCTGCCTCTCACAACCACACCAAAACTACAACTAAAAGACAAAACAACTATCTCCCAGAACCATGGGAAAGCTGGCAGAGTGGAAATTCTACAACTAGAAGGAAAGAAAAAAGTGCATTGAGACCTGGTAGGACATGGAAGTACGGAAACGCACACAAATTGGGCTGGCATATGCTGTTTTTTTCCATTGGAAGAGAGTTACAAGTTCCCAACAGCTCTGAACTCCTGTTTCCAGTGTGATTCTGGGGACCCAGACTCATACAGGGAGAAACTGGACTGTCAGCCATTGGGTCAGAAAGAGAGGGTGGCCTTCTCGCAGAGGTGCACACAGGAATCATTGTTTACTGCACTGGGGCACAGGATACAAGACACAGAACGCAGCAGAGAGGGCTGACTGGTAGCCATCGCTGTTTGCTGCAGCCTGCCTAGTGATTCCTTGAGACCCCACCCTGCCCAATTTACAAACCCACTGAGCTGTATGCAGTGGCTTTTGCATATGAATGGCCTGCCCTCTCACAGCTTAACCGAACAAATTGCAACTGGGTCAGACAATTCCAAAACTTCCAAACTCCAAGCAAAGAGGAGGTATCTGTAGATCTCCCTGTAGTTCCTGCTGGGTGGTCTCAGATAGTAGCTGACTTGCACCTCCTTAGAGATCCAGGAACCAGTGTACCTAGAGGTCAGTGTGAGAAGACACCAGATTTCAACTCCTCACATACGTAAGTGACACACTCAAGAGGCAGACTCGGTGAACTCCAAAGCCCCACTGAAGCAAGTCCTGCCCCATAGGGGTATCTCCAGCACAGCAGTTCTTCCATTATAGATAAAACTAATCCTCATAGTCAATTGGCCTGGAGGTCAGTTCCTCACAGTATACCAATAGCAATCAAGGTTTAACTACAACATGACTGTGTACCCAGCTCACAAAGGGGTGCACCAAGAGTGTCCATCTCAGGTGATTGGGGAGGCAGAACTACTGGCCTATAAAGGACAATTAGCACACAGGCCACTCCATCAACACAGGGAAGCAGCAAAAATGCGGAGACAAAGAAACATGTCACGAAAGAAAGAAATGGAGAAAAGCAAACTACTGGACATAGAGTTCAAAACCACATTTATAAGGTTACTCAAGAATCTTCTACAAACAGCCGAAAAACTTAGTGAGACCTTCAAGGATCTTAATGAGAATGCCAAAAAAAAAAAAAAAAAGGAAAAGGACCAGTCAGAAATTAAGCATGCACTGTCTGAAATAAAGAATAATATACAAAATCCAACAGCAGACTAGAGGACCCCAAGAATCAAACCAAAGATTTAAAATATGAGGAAGCAAGAAACACCCAACCAGAAAAACAAAAAGAAAAAAAGAGTCCAAAAATGTGAAGATAGTGTAAGGAGCCTCTGGGACATCTTCAAGCGTACTTACATCAGAATTATGGGGGTGCCAGAAGAAGAGGGAGAACAAGATACTGAAAACCTATTTGAAGAAATAATGACAGAAAACTTCCCATACCTGGTGAAAGAAATGGACTTACAAATCCAGGATGCACATAGAACCCCAAACAAAAGGAATCCAGAGAGGACCATACCAAGACTCATCATAATTAAAATGCCAAGGGCAAAAGACAAAGAGAGAATCTTGAAAGCAGCGAGAGAAAAACAGTTAGTTATCTACAAGGGAGTACCCATAGGACTTCCAGCTGATTTCTCAACAGAAACTATGCAGGCCAGAAGAGAGTGGCAGGAAATATTCAAGGTGATTAATAGCAAGAACCTACAACCAAGATTACTCTACCCAGCAAAGCTATCATTCAGAATTGAAGGGCAGATAAAGAACTTCACAGACAAGAAAAAGCTAAAGGAGTTCATCACCACCAAACCAGGATTATATGAAATGCTAAAGGGTACTTTTTAAGAAGATGAAGAAAAAGGTTAAGATAAATATTATGAAAAAAATGTGATAACAAATCCATACCTATCAACAAGTGAATCTAAACATCAAGTGAATTAAAAATCTGATGAACAGAATAAACTGGTGAATATAATAGAATCAGGGGCATAGAAAGGGAATGGACTAACAATTCTCGAGGGAAGAGGTGTGAGGGGTGCAGGAAGAGACTGGACAAAAATCTTACATCTATGGATGAGGACAGTGGTGGGGTGTAAGGGCAGGGGGTGGAAGGTGGGGAATCAGGTGGAGGGTAGCTATGGGCGGGGGAAAAGAAAAACATCTGTAATAAACTGAACAATAAAGATTTAAAAAAAAAAAAAGCAAACAGCCTGCTCTGTGCCCGAGTTTCTAGACCAGGTGTGCGCACCCTTCCAAAACTAAAGGATGTACCCAAAAAAATGTATGCATACATTTTGAATAATTATAAAGGCAGTATTTATTAAAATACATTTAATTTTCAAAATTGAGCTATCAGATTTTAAAGTGTATATATGAAGGGACACCTTTTATTTCAGACTGTGTTAGATTACAGACTTAAATACACACATACAAACATTTCTGGAAGAAGCAATTCTATCTTGATAAACAGCATTTATGAGTAGTTAATAGCAGGAAGAGATACTTAACCAAAGCCAAAAAAATTAACAGTAATGAGAACATGGATCAGCAAAAAATCCCTTGAGAGAAAAGAAAAAAAAAAGGGCGCTGAGTAGGTAGACCTGTCAAACACCTCATCCCAGGGCCAGACTGGAAATACAACTACAATGGAATTATCAAAGGTCCACCTGAGGAGAAGATATATCAAGGAAGGACAGAAAGCACTGGGAGACCCATAGGAATGGCGAGTTCAAAAGAGATCAACTAGCTTCCAAAGGCCACAGTCCTGCAAGTTGAGAGAGAAGGGAGACATTGGACTATGAGGGTCTAGAACCCAAGGTGGCTCCACAACCCAGAGCACCAAAGCCAAGACCCACAGCCCATGTAACATCCAGCCGTAAAAGGAGGCAGGGCTGCTGGCCACAAGTAGACTGGAGCTGGTTGGAGAGAAAACTGCAGTTTCATTATGTGTGTGTGTTTTTTGTGTGTGGCTTTTTGTTTGTTTTTGTGTTTGTTTGTTTGTTTTTTAACTCATAGCACAGGAGTTTTCATTTGCAGCTTACTCACTCAAGGCTTTGGTGCAGGGAGGGAGACATACACTTGAGGCACTTAAGGAGAGGATGGGTTGGGAAGGATTGTGGTAAAACTTGGAAAAACAGCAGCCAGGAACATTTGGTAAAAGGTCCCCAAACTGAAACAGCCATATTTCCTGAGAGGAGCTAGCCACTCTCAGCAACCAGAAGGCAAGTAAAGAGAAAAACCTGCCCTAGGTGATTCAGCCCACTCCACCCTCAGGAGCCCTGTATACCACACCTTGCATTTTGAGCTTTTCAAAAGAAACAAAGCAGAGGCCAAGCTTACCAGTTTAAACTGTCTCAGAAGCCCTTAATGACTAGACTGTGGAAGGGGCTGTCCATCCCACTATCCTGGGAACCAGTAATTTCCCTGCACAGGAGAACTGATAAAAACTCCAGGTTTCCAGTTGACCTTGTTGGTATCCATTCAAGGATCTTTGTCCAGCCAAGGGAAGAGTAATACCTTGGGCCACTCACAGAGGAGTAGCTCTGGGACAGGGAAACACACCCACAATATTCCCTGAAAGCTAAATAGCACATCTCCTGCTTAAAACCCTTTCAGAAACAGACCTTTGAATGATTATGATTGACAGCTGACTAGCAGGCAAAAATGGGCAAAGGCAGAGCCAAGGGAATTAGGGGAAGTTTGTTGACCCAGCCCTGGACACTCTGCTGCTAACAACCCAACTTTAAAGGGCAGATTGGCCTCGACTGCTTGCAGCCAAGACTTGTGGAAACAGACACAAATGATGGATCAATGGATTGTTTGAAGCTTCAAGCAGGTTGTTGAAAGCCAAAGGATAGTGCCTGACAATGGTTAGAAATTAAGTACCTAAGAGGAAGCCCAGAATTGGCAGACAAAACTGAAGAGTGGGATGCAAAGCAACCTCCCATGGGACACTAACCTCAGCGGAAATGAACATGTCACTTTTTTTTTTTTTACTTTTCCTCTCCCTTTTTTTCCTCCTCTTTTTCCTCCCTTTTTTCTTCTATTTTCTCTTTTTAGAAATCAAAGAAGAAATAAGAAACAAATGAAAATGAACACACAACAGTCCAAAATCTGAGACACAGTGAAAGCAGTCCTGAGAGGGAAGTTCATAGCACTACAAGCCTATCTCAATAAAACAAAAAAAACTTAATAATTTATCTAACCCTACAACTTAAAGAATTAGAAAGAGAACAACAAGAAAAGCACAAAGGAGAAGGAAGGAAATAATAAAGATCAGAGAGAAAAAAAATGACATAGAGACTAAAAAGTAAAAATAAAAATAAAAAAGACCAATAAAAGCAAAAGCTGGTTTCATGAAAAGATAAACAGGATTGATGAACATCTAGCCAAGAAACAAAGAGAGGGGACTCATACAAACAAAATCAGAAACAAAAGAGGTGAACAACTAATCCCACAGAAATACAAAGAAGCATTAAAAAAATACTATGAACAACTATATTCTATCAAACTTAGACAACCTGGGCAAAATGGACATATTCCTAGAAAAATACAATCTTCCAAAACTCATCATGAAGAATCGGAAAACCTGAATAGGCTTATAACTATCGACGAAATAGAAGTAGTAATCAAAAAACTCCCAGCAAACAAAAGCCCTGGTCCAGATGGCTTCACAAGGGAGTTTTACCAAACATTCAGAGAAAAACTAACACCTATCCTCAAACTATTCCAAAAAATTCAAGAGGAAGAAGCACTTCTAAGCTCATTCCATGAGGCCAGCATTACACTAATTCTAAAACCAGATAAAGATGCTGCAAAGAAAGAAAATATCAATAAAACATTAGCAAGTCAGATCCAGCAATACATCAAAAAGATCAGCCCTAGCCAGTTTTGTTCAGTGGATAGAGCATCAGCCTGTGGACTGAAGGGTCCCTGGTTCAGTTCCAGTGAAGGGCACCTACCTCAGTTGCAGGCTCCTCCCCAGCAAGGCCATGGTTAGGGTGAGTGCAGGTGAATGTCTCTCTCACATCAATGTTTCCTCTCTCTATGTCTCTCCCCCTCCCACTTTCTCTAAAAATCAATGGAAAAATATACTCAGGTGAGGATTTAAAAAAAAGATCATACACCATAACCAAGTGGGATTTATTCTGGGGATGCAAGTCTGGTACGATATTTTAAATCAATAAATGTGATATATCACATAATCAGATTGCAAAGAAAAAAAACACATAATCATATCAATTGATGTAGAAAAACCACTTAACTAAATTCAATACTTTTTTTTTTTTATAAAAACTTCAAGCAAAGTTGGAATACAGGGATCATACCTCAGCATAATAAAAGCATAGAGGGACTTTGGGAATGTAATGCTAAATGAAATAAGCCAGTCAGAGAAAGACAAGTTTCACGTGATCTTACTCTTATGTGAAACCTAGTGAACAAAATAAACTGATGAACAAAATAGACCCAGAGATACAGAAGCATGAAACAGACTGTCAAATCTCACAAAGAAGGCAGGAGAAGATATGTGGGTGAGAAGAGATCAACCAAAGAACTTCTATGCATATACGCATAACCCATGGACACAGATAATAGGATGGTGAAGGACTGTGGTAAGGGTTGGGGGTGGGCTAGAAGAGGTCAGATAGGGAAAGGGGAGACATATGTAATACTTTCAACAATAAAGCTTTTTAAAAATTAAAAATAATAAAAACAAATCCCCTGCGCTTATGAACAAATTAAAGATTTCAATAATGGTGGTATTATCATTTTTCCAAGGTCCATAAACCAACTGTAGGATGCCAAAGACAATGGAAGGGCTCACAGCTTCAGTAAAAACTACAGGGTCCAGTACCAAAGGACACCTGACAGAGGGAATCCTCCTTTCAGAAGGTCCAAATGGTAGCTCATAAGGTGCTATCTGAAGAATGTATCTGGGCTCAGCGCCATTGTGAATTGGACCTGCATCTCTGGTGATTACAGATAACCTAAGCTGGTCTCTGAGATCAAGAAAACAGATTCAGGAAGATGAGTAATTTTTCCAAATTATCAGCTAGAAAGTGGCAAAACGTCATTCTGAAGCCTCTTCACCACAATGCACTGTATCTCATTTCAATGCAGGAGGTAAGCATTGAAATAAAGGCTATTAGTGGAGCAAAGTGGATGAGTCACTATTTCACCTGCAATTTCCTTTCTCCTGTATCATGTCATGTTTTCTACAGAACTACACCTAAGTATGACTCAATTTTAGTTGAGGCAATCAAGTACTATGGACCTTTAACTTATAGACAGTGTAATATGTAATTACATTTTATTCCTAGGAGCACTGAGTTTGAATTAATTTTAGTTATTCATTCATTAAAAAAAAAAAAAATCCCCAAGATCATGTCCTAACTGCAATGCAAGAACTAGAGTTCCATGCCAAAACCGGGTTTGGCTCAGTGGATAGAGCGTCGGCCTGCGGAATGAAGGGTCCCAGGTTCGATTCCGGTCAAGGGCATGTACTTGGTTGCAGGCACGTCCCCAGTGGGGGGCATGCAGGAGGCAGCTGATCGATGTCTCTCTCCCATTGATGTTTCTGACTTTCTATCCCTCTCCTTTCCTCTCTGTAAAAAATCAATAAAATATATTAAAAAACAAAAACAAAAAAACTAGAGTTCCAGCCCTCCCGCCTTGGGAAGGCATACCTGAACCTTGATCATTTCAGTTTGGTGAGGAGTGACAAGGAAGGCGCAATAACACTGTAAATCCCCCATTGTATAAGCTGTAATGGGTGTGACTGAAATAGCTAAACCAAGTTATGATGGAAGGCTGTGTCAGACAGAATAGATTATCAAATACAGGATAAACAAAGGAAGACTTCAGATACTTACTGCTACCCAAGAAGAGCAAAAAGAAAAAAAAAGAAAAAAGAAAATCTACAAAAGCATAGGCACTGAAGAGAAATGAAAATACTGCTTTTATTAATAAAATCTCAGCACTGAGAATAGAAATAACTCAAATGAGCTTTGAATATTAAAGACTATGCTATTTTTTCTAATGTATGTGCCTTGAACATTTATGAATTTTAAAAATACATCTTTTTCCTTAGAGTGAAGAAAGTGGCACTGCATAGACTTGGCAAATAATTTTTTTAAATATGTTTTTATTGATTTCAGGGAGAGGGAAACATTCAGGTGAGAGAAACATTGATAGGCTGTCTCCTGCTCACCCCTTACTGGGGATCAAGCCCACAATCTCTGCATGTGCCCTGCCCAGAAATCAACTGTGACCTCCTGGTTCATGGGGAGAT
Source organism: Lasiurus cinereus (assembly GCA_011751065.1). Lineage (NCBI taxonomy): Eukaryota > Metazoa > Chordata > Mammalia > Chiroptera > Vespertilionidae > Lasiurus > Lasiurus cinereus. The sequence goes on from JAAGEH010000032.1 coordinate 17,030,314, forward strand.
GCTCAACCAAATGAGCCACACCAGCCAGGCTTGGCGAAGGATTTTTTTTAGTCACACTTCTAAATCTCTAAATTTAGTACTAAAGTGGTCCGATTACCTAAAAAAACAAACACCAATAGCCTTTCTCTCTCCCTCTCTCTCTTGCTTTGCTCAAGGCACATACATGAATTTTCTTCCTCCTAAACTCCAAGGAACTTTCTTTTGCCTTTATAACTTGCTTCCTGAGTCCACACAACCAAACTGGCTCACTATTTTCATGGCTCATTTTTTCTGCCTCTGTAACTTTCTAAATAAGCTTTTGCTTATATATAGGGATGGAGACCAATGCATAACAGCATTAGTATGAAAATGCAAAAGAGACATTGGAAGACCAATGGACCTTGATCTCAGCAAGACTGTAATCAGCATGGGATTGCGATGGCTCAAGGCGATTTCCTAACCTGGTAATATTAACATTGCTTACTCAACTTTATCTTTGATTCTATCTGCTCTGCCTGTTTGCATTACTAATGGGCAAATGTGTAGCCAAACTGAATACAAAATAGGCAGGACCTGAACTCATGGTTCCTCTTCTTGCAAGAGGCTCCATCTGGCCCCCATGCCTTAAAAATTCATATTTCTTATGTAGTATCTTCATTGCGCATCGGCCCTCCCACAAATCATCCTGAACTTGCCATGCAGGTCACAGCAAGTGGTGACCTAACAAGGACTTTAGGAGAAGGTTCACCTGAGTAAAATTGAAGTGAAAAGTGGAAGTTTGCTGAACACACAAGCTCGTGCCAGCTGCAGAGTCACAACCATAAGTGGAGAGGGACTTTTCTGAAATCAGCCAGGTTATAACGGGAAAGGATTCGAGTAAAAGGCAAAAACATTATTGTAGGCTTTTGACTTGCATACTCAAGGATAAAGGAATTAAGGTGTCAGAATGTACCCTCTTACAATTTTTGCATATTACCACAGAATATAATCCTTGGTTCCCTGGTACTAGAACATTAGACCTTGATCACTGAGAACAAATAGGTAGGAATTAAGGAGATAATAGGCTCAAGGAAAATGAATGCCCTTGTCATCCTTAAGTATGTGGGCTCTTGTTTGAGCTGCACTGTGCCCACTTCATATTGAGGATCAAAAACCTACAGAATGCCAGGAGGATTTACTACCAGCCCCTCTCCTAAAATAGAGCCTGTAAAGCCTATAATACCTAAGGCCCCCAATTCACTGCCTCTGGTGTGGGAAAGCTCATCAAAAGAGAAAAAGGGGCCAACAGTCCTTTTACAAAAGGGCTCATTACCATATGACACCTTGGGACTGGCAGATTTTGGATAAAACAACTTTAGATGCCTGTCAATATTTGCTATGAAGAGCAGAATATGATGAAATCTGTGAACAATAGGCTGTTTGTGGATGTTCACTGGCCACCCCACTCTGGGCTAATTCTGGCTGTAAGTCCCCGACACTATAAGACATCTAAAAGATCCATGAAAAGAAATCTGACTTATTAAGTCTCGTCTATGTATTATGTGCACTTGTAAATATCGTATATAAGGGTGTCTGTTGCTTGTTTTTTTATCTTTGTTGTTTGGTTTAATTTGTTTATTGTTAGTCTATATGTGACCTCCACCAGCATACACATTTACAGGGGTAGGTCGCCCTCTCCATAGTTCGCCAGGCCTGGCTGCTGCACAGTCGCTCATAAGGCGGATTTGCAGACTCCCAGGGAGAGTGGGGTTCTGGAGGGAAAGCACTTCGTTCTGCCTCCCTTTGGGGCTCTTGGACTGGAGCAGAGCGCCCATCTTGCGCAGGCCTCAGAGGAGGAGAGCCACCCCAGCGAGGCCTCCTAGCTAGATGCCAAGAAAAGGAAACTGGAGCCCTTCTTTCTTGAACCCTGTCTTCTTTGGTGTAGAAAGGGACAGATGAAAACCTCAGCAGCCTTACTGGGGCAATTTTAAATGAAGATGTTATTTTTTTTTTTTTGGTGAAAATAAATTTATTGTGTAATCAATACTGTGTAATCATTGAAATTTACTGTGTGATCATTGTGATTACATAATAACTTGCACTGAGTTATCTGCTAGAATGTTTGTGCTTTAAGGCATGTGAAAGCATTTTATTTTATTTGATGCAATCTCACGTCCCCGGGCCGCGAGCAGCACACAGCCATGCCCACCTGCTCCTGCCAGTCGTTACCCATGAGGGCATCCAAATAATTTGCATATTCCTCTATTATTATACAAGATTTATATACTAGTAATAGAGTAGGGCCATCACAACTGGTCACCATGAAAGGAGACCCCATCTGGATCAGGGGCGTGGCCAGTCTGCAAACCGCTGGTAGCCCTCACCCAGGCCAGCCCAACACCCCAGAGAGGATCCCCGCCATGATCAGGGGCACTGCCAGCCTGCAAACCACTTGTGGCCCCTTTCCTAGGCCAGGGTGGCAATGGGGGCCGGGCATGTGCGGTGCAGTCTTTTAAAAATAAAGAAAGGGCAGCTTCTTAAATTGCAGTCATTGAGGTGCAGCTCTGCATAGGCGCACTGGGCCCATCGCCAGGCACGGGAAATTGGAGTCCAGGCAGGAGCTCTGTGCATGTGCACTGGGCCCACCTCCAGCTGCAGGAAAGCAGAGTCCAGGTGGGAGTGGCCCAAGTGCCTGTAGCCAGGCAGCCTCGGGGGCTGTGCAGATGGATGGACCATGCTGGACAGCATTGGCAGGATGGCTGCACAGAAGTACAGAGCTGTTAAGGCAGTGGCCCGTGGGGTCAGCAAGGCTGAGGTGCCAGGTAGGCCCCAGGTCCTCAGGAGCTGCCAGGGTAGGATGGCCATCCAGAGTGAGAAAAGGCCCTCCTTTCCAGAAGAACACGGATGGTTTAAACGTGCATAGAGAAACTGTGACGGTACTGACATGACTATGTCAATTCCCCGAGCCACCTATCACTTCACTGTGGGGCGTTGGCCCAGATGTGGACTAAGACATGGCCTTGGCAGCCAGACTCACCCCCGGTGTCACCTCCGCATCACTTCACCACGTCACCCACAAGTGGCCATCACTGCTGGTCTGTGGGCCCCATGAGCCGGCACTGTGCGTGCTCAGGGCAGGGCTCTCTGTGTTTCCATGGAAAGGACACCATATATGAGGGTACTGTTGATTCCTTAAGTTTGAAAAGGGACAGCATGGACTTGCTTATGACGTGATCTTTTCTCCATATTTTACCACACAGTCTTCTCGGGCTCAGGGACCGGCATCCACTGGAACACCAACTTGGCCATCCCACACAGCCAGATGCCACCAGGAAGCACAGAAATGCCAAAACCCCAATGGAACCCATCACAAAACAGACTCCAGTTCACATACTGGAGCGGAAACAAGAAAACAGTGGCACCTGTTGGTACTCAGCTGGGACTGTGCCCACGGGTCTGTCTTCTGGCCGTGGCCCAATGGCCGAGGAAGCTCTGCAAGCCTTGAATCTGGAGTTACAGATCTTAGCAAGTAGGTAGGTGCACAAAGGTGGAGTTGAAAAAGCAAGGTTGGACTGTGTGTGAGTGTATGCATTTATACACAAATATGCCCATTTCCCCCAGTCTTTTTCTGAGCTGTTTGGGAGCATGCTCTACACATGACAGGATGCCCGGATACTCCCCTGTGTATTTCCCAAAAGCAGACACTCCTTCATAACAATTCTCTATCCAACCACATGAGGAAATCTCCATTTAAATGGTATTAAGGTTCAATCTACAAACTCCATTTGAATTCTGACAACTGTGTCAACCATGTCCTCCACTCCCCAACCCCAGGATCCCATCCACCTAGGATGGGTCCTCTGTCATTCCTGTCCCTGACAGTTTTTCAGTTTTAATTAAAAATCATAGACTTTTGCCCTAAAAAAATATTAAATAAAAAAAATAAAGAAAGAAAGATCCGCTGGTGCTCCGAGTTAGGAGCCAGAGGTCCCAGATTGTCAGAGGGATGTCCAACTGCCAGTTTAGGCCCAATCCCTGTGGACCATGAGCCCTACATCTGGCACCCACTGAGCAGTCATTGGAATATAGTTATCAGATAAATTGAGCAAAGACTACCTAGAACTGTGTAAGAACTGGTTATCATTTTGCAATGCTGTTTGTGATGTGGAGAGGCAAATGCCACACACTTTCATGAGTCATCAATCGGCCATCGCATTCCCTGGGGAAGGTTAGGTCAGTGGTCGGCAAACTGTGGCTAATGAGCCACATGCGGCTTGCAAGACGCAGTTTGCTGATCTGTTGATTAATGAATTTGCTGACTACTGGATTAGGTGAATGATACATGTGCACTCTCTGTACTATCAGCACAACTTTCTGTGAATCTATAATTATTTCAAATTTAAAAGAAAAAAGGGAATGTTCAGTCCTATGGAGTTGAAAACCACCTCTGAACTCAGCAGCTTAAGATAAGGAAGTAGGTCACCCCATTCACTCCACTCCACAAAGGAAGGCCAAAGCAACCTTCATCTTATTTATAGCACATTCCTAATCCACCTCCTACACATGAGGAAATGAAAACCAAAGTATACCTAGGTACTCAGAAGATGAGACAGGGTACTAAAACCCATATCTCCTGGCTCCCAATTCAATTATTTGGCTTTTGTGCCACCATACTTATTGTGCAAAACTTCTCCCAACCTCTACAAGGTAGAATCTCCTTTTCAAATTTTAAATAAATTCCACTGACTTCATCCCTTCCAGCCACATATTTACAAGACTAAAAAATGCCAACAGAGTAATCTTGCTGGATTTTAACTCAATTCATATGTCCATTACCAATAGGCTGTAGTTTCTGACATTTTTGGCTCCATTTCATATTTTTAAAATGGAATTAATGCAATACATTGAGTCTACTCATATCTGGCCTCCCTGAGGACTGATGGGCATCATCATCTTGTATTCTGTGCTCTGTCCAGCCAGTGTGGCTCATTAGTTGAACATCGACCTATGAACCAGAATGTCAGGGTTCAATTCCCAGTCAGAATAACATGCGCTCAGGTTGCAGGGCCCTATCCCCAGTAAGGGACATGCAGGAGGCAGCCAATCAAAGATTCTCCCATCATTAATGTTTCTGTCTCTCTCTCTCTCTTCCCCACCCACTCCTTTTGTCTCTGAAATCCATAAAATATATTTTTTAAAACAGTTCTGAGCTATCCCAGTTATTGGTCATATAGTATTACAGATTTAGGCCTCTCAAGAAGCCTATAGAAGTATTTTTATCAATAGGGGTTAGATATCTGCCAAAATTTCAGGAGAATGAGCAATCTAGGATTCCTTTGAAAGATCTGAAGCAATGTAAATCTGGGTTACAGTGTTATACCAACCTATCTATTTCAGCCAGTAAATGAAATCCTCATGAATGAAAAATTGTAAGAAATACAGTTTAAAATAAAAAGTTTGTAAGAGTCCTTATCTTTGAGTGATATACACAGAAGAATTTAGAGGGGGGAAATGATATTTTCTGGGATTTACTTTGAAATAATCCAGCAGGGGGAAGGAAGGGAGTTAAAGAAAACAAAAGATCGCCCTGGCTGGTTTGGCTCCGTGGATAGAGCGTCAGCCTGCGGACTGAAAGGTCCCAGGTTTGATTCCTGTCGAGGACACATGCCTGGGTTGAGGGCTTGATCCCCAGTAGGGGGTGTACAGAAGGCAGCCAATCAATGATTCTCTCTCATCATTGATGTTTCTATCTCTCTCTTCCTCTCCCTTCTTCTCTGAAATCAATAAAAAAATATATTTAAAAAAAAAAAGAAAGAAAGAAAACAAAAGATCAACCCTGGCCAGTTTTGCTCATTAGTAGAGCATCCGCCTATGGACCCATAGGTCTCAGATTCTGTTCAGTCAAGAGAACGTACCTTGGTTGCAGGTTTGATCCCCAACCCTAGTGAGGCACATGCTGGAGGCAACAAATCAATGTGCCTCTCTCACACATCTATCTCTTCCCCCTCTCCCCCTCCCTCTCACTCTCTCCCTACCCTCTTACCCCCACTCTCTAAAAATAAATGGAAAGAATATCCTTTGGTGAGGATTTAAAAAAGAAAACACAAGATCAGTCATGTGTTAATACCTGTTGAAGTTGGGTAATAGGTACCTGAAGGCTCATTATTCTATTCTCTACTTACAAGTTTGAAAATTTCCATAATAAAAAAAAAATGCGTGGGGCACTTGGAGGGCAGCATGTGAAATATGAATTGAAAACTGGTGGGAACTACTGCTGAAAAGAAAGTGAAGGCAAAACTGAGACTGGGGGGTCTCCCTCTCCATGTGAGCTTTGTACCACACCCCTAGAGACAAGACACTTCCAGAGGAACACCTTGCTGTCATGTGTGTGTTGTTGTTTTTCAGCCCAGCACACAAAACTGAATCAAACCACTGTCAGGTAAAACCACATTTATCTTCCTAAATAGTCTGCACTATCAATACTACACTTTATATTCCAGTCAGGTTAAAAACTTTGGGAGGGTGGAATTAGACCTCATTGTTCTTAGTATCACCCACAGCATGAAAAACACAAATTTGCCAATTATAAGACTCTTGCATCCTCCCCATGTTTGGAATTATATGGGCCATAAGGAGTTATATAGCATTTAGATATCTACCAAAAAAAAAAAAAAAAGTACAGTTCAACTTCAATACAACTGTTTTCTAAAACCTTTCAACATTTCTATTCTCAAACAAAGAATAACATAGCACAATTTGAGGATGATGACTCAAACCTCAACAAGATGTCCAAAAACCTATACTTTTAAACCAACACAGTTCACCAGCATTACCCATCCCAGGTGACAGCTGGTTCAACCACTCCTGGAGAAAGAGAAACAAAGCCAAAGCAAGTAGACCACTCATAGGTTTCAGCAAGAACTTCTTAATAACATTTGGTACTTCCTCCAGTCTTTGCTCTTTGTACATGGGCCGAGAGCTCATATTTCTCAAATCATAACCAAGATGATGATACAAATATGTTATTAATAACAGAGCTAACATTTCTGTAGTGATTATGATCCCTTTTCATCTGTTAACTCATGTAATCCTCATTCAATCCTAAAAGTAAATACTATTACCACCCTACTTACCTTTTCAATGAAAATATTGTACTTGCCTTGGAATAAGTATGTGAATTAACCAGCATTCAATCACTTATATTTCATTCACCATATTTTGTCAGATTTCTTTGTAATGCTCTATGTAGCCTCTTAAAAAGTGAAAATCACCAACAGCTGAAACAGCTAACGAGCCACAGTTTGCCAACCACGGGCTTAGGGGAAACACTTCAGGGTACAAGAGCAAATTAAAAAGATCTGATTCAACACACATCGGTTCTGCCATAAATGACCATCTGCTTCAATCACAGACAGCAAAACATTTCAGTAGGAAATGTCAAATCTGACTCCTAATCAAGAAACAATTATTCTTTGAAACTCCTGGGGCAAAAGTTAATGGAAAAACACAGGTATACATTCTAATGAGACTAGATCTTGGCCAAGATTCCTACCAGCCATATTTTAAATGATTAATTAGAAAAGATTTTGTGGAGGAGACAAGGAAAAAATTGACTTGGATACTAAAGATTCGACATTTCTTCAGACCCAGAATCAATGTGAAAGGAGACATTCCAGGTAAAGGACTCCCAGACTCCCAACCCACGCAGCAACGCACCTGGGACCAGAAAAAGCAGCTCATGGATTTAGAAAAGTGTAATTCGGGGTGAAGACTGTCTGAAAAGGAGCACAAGGCAAATTGAAGATAGGGTGAAAGTTTGCACTTGTTTCCAAAGGCAAGAGAAAGCCTGTGGAATTCATTCAATGAACATATATATTCATCAACTAATGTAGGCCAGATCCTAGGGAGAAAACATGAGTAAGAAAAACCAAGTTCTTGTTAATAAGGGACACTGGATTCTAAGGAAACAAGACAGAATCAAAGATGAATAAGCTGATTTCAGCTGATGAGAGTGCACTGAAAGAAATAAAACAAGATAATGAGATAGAGAAGGTGCTCCCTTAGCTGCTGAACCTTGTTCCTCTGGAAAGGTGGCTTCAGGGAACAGGAAGAGAGAGGAAGACAGCTCTGGAGACATAAGTAACTGACAGGCCCTCACAGGGTGCTCCAGAACACCTGTGCAGCCTGAGAAGGCTCAACTGACTCTGTGTCTTTTAAATTCAATCTCAAGGCGAATTCAGTAAACTACATCCGTCTTGTTAATACAAGTAGAAGCATCTTGAAAAGTGGCATTCAATTCTCTTTGGGGTTTTGGTTTGACAAATAGTTCCAAACCTGTTTCTGTTGCAATCCAAATCATTAATGGATACAAATTAAATAAATTTCCATAATGCATCACACTTTATTTAATTGCAGTTGTTTAACAAAGGTATCAAAATTTTACAAATTATATCATTAAATTGATAAAGGTGGAAGTGTGTACAATACTAGTATGCTGGTGGAACTATAAAATTACAAGCTTTCTAAAAAGTAACGTGGGAGAGGAGATTGAAGATGGATGCTGACGGGAAGGCTGGCTGCAAGATAGTGTGTGAGAGAATGAAAGGAAGAGTGTGTGGATGTATGGGGAGTGTCTATTTGTGAGCTATATTCCAAGAGACTGTTGGGGACTGCCGGACCAGGATCCCCTGACCAGGCAGCTTCCACTGCTGCTGAAATCTCTCCCGGAGTGACCGGCTCTGCCAAAGAGACAGTGACATCTTGAAGGGGAGAGAGGCTATGATCAGAAGAAGCCTAGCCTTACCTTCAACTGGGAGAGATTGGATATCTCCTGGGATCCTACAACCACACCACCCAGGGACAAGCAGCAAACACACAAATACCAGGGCTCAAGCAACACAAATACGCAAACCCGGACAAGCTCGACACCTTCTCAGGGAAAGGTCAGATTTTGCCTAGAGAGAGGTGAGGATTACAATCCAGGATAGAGGGAGAAACACTTGCAACAGGAACTAGAGGAAGTCTGCGCCCAAAAAAATCCACGGCTGTTGGGGCAAGCATGGTCCATAAATGTGGAAGGGGATCCACATGGCAGTGGCAGAAGGAAACTCTAGAAATCAACCCATAGCTGGGCTGGGCACAAAAAGGCAGACTAAAGCTTCACCAGAATATCGGCTGTGCTGTGCCAGGGGAAAAAGATATGCACAGAGACGTGAGCAGAGTTGCACACTGTATCGGGAGGTAAAAGTCGCTTCTTCTGGCTGTTTTTCTCTTTAAATCCTTGCTTTTGATTACTAAGCCCAGTACACAGCTAAAACACTCTCAGAAACAGGAGGGGAAAGTTGTTTTTGTGGAACCTGGGGATCAGAGAGGAAAGAAATGATCAGAAAACCAGCTCTGTGGCAGCCCATTCCCCCAAATCAGTATTATGTAAAGCAAGGAAAACAAAATCTAAATACTGGCTAGAGAGGACTTACACCCGGGATGTCAATCCAGAAACACTGCCACCCAGGAGTTGAATCAAATACGACACTTGTGTAAATACAACTAAAGGCAGTCTGGGAAACAAAGAAATACTGCCTGCTTGAAAATCATGATTGTGGCTTACAACACAGAGGAGTGGTGGAATGCAGGGAACTTCAAAACTGTCCTGAATACCTGACAGAAAACAGGTGTGCCAAACAGAACAATAGAGGAAGTCAATGACCTTCACTACTGCATGTTTTTATTTTTTCATCTTTTACTTACGAAATTACATTTTTTTTCTTTTTTTCCCACTTGGTTTTACTTTTGTAATTATTATACTTTTATTTTTAAGCATTATTATTACTGACATTATTTTACCTTTTTTTAAAGTTTAATTTTATTTTCTTTTTATTTTATTTTAGGATTAGTGTTCTACATTCTATTTTCATTTTTCTTTAGCATCATTTTACTCTATCTCAAGTTTACCTTTAGACCAGCACTCAATTCCTCACTTATCCTCTTTTGTTATCCAGTTTCTCCTACCCTATTCCTGCTTTAGAGTTTCTCTATTGCTTCTTTTTACCCCATGAAAAATTCATCCTACTTATATATCTAATTTCCAATCCCCTGCTCCAAGTCCATACATGCTTCTCTCTCCTCTTTCTTCATTATCCAATTTTTTTCTCTTTCCTTTGTTTTTTGTTGTAGTTTTTTTATGTTTTTTGTTTTATTTTGTTTTGGTTTGCCCTTCTTTCTGTCCTATTATTGTTGTAAGTTTGATTGTTGATTAGATTGGCTTTTTTGTTTGTGTTATTGTCTCTCTTTTTTTGCTTTGGTTTTTCCTCTCCTCGCTTGTAACTAGTGATTGTTAGTAACTGCATTCATACTTGGGTGCTTGCTTGCATTTCTTTTGTATTAGTTGTTGTTCTATTGGAGTTTTCTCCCCATTTAACTAGTTTTCCCCCTTCTTTTTTATTTAATATGTTTTATTGGTTTTTTAAAGAGAGGAAGGGAAGCGGATTGAGAGTTAGAAACATTAATGAGAGAGAACATCAATCAGCTGCCTCCTGCACACCCTATACTGAGGACGTGCCCACAACCAAGGTACATGCATTTGACCAAAATTGAACCTGGGACCCTTCAGGCCACAGGCAGATGCTCTATGCTCTGAGCCAAACCAGCCAGGGCTCACCCTTCTTTTTTATCTCTTACTTTTTTTCCTTCACTCAATATCATTTTTGCACCCTTTTTTTTTTCTTTTGTATTCCCCAATTCCCTTTTCTCTAGTGGTCACCTTTATTTGGGGTTATTAGTATCATAAATATATTTGGGTTCAGTGTGTTGTGCCTTGTGCTGTATTCTCTGCCTTTAACTCAATGCAGTAGAGTGAGAGCTACATAACCAGAAACCCAGAGAGGAGAGATCATGGGAAGACAAAAGAACAGCCTGCATACCAAAGAAATGGAAAAAAGGAAGTAAACGAAATGGAAGCAAGCAATATGTCAGAGAAAGAATTCTAAGAAATGGACATAAGATAGCTGAAAAGGCTGAAAGACAAATTCAACAATATATGTAAGAACCAAGAGAAATGAAGAATAACCAAATAGAAATAAAAAATGACATCACTGCAATAAAGAGCTCCATAGAAAGCACCAACAGTAGAGTAGAAATGCAGGACTGCATCAGTGACCTAGAAGACAAGATAAGAAAATATATCCATCCGAGCAGTATCTAGGGGGGAAAAAAACAACTTAAAAACAGGAGGAGAGCCTAAGGGAACTTTGGGACAACATAAAACGAAACAAATCCGCATAATAGGGGTATCAGAAGGAGAGAAAATTGACCAAAAAATAGAAAACCTGTTTGAAGGAATAATAACAGAAAACTTCCCTGATATAGGGAAGGAAAAACTCACAAGTCCAAGAAGCTCAGAGTGCCAAACAAAATGAACGCCAAAAGACTGATGGCAAGGCACATTATAATTAAACTAGAGGCCCAAGACATGAATTTGTGCACAGGTAGGGTCCAACCAGCCCATGGATAGGGGTTGGGCCTATCAGGAGGAGACAGTGGAAGGTTGGCTGGCCAGTCGGCCCCAATCAGGGTCCAAATGAGGCCTAATCAGGGCCAGGCTGGCTGGGGTGGAGGGTCCATGGGTGGTAGCCACCAGCCTTACCCCTGATCAGAGTGGGGGGCCCAATCAGAGGTGGAGCTGGCTGGGGGTAGGGGCCATGGGATGATTGAGGTATGGCCAGCCAGGGGGAGGGGTTTGGGGCAGTGGTCCAGCCAGCCCTGTCCCAAAAGGGGTGAGGGGGCTAAAAGGGGACCAACAGCTGGGGGAATGGCCTGTGGATGGTTGGCTGGCCGCCTCACCCCCAATTGGGGTAGGGGGCCAATCAGAGGTGAGATCAGGTGACAGGGGCTGAAGGAGGTTGGCCAGCCACCCTGCCCTTAATCAGGGTGGAGAGGCCAATTGGGGGTGGAGCAGCCCAGCCAACCTCCTGCAACCCCACCCCACATCCAGCCCCACCCCCAATCAAGCCAGTTCACTGGTCAGAGTGGGCGTCAGAATGACCAGTTGTTCCTGTCATTACAGCATTCTGGCACTGGCTTACCAATGACAAAATAAGAATCTCAAAAGCAGAGACAGAAAGTTACCTACAAAGGATTCCCTATCAGACTAGCAACTAATTTCTCAACAGAAACACATCAGGAAAGAAAGGAATGGAATGAAATACACAAAGTCATGCAAAGGAAAGGCCTGAATCTAAGAATACTGTACTCAGCAAGGCTATCAATAAAAATTGAGGGTGAAATCAGGAGATTCACAGACAAAAAAAGAACTAAGGGAGTTTATCACCACCACACCAGCAATGCAAGAAATGCTAAAGAGTCTGCTATAAAAAGAAGAAATAGGAAGCAAAGAAGGAATACAGGAATAAAAAAAAAAAATGGCATCAAACAAGTACCTATAAATAATTACTTTAGATGTAAATGGATTAAATGCCCCAGTCATAACACATAGGGTAGCTGAGTGGATAAGAAAACATAACCATATATATCTGCTGTCTATAGGAAACCCACCTCAGGAAAAAAGGACACACAGACTGATGGTGAAGGAATGCAAAAAGGTATTTCAGGTTAATGGGAATGAAAAAAAAAATTGGGGTAGCAATACTTATATCAGACAAATTAGACCTCAAAGTGAAGGCCATAACAAGAGATAAGGAAGGCCACTTCATAATACTAAAGGGAGCAAGCAATTCAACAAGAAGATATAACTCTGATAAACATATACGCACCCAATATAGAAACACCCAAATACAAAAAAAAAAAAAAAAAACCCTCCGGAGGATATATCAAGAGAGAGATTGATAGCAATATAGTCAGAGAGAGGACTTTAATATCCCACCAGCACCACAAGACAAATCCTCTAAACAAAATATCAGCAAAGAAACATCAATCCCAAATGACTCACTAGATCAGATGGAATTGACACCTACAGAATATTTCAGCCCAAAGCCACAGAATATACATTCTTCTCAAGTGCACAGAGGCCATTTTCAAAGATAGATCATATATTGGATCACAGGCAAAAGTCTCCTCAAATTCAAGAAGACAGAAATCATGTCAAGCATCTTCTCAGATTACAATGGCATAAAACTAGAAATCAATTACAATAAATACAATAAAAAAAATTAAACACCTGGGGGCTAAAAAGCATACTATTAAACAATGACTGGGTTACCAGAGAGATCAAAGAAGAAATAAAAAGCAGTATGACAACAAACCACAATGAAAACACAACAATCCAAATATCTATGGGATACAGTAAAAGCAGTCTTGAAAGGGAAGTTCATAGCTTTACAGGCCTACCTCACAAAACAAGAAACAATGGTAATAAATTATCTAACCCTACAACTCCAAAGAATTAGAGAGCAACAAGAAAAGCCCAGCATAGGCAGAAGGAAGGAACTAATAAAGATCAGAGCAGAGATAAACGACATAGAGACCAAAAATACATTACAGAAGATCAACAAAACCTAGAACTGCTTTTTGGAAAAAATAAACAAGATTGATGAACCTCTAACCTGGCTCACCAAAAAGCAAAGAGAGAGGATCCAAATAAACAAAATCAGAAAAGAAAGAGGCAAAGTAACAACCAATCCTACAGAAATATAAACGATTATGAAAAAATTACTATGAACAACTCTATTCCAACAAAATGGACAACTTAGATGAAATGGACATATTCTTAGAAAAATACAAGCTCCCAAAATTCAACCAAGAAGAAAAAAAGAAACAGAATAGTCCTATAACTACCAAAGAAATTGAAATAGTGATCAAAAATATTCCAGCAAACAAAAGCCCTGGTACATTTGGCTTTACAGGGGAGTTCTACCAAGCACTCAAAGAAGAATTAAAACCCATCCTCCTTAGACTATTTCAAAAAATTCAAGATGAATGCACACTTCCAAGCTCTTTCTATGAAGCCAGCATTATTCTAATCCCAAAACCAGATAAAGACACCACAAAAAAAGAGAAATACAGGCCAATATCCTTGATGAACAAAGATGCTAATATCCTCAACAAAATTCTAGCAAAAAGGATTCATCAATACATTAGAAAAATCATACACCATGACCAAGTGAGATTTATTCCAGGGATGCAAGGATGGTACAATATCTGCACATCAAGAAATATGATACATCACATAAACAAACTGAGACAAAAATCACATAATTATATCAATTGATGCAGAAAAACTATTTGACAAAATCCAACACCCTTTCTTGATAAAAACTCTCAGCAAAGTAGAAATAGAGTGACCATACTTCAACATAATAAAAGCCTTATATGACAAAACTACAGCCAACATCAGACTCAATGGACAAAAACTAAACCCATTTCCCAAGACAAGGATGCCCACTTTCACCACTCATGTTTGACATAGTACTAAAATACATACTAGCCATAGTGATCAGACAAGAAAAAGAAATAAAAGGCATCCAAAATGAAAAAGAAATAAAACTGTCCTCATTCTCAGATGACAAGATACTATACATAGAAAACCCCAGATATTCCATCAAAAAACTATCAGACCTAATAAATAAATTTGGTAATGTAGCAGGATACAAAATTAACACCCAGAAATTTTTGGCCTTTTTTATACACCAATAATGAACTCACAGAACAAGAAATGAAAAAAACAATCCCATTTACCATTGCACCAAAACAATTAAGATCCCTAAGAATAAACTTAACTAAGGACGTAAAAGACCTGTACTCTGAAAGTACGGGACATTGAAAAAAGAGATAGAGGAAGAAAGACATAAACAAATGGAAGAACATACCATGTTCATGGATTGGTAGAATCAATATCATTAAAATGTCCATACTACCTAAAGCAATCATTTCAATGCAATACCGAAATCGGTTTGGCTCAGTGGATAGAGCATCGGTCTGCAGACTGAGGGATCCCAGATTCGATTCCGATCACGGACATGTACCTTGGTTTCGGGCACATCCTCAATGGGGGGCATGCAGGAGGCATCTGATCAATGTCTCTCTCTCATCGATGTTTCTAACTCTCTATGCCTCTCCCTTCCCCTCTGTGAAGAATCAATAAAATATATTTTTAAAAAATAGCATATTTTAAATATCTAGAACAAATTTTCCAAAAATTCATCTGGAATTTTAAAAAGACCCCAAATAGCCACAGCTAGAAAAAAGAACTAAGAAAAAAGAACTAAGTTGAAGGGATCACAATACCAGACATCAAGCTATATTATCAAGCCATGATTCTCAAAATTGCCTGGTACTGACACAAGGACATAGGCCAATGGAATAGAATACAGAACCCCGAAATTGACCCAAACCATGATACTCAATATTTGACAAAGGAGGAAAGAGCATACAATGGAGTTAAAACAGTCTTTTAAATAAATGGTACTGGGAAATTTGGTCAGATACATGCAAAAAACATGAAACTAGGTCACCAACTTACATCATACACAAAAACAAACTCAAAATGGCTAAAAGGACTTGACTGTAAGACAGGAAACCATAAAAATCCTACAAGACGCCATAGGCAACAAAATTGCAGGCATATATCATAGCAATATTTTTACAGACACAGATCCTAGGGCAAGAAAGACTAAGGAGAAAATAAACAAATGGGACTACATCAAAATAAAAAGCTTCTGCACAGCAAAGAAACCATCAACCAAACAACAAGAAAGCCCACTGCCTGGGAGAACATATTTGCCAATGTTATCTCTGATAAGGTTTAATCTCCAGGGAACTCATACAACTTGACAAAAGAAAGATAAACAATCCATTCAAAAAAAAAATGGGCAAGTGACCTAAATAGGCACTTTTCGAAAAAGGGCATTCAGAAAGTCGAGGGACATATGAAAACATGTTCAAAGTCAGTAATCATCTGAGAAATGCAAATCAAAACAACAAGATACCACCTCACACCTGTCAGAATGGCTATCATTAACAAATCAACAAATGACAAGTACTAGAAAGGATGGGGAGAAAAAGGAACTTCCTTCACTGCTGGTGGGAATGTAGACTGGTGAAGCCACTGTGGAAAACAGTATGGCATTTCCTCAAAAATGGAACTGCCATTTGACCCAGTAATACCACTTCTAGGAATATATACTAAGAAAATAGAAACACCAATCAGAAAGGATATATGCAACCCTATGTTCATAGCAGCATAATTCACCATAGCTAAGATTTGGAAACAGCCTAAATGCCCATCAGCAGATGAGTGGATTAGAAGACTGTGGTACATCTACACAATGGAATACTATGCTGCTGTAAAAAAGAAGGGATTCTTACCAATTGCAGCAGCATGGTTGGAACTGGAGAGCATTACGCTACGGGAGATGAAACAGTCAGTGAAAGAAAAATACCACATGATCTCACTCATTTATGGATAAGAAAGAACATTATAACCTGATGAACAAAAAGATAGGTACAGAGGCAGAGAAGCATTGAACAGACTGTCAAATTACAGAGGGAAGGCTAGGGAGGGGTTTAGGGCAGGAGGTAAGAGATCAACTGAAGGACTTTTATGCATGTATATAAGCATAACAATGGATGCAAGACACTGGGGGAGAGCAGGAGGAATGTGCCAGGGGGATAAGGGAGGCCAGGGGAAGGTCAATGGGGGGGGGGAGGGGGAGAAGGAGACATACTACTATTTGTAATACCTTAAAGAATAAAATTTTTTTAAAAGATACATAAAGTTCCTTTCTTTAACTTAATAATTCCTCTTTTGGAATCTCAAGATAATATTGGATATTTAGATAAGAATTTACATATAAACAAATTCATTACAGGGCTATTTCTACAAACAAATTATGTGTCTAAGAATAAAAGTTATATAAACATACACTGAGTGGCCAGTTACTATGATCTCTGAATGCATAATAATCTGGCCACTAGGTAGATGTAGATGTAGATGTAGATGTAGATAGAGATAGAGATAAAGATAGAGATAGAGATAGAGATAGAGATAGAGATAGAGATAGACAGAGACAGAGACACAGAGATATAGATATATATTAAAGGCCTGGTACATAAATTCGTGCATGGGTGGGGTCCAGCCAGCCTGGCCAGGGGAGGGGACATGGGCAGTTGGCCGGGCTGCCTGCTGGTCAAACTCCTGGTCAAGGAGACAATTTGCATATTAGCCTTTTATTATATAGGATATACACTGACTGGCCAGATTATTATGCATTCAGAGATAATAATCTGGCCACTCAGTGTATATCCATACAAAGAAACATTGAAACTCCTCTGGCCGGTATACACTGCAAGTCATCCTAGCCTAGCTGGGATTTCTATGGGAGGCAGCCAATCTATGTGTGTCTCTCTCACACATTGATATTTCTCTCCCACTCCGCATCCTGCTTCCTCCATGTGTGCGCTCGCTCTCGCTCGCTCGCTCTCTCTCTCCCCTCCCACCCCCCCCCTGCCATCCCCAAATTAAAAAAAAAAAAAAAGAAATAGGAAAAAATATCCTCTGGTTAGGATTTAAAAATTCATGTGAGCCATTAGAAAAGTGTGAAACATTAACAAGAAAACATTAACTTTATTTTACTTTTCAATTATGTTCTTTTTTTTTTTCTTCTAAATCTTCACCCAAGGATGTTTTTTTATTGCACTGAGTGAGAGAGGAAGGGGGGAAAAAGAAAGAAATATCAATGTGAGAGAGAAACATCAATCGGTTGCCTCCTATACTCACTTGACCAGGGATGGAACCAAAACCTAGATACGTGACCTCACTAGGAATCGAACCCACATCCTATTGATGTACCGGATGATGCTCCCAACAACTGAGCCACCTAACCAGGACACAAATATATTTTTAAAAGCAGAAAATGATCATACTTAGTATGACCTTCAAATTAATAAAATATGGGAGGAAAAAGAAGATGAAAATGTAAATGTTAAGTTATGAGATTCCAAACTTTCTGTAAGAGGCATTAATTTCTTTTGAAAACAAATGGGCAAAATTTTTCTCATTAGTCTTCTTATACTGTCAGTTCCATCTAAGGATCTTCTGAAGATCCATGTTTACTATATATAGGCCTAGAATTATTATCTGAGAATGTCACAACACAGTGAAAAAAAAAAAAAAAGAGAGAGAGAGAGACCTGACTTGGCACTGGCCCACTTTTATTCTCTGAACACTGGAGGGTGAAGTCAGTCCCTGGCTCCCAGCCCTGGCTGAAACTCTACACACATGCCATCACCTGCTGAGCATAATTAGGATATAGCTAGATCCTAGGGAGACAACATGAATTAGAAAAACCAAGTGCAAGGAGAAAGAGCTCTGATGGGTACAATTCACTTAGGTTTAAACAGGTAAATATCCAGTTCCCAGCATTGAACTCTAGTTCACTGTCAACCTTGGTGCACATATCTGATAATATTCATGTTCAATACCTCCACTTTCAAAGATTCCATCAATAAATTCCTTTAACTCTGCCTCCTGCTAAAAGTGAATAAAAAAATAAATACTATTTTCCCATCCTATGTCAACTTCTAATTGATGTCACTGTCAATAAACCTTCACTCTCCATATAATCACAGTTGGCCCACATACGGCTCACTGTTCTGTGTCATGCTTTTAAGCTATTTGATAAATGCTGAGGGCACAACTGAATCTCAGGACTTCTGTGTGATCAATGCTGGTAGACTTCCAATAACACCACATAAACAACCATTGCTTTCAGACCACTACCCTGAAAAAATCTGTCACCACTTATTTACCCACCCTACAAAATGGCTTAATTGAAAGTCTCTGAAGAAACATCAAATTTAGCATCACCAAAGAATACAGTCAGCCTTGCATTCATTCTGATCCTCTCCCACCATAGTCACCATTATAGCCTCCATTCTGTACTGGTGAACAAGAACTAGGTCCACCTTTGTCCACCCTCCAAATTTTTTTAATACATTTTATTGATTTTTTTACAGAGAGGAAGGGAGAAAGATAGAGAGTTAGAAACATCGAGGAGAGAGAAACATCAATCAGCTGTCTCCTGCACACTCCCCATTGGGGATGTGCCCGCAACCAAGGTACATGCCCTTGACCGGAATTGAACCGGACCCTTCAGTCTGTAGGCCCACATTTTTAACAACTTGTTTACAATTAGACAAACTCTTGTAATTACTACAGATTCTACATTTGTATATTCTGTTACCATTTCAATGAAAGCTCCTTGAGGTCCGGAACATGACAAACCCTCAAATGCTTCATACAGTAGTACTATGCATTCATTGACTGCTTTGAATTAATGTATTGGAAAGCTTCCCACAAGTATTAAGATATGAAAATGAACAGGTCATCAGTGCTCTTTCTACAGCCCACTGCCATTTTCTTGATGATGCAGGCTAGTTATTTCACCACTCTAAACTCCCTGTTTCTAATCTATAAAGTGGGTAGGGGTGAAAGACAGTATCTACATCCTTCATAGGGTGATTGATTGCATACATTAAAAAAATTAACATAGTTTTCATTTTACTCCCAAAAACCTACCCAAATTTCACTTCAGACATATATTGGTTCATCTATTTATCTTACATCTGTTAGAGCACACACACACAGTAAGTGCTGGAGCTTTGCTCTCAAGGAGTTTGTAGCTTGATAGAGATAAAACATAGGTTAAAATACACATAACACCACATTATAGTATAAGTACACTGGGCTTTTCTTGTTGCTCTCAGGTAAGGATAAACAATAATTATAATTAAATCCAATTAAATTAAAATATAACCTCAATCACTTAATTCTACTCAAAAAACTAAAACCTACCCTCCTCAGACTATTCCAAAAAATTCAAGAGGAACACTTCCAAGCTCATTCTATGAAGCCAGCATTACCCTAATCCCAAAACAAGAAAAAAAAACAAAACACTACAAAGAAAGAGTATTACAGACCAATATCCCTGATGAACACAAATACTAAAATCCTCAACAAAATATTACCAAATCGCATCCAGCAATATCCAAAAGATCATACACCTTGACCAAATGGGATTTATACCAGGGATGCAAGTCTGGAACAACAAACACAAATCAATAAACGTGATACATCATATAAACAAATTGAAAGAGAAATACAACATGATCTATCAATTGATGTAGAAAAAGCATTTGACAAAATCCAACACCCTTTTTTGAGAAAAACTCTTAGCAAAATGGAAATAAAGAGATCATTCCTCAACATAATAAAAGCCTATATGACAAACCTATAGACAACATCATATTCAACGGACAAATATTAAAACCATTTCCCCCAAGAAGAGGAACAAGCAGGGATGCCCACTTTCATCACTCCTATTTGACATAGTATTGGAAGTAGTAGTCATAGTGATCAGACAAGAAGAAAAAAAAGGTATCCAAATTGGAAAAGAAGAAGTAAAGCTGTCATTATTCACAGATGACATGATACTGTTCATAAAGAAACCCTAAAGACTCCATCAAAAAACTACTAGACCTAATAAATTAATTCAGCAACGTAGCAGGATATAAAATTAACACCCAGAAATTTATGACCTTTTTATACACCAATAATGAACTCAAAGAAAGAGAAACCAAAACAAAGCAATCCCATTTACCACTGCAACAAAAAAATTAAGATACCTAGAATAAACTTAACTAAGGAGGAAAAAGACCTGATTTGTTGATGGTAGCCATTGAAAACTATACAACATTGAAAAAAGAGATAGAGGAAGACATAAACAAATGGAAGAACATACTGTGTTAATGGATTGCTGGAATCAACATCATTAAAATGTCCATACTACCACCCAAAGCAATCTATACATTCAATGCAATCCCCATTAAAATACCAACCGCATATTTCACAGACCTCAAACAAACTCTCCAAAACTTTATATGGAATAAAAAAAGACCATGAATAGCTGCAGCAATCCAGACAAAGAAGAAAAAGTTGGAGGGATTACAATACCAGATATCAAGCTATAGTAGAGGAGAATCCAAGATGGTGGCATACGTAAACACCTACACTGATGCCTCACACAACAATTTCAAAACTACAACTAAAAGACAGAACAGACATCATCCAGAACCACAGGAAAGCTGGCTGAGTGGAAATTCTACAACTAGAAGGAAAGAAAGGGACTCACAGAGACCCAGAAGAGCTGCAAAAAGCTGAGGTACAGAGACGCGCGTGTGGAGAGAACGGGTGCTGGAGAACCTGGCTGGCTTTCTCTGGCAGGAGGGAGACGGAGACTCTCAACAGCATTGAACCCCTTTTCCTATGACACTAAACCCCAGATCCAGCCGAAACTCATACGGGAGGAGTTTGGACTGTGAAAAGGGAGAAGTGCACGGAAATTTAGGGGAGTCGCAAAAGATCAGAAGTCTGGTGACGTGCACAGCGGGGCACGCAGAGGACCGACTGCTGATTGTGCCGCTGGCTTTCACAAGTGGGCGGGAGACAGACCCTCCCAACTGCGCCACTTCTAACTCCACTAAACCCCAGTTTCAGGCGAAACCCTGGGGACCCAGACTTATATGGTCCCTGAGCGCAGGGGAGCCTGAAAGGCAGCAGTCTAGAGGCACTGCGAGGGCATACACTGGCACAGGGACCTCTCCAGCGATTACCCAGTCACGTGAGACTCAGGGGCCATGGAGGGTGGGGCCGACTGGAAGGCAAGGCGGTCCCTTAAGCCCTGAGACTCTACCCATCCTAAGCTCAACAAAGAGGCTTTTGCAGTTTTGCAAGTCTGGTATCATAGGCTGAATCCAACACAGAAGTTCTCCCAGCATAGTGAAAATGCCGAGACAAGGGAAGGGATCACAAACAAAAGAAATGGAAGAAAACAAACGACTGGATATAGTGTTCAAAACCACGCTTATAAGATTTTTCAAGAATAGCCTAGAAAAGTTGGATAAAGTTAGCGAGACCCAAGAGGAGATGAAAAAGGACCAACTAGAGATGGAAAAGATCCAACTAGAGATGAAAAAGGACCAACTAGAGATGGAAAAGGACCAACTAGAAATTAAACATACACTGACTGAAATAAAAAATATTATACAGAGACTTAACAGCAGACAAGCTATATTAAAAAGCCACTGTTCTAAAAACAGCCTGGTACTGGCATAAGAACACACATATAGACCAATAGAACAAAACAAGAGAACCCAGAAACCAATCCAAGCCACTATGCTCAATTAATATTTGACAAAGGAGGATGAGCATACAATGAAGTTAACAGTTTCTTCAATAAATGATGGCGGGAAAATTAGACAGATACATGCAAAAATATGAAACTAGACCACCAACTTTTACCATCTACAAAAATAAACTAAAAATGGATAAAGACTTAAATGTAAGATGGGAAACCATAAAAATCTTAGAAGAAGCCATAGACAGCAAAATAGCAGACATATCTCATAGCAATATGTTTAGCGACACATTTCCTAGGACAATGGAAACTAAGGAGAAAATAAACAAATGTGACATCAAAATAAGGAAGTTCTGCACAGCAAAAGAAATCATCAAGAAAATAACAAGAAAGCCCCACTGTATGGGAGAACGTATTTGCCAATGTTATCTCCAATAAGGGTTCAATCTACAAAATTTATAGGGAACTCATATCTTAACCAAAGGAAGATAAACAACTCAATCAAAAAATTGGCAAAGCACCATATAGACACTTCTCAAAAGTGGACATACAAAAGGCTGAAAGACAGGAAAAAAAATGCACCAAGTCACTGATTATCAGAAAAATGCAAATTAAAATGACAATAAAGTATCACCTCATACCTATTAGAATGGCTACCATCAACAAATCAATAAAATGACAAGTGCTGGTGAGGATGTGGAGAAAAGCGAACCCTAGCAGACTTCTGGTGGGAATGCAGACTGGTACAGCCATTATAGAAAACAGTATGGCGTCTCCTCAAAAAATTAAATGGAACTACCATTTGACCCAGTGATACCACTTCTAGGAATATATACTAAGAAACCCAAAACACCAATCATAAAGAATGTATGCACCCCTATATTCATAGCAGCACAATTTACAATAGCTACTAGTAAAAATCTGGAAACAGCCCAACTGCCCATTGGTAGATGAGTGGATAAGAAAGCTGTGGCACATTTATACCATGCAATATCATGCAGCAGTAAAAAAAAGATATTTTACTCTTTGAGACAGCATGGAGGGATCTGAAGAGTATTATACTAAGCGAAATAATCAATTGGAAAAAGACAAGTATCACATGATCTCACTCATATGTGAAATCTAATGTACAAAATAAAATTATGAACAAAATAGATCCAGAGACATAGAAGCATAGTACAGACTGTGGAATCTCAAAGGGAAAGCAGGGGAGGGTGCATATCTAGAAAGAGATCAACCAAAGAACTTGTGTGCATATATGCATAACCCATGGACTCAGACAGTAGGGTGGTGAAGGTCTTGGGCAGGGACAGGGGTGGACTAGAAGGGGTCAATGGGGGAAAAGAGGATCATATGTTGTTAATACTTTCAACAATAAAGATTTGATGTTGTGGTTTTTTTTAAATATATCATCCCACCGGCAGGGCTCTGTGGTTGAATATCAACCTATAAACTATGGTTCAATTTAGGTCAGGGCACATGCCTAGGCTGTGGACTCAATCCCTAGGAAGGGGCATGCAAGAGGCAGCTAATCAATAATTCTCTCTCATCAATGATGTTTCTATCTCTCTCTCTCCTTCTTCCCTGCTCTCTGAAATCAATAAAAACATACTTTTTAAAAAAGTATTACATTTTGCTTGGTATTCTATTAATTCCTGAACTAAATATTATATCTTTGGCCCTTTGCTAATCTGTAAACTCCTGAAGACAGAGCTTTAAAATATGATTTATCCCATCACCCTTACTAACACTTAATACATACTAGCTTTTCTGGATTTAATAGTGTCTTTCACCCAACTTTTCATTACAGAGGTACTGAGTGTCAGGAAGAACCATGGATATTTATGAGCAGATGAATTATGTGATTAGAACTGCATTCTAAGGAGATGAAGGTGGCCAACCACAATAAAAAAGCACTAGATATTGAATCCAGACTTGCCTACTACACGCTAGGCATGTAACTTTGGACAGATAACTCACATCTCCCACCCAAACACCAGACCACAGGAACCTAATTTAGAATTTTTAATGAGAGAGTAAATGAGATTTAGTGACTACCTTATATCACAACTTCCAGTTCCAATCGCCTGATAGTTATTATCTAAAATGATTGAGGCTACATGGGACTCCAGGTAGAAAATGTGACCCCTTCTCAGTATTCACCACAGACCTGGGAAGCTGGAAGGAAGCAACAAGAGGCCGTGGATTTGCCATCCCATGCCCCATGACCTTTAAAATCTAACATCATTAGATTTGGGGAGGTTTTGTAATGGTCCTCTGGGAACTCAAAACCCCAAAGGTGGTTCTGGAATGAAATTCAAAGGAAGTAAAAAGTGATCCAAAGCCTTCAAATACTAGGTGTACCAGTTAATAATATCGGGTTTTGTAATCAAAGAAAACAAGACAATTTCAAGAGAAACATCAAAAGTGCTTCAGTCAAAGTAATGTCCATCATACACATTTCCCCATCTTTCAGGTAACTTGTGGATACCATCCCAATAGAACTTTTCTTGTTTTGAGGCAAACCCAATTTTCTACTTCTTCGTACATTTTAAAGTACTGCTCAGAAAGTGCATGTGCTATCGATAGGTACAATTGGTAATGTGAAGGAGCAAAATCTGATGAATACAGAGGGTGGGTTAATACTTCTCAGGCAAGATCTTTTAACATGTCTTTAACTGGTTTTGAAGTGTGTGATAGTGCGTCATCATGAAGCAAAATTACTTTGCTTTGTCTTCTGACCCATTCTGGTCATTTCAAAATCAAAGTGTGATTCAAACTGATTATTTGTTGTCAATAGCAATCAGTATTAATAGTTTCACCTGGTTTTAGAAGCTCATAATACACCACACCTTCCTGATCCCACCAAATGCAGAGCATTGTTTTCTTTCCAAAGCGATTTGTCCTTGTAGTCGATGTGAATGGTTGACCTGGATCAACCTATGATTTTGTGCATTTGGAATTCGAAAAATAATCTGCTTTTCATCGCCAGTCACAATTCAATGTAAAAAAAAGACTTTCTTTCGTGCCACTGAAGTAACATTTTACTGATGACTTTTCAGTTTTCCATTTTTCTTTCACTCAGTTGATATGACACCCATTTTCCTTCCTTTAAAGTCTTTCCCATTGCTTGTAAATGATCGGAAATTGTTTGCTGAGCAATGTTTATTTTTTCTGCAAGTTGTTTCTGAGTCTGACATGCATCTTCATCCAATAATGCTTATAATTGTTGGTCTTCAAACTTTTTCAGTTGACCTGGACATTCTTTGTCTTTCACATTGAAATCATCACTTTTAAAGTGTTTAAACCAGCGTTCACAAGTATCTTGAGAAGGAGCATGTTCAATATAAACTTCCTAAAATATAAGATAACTTCAGCAGCACTTTTCTTAAAAATAATGAATTAAAACTTCCTGCAAATGCTTTTTTTTTTTGGCACAAAACTGGACCTTTTTAAGCATAAAAATATCTATGCTAATACCTTCAAAAAATTGACATATGAAGTTTTGAAGCTTGCTGTCAATACAACAAAATAGTATACATATCAAATCACATATATATCAACATGTGTAACTACATCTATTGAAAAAAATCCGCATTATTAACTGATACAACTGGTAGATCCTCAGACATGATCAATGACATAAATACTACTGAATGACATGTGAAATCAACATTCCCCATCACTCTATCCTGCTTCTCTTCCTTCTCTCCATAATCTCTTTTCCAAAGAAGATGCTGCCATACACCTATTGGTAATCTTCATGGAAACACAAAGTTTACTTATATGCTGTAACCTTTATATGAATGGTTTTTAAGTTGCTATTGCATATTTTATAAGATATTTATTTACCTGACCGAACTTCAAAAGCCAATCACCAAATCCTTTCCTGGTTTCCCATTTCTTCCACTAAACCTGGATGCTTTTCAACAATGGAAGTACAGGTATAATTTTCTAGGTGTTTTGAGAGTATTCTGTTTAAAACCAGGTACTGGTTTATGGTGGAACTCTGAGGGATTTAGCTCCAAAGCCCTATCAAAACAATTTGGAATGACGTAGGCCAGCAGTCGCCAACTGGTGGTCCACAGACCACTGGTGGTCCATGAGGTCCCAAAGTTTGGAAACCAATGAATTGTAACAATTACATAATAAGGTACACTAGTACTTCCCTTGCACTGTTAATAAATTTTATGGCAATGGTTTCTGGGAATAAACATGTAATCATTATAAGCCTAAAATCAGAAAGGTGTCATAGAAGTACTATCCTAAGGAAATAGTTCTTGAAGGCCATCGAGAATCACAATAGAAGGAAATTCTGCTGTTAGGACTCTACAGTGGATTCCTTAATAAAATCACTGCTAAGTAGGAAGGTAGTCTTCTTTGGTCTCATGCCTATGCTAACAACAGTATATCTCTTCTGCCACGTTTTTACAGAAGCTGTATTTTTTTAAATGAAAAGAGGAAAGGCAATTCCAAACTGCTGTTATTTTTCTGTTATGTGTCTCTGGGTTAAACACAACTTATAAACTAACAAAGAACACTAATCAAAGCAGATGTAAAATATAATATGCTGTAATAAGCAAATATTAAAAACTAACATTCACCACACCACATATAAAAAGAAGCTGAACCCCAATGTTAAGGCTGAACAGCAAGATATTTCAGCTGTGAGAGGAAACAAAAACAACAGAATTTCCTGTATTTGAAGGGATATATTTCCAGATGTATTGTACCCATTCTACTTGAATTTGAGGCAGTTCACTATTCCATCCCAAGTTTATCAGCTCCAGCCCAGTATCCAAATCTTTGGGAATTAGAGCATCACTTACCCACCTAGTCAGCCTGAGTGCCATGTTTAAAGGCTCACGTGAGCACAAATCAAGGAATCTGGGTGACACCAAGCATTTCTGAGAGCCTACACAGCTGCAGAGGTTGCTAGTCATGTAGCAGAGACACCCTGTGCAGAAGACAACAGTGGGTATCTTACTTGGCCTTCCTGCCCAGGACCACAGTACTTGATCAAGCTGTTTTACTTCTCAGGAAGAACTGGTATTTTCTGTTGGCTCCTTAGTAACTTCCCATTCTTTTTTATTGGCTTCTGGTATTTTCCACATTTGAGGGGGGAAAGGGTAAGATTTCAGCTTTCTTTCACAGCTAATGCTTATTTCAAAATGAAAGGTAATCAGCAAAATCTCGTAAAACCAAGAGTTGGACAGTGTTCTTAGCAACAGGTTAGTATGACTCTGAAATAGAATGGTAAAGCAAAATTTGATCTGATTCTTTAAACATACCAAGCCTTTTCCTATGAGACATTTAACTCCAGCTATGTATTCTCAAATAAACAAGAGCTTCTGAGAGGAAAAGTTGGGAGAGGAGAGGGCAACAGAACAGAAACTACTATTTCACTTTCAACTGCTCAGCACCATATATACTACATGTAGTGTAAAAGACACAAAATATCACCCCTAACCTGTGGGGTAAAAAAGTCAACACCTGAATCAGTGGAAGAATGCGGACCTACACTACATAATCCAGAACTAAACGGTATAGTCCGAGTATCACAAGGTATCAGTGGAGATGTTTTGAACTTTTTAGAAAGTTCAATTGCATAATTAATGGAATTTTCTTCTCATCACTCTAAAGGTGATATTTAAATCTGGGAATAAACATGTAATCATTATAAGCCTAAAATCAGAAAGGTGTCATAGAAGTACTATCCTAAGGAAATAGTTCTTGAAGGCCATCGAGAATCACAATAGAAGGAAATTCTGCTGTTAGGACTCTACAGTGGATTCCTTAATAAAATCACTGCTAAGTAGGAAGGTAGTCTTCTTTGGTCTCATGCCTATGCTAACAACAGTATATCTCTTCTGCCACGTTTTTACAGAAGCTGTATTTTTTTAAATAAAAAGAGGAAAGGCAATTCCAAACTGCTGTGCAGAATATAGTCAAACACTGCTATAGTTAAATATTTTACCCTTTGTTCTCCCTGCATGATCTACAATAATAATCTGCTTCGTGTTGATATTTACTGCTGTGTTGCTGACAATCACCTGAAAGAGAAGTTGGGGTACTTCACTGGGCTGGAAAAAGTTTAGCTAAATCAGAAAGTAGATCTAAAAATTTTGACACAGTTGCTATAATTTTTGGATATTTTTAACTTATAACATGAACAGAGTAAGGGAATGTACCTTGACTCAACTGTCTATACTAATAATAGCCTAGATGGCCATTATGCCCTATGTTGTCACAAGATAGCCACCACAAGATGGCTACCACAAGATGGTAACCACAAGATGGCCATCACAAGATGGCTGTGTGCACAGCAGAGGTGGGGATCGGTGGCTGCTCACATGGTAAGGCTTAGGGGCCTGTGGCTCCACGTGGCATGCAGGAGACCAGTCCCAGCATCTCCACCTACTCACGCAGAGGAGACGGGTTGCAGCAGGGGAAGGCAGTTGTGGGCCCTCAGGCCAGCAGGAGAGGGATGTTTGGGGCAATCGGGCCAGTTGGGGAGGGATGTTGGGGGCGATCAGGCTGGCAGGGGAGCAGTTAGGCATCAATCAAACCAGCAGGAGAGTAGTTAGAGGGCAATCAGGCTAGCAGGCAGAAGTGGTTAGGGGCAATCCGACAGATGGGCAGGCAGGTAATCGGTTAGGAGCCAGCAGTCCTGTTTTGTAAGAGGGATATCCAACTGCCAGTTTAGGGATCAGGCCTAAACCAGCAGTCGGACATCCCCCAAAGGGTCCCAGATTGGAGAGGGTGCAGGCCAGGCTGAGGAACACCCCCCATGCATGAATTTCATGAAGCAGGCCTCCAGTCTACATATATAAAAGCCTAAGCAACCGAACAATCAAACAACTGGTCACTATGACAAAGACTCACCACCAGGGGGCAGATGCTCAACATAGAAACTGCCCCCTGGTAGTGAGTGCACTCCCACAGCCAACCTCCCACAGTCCCTCCCCTTCGTTAGTCGGCCCTGATAGGCCCCAATAAGGTTGGCTGGCCAATCTCCCATGGTCACTATCCCAAGCTGGCCACGCTCCCATGGTCCCTTGCCTGGCTGTCCAGCCGCTTCAGCCATGAACAGGGCAGCAAGCCAACCCTCTATGGCCACTCCCCACAGTCGGCTAGCCACAATGGCCCCAACCAGAACCTCCTGCAGCACCTCCCCCGGCCAGCCTAGCTCCTGCGGCCCCTCCACTCAGTTGGCCAACTTCTTGTGGCCCCTTCTCCCACTGGCCAATCTCTCACAGCCTCAATCAGTTCCAACAAAGATGGAGGTTAATTTGCATTAACTCACTCATCAACTCCACTCATGCACGAATTCATATATATAAAAGCCTAAGAGACCACACGACCAGTGGACTGGTCACTATGACATGCATTGACCACTAGGGAACAGACACTCAATGCAAGAGCTACCTCCTGGTGGTCAGTGTGCTCCCACAGAAGGAATGCCACTCAGCTGACTGACAGGCGCCAGATGCAGGGCTCACACTGGCCACCACAACCCAGAGACCACAGCAGAGTGGCAACAATACTACTAAGCAGCAGTGATGGCAGGCGCTGCCAAGATGAGCAGGAGCAGCAGGCAGAAGTGGCAGGCAGCATTGGACTGCCAATTTCAGCCCAATCCCCACAGACTACGCCAAGGGACCCCACTGGAGGCAGCAGGTAGCCAGGGGAAATGAGGGAGGCCCTGGCAGGTGGCCAGGGGGAGGGAGGGAGACCCTGGCAGCAGGTGGCTGGAGAAGGGAGGGAGGCCCTGGCACTGGCAGGTGGCAGTGGCAGCAACAGGAGGCTGGGAAAAGGGAGGGAGTACCTGGCCAGCAGCTGGCAGTCACTAGGTATCCTATCAGTGCATGAATTTCATGCATTGGGCCTCTAGTATATATATGAAAAGCTAATATATTAAGTGTCCAACCATTCAGTTAATGACATCATGTAGCAATGCTCAGCTTCCTCTCCCTAGCGATGACTAGCCTCTTTGCAGTTTCTTCAGCCCAGGAGCATGACTTGCTTTATAGCCAGATGCAAACATTTCACAGTTTAACCAAATGTCTGTGAGCCTTTTCACATGCCTCATCTCATTTGATCCTCACAGAAGTCCTGGGGTAGGCAGATAGGAGACTCTGTAGAATCCTATTTTCTTTTTATTAGCTGGAAAATGGAGATTTAGAAAGTTTAGAAACTTGACCCAACTGAAAAGAAATAAGAAATGGTGGAACTTGAAAATAACTTCAGGTTTTCTCACTGTGCAGAATATAGTCAAACACTGCTATAGTTAAATATTTTACCCTTTGTTCTCCCTGCATGATCTACAATAATAATCTGCTTCGTGTTGATATTTACTGCTGTGTTGCTGACAATCACCTGAAAGAGAAGTTGGGGTACTTCACTGGGCTGGAAAAAGTTTAGCTAAATCAGAAAGCAGATCTAATTAAGCAAGTTTATTCTATATCTATAAAAGGCTAAGTTGACTTGCACATGCACAATACATATAAAGCTCTAGCTGATGCCAATTGCTGTCATTGTTGGTCATGAATTTGGTTGACACTTCTATTATAGAAAAAGGGCAAATAGCAATCTTACCTAATAATAGAGAAACATGTAAATTGACTGTACCTCCACTACACCCACAGCCAATCAGAGTAAGTATGCAAATTAACCCAACAAAGATGGAGGTTAATTTGCATACATACCTGGGTCCCAGGAACTTCCTCAGCACCCAGGTCACTCCCAGCCGGCCATTGGAAGGGCCAAGCCTGTGATTGGAGGGGCATGGTGGTAGAGGGAGGGTGGGAAGGCACTTCTCAAACCTGAAGCCTAGGGTCTGGGAAGGGGCAGACCATCCAGAAGTCAGCAGTGGGTTGCCCAGCTGCAGCCTGGCAACCTAACACTGACTGCTCAGGTGCTGAGACCCAGAAAATGAGTCACAGTCTGATCTGCAGACTCAGTGGAAGCTGTTGATCAGTGTACTTACCTCTCTTTCTCTCCCTCTTTCTTTCTGATCTTCTCCAGCAGCCAGGCTTTTTTTACCAGGCCTCCACAGAGAGGGGAAGAGAGGAAGACCTGTTAAGCCCCGCCTCTTTGATCAGCTCCAGAGATAGGCCTGGAGATGCTGACTAGCATAGGAACAGACCAATCAGAACCAAAGGTGGGTGCTGTGGGAAGCCAATGGCTGCCTAGAAGGCGGAGCTTCTGACGCTGACTGGCATAGAAACTGACCAATGAGAAACAAAGGTGGGTGCTGTGGGGAGCCAATGGCTGCCTAGGAAGTAGAGCTTTTGATGCTGACTGGCATAGGAACCAACCAATCAGAACCAAAGGTGAATGCTATGGGGAACCAATGGTTGCCTAGGAGGCGGAGATTCTGACACTGACTATCCCTTGCAACTCAGCCTCCCACATGCACACATACATGGGCACATGTACACAGACGAAGTGTACATGGACTCACCCCCACAGATGCACACTTTCCTGTTCTAATTTGAAATCATCACCCTAATATATAAAACCCCTGAGCCGTAACAACCGATAATGACTGAGGCTTGACCAACAGGAAGAATGGCAACTCAGTGATGCTATAGGTACAGTGCCCCAAAACTGACTGATGAGGGGGCTGCAAATCAGGACCAGAGAGAGGCCTGAAAAGAGAAGCAGGGACTGATCCGTTGCTCCTGTGGCAGCTTTTTATCAAGATTTGCCTCTCTCTTTCTCTCCCAGTCTGTCCAGCAGCCGCATCTCCATTTTTCTCCAGGCCTCCACCCAGGCTGCTAATCAGCCCCACCTTTCTGATCAGGCCCCTTTGATAAGCCCAGAGATGCAGACTGGCATAGAAATGACCAATCAGAACAAAATCTGGGTCAACTGTGAGGAGTCAATGGCTGCCTAGGAGGCAGAACTTTTGACACACACTGGCATAGAAACCTACCAATGAGAAACAAATTGGCATGCAAAGGAGGGCAGTTGGAGCAAGATCAGGCCTACAAGGGAGGGAGGGCCATTGGGAGTGAGATCAAGCTGGCAGGGGAGGGCAGTTGGGGGCAAGATGAGGCAGGCAAGGGAGGGCAGTTGGAAGCAATCAGGCCTGCAGGGGAAGGTGGTAGAGGGGACCAGGCCAGCAGGAGAAGGCAGTTGGGGGAGGGAGGTGCAGGCCTGCAGGGGAGGGCAGTTGTGGGGGGACCAGGCCTGCAGGGGAGGGCAGTTAGGGGCGATCAGGCCAAAAGGAGAGGGCAGTTGAGGGCAACCAGGCCTGCAGGAGAGAGCGGTTAGGGGTGACCAGGCTAGGAAAGGAGGGCAGTTACGGGCAATTGGGCCAGCAGGGGAGCAGTTAGACATTGATCAGGCCAGCAGGGGAGTGGTTAGGGGGTAATTAGTCTGGCAGGCAGAAGCAGTTAGGGGCAATCAGGCAGGCAGGCAGGCAAGCAGTTGGGAGCCAGCAGTCCTGAATTGTGAGAGGGATCCCAGATTGGAGACAGTACAGGCTGGGCTGAGGGACACACAACCACCTGCACAAATTTTGTGCACCAGGCCTCTAGTTAGTCATAATTGCCCTGTAGTTTTCAAGGCCTCTGTTTTTCCACAATGGATACATTTCACACTTGTATCCATTTTATAGGCAAGTCATCCACCATTTGGAACTTGCATATCTACCCTTACTTTTTATGGCAACATCTGAGCACAGTAAATCCAGTGTGACAAGCCAGAGTTGTCATCAGAGTAAGGTGGAGGATGCTGTGAGTGTCTTGTGGAGATGGCTGCTGGAATCATTACGCACTAAAGAAAAACATTTATAAAAAATCATTCTCACCTGGCCAGTGTTGGCTTGGTGGTTGAGCACGAAACTTGGAACAAGGAGGTAACCGTCAAATTCCTGATCAGGGCACAAGCCCAGGTTTCAGGCTTGATCTCCAGTAGGCGATGTGCAGGAGGCAGCCAATTGATGATTCTCTCTTATCATTGATGTTTCTCTCTATCTCCCTTTCCCTTCCTCTTAGAAGTGAATAAAAATATGTATTTTTAAAATCTTTTTCAATGGTATGAGCTTCTTAGCTCTTAAAATTTTTTCCACTTTTATTTCCCTGTAATAAAACATGTAGTAACAACAAAATTACTGGATAAGTTCCTTTTAAAAAGTACATGTTTGCATAGTGATTCTTTATATCTCTTCAACTCAGCATATCTATTTTTGAATTTCAGGATTGTGGGTGGGGTGGTAGGAAGGCACCATTTGAGCTATGCCTACGGCTGTGGAGAGATGACCCAGTGTGGGCTTGGGAAATGGCATATGGTGCCCAGGCAGAGAGATGCCCCCAGAGCACACCCTCGAATGCCAGTGGAGAGAAGGGGAGGCACAACTGTCTTGGTGGCAACAGGAGACCTCTTAAACTTTCTAAGCAAAACCACCATAGTTCTAGCAGCAGTACAGAGGAAAGAATTGAAAAACACAAGGTGAGAGAGAGAAAACGAGGGAAAGAATTCCAGGTGAAGGGACAACATGTACACAGTGAAAGGAACTGAAAAACTCGGCGTGACCTTTGAGTCAGTTCTGTCATGATGTAGGACAGCAAGTGAGAAGAAGCGGTGGCATATCAACAGGAAAGGCAGGGTGGGTCCATTTTCAGGCTGATGAATTTCAAAGTGACTTGGAAAGCCATGCAGAACTATGGGTTTCTCTATCCTGGAGAGACTATGAGGAAAACTGTCTTTAGGAACTGTGTAGGGGGTTCATTTCACATGGGTGGATGTTCATGAACCAGGAGATAGCCATGACAAATTGAGACCAAAGATATGTTTATTCCCAAACTTGTATCTCATTTTAAGCAGAACTGAATGGATGTAAGCAAGACCACTAGGCGATACTCCACATGAGAGTACTAAGGAACATTCCACACAGGGGACAAGGATTTCCCCCTTCAAATGTCACCATCAGCCCTGACCACACACACTCAGGGACAGCACATCACTATCTTTAGCCTTTCCACTGTCTTTGTCTCTGTTGAGCATGTAAAATTTAATCCACTAAACGGATGCTTCCCTGTGATGAAATATCCATAAGCCTCTACCAAAAAAATCACATTAGAAAAGTAACTATTCTTTAAACATGACATTTCTTGGCAAATCCTATCTAATATAGAGGGAATGTGCTAATTGACTGCCACATCCTCAAAGATGGTTGCACCCACAGCCACAAGATGGCCTCACCCAGTCCCCTCAGCCCCGCCAGGGTGGCAGGCACGCAGAGTCCCCCAGACCTCTCAGCCTCCCAGCTGCCCAGGGCCAGCCCAAGGCTTGCCTGTGCCTCGGATGTCAGCTACTCAGCTGCCAAGGGCCAGCTCAAGGTACAGGCAAGCCTCGGATGGTGGCCGCCCAGCCGGCCCAGGACTGCTCAAGGCTCAAGTAACCAGGGCCAACCGAGGCTTGCGTTGCCAGCTGATGCTTGTGCTGCTGGCAGTGGCAGCAGCAGAGGTGTGATGGGGGTGTCACCTTCCCTTGAATGCTGGGTCGCCTTCTGCCCCCTGAGGGCTCCTGGACTGTGAGAGGGGGCAGGCTGAGCTACGGGACACCCCCCCACCTCCAGTGCATGACTGGCCTCTAGAGATATATAATTTAAAATATCACCAGATGTATAAACTTAGCAAACTAAAAGCAGGACCTCATTTCCTTGTCTGTGTATAAACTTAGGGGTACTACGACTTATTTACCCCACAGGATATTCTGATAAAGGGGCTGTGAATGGCACAACCACTTTGAAACTCTGAGAAGATGTCACAAACACCTAAGATGTTATTTTCCTTATTTCTTTCGACTATAGAGCCTGGGAAACCTGTCAGATCTTTGGACTCATAAATTATGAATGCAAACTACTTCTTAGGTTTGACAGCTTTAAAAGTTCAGGATATACATTTTATTTCCCCTGCCTAGATCAAGAAAAGAACAATTTTAAAAGAACAATAAAAAGACTAAATGTTTGATGCTACATGCAATAAACACATATGCATGCACACATACTGATGGCAGAATAAAGGGGGTCACAAGGTTTTTTTACACTCCTTGTATTGTTTAAGGGAGATCAACTTTTGTCCCCTCCCCCAGAACCATGGTCACTCACTGACTGGTCTGGCACATACTAATAGAAGACAGGGATAATGATGCTTTGCTGGTTTCCATGCTGGTGACACCATGTGTAGTACTACAGTCAACAGTCCCAGCTGAGCCCAGGTTTCCAGCCATTCCTACCAAGCATGAGGCATCATTTGAGAGGCCCTATCTAGGACCTTTTAGAGCATCTGCCAGTTGAATATCCCCCTGTAACCCCAAATGGAGCAAAAGAATCACCCAACTGAGCCCTGCCCAAATTCCTGACCCACCAAATCATTAGATATCATTAAATAGTGATTGATAAAAGCAAAAAGTTTCAGGTAGTCTGTTATGCAGCAATACATTAATTTTCAAGCAATAATTTTATTAATCACTTTATGGTTATGTGCTATCTGAAACTGCCAAATAAGAAAGAAAATTACTAAATGAGTATGTCTATCAGGTCTATAAAATTCAGTACTAGTATGTTCTTAGAGCTATATAATATTTGAAGACAATGTTTTAAATAGTGTTACCAAGAACTGTGCTTTGTAGCTCTGAAAGCACCCTTGAGGAAATTATTTCCTATTTTAGTCACCTTTCGCCAGTTTTGGCACAAACACTGGGAGCTCTATGCAAGTCATCAGCTTGCTCAGTGCACTCAGCACTATGGGAGGGTCAGGAAGGGGAGCTGGAAAGACCTGCACAGGAGTGCATACTTGAGCGCAGGCTGACAGTGCAAAGAATGACATCTTGGTCATCTGTCCTTTTTCTCTACTTTTAGTGACATATGAAATGTATAAGGAGCCATGCTGAAAGGGAAAACAAAAATGAGAATGCTGTGTTAAAGTTGATAAAATTGGTCCACAGGCAAGCAAATCATCTGACTCATGTTTAGGTTTAAGAGGCCTCAGACCAGAAGCACATATTTGCCAGCATCAGCCAGGGCACCATGGTGGTCTAGTGCAGGGATGGAAATTGTTTAATGGCAATGTTCTACGAAGTTGAATGAAAAGGGTACAAAATGATCCCTAGGGGGTTCCTTTTGCAGTGCCCACAGTCTTCTCTCACAGTACTGTTTGCCCAACACAAGCATGTATATCCACAAACAAGCTGAAGCAACTCTAGCAAGAGGAATATGTTTAATCTACTACAAGCTCTCTTCCTTATTCTACCTCAACTCAAAATCTTAGTTGTCCTGTTTCTCTATGTTACAGGCACCCAGAGGCTATCACCTGACTCACGCCATCACTCAGGTATTTTACTCATCTAAATCCTTCCCTCTCCCATTCACTACCCTCCCTCTCCTCTTTTTACTAACGTATTTCTGTTAGTAAAGTGGTCATTAAACTCAGATTAGAATGTTATTAAGTTAACAGATAAAACCTAAGAAATTCCTAATACAGCTATTGTCAATTGTTTCCCCAGATAAAACTCAAAATTAACAGGCAGGAGAATTGACTTCAAAAGTCAGAAATAAAAATGTATAGACTGACCCATCATAATAATAAAAGGCCAAGAGGCCTCACAACCAAAATGACCAAACAACCGGTCACCATGAAGTGCATGGAGCACCTCTCGGTCCCTCCCCCTCAGAGCCATGCTGCCATCAGACTGGCCTCTGCGTACCCGCCACCAACCCCGGTCCACAGGCTCCAGGGGACCAGATCTGGCCTCTGGGTCCCTTCCCTTGGCCTGCAGGCTACAGGGAAACAATGAACGCATAAATAAGTGGAACAGCAAATAGATGTTTTACTTTCTTCTTTCTGCTCTCTATCTAAAAATCAATTTTACAAAAACTTTGCATATATTGAATGGTAATTGTAGTTTGTTGGTTTTTAATGAATAGAGAATTAAAATCATAAAGAGCTGAGAAGAAGTGGATGGGTACTAAATATTAAGACTTAAATCTCTAGATATGTATTTGATATAACACTGAATCATCATGAAAATTTTAATGATTGGCATTTTACAAGTAGTGCAGAGGAAAAGGCGCTGGGAAGAGAATAAAGTGGCAGCAGCCCCATGCGGGAACAAGAAAGAGCAGGAATTTCTGCAGTAGAAATCTAAATCTGAGTGGCTGGAGCTCATGAATGCAGAGCTGAAAACCCAGATGGATGAGCTAAAGCAGGAGTGGCGGCAGCTCCTCCTGATGCTCAGCCAGCATCACCCCACCTGCATTGTCAGGAC
Organism: Lasiurus cinereus; assembly: GCA_011751065.1. NCBI lineage: Eukaryota > Metazoa > Chordata > Mammalia > Chiroptera > Vespertilionidae > Lasiurus > Lasiurus cinereus. Next base: position 17,067,696 of record JAAGEH010000032.1, read on the forward strand.
TGACAGTGTTAAGACTCCTGACTCAGAAAGCAACCCACTGCTGGAGCAGCTGGAGAAGAAGTGATCATGGCTGGAAAGAGGAAGAGGAGATGAGAAGAGGGAGGAGGAGGAGAGTCCCAGAGGGCTCTTCCTTTGCTGCATGAAAAAGTCTTCAATGAGGCTCAGCACAGCCAGCATCGACCAAGCTTTTTTGTGAAACTCATATCAGCCACACCAGGGGAAGAAACCCAGGCTGATGAAACCTAGGGCCAAGCACTGAGACCAAAGTAGTCCTAAGGGTGGGCTGTTCTGCCTAGGGCCAGGCTTGCAGGAGACACGACAGAGGCTCTAGACTGGAGAGATAGATGCTCAGTCAGGCAGCTATGGGCACTTCTCCGGCTTCTCCACCAGGGCACCCACCCAAAGGATCTCCAAGCAGCCAGATTATTATGCGTTCAGAGATCATAATAATCTGGCCACTAAGTGTATATGAAATCATACAATATGTGGACTTTTGTGACTGGCTTCTTTCATAAAGTACATTCATCCACATCATAGCATGTATCAGTGCTTCATTCTTTTATTGTGACTGAGTATTATTCTAATGTATGGACATGCCATATTTTGTTAGGTTGCCAAATGAGTTGTTTCCATTTTTGGCTATCTATAATAATAAAAGCATAATATGCTAATTAGACTGAACAGCAAAACGACCTTCTGGGAATCCTTCCAGATGAAGCCAGGTATGCGAGGGCCAAGACCCTTGCACAAATTTCATGCATTGGGCTTCTAGTTATGAATAATGCTGCTATGGACATTCATGTACATTTTTTGTATGAAGACAGGTGTTTTCATTTCTCATATCTATATATATATATATAAAAGGCTAAGTGACCATCCAACTGTCTGACCAGCTGGTAGGTATTATGCGCACTGACCACCAGGGGGCAGACGCTCAACACAGGAGCTGCTGAGCTGCAATAAGTTGGCAGCAGCAGTTCTCGGGTAATGCATCATGAAACTAAAAAGGAGGGAGCCTGATTCCAGGGTGCATCACCCAAGAACCGCCCTCTCACAATCTGGGACCCTTCAGGGGATATCAGAGAGCCAGTTTCAGCCTGATCCCCGCAGGTCAGGCTGAGGGTCCCCACTTACCAGAGGGAGCCTGCTCACTCCACAGGTTGGCTCCAGGAGTGTCCAGCTCGTTTCACCCAATCTTGACCTTCCAGATACCTTCTAATTAAGGTCCTTTCAATGTGCATGAATCTGTGCACCAGCTCACTAGTATAATGTATATGAGAATAATTGACATTTCACATCATTTAAATATGAAGCTTGAAACTTTATTTCTAAGTTCGAATATCAATTCATGGAGAAAAAAATAAGCAAAAGTTTTTATTTAATGGTATAAACCACATACTTACTCCATACACAAGAATAAGGAAAACATAGGCAGTAAAATATCAGCCATCTCACATAGCAAATGTTTTCACTGATAAAATGCCTGTTGCAATAAAAACAAAGGAAAAAAATAATAAATGAGATTATATCAAACTAAAAAGCTTCTGCACAGCAAAAAACAATGAAAAGGGAAAAATGAAAAGGGAAGCCATTGTATATATCCACTGTACATAAAATACTCCTACAAATCAATGAAAATAAACAACCCAATCAAAAAATGGGCAGCAGACTTAAAAAGACACTTCTCCAAAGCAGACATACAAATGGCCAAGAGACATATGGAAAAATATTTAACGTCACTAATCATCTGAGAGAGGGAAATTAAAACAATGAGGTACCACCTAAACCTGTCAGAATGACTGCCATCAACAAACATGTGGAAGAAAAGGATCCCTAGTGCACTGCTGGTGGGAATGCAGACTAGTACAGCCACTATGGAAATCAGCATGAAGACTCCTCAAAAAGTTAAAAATAAAACTGCTATTTGACCAAGCAATCCCACTTCTAGGAATATAGCCTGAAACATCAATCAGAAAGAATATATGCCCCCCTATGTTCATACCAGCACTAGGTACAATAGCTAAAATCTAGTAACAGCCCAAGCTCCCATCAATAAATAAGTGGACAAAAAAGCTGTGGTACATTTATACCATGGAATACTGTGCAGCTATGAAAGAGAAGGATCTCTTACCCTTTAAGAGAGCATAGAGGAACCTGGAGAGTATTATGCTAAACGAAATAAACCAGTCAGAGAAAAACAAGTACCACATGATCTGACTCATATGTGGAGTATAATGAACAAATTAAACTGATAAACAAAACAGATACAGAGACATAGAAGCATGGAATAAACTGTTGAATCTCAGAGGAAAGGCAGGGATAGGTGAGTAGGTGGATGGAACTTGTATACATATATGTGCACAACTCATGGGCACAGACAATAGTCTGGTGAAGGCCTGGGGTGGAGGTTGGGGGATGGGGCAGGCTAGATGGGATCAATGGGGGTAAACAGAACATATGTAATACTTTCAACAACAAAGACTTAAAAATAAAGTAAAATGAAAAGGTGGCAGGCCAGACAGAAGACAGAGTATGAAGAAAAGTCATCCTATATAATAAAGATGTGATATGCAAATTAGCCATCATGCCCTCGCACAAGATGGCCACCCCATGTGGTCACAAGATGGCCACCCCATGTGGTCACAAGATGGCTGCCACAAGATGACTGGCAGGGGAGGGTAGTTGTGGACAATCAGGCCAGCAGGGGAGGGCAGTTGGGGGGACCAGGCCTATAGGGGAGGGCAGCTGGGGTGACCAGGCCTGCAGGGGAGGGCAGTTGGGGGGGACCAGGCCTGCAAGGGAGGGCAGTTGGGAGGACCAGGCCTACAGGGGAGGGCAGTTGGAATGACCAGGTGGGCAGGGGAGGGCAGTTGGGGGCAATCGGGCTAGAAGGGAAGCAGTGAGGCGTCGATCAAGCTGGCAGGGGAGTGGTTAGGGGGTGATCAGGCTGGCAGGCAGAAACAGTTAGGGGCAATCAGGCAGGCAAGCAGGCAAGTAGTGAGGAGCCAGAAGTTCCATACTGTGAGAGGGATGTTCAACTCCGATTTGGGATCAGGCCTAAACCAACAGCTGGACATCCCCCAAGGGGTCCCTGATTGGAATGAGTGCAGGCTGGGCTGAGGGATACCTCCACTCTTCAGTGCATGAACTTTGTGCAACGGGCCTCTAGTTTTTATGCAATTCCTCCAAATGCAAAAAAAAAAAAATTAAATAGGGTAAAATAATGCTTAAAAAGATACCAAAAGTGAGTAAAATTGCATAAATTTACTGACGCCCTGGCATTACTTTCTTGACCTTGGTCCCATCCAGGACTGTTGCATGGGTGGCCATGCAGGAAGAAAACACACATGTGGGCCTAACCTACCACCTCCCTCTCCCACCTTGAAAATTAACCTGTGGAAAGCACCTTCCTGAACCAAGCTTACATATTTCTTTCTATCCTTGAAAAACTGCAATCATCTATTGAGTGTTCACCATCACCCACCTGCATACAACTCCACAAGAGGTAAAAGCTCCCAAGACAAATGAGCCAGGGAGTATAGGTAAAAGCCACAGATATTGTCTATATTCTAGATTGATTATCTGGTGTTTTTTTGTTTTGTTTTTTTTAAAGACAAAACTTGCACCACTAACCAGATGGGTTAGTGGTGCAAGTTTTACCTCCATGACCAATTAATTCATGCAAGGTCTCTATGAGCCAAGAAGCACTTCACATCAGCCATTCTCCTTGCAAATCTCAGATCCTAAACCTTTCTATTTACTCCTGGCACTTTCCCGAAGATCCCAACTGACAGAATTAGAGGCACCAGACAGAACATAGGTGTGCTTCAAGCCAGATTCCCACATTGCACTGGCTACCTGCCTTGAACCTGGTCCAATGCAAACCCCAGAACTATCCTCTGCTTGGTTCTTCAAAATAGCTGACACAAAATAACTCCACAAACTCCAAATCACACTAAAGCTTCACTTCAATTACAAGCTCGTTGTGGCAATATGCCAAATACAACAAATATTAATGTCCTTAAAATTAGCAAGTGTTGGTTATAATCTCCTATGTAAAAGTGTATTTCTTTTGTGGAAGAATATGTGTGATGTATCTATTCTTAACTTTATATTTACTCAACCTCTAAGGCAGAGGCCTTCACACATTTCACCTGGAGGAAGCACAATTCTTGTGTTCTATAGACCATCACACTATAATACCACACAGCAGAGCACGTTCATCCAGGTCAGCGCAGGCACTGAGAGGAAGAGGGGAGAATTTCAGCCAACCTTAGGAGCAGAGATGGCTGGTCTGAGCTGTGGCTCAACAGATAAGCAGTCATGGGAGGAGCAAGCAAGCATTCCAGGCAAAAGAAACAGAAAATGCCAGAGCAAAGGTAGAAAAATGCAAACAAGTCCAAAGGTGTGGGGTTGGGTAGCCTGGAGAGGGAGAAGCTGCAGTCAGGAGGGATTCCTGCAAGGACAGGCTGTGCTAAGGCACCAGGGCTTTCCTCTAGGCCCTAGAGTCTAGGGAAAGGGGGCACAGAGGTACCTAAGCAGAGAGTATAAGATTTGTATTTTAGAGAGACCAGCCTTTTAAACATATTTTCTTTTTTTTTAATAAAATCTATTTTATTAAACTATTGTTATGCTTGCCTCTATTGTCATTAAAACTCTGAAATAATATAAGTATTTTCCTAAAAGTCTCAATAAGCTTTTAAGTATATAATAACATGTACATATTCACAGAAAAAATCTCAAACCAGACACAAGATTTTTCATAAAACCATGACTTACATGATTTAGTAGTCTATACTCCTCTCTCAGCAAGGGGGGGGGGTGAAGGAAACATTTTCAAAAGTTACTGTCCCTCTGTCCTGGCCCCACTGGAGTGGCTCGGTGGTTGAGCATAGACCTATGAACCAGGAGGTCACCGTTGGATTCCCAGTCTGGGCACATGAGGTTTCAGCTGGATCCCCACTGGGAGCGTGCAGGAGACAGCCAATCAATGATTATCTCTCATCATTGATGTTTCTCCCTCTTTCCTCCTCTCAGAAATCAATAAAAACATATTTGGAAAAGAAAACATTTAAAAAAATAAGTTACTGTCCATTAACTCAAGTTGATTGTTGTTTTTTAAATAGCTCTAAGGTTTCCATGCTTGAGGGACAGATGCAGTGACCCAAAAAAAAAACAAAAACAAAAAAACACCAGATAATCAATCTAGAATATAGACAATATCTGTGGCTTTTACCTATACTCCCTGCCTCATACACACACTGCACACCCAATTTGCACTTCTGATTGTGATGCTGCTGGGACAAATAGGACCGTTTGTCACTTATTCTTTAGCATACTTGGGAAACTTACCCATCAAGTAAAACTGTTTGATGAGTAAAAGCATATTCATGATTCAGATCTAGGACTGAGTTTCACATTCACCATCCGGTTTGGTACTCACCTTGACCCTGCAAGGGAGTGTCCCATTTTAGACATGAGAAAAGTGAAGCTCTGTGGGATTGGTTTGCCCAAGATTAAATGGTGAAAAAACCTATGTCTCCACACCCAATCCAGACAGCAACGAGTTAAGAGGTTCTCACAACTCCCACCCACCTCCCATCCTTTCAGTCCTTCCTTCTCCCTTTATGTTGTTACTGGGCAGTCAGCAGCCAGCAGCAGATGTGAATCCCACACACACCACAGCTCCAGTCCTCTGCCAGAGGACCACTTGTCCACACTGCTGCCCTACTCAAATACCCCAGTTCTTCCCAAACCACCAGACTATATAAAATGCTGTCTTGCCCTGGCATTCAGTCTTCCTCAGCTTGATCCTGATCCACTACCTGACAAGGATGCTCCACAGGAACCAAAAGAGCCCTGAAAGCCTGGCACACCTTTGTTCAGACTGCTTCACATCCTACCAACCCCTCTCTCCTACTTCTCAGAATCAAACAGACACTTTCCACATTCACATCTGGACCCCACTGCAGGCCTACAGAATCAAAACGCCCTGGCCAGGCATGTGCTTTATGAGGTCACTCCATTACCTAGTTAGAGAGCACTGCTCTAAAACAAGGCAAAACTTCCCATGCACTATAACCAATGCAAACCCAGTGCCATTTATGACCACTCCCATCTCTGAATCCAGAAGCAATTACCATCTGTACCACCCTGCTGCCAACTAATGCTAACGCCTACTGTAATTTATAGTTTTCTATAATTGCCCTGACTCCTACATTGTGTGTTTCTTGAGTGCAAGAATTGAGTCTATTTCTTCATAGAGCATGGCATTTCGTACACAGCAGCCTTTTTTAAAACAAGCACAGCGATTTTATTTTTCTCCTAGGTTTGGAAGCATAGCAGGAAAAACGGGAAGCCTCACTCCGTGCCACCCTTGATTCTCTAAGAATTAAGGAGTCCCCAACAAAGCCCTAGCATACCAAACTAAAAACCACTACAGCTGGGGCTCCACTCCCTGTATTCATCGGAAACCAGGGATGAGTCAGATCACGGGCAAGAGTAGAACAGACACATACACAGGCAATCAGTCCTCCAATTGTAAGCCCTTGAGAAAAATCCATGGATGGGGATGAAGAGCCAAAATATTTTCACCAGTCAATGATCATAAGCAAAAACAGTTTTCTTCACTAGACAAAAAATGCTATGACTAAATGTAAGACTTTAAATATCTGCTTATTGAGGATATTTTGGTATTAAGTCACATTACTTCACTGTCAGAAAAATTGATTTGTTTAACCCAAAGAGAAAACAGCTCAAATATAATGCCAAAAACTTAGCCCCCTCCCCCCATCGCCACCACCACCACCACAAAATGCTTACTTCAGAGAAAGCCTCAGTGACTTGAGATCTTTCTTTCTCTGATCCTTCTTTTCCCTTCTTTGGTTTAGTTGGTGTTTATACAAAGCCATAAACATGATCTTCCCACATTTTTCCCTACCAGATGGGAGTTTGTCATGCATGTCATCTAGCAACCTAAACACCACTCTACAGATTCCCAGATTCCCAATTCTTCATACATAATGTATCTTGTTCTATTAAACAATAGGGGTAAGAAATATAAAAAATAAAAGGTGAAACTGGTGTTAATATGTATTGCTTCATACTTATTTTAAATGAGGTGGGAGAAATAAATAGTTTCATTGTAACCATTGTTTAGATCTTCAGGTTCTTGAAACATTTGAGAGTCAAAGAGTCTGATAATCCAATAGCTGAATTTTATATACTACAAAGCCCATTGGAAAATTCACCTTCAAAGTATGAGTTGCACTTAAAGAGCATTTAAATAATTTTGCAAACCCCTGAATCATCTCTGACTCCTCCCTCTCATTTTATCCAACTCCAACACTACCGTCACCCTGAGAATTACCCTTACTTCCTTCTCAATCGGGCAATCTACTTACCTTCAAAACTCAGCTCATATGCCCCTTCTCTTTGAGATGGGTTTCCAGACTCCCTTAAGATAATTGCACTTACTTTTCCACACTCCTAAGTCACTGTGAAATTACCACCGTTACTATTTTTTTAAAGGTCCACCAAAGCCTCCCAACTCCAGTTACCCAACATCAGGCTGCCTCCTTTTCTCCCCACTGCACAACACACCAGTCCACACGACTGGCCTCCTCCCCTTGGACGCTTACGGTCCAATTTCCACAAAGCAGCTAGTGGGTCCCCTAAACATCCAGTACCCAGAACAATGCCTTGAACATACTAGTACAGCAGATGCTTAAAAATTCCTGTGGAATGAATAAATGACTCAAACAACTACATCTGCATCTCCCAGACTATTCAACCAATGTACATTGTACACATAATGAAATACGACTCATTTTAAGCATATAAATTGTTAATCATATAAATAATTTAAGCATGTAAATTACAAGTATGTAAGCAAGAAAATGTGGATTACCTTTCCCTACTCAGGAAAGTAGGCACACCGCAAAGTATATATTAATGTATTTCTTTTTCCTTTCAGGATTCATTTTGTTGGGTGATTACTGCTTTATAAAAGATCATAAACTGTCACTCACAAACAATCCTTTAAAATACTAAATGTGGTATAGAAGGTACTGTTACCCATCACACCACCACCACTTCCCCTCCATTGGCTTTGCAAAATAAACAGGTGCCTACTTTCTGCTAAATTTATTTGATTTTCAGTAAGAGTTCAATTAACTGTAATGAACATTTTAGAACTGTTAAAGTCAACATGTTCATCACTGTGTCAGGTTCTAAAGGTCTCCAACATTGTCTTTAAAAAGTCAAACTTATGCTGTTTTTCCAATATGTACTTAAAAAAAATAATGTAAAAAGGTGTGGGTTTGTTTTTTGGTTTTGGTTTTTTTTTTCCCTTAATTTCAAAGAAAATTAGGGGATGCCACCTGGAGCACCTCATACACACTCAGGCTGACAAAGCTATCATCTCCCTTACCTGCTGCCCCAAATCTCACAGGAGCCATCACTATCAGGAATAAATGGAAAATTTTAAATGTGAATATGCTTTTCATCAAACATTACTACAAAAGAAATATCCTCAGTTGCTTGAGAGAAAACTTCATTGGCTGGCCTCTTGTCAGACACAGCAGATAAAACATTTTAACAAAATGCCTTTTCACTTCTGACACATTGTACAGGAATGCAGTTAAGTGGAAACAATGTTATCATTCCACCAAGAAAAAGGGAAATCTACTCAACTCCGAAATCAGACTTAGGCCCAGCAGCCTCCACACCATATGAAGCTAGTTCCACTCTGTCCACGCTGAGTGAGGCCTTGAAGGAAAACTTTCTATTTCAGACTCGAGAGCCTCCGCAGCTCCCAGCTCCAGAGCCCAGCAGCAGTGCGCAGGAGCTGGCGGAGAGCGCGTCCCTCTCCCGGCCGCCTTCCCGGCCGCGGGCAGGCCGCCCCACCGGCTGCCCGCAGCGCCTCGCCATCCGCGCGGGCGGGGAGGTTCGCTCGTCGCCGCGGTCCTTCTCCGACGGACACCGAGAGTGGAAGCAGCAGACACGCAGCCACTCTCGGGCACAATGCAACTCTTCTCCCCACCAAAAGGAGCCCACCCAGCTACGCCCGAGGCCTGGGGTGGGAAGAGGCCTGGGGCTGGATTTCAACCGCGGCAGGCGGTCGGGGAGAGGCCAGGGTTCGACGCCGCTCCTCCGGCCGCTCGAGGGACGCCGGTCCCCACGCCGATCTCGCGGCCGGACCTCTGGCAAGAGACGCCCGGCGGCCGGCCCGGGGGCGCGAGTCCCGCGCGGCCGCCGAGACCGCGCTCGCGACCCGGCCACGCGGAGAACTTTGCGGCCAGCAGCCCGGGCTGCGGCCGCCGCGAGGCCCGCGCGGCCGCCGCACTTTCCCTTTCCCCGCCTCCCTCGCTCCCTCGCCTCCCTCCTCCTTTTCCCAGGAAGCGCCATATTGATCCCGGCGCCTGCTCAGCCCGCCTCCTGCGCCCCAGCCCCTCACCTTGGCGATGGCCTTGCGGTAGCGGGTCACTGCCTGCTGGATGAGGCTGAAAACTTTCATGTGGCCGTCTCCGCAGGGCACCACGACACGGGTCCTTCCGAAACACACGGTCACTTTCATGCCGCCGGGGCCGGGGCCGGCCCGCGCCCGCGCCCCTCGCTGACGGCGGCCGAGCAGCCCTGGCCGGAGGCTGGAGGCTGGCGAGGCAGGGCCGCTGACGGGCGCGTGGCTGCGGGGCGCGGGCAGGCGACGCCAGGGAGCCGCTGGCTCACATGCCCGGCCTGGCTCCCTCACCTCCGGGGCTCGCCGCGCCTCTCCCCGCGGCGCCCGCGGCTCTGGCCACCTGTTCGGCGTCTCGCGCGCTCGGCGGCGGCGGCGGCGGCGGCCCGGGCTTGGCGGCGCTCGGGCTCGGGCTCCGGCTCGGGCTCGCGCTCCGGGGCGGGGGAGGGGATGGCGGTGCTGGGAGAAAGGGAGGGACTGAGAAAAGGAGGGGCGGAGCCGCGGCACACAACACCGCGCACGTGCGGCGGGAGGCGGCGGCGCCCCGGGAGAGGCGGAGCGCGCCCTGGGACCCCCGCCGCTAGGGCCGGGCTCCGCGTACCCGTGCCCCTCGCCAGCCTGGCGCAAGGCAGGCTGCGCTCGGCCCACCCCAATCCCCCTCCGAGGCGCCCGCTCCGCACCCCCGCGTCGCTCCGGAGCAACCTCCCCCCCTTTCTTTGTCGCTTTTGATCCCCTTTCTTGGACTGGAGGGGTGCGGGTGATTTCGCTTCCAGAGAGAGATTTACTCCTGGTGCCTAGACCTTTGGAAAGGAGCGGTCACCGCCTCCTGGGGAAGGTAGGCACGGCGATGGGCCGGTCGGAACCCACAGCCTGGCAGGGTTTGGCACTGGCTCTCTTGCTGGTCTGCTAGGCCTAGCAGACCTCATTATTCTTGAAAGCAAAAATTAATCGTCTGCCCTGGAGAGAGGCTGGTGAAGCTTTGACTCGATCTGGCCTTTCTCTTGAGGGACACTATTTACCTTCAAGTTTCCTATGTGACTTCGTGATGATCCAACCCACTTCCACAGGTAGACCTTAAACATTAGCAATTCAGATCATTTTATTTCTTAAAATTATGCAATATAAGCATCCCTAACGCACACTTATAACCAAATTTCAGAATGCGGTGGGGGAAATTTGGAAGGGATTCCCCATGATGCTCTGAGAGATGCTCCGAGAGACTTAACGCTGGCGCTGACACTCCCTCCACCCCCTCCCCTTAGCACCACCCCAGCAAAAATGCGACTCTAGTGCCTTGGTGCTGGTGGGACCTGAGACATTTCAAAAGAACGTGGACCAAGTCAAGAAAAGTGACTGACGTTCATCACAGCCTTAGCTGTGATTCCTTAATAACTGGATGCTATTGTGTTTAAAGAATGGCAGCAAAGAATCCGTGGCCCATGTATGTCCCAAACTATAGTCAATTCATGTCTGCCATTTCTAGAATATGTGAAGGTGGTTAACAGCTCCAATGAGCTCAAGTAAAATTTCAGCATTTTGAGCAGGAAGGGCTGGAGACCATCCATCCATTCCACTCCACCTCCCATCTATAATACTTTATAATAATTATAACATTATTATACTTTATAATAATAATTATAATATTATTATACTTTATAATAATAAAAGCATAATATACTAATTAGGCCAGACAGCTAGACAACCTTCCCTATGACATTCCAGACGAAGCTGGGATTATGAGGGCCAAGGCAGCCACTACTTGGTGAGACCTTCACCAAGTAGTGCCCACTCTGGCAAATGTTGCAGATGTGAATATGAAGCCAATAGAACATGATAGGTACCTTGTATTAGGGATAGTGCTGGTCCTCTGAGGAGAAATTCATTTCTGGGACAGAGGAGAGGGAGGGAGGTGGAAGCAGGCCATCTAGAGTAAAATTGTCTAAGAATCACATTGGTAACTTTTAATCCTTTAATAACTGCAGATAAAATTAATTTAATAACATTTAATTTAATCCAATATAGGGTGGCACATAAGTAGGTTTACACTTGTGCTTTTGTGAAACTTTATTCTTGTATTATTAGTTATTATTGTATTATTTTCTATAAGAACAAATATAAACCTACTTTTGTCCAATCCTGCATATCCTGAACACTAGAGGCCCAGTGCACGAATTCATGCACTGGCCTGCAGGGATCGGGCTGAAACCTGCAGTCTAACACCACCGGCAGCTTCTACCTGCCACTCACGCTCATCCTGGTCTCAATGTGCCTGCCAGACGCTCACGGATCGGGAGAGGCTTGTGCTGCCACAGCAGTGCTCGCCAGCCATGAGTCCTGCATCTGGCACCTCCCAAAGGAAGTGGCCTGAGGGATCAGACTAAAACTGGCCCTCCGACATCCTCTGAGGGGTCCTGGATTGCAAGAGGGTGCAGGCCAGGTGGAGGGATCCCACCATTGCCTGATCAGACCAGGGAGGGACAGCAGGATGGCTCCAAGGCATGCCCAGCCCATCTTGCTCAGTCCCAATTGGCTGGACACCAGCAGCAAGCTAACCTACCAGTCAGAGCATCTGCCCCCTGGTGGTCAGTGCATGCCATAGTGAGCAGCTGAGCTGCCTTAGCATATCATTAGCATATTACACTTTGATTTGTTGTTTGGTTGTTCTGCCATTCAGTCTATTTGCATATTACTCTTATTATATAGGATATATTATGGTTCAAGACAGGACATTCACATCAGATGGCTATTGTTGTGTTGGCTGCTCTCGGCTTTGTGTGTGTGTGTGTGTGTGTGTGTGTGTGTGTGGTGGTGGTGGTGGTGGTGTGGTTGTTGTCGTTTTTACAATCTAAGGAAAAAGAGGTCAATATCCTTGACTAAATAGTCAGGTATTGCATGTTTTAAAAACTCTTGCAGCACATCTATTGAAAATCACTGTTCTAGTGGATGAGATTGCTGACTGCTGGAAGCAACATGAACTGCAGAGAAACTTAAAAATATGTATATTGAGCTCCTTGAGGGCAGAGATTGTGTTGTTCACAGCATTTCCCCAGAATGATTCTCACAAGGTCAAACATATAGTTGTTACCCAGTAAGTGATGAGTGAAAGGACATGGAGGGGTAGAGGAAAGATGGCTTCTTGATATCGATGTGAACCATATAATAGTACAACTTTGTTTAGTATACAGTACAAAGATAGAGGGAAATCAGAATTGTACTTAGGCTCAGTAGAGCTTCTCTGTTGTGCAAGATTAAACATAAATCTACAAGCAGTAGTTTTTCGCCCAACCAAGTACTAACCAGGCCCAACCTTGCTTAGCTTCTGAGATCAGATGAAATCAGGCATGTTCAGGGTGGTATGGCCATAGACCAAGCAGTAGTTTTTTCTAATGAAACATGAGCTCATATGATTTCTATGGGTCAGAGTAAAGTCAATAAAAGAAAGGGAAAAAGGAAAGGAAAAGAATGAGAAGAGAGTACCTAATGCTGAAAGCAGTCATCAGACAAGGAGTGACTTGGTTCAAAGCAGGAGTAAATTGTATAGGACAGACTTCCTTAGGCCATCTCCCTTCCCCTACACCCAGCACTTCACCCTAGAAGCTAATATGATCCAATGGCTCCTGATTCAACAGCTGGTGATTACAGGATGGGGTAGGATTTACTTTTATGCCCTAACTGTAAGTATCCAAACCCCTACCTTCAGAATATTCCAGGGTTGCCCTTATCAGTATATCACCTATAGTCACCAAGTGTCCCCACATTCTGTTTCTCCTTTTCCAGTTCCCAGAATTGTCAGGGAGGTATGGCAACACTACCCTGCTGAGAGCCCACTTTTTCAGGATGGAGGCTGACACAGCTGGTGATGTTAAAACTCAACAAATCTTCTGGAGGGTTAAGCAAGCAGCTAAGCCACTTACTCTCCAAATCCTGCAGTGGGGTTCAGAGCATCCAGAGGTGTGGAGAGGTGTTTCCAGAGAATTCTTAATAAATGCCAGTTCTTTCATCTGAATCTTAGAGAGCAAAGTTCAAGGTCAAGTTCCCTAATGAGGCCTAGAGTGCTTACCTTTTAATTTGTTGGAGAAACCGGTGAAATTACTGCTGTTGATGGAATTTCAGTTTCTGAATCAGAATTCTTTGCTGGGTAGAAGACAATTCCTTCAGGGTCTATCAGGAACATAACGTCCTGAATCTTGGTTTTTGTTTGTTTGTTTGTAATTTTTTTGTTTGTTTCTCTAAAACTGAGAAAATGAGGTGATCAATGAAATGATTTTAATAATTTCTTATGAAGTTAAATTCTGTTCACCCAGAGGACATTTAATCTTTGATGATTACAAGAAAAAGGATGAAATGAATTAACATAAAATCTCTCACCGATGATTAGATAAATTTGAACTCTAAAGGACTTCTGGTAAGGGGATATGAATCAGCTTTTAAAGACTATTTAACCAATATAGTTAGAAGTTTCATTCAGTGAAGAAAATAAAGGGGACAATGCATTTTAAAAATTGAAACAATATACTTTTTCTTTACCCTGTCAAGATTAAATGACTGCTATTCTCAAATCCTGAAACAATGAGGATAAGTAAGAGAAAAGCTTTAACTGCCATGATGAGTAGCTCAGTTGGTTGAAGTGTCATCCTAATACTCCAAAAGTTGTAGGTTTGATCACTGGTCAGGACACATACAAAAATCAACCAGTGAGAAAATAAATAAGTGGAAGTACAAATCAATGTTTCTCCCTCTCTCTCTTCCTCTCTCTCAAATCAATCAATACATAAATAATTAAAACAAAAACCTTTAACTGCAGTCAGTGTGGTGGAAGTAAACAAACTATGCAGGACCTTCTCAGAGTGCCTCTTGGCTGAAGGTCTACCTGGGTTACCAGTCTGAGACCATTCCCCACTACCTCTGAGTCCTCTACCCCCAAAGCCAGACCTGCTATGTCAGAAGAAGGTGAGCGGTGGTGAGAGTACTCTCCGATGAAGTCCATTGCATTCTATGTTATGAAACCAGTGCATGTGCAGCACTGCTGATCCTCTGTCTCTGACTTTAAATGGCTCACTCATTTTTACCTCCTCTGTCAAGTTACTCTGTGAAACTGACAGTTCAATTTCAAAAGCTTGCTCTGGTGCTTTGGAATTTCATCTGTGCAGTGTCTAAGCAGAGGCTACAAGCTTATGTCATCTGGTGAGATTTACTGTGGGAACATGATGAAGTAGGACTCAGTCCTAAAGCTAGAACCCACAGAAGCAAGACATCTTTATGCTGACAAAGCAGTCACAGATTTCCATGTCCCCCAGCCCTTGTCTCAAATGGGTGATCTTGTGAGGCAGAGCATGTCTTTCTCTGCTCAGTGCCCTGCAATGCTCTATCACATTCAGAGATAAAAGTGAAGTCCTTAGAATTATTTACTAGTACAAGGGTCTATGTTATCCATTCTTTATCCCCAACCTTTTCTAGTACTCTTCCTGTTCACTCTGCCCCAGAAGCGCTGGTCTCCCTATTGGTCCTTAAAAGGGCTCAGAAGGCACCTTCTTGGGGCCTTGTACTTGCTTTTCCCTCAGACTGAATGCTCTTCACCCCAGTATCTGTTCAACTTCCTCTTTCACTTCCTTGAACCTCTGCCCAATGCCACTTTTGCATTTCCTGACCAGGTAACATAGAAGAACAATTTTTCCCCATAGTACATATCATATGGTAACATTATAGTTACTTGTTTATTAATTAACTAGAGGCCCCGGGCATGAAATTCGTGCATGGGGGCGGGGGGTGTCCCTCAGCCCAGCCTGCACCCTCTCCAATCTGAGACCCTTCGAGAAATGTTCTACTGTCATTTACAGGGATCAGCCCATGGGGGTGTGGCAAGCCTGAGTGAGAGGCTGAGTGCTGTTTTCAGGCTGCCCACACCCCATTCAAGGTGGGGATCCCCACTGGGGTGCCTGGCCAGCCTGGGTGAGGGGCTGATGGCTGTTCGTAGGCTGGCCGCACCCCTCAGTGATCCAAGCTTCCAACCCCTCCTTTTTTGCTTTTCTTTTTTTTTTTTCCCAGCGCCTCCTTGAGCAGAGGCCAGGGCCAGCTGGAAGATCTGGGACTTATTTATCTTCTATAATTGAAACTTTGTAGCCTTGAGCAGAGGCCAGGGCTGGTCAGGGCAGGCAGAAAGCTTGGCTTCCTCCATCACTGGGGGCAACCAAGCCTCCTGCTCACTCCAGCTCTGTGGCCACTGCCATCTTTGTTGGGTTAATTTGCATATTTGCTCCTGATTGGCTGATGGGTGTAGTGGCGTAATGGTAAATTTGCATGTTTCTCTTTTATTAGTGTAGATTGCCTATTTCTTCCAAAACTGTGTAAGCTCCCTGAATAGAGACCTCTGCTACTTTGTTACACACTATGTTTTCTCTGTCTGCAATTGCAATTGTGCTTTGTCTGTAAAGGATGCTCCATACCAATCCTATATAATAAAAGGCTAATATGCAAAAAGACCAAATGACGGAACAACAGAAAAAACGGTTGCTATGACATACGCTGACCACTAGGCAGTGTGTGCACGACATGACAGGTGTTAGCCACTGCAGAATAGTGGAGCAGGTGAGTGGGGGCAGCAGACCAAGGCAGAGTGCTGGGTGCTGTCATTGGGGTGAGCCTTTTGTGGTTTCTGAAAATTCTTTGCTCCTGGGCATGGTGGTCCCACCTGGTACTCACACCTGCTGCCTGCACCCAATGCTGGTCTGGATTGCTTGATGCTGTCAGTGGATGCAAGCACCAGCAGCCAGCTCTAATTGCCCCTAAGGGCTTCTCCACCTCCCCCTGCTCCAAAGGGGCAATTGGGGCAGCATCCACTGCTAGCACTTGTTGACAGCACTGACACCACTCACATCCACTACTGGCATTGACCCCAATCACTCTGTGCTGTTGGTGGGTGGGAGTGGCAAAGGCAGGAGTAGGGCTCCCGGCAGACAGGGTACCTGAGGACTGTGGTGGGAGGGGCCAGGCGGGGGCATGAAGGATGGGCTGAGATCCGCCCGGTGCCCACCACAGCCTCGTGGCCCACAGTTCCTTTCAAGGTGCATGAATTTGTGCACTGGGCCCCTAGTTTTTAAAATAAATTCAGTCACTAATGACTAGCAAGACACTTGTCATTTGGGAATTTTTTCTTTCACCCCATGAATCTGTGGTATCATCTTCTCTTCAAAGCACAGCCTTGTGAGGTAGATGTCATTATAATTTTTAAGTTATTATTATTTTTAAAATAGTAAATGCCATCTGTATGCATGGTTATGTGCTGCTCAGATGTGCCTGTGGTGAGTGAGCCTGCCCTCTCCCTTTCTCTCTGTGAAAAATCAATAAAATAAATTTAAAATTTTTTTTCAAAGTATTTTTAAAATAAAATTCAAGGACTTTATTATATAGACATATTACTGGAAAAATAGGTCACATGTCATACAAAAAGAAGTGGAGTCACACCTGTAAGAATGGCTATCATCGACAAATCAACCAACAAGTGCTGGTGAGGATGTAGAGAAAAGGGAACCCTCATGCACTGCTGGTGGGAATGCAGACCGTTGTAACTACTATTGAAGGCAGTATGGAGTTTCCTCAAAAAACTAAAGGAATAAAGAGTAAGAAACATTGATGAGAGAGAGACATCGATCAGCAGCCTCCTGCACGCCCCCCACTGGGGGTGTGCCCGCAACCAGGATACATGCTCTTGACCGGAATCGAACCCGGGACCCTTCAGTTTGTAGGCCAATGCTCCATCCACTGAGCCAAACCAGTTTCGGCTGAAAAAATTTTTAAATATATTTTTTATTTATTTTTCACAGATAGGAAGGGAAAGGGATAGAGAGTTAGAAACATTAATGAGAGAGAAACATCCATCAGCTGCCCCCTGCACACCCCCTCACTGGGGATGCACCCGCAACCAACGTACATGTCCCTGACTGGAATCAAACCTGGAACCCTTCAGTTCACAGGTTGACACTCTATCCACTGAGCCAAACCGGTTTTGGCAATACCTTGGAATTTTAAGGTTCCTCTTAAGCAGTATGGCTTGATGGTAAGAATCATATAGGATGCTTCTAAATATATGGATTTTGATTCAGTAGATGTAGGGTGGAGCTCTGAAATCTGTATTTTTAACTATAATCTTGATTGATTCTTATCACTAGTTTAAGTCATCAAAGCACTAACTTTGTTGTCCTAAAAATAAAAGGAAATGTCACCATGCGCTGAAGTGATCAAAACTGAAGTGACCAGGGAATGGCCATGTTCTTGCACTTCCATAACTACAGGTTGTGTTCTCTGGCTAGAACATGCTCCTCTGATAAAAATTCCTGCCCTGAGAGTGTGGCTCAGCAGTTGAGCATTGACTCAGGAACCAAGAGGTTGCTGGTTTGATTCCTGGTCAGGGCACATGCCTGGGTTGTAGGATCACTTCCCCGAGGGAGCATGCAGCAGATAGCCAATCCATGGTGTTCCTCTCTCATCAATGTTTCTATCTCTGTATCTCTACCTTTTTCTCTCTCTTGAAATCAGTAAAAAAATATTTTTAAAAAATACCTATTTATTTTCTAATATGACCTCTTTTGTGAAGCTATCATCAAAATCCCATAGCCAGGACACCTCCCACTTCTGGGTTCCTATTACATTTTGCATACAATTCTATCATTCATTCAAACAATGTTTTTTGCATGTCTACTATGTGTCTAGTAGGCCCTGAGGATATAGCCATGAACAAAATGAAAACACACTTCTCCCCTTACTCAACTAATATTCTAGTATCTCAAAGTGGACTCTTAGAATGAGAATTAGTTTACAGCAATGTTTCTCCAAGTGGAGTCTCTGGATCAGCAGCATAAGCCTCACCAGGAACTTAGAAACTCAGACTTTCAGGTCCTATTCCTAACCTACAAAATCAGAAAGTCTGGGGAAGGCAGCCATCTGTTTTTTAAGAAGCCCTCCTACTGATTATGATGCACATGGAAATTTGAGAAGCACTAGTTAATCAGTCTGTCTGTCTCCTAGGACTTCTAGAGCATTACAAATCCTACTCACCATTAGCCCCTAGAGAACAGCACAGAAAAAATTCTTTTGTGTGTTGAATAAATTATGTAATGGATAATTGAATTTAGAACCAGGTTAGGGTGTTATGGGGCCCATAGTACTGAAGAACTAATCCAAAGTAACATCTAAAACAAGTTAAAATTAATGTCAAGATGTAGAATAAAGAATCTCAAAAGTTTCAAAATGAACATTTAATACCACCTGAGAGATGACTCTAAAAAAAGCGAGTGAGGACCTCCTTGCTTAGGACATGCCAGAGGCTGTTGGATCTCTGTGTGTACATGCATTTGCAACTACCCTATGCTGCCCTGGGTCCTTGCTCAGCTCTCCAACAGTGTGGAGCCTCCTTTCCCTGCATCCTGAGGATGGTTTCCAAGTCATCCAACAGGAGGCAAGGCCACAGGAGCCTTTTGTGAAACACAAAGGACCAGATAAGCCCAACAAAGTGGAGGATTCTTGAAAGTCAGTGGCTGGAGGTAAAGAGTGAAAGGTGTGTTAGGGCACCAAATTATGGCTGGCCTTTCATGTCAAACTTTCTCTTTAATTCAGTAGACAGTAAAGAGTATGAAGGATTTGGAGTATAAGAATGGGATCGTGAAAGTGTCTGGTAGAGAAAGGAGGCAGATCATCTGGGTTGGTTTCCCTGCCTCATCATCCTGACAATCAGTAACAAGGAGTGATTGCAGTGAGGGGTTGAGAAGCCATCCATCCCTGAATGATGAACACCTCCCCTCTGCAGGGCTGCCCACCAATCGGGCTCACCAGCTCACCATGCTGCCCGCTTTGACACAATCACTTGAGGTCATTGCCTCTAGACATAACCACAGGGTCCACACTGTACTGCTGCAGCTCACCTCTCCCAATTCTGATGTTCCCCAACCTCTACAGTGAGCTGGCTCACTCACCTCCCTTACCCTTAGCTAGAGATGTGGCAGCCATGCTTTCTCCCAGGTCCCTCCGAAATGTTCCCATGAGTTGCCCAGACTCAGAAGTAACTTGGGGGTGGGGGAAAAGAGGGTAGGCCACAGCATGAAGCCAGCTCCTTTTTCCAGAGTAAAATGATACTGAGGCTGCCTCTTCTCTCCTTCAGCATAACTGAATCCCAGCCCAAGGTCTAGGTACTTTGGTCATCTCCTTCCCTCTCCTGATATTTAGCATTCCTGTCCCCACTTCTGCACAACCTATTTCACATGTTCCAAAGGTGTCCTTGTAGATCTTTGAGTCTTTTGTGAAAATTTTATTAAACTCATTCAAATTTTATTGGGAAGTTAAAATTTTGCCAAGCACTGTGCTAAATAATGGTCATAAGGTGAGATGTAATCTTTGTCTCAAGATGTTCTTTTCTTGGTTGTGGGAATAGTTGCAGAGAGTGTGTAAATATGCCATCATAATGCAGTGTTCAAGTCCCACAGGAAAAAGGGCTAGAAACCTCTGTGGTCAGAGAAAGCTTTCAGAAAAAAAAAGGTAATTTTTAAAAATCGATGATCATCAGCAAGTCACTGAATCATGTGTGGAGGATCCAATCCATGGAAATGAATTTTTTTTTCTCTTAGTGGATAATATATATATTTTTAAATACATTTTATTGATTTTTTACAGAGAGGAAGGGAGAGGGATAGAAAGTCAGAAACATCAATAAGAGAGAGACATTGATCAGCCGCCTCCTGCACGCCCCACACTGGAGTATGTGCCCACAACCAAGGTACATACCCCCAACCGGAATTGAACCTGGGACCTTTCAGTCCGCAGGCCGACGCTCTATCCAATGAGCCAAACTGGTCTCGGCGTCTTAGTGGATAATGTATTTTTTTAAATTAAATCTTTATTATTCAGATTATTACATTTGTTTCTCTTTTTTCCCCTCCATAGCACCCCTCCACCAAGCTCCCACCCTCCTCTCCCTCCCATTGATCTCATCCATAGGTGTATGATTTTTGTCCAGTCTCTCCCTGTACACCCCTCACCCCTTCCCCCCCTGAGAATTATCAGTCCACTCCCTTTCAATGCTCCTGATTCTAGTATATTCACCAGTTTATTCTGTTGATCAAATTTTTAATTCACTTAATTTTTAGATTCACTTGTTGATAGATATGTATTTGTTGTTCATAATTTTTTGGCTTTTACCTTTTGCTTCTTCCTCTTCTAAAAGAGTACCTTTCAGCATTTCATATAATACTGGTTTGAAGTTGATGAATTCCTTTAGCTTTTTCTTCTCTGTGAAGCTCTTTATCTGTCCTTCAATTCTGAATGTTAGCTTTGCTGGATAGATTATTCTTGGTTGTAGGTTCTTGCTATTCATCACGTTGAATATTTCTTGCCACTCCTGTCTGGCCTGCATCGTTTCTGTTGAGAAATCAGCTGACAGTCGTATGGGTGCTCCCTTGTAGGTAATGAACTGTTTTTCTCTTGCTGCTTTTAATATTCTCTCTTTGTCTTTTGCTCTTGGTATTTTAATTATGATGTGTCTTGGTGTGGTCCTCTTTGTATTCCTTTATATGGGGTTCTGTGTGCTTCCTGGACTTGTAAGTCTATTTCTTTCACCAGATGTTGGAAGTTTTCAGTAATTATTTCTTTAAATAGGTTTTCAGTATCTTGCTCTCTCTCTTCTGGCACTCCCACAATTCTGATGTTGGTACGCTTGAAGCTGTCCCAGAGGCTCCTTACATTATCTTCACATTTTGGGATTCTTTTCTCTTCTTGCTTTTCCAGTTGAGTGTTTTTTGCTTCTTTATATTTCAAATTTTTGACTTGATTCTTGCCTTTCTCTAGTCTGCTGTTAGGACTCTGTATAATATTTTTTATTTCAGTCAGTGTATGTTTAATTTCTAGTTGGTCCTTTTTCATCTCTAGTTGGACCTTTTTTATCTCTAGTTGGATCTTTTGCATCTCTAGTTGGTCCTTTTTCATCTCCTCTTGGCTCTCACTAACTTTATCCAACTTCTCTAGCATATTCTTGAAAAACCTTATAAGTGTGGTTTTGAACTCTATATCCATTCGTTTCTTTTCCTCCATTTCTTTTGTTTGTGGTCCCTTCCCTTGTCTTGGCATTTTCACTATGCCGGGGACACTTCTGTGTTGAATTCATCCTTATGATACCAGACTTGCAAAACCGAAGAAGCCTCTGTTGAGCTTGGGAGGGGTGGAGTCTCAGGGTTTAAGGGACCGCCTTGCCTTCCAGTCAGCCCCGCCCTCCATGGCCCCTGAGTCTCTCGTGACTGGGTAATCGCTGGAGCGGTCCTTGTGCAGCGCGTGCGACCTCAGTGCCTCTAACCGCTGCCTTTCCAGCTCCCCTGTGCACCAGGACCACAGGAGTCTAAGTCTCCAGGGTTTCACCTGAAACAGGGGCTTAGTGGAGTCAGAAGTGGCACAATTGGGAGGGTCTGTCTCCCGTCCACTCACGAAAGCCAGCGGCACAATCAGCAATCTGTCCTCCACGCAGTGCCATGCACGCCACCACCAGTCCTCTGATCTTTTGCGACTCCCCTAAATTTCCGTGCACCTGTCCCTTTTCACAGTTCAAACTCTCCCCATATGAGTTTCGGCTGGATATGGGGTTTAGTGTCGTAAGAGAAGGGGTTCAATGCCATTGGGAGTCTCTGTCCCCCCCCCCAGAGAAAGCCAGCCAGGTACTCCGGCACCCGCTCTCTCAGCACGCGCATCTGCGTACCTCAGCTTTTTGCAGCTCCTCTGGGTCTCTGTGAGTCCCTCTCCTTCCCTCTAGCTGTAGAACTTCCACTCAGCCAGCTTTCCTGTGGTTCTGGATGATGTCCGTTCTGTCTTTTAGTTGTAGTTTTCAAATTGTTGTGCGAGGCAGCAGTGTAGGTGTTTACCTATGCCGCCATCTTGTATTTTTTAAATTAAATCTTTATTATTCAGATTATTACATTTGTTTCTCTTTTTTCCCCTCCATAGCTCCCCTCCACCCAACTTCCACCCTTCCCTCTACCCTTACCTCCCTCCTGTTGACTTCATCCATAGGTGTATGATTTTTGTCTAGTCTCTCCCTGTACACCCCTCACCCCTTCATGGAAATGAATTATTGACAGAGTTGTGAGTTCCTATGAAAGAAAAGCAAAAATGGCTTAAAAATGACCAATTTTGGAAAAAAGTGGAGTTTAAGCCTGTACTACTAAAAAATGATGGGGTCATTGATAGGTTTGGAATTAAGCCGGAATGTTAGTTAGAAGGTGAGGGCAAAGGTAAGGTGTTAAACACATTGAGATTCCAACATTCACAGAGGGAAGTGAAATATGGTTCAGAAGAGTGTTATCAATGTGGCTGTGGTAACATGACTTCGTTATGTCATGTCCACGAGGACACCATGTACAGTCTATTGGCAGTAGACCAGGTTCCTGACAACTAAATATGGAATAAAAATGTAAATAGTTACTGTATTTTCACAATACTTTGTGTTGTGAAATTGGAAGAATATGGGACTTACAGGCAGAAAACTTGAATATGAGCCTTCACTAGCAGTGTCATTGATCAAGTGATGTAACGACAGTTATGACACTCTGTTTCTACACTTACACAATGTGAATGATTAAAATGCATAACTCTAGGGTTGCTGTAACAATCAAATGAGATCATTAAAATGAAACTGTTTTGTAAAATGCAATGCATTCTGTAATGATTGCTATTTTGTTTTTCACCTTGCTCTCTTTCTCATCAATAATATTTTGTTCATAGCAATGAGTTCTTTCCCATGATATTTTAGGAGGACACACTTATCATCATGGTTTTTTATTATAAAAGTAACTATATTTTGCTTCCATAACAAAAACATAATGGAAATAGATAAGAGAAAAGGTGAATGCCTCCCCTTCCCTGCTTCCAGAGATAACTAATGTTTGGCGCACCCTCTTTCTGGACATCTTACCTTGTTTATGAAAGTAGTCTTCTCATGAAGCACAACAAAGTAATGTAAAACAAACTCCACTGCGTTTTCTTTCTCTCTACCCTTTAAAGTTTATTCAGTATGGCCCTAGTCAGTTTGTCTCAATGGATACAGCATTGGCCTGAGGACTAAAGGGTCCATGGTTTAATTCAGATCAAGGGCATGTACCTCAGTTGTAGGCTTGATCCTTGAACCCCATCAAGGCTCATATAGGAGGCAACCAACTGATGTATCTCTCTCATGTTGATGTTTCTCTCTCTTTCTCCCCCACCCTCTTTCTCTGTGTGTCTCTGTCTCTCTGTCTCTCTCTCTCCATCCCTTCCACTCTCTCTAAAAAATCAATAGAAAAATTATCCTCAGGTGAAGATTAACATAAACAGACACAAAAAGTTTATTTAGCATGGAAATTTTCCCTGCCACTAGCTGAAAACTTGGCAGACTCCTCAATTTTCTTGCTCAGTTTTTAGGTTTTAAACTATCATGCAATCACAAAATACAGTACCAAATCATAAAATTGATATCTAGCCCAATTTTATTCATTGATTCAGCCTTTGTTCAAAAGAGCTTTTTCCATTCTTGAAAGTAATGTGATATGGGTTTCTTTCTCTTTTCTCCTCTTCCCCACTTGCTCACTTTGTAAAGTCAAGAGATTGGGGAAGAAAGGTGAGGGGACAGACAGACCTTCTTACTTGGCTAACTGGCATTCTCTAGGCAGACAAATGCTTAGTCAACACTAACTCTCCAGTGTACCTCTGAGGCACTCAGGCTTGGGTAGTGACTCTTCTCCAAATGGCTATCCTCACTTCTTTCCTCAGGTCTCTCACAGATGGAGCCCCTCTCCCTCTCCTGCATTCCTTTTGGAATTAAAGTGGACTTTAAGTGGCTGCAACCTGGCTCTCTCTCCCTTTTAAGCCAGGATCTGCAAGAAATCATCATCAATTCCAGGTCCATAAACACAATTGATGGAAACATAGTTACTTTTCAAATGGAGCTTCCATTTTCTCTGCCTTGACACAATCCCCTTCTGCTTCCTCAGGTGTGAATGGGGCACCAATGTGAGGCAGCCTCTATTCGCAGCAGCACAAAACAAGCTTTGTGTTGTAGATACCCATCTTCTCTGACTTTAGAAGGACCTGACACTTTCCCACTCTTGGCCTGCGGTAGCAGAACTCTTCAAATAGATTTCCTTGCAAAACCCTCTATTCTCCACTTTCTTATAGTCTCAAAAATGGGTAAGAGGATCCCAGAACCAGTTTGCAGTATTTACTTTGAAAATTTCTCCAGAGTGGCCTGTGTCCATTTGGTGTCTGATATCTTTCATCCCTGGACAATTTGGTAGAAACTTCAATTTTAATGTTCTGTTCCATAAATTACTATATAAATAAATATAAATAATCTATACAAAATATTTTCAAATTATGGATACAGTTTTGCATTTTTTTTAAATTACTATATCTTGGACATCTCTTCATGTCAGTACTAATAGATTCACCTCATTACCACAGATTGTTATAGTCTAGATAGCATATAACCTATAGATATTGTGGTTTAAGACAGTACTTCTGAACCAGAATACTTATCTAACCTAGATTTTGTTAGTAATGTGGCTAACACTGAAGCAGGGGGGAAGCTGTATTATGGAGAAATATGGAACAGCAAAAGACCTGAATGGGGTTATGTGGAAAAGCAAAAGCAAATACTTTAAATTATTCTAATTCTTTACTCCCTTTTTTTTCTTTCCTTCTACTCCAAGATTTCAAACAAGGATGGGCAAATTTTTTTAACCTAACTCCCAAATTACATAGCTTAGGGAAGCAAAACAAACAAAAAATAGGCCAATAATGCACCATGCATGACCAGTATAACATCTTTCTATTAAAGGTTCATGTCTATTTTGCCATGAAGCTCATCAAAGTCATATTCATTTAACTATCTGTGGCCTAAGATGTAAACATCTGGTGCAGATGTACACAGAGTGGAATTGCAAGTAGGAGAGTTTTCATAGAAACAATGCTGGAGAATGGCTCTTGTCATAGGCAGAACTGTGCCCATGGAGAACCTGCTTAAAACTGAAGAAAGATTCTGCAAAGGTAATGCAAGGTAACTGCTTCAAATAAGAGTGATTTGCTCATCAAAAGATGAAGAAAGGCTCTTGGGAAACTAATGAAGCTAGATTTCACCTTGAATTATGAAGCTCCTGATTTCATCTTAAGTTATGATTGAAAGTGTTGCTGGATATAGTATTCTTGGATTCAGACCTTTGCCTTGCATGACTTTGTATATTTCATTCTATTCCCTTTTGGCCTGATGTGTTTCTTTTCTTTTTTCTTTTTTTTAATATATTTTTATTGATTTTTTACAGAGAGGAAGGGAGAGGGAAAGAAAGTCAGAAACATCGATGAGAGAGAGACATCAATGAGCTGCTTCCTGCACACCCCCTACTGGAGTTGTGCCCGCAAGCAAGGTACATGCCCCCAACCGGAATCGAACCTGGGACCTTTCAGTCCACAGGCAGATGCTCTATCCACTGAGCCAAACCGGTCTCTGCCTAATGTGTTTCTGTTGAGAAATCATTTGATAGCCTGATAGGAGATCCCTTGTAGATAACTTTCTGTCTCTCTCTGGCAGCCTTTAAGATTTTTACTTTGTTGTTGGTGTTTGCCAATTTAATTATAATGTGTCTTAGTGCAATTCTTTTTGGGTTCATCTTGTTTGGGACTCTGTGAGCTTCTTGTACTTATGTGAGTTTTTTCTTCCTAATATCAGGGAAGTTTTCTGTCATTATTTCTTCTAACAGGTTTTCTATTCCTTGCTCAGTTTCCTCTCCTCTTGCACTCCTATTATGTGGATGTTGTTTCATTTCATTTTGTCCCAGAGTTCTCTTAGGCTCTACTGTTTTTTAAGTTTTTTATTTTCCAGTTGCTGCTCTGCTTGGGTACATTTTCCAACCTTGTCTTCTAGCTCACTAATGTGGTCCTCCACTTCTTATAGTCTACTGTTCATACTTTTTATTGTGTTCTTTATTGCAGCAATGTCATTCTTCATTTCTCCTTGGTTCTTCTTCATTTCCTCTTGTTTTTGAATTTGTCTTCCATCCTTTTCAGTGTCCTTATGACCATAGCTCTGAATTTTTTCTCTGACAAGTTGCTTGCATCTATTTCATTTATTTCCTTTTCTGGTGATTCCTCCTTTTCTTTCATACCAGGGCTGTTTCTTTGTCTCCACATTTTTGCTCCTCTCTGGATGTCTAGTTATGGTGCTCACTCTCTATCATGTTGATGTAAGGGCACAAAAACAGCATGGCAAGACATAACACAGAGGGCACAAAACACTAATCTACTCATGATGCCAATAATCCCAAATAAATGTTACCACCAGAGGAAAAAAATTAGGGGAGAGAAAAGAGTGTAAAAATTATATTGAGAAAAGTAAAAAAGGTAAGAGAAAGGAAAGAAGAAAAAAGAAGGGTGGGAAATATATATATATATGGGGAGGAAACTCCAAGAAACCAACAACTAATCCAAAAACTGCAAACAACACTCAGAAAAGGAGATTAAGCTGAATCTGAAGAGGCAGAGCTTATTTCCAGAAGGTAAGGTCAAGGAATTGAATGAATGCAGAAATGGCCACAATTCTGTATGGAGAAGGTAGAAAAAAAATGAGTGTATAAGAAAAGGAAAAAAAAACACAAAAAATTGAAAAGTATATATATATATATATGTGTGTGTGTGTGTGTTTATATATATATATAGAAAAAATTTTCCTTTTCTTTAATCTATGTATTTATCTATTTTTGAAAAAGGAGAATAGAGAGTAGATAGGTCTGGGTTGGTTATTGAAACTAATTAAGCTATTAGTAGAAGAAGATAAAAATCAAGGAGAGGAAAAACAGCATAAAAAAGAACAGAAAAAAACAAACTAAAAAACAATCAAACAGCAAGCCAGAAGAAAGAAAAAATTGGCTAGTGAAGAAAGAGAAAAGAGAAGTGTTCATGGACTTGGAGCTGGAAGAGAGGAGATTAGATATATGAGTAAGATCAATTCTTAACAGGGAGTAAAAAGAAAGGGTAGAGAAAAACTAAAGCAGTAAAAGGGTAAGAGAAACAGGATGAAAAAGGGAAAAAGTGAGGAAGAAAGTGTTGGCATAAAGGAAAAATTAAAATAGAGTAAAATAATGCTAAAATAAAAATAGAATGTAGACTACTAATCCAAAAAAATAAAATAAAGAAAAAATAAAACAAAACTTTAAAAATGGTAAAATAATAATATCATATTTTGCAGCATATAAAATGACTAGGTGTATAAGACGGCCCCCAACTTTTTAGTTAAAATATAGAGTTTGGGATATACTCACCATATAAGACTCCCCCTCTTCCAAT
The DNA here is from genome assembly GCA_011751065.1 of Lasiurus cinereus. Lineage (NCBI taxonomy): Eukaryota > Metazoa > Chordata > Mammalia > Chiroptera > Vespertilionidae > Lasiurus > Lasiurus cinereus. Next base: position 17,095,489 of record JAAGEH010000032.1, read on the forward strand.
GCACACCAAATAAAAATTAAAAAAACATCAGATTTGATTTCAATATGGTAATTTTAATTCAAATGCTTATGACATGCAGGTACTTAGCAGGAAAACTGTCACTTATAAACATAAGGCTGTTTGTCATCAAACATGTAAACATAAAACAGTGCAAGTGGATTAAACTTTTCCTAATTCACTCTAAAGCTGAAAGGAAGGATAAGACAATAAACCAATGGGAGCTGCCATGCTGTTTATTTTCTAAGCTGTCAACAAAAATGGAACTGATGATGATAGGAGGAAGATAACAAACAATAGAGAGAGAGCAAGTGCCGGGCAAGTCCCTGGTGAGTTAGCAACGCCCATCATAACTACAAGCTACGTATTTTTACAGGTTTTGCTGGCATGACAGTTTCCCTTTAAAAGCCTTCAAAATCCTCCTATTCATCATCTGATATCATAAGTACATCAATGACATCTTGTGATACATTTGTAAGGCCGTCATCATATGGATCAAATTCCGTATCAGATGGTGTAGTCCCAGCTTCGGCTTCCTTTTCATCTTGCCACAAGTAGTCATCCTCCATACCATCTAATGAATTTGATATGCCACACTTCTTGAAAGACTTGATTACTGTCTCTGCATTAATATCATTCCAGGCTTTTATGACAAACTTGCACAAAATATCCAACTGTGGAGCACGCCTGTTTTCTCCTTTTGTGAATGACTTTTCGATTCTAACCATCCATTCACTCCACTGTTCTCGAATATGATCTTTAAATGGCTTGTTTAGGCACACATCCAGTGGCTGTACCAACAATGTCAATCCTGCAGAAATAACTGCCGCAACTGTGTTTAATCTTGCAAGCCTTTGCTTAGTGCTGGAAGTTAAATGAGCCCTGAACATATTCCACACCAGTAGACTACTACATTTTTAAATAAGTCCACCTGTTCGCCTGCTCCATACATTATCAAGCCATAGCTTTACCCCTTCTTCATCCACCCAGCCTTTTTCATTCACATGTACAAAACAACCAACAGGGAACTTGAGTTTTGGCATTGTTTTTCTTTTAAAAATAATCATTGGTCTCAGTTTGGCACCATCAGCTGTGCATCCTAGTACCACTGTAAAATTGGACTTCTCATGTCCTGTTGTTTTAATTAAAATTGTTTTTTCACCTTTTTGATGGACAACTTTATTTCCAACCATATCAAAATTCATTGAAGTTTCATCCATATTTCTAATACTACTTAACGCATAGCCATGTTTAGTGTGCTGTTGTATTACATATCGAAGGAAACTGTGTACTTTGCTATCAAGATCTGCAGGTAATTTTTGTGCGGTTTTCATCTTTTGCCTCAGTACCATATTATGCTTTCCCATGAATCTAGTACATCAGGATACAGTGGCCTTAAATCTGTTGCTGTAATCTGGGTTATATTTGGCTCACTGAAGTGCAAACAAATGTATTTTATTTCATGTCACTACATAACCGCTTGGTGATGCTCATTCACCTTGTCTGCTACATGTTTTTCGAGTTCTGGACAATGTGGGGTACCTCTTCTTAATGCACACTTACTCCTTGGCACAGTCTTTAATGCTTTTTCATTTGCTTTCCAGTCCTGAACCATCTTTTCTGTTACTCCATATTGTCTTGCAGCAGAACAGTTATTATGTTCCATGGCAAAGTTTACAACTTTAAGTTTGAAACTGACTTCATATTTCTTTCTTCTTGCTGGTGGAGCCATGATGGGGTTTTGACTGTTGGACATTTTTATACTGTACTATATATACTGATGCTATACTGTATGAACAGGTACAGATACTGGTGCTGTACTATATGTGGTATTCAGTAAACAACAACCAGCCAATCATGGCAAGCGATGTACCTTACTGGTGATTGGGTGGTTGTTGTTTACAAAGTCTGCTTGGATTGGTCAGCTCTCCTGCCTGCTCAGCCCTCCCTGTCTCCAAGACTATCAGAGTGGTAGCACAAACACGCCTCTTTCACCCGTCTGGCCCGCCCTTGTATCCTATTACCTCCTTCTCTGCCTCTCAGATCTCACACATGGGCGCCTGCACTGCTTCACTGCAGTCCTCAGGAGTGAGATCTGGGAGGCAGAGAAGGAGGTTCGGTAATAGGATACAAGGGAGGGCTAGACGGGTAAAAGAGGCATGTTTTTCTAGGCACAGTGCCGCTCTATCTTTTTTTTCCATACCCCGGGCGTCCTGGATGCCTGCAGCTTGCTCTGCCCTTCACTTACACCTTTCCCGTGAGGCGTCCTCTTTACCTCATCATTGGGACTACGTTAAGTCATTTCTTTCCACGAATCCTGGTGAGTGAATTTTCTTCTCCATACTTGAACAGTGCCACCCTTGCTGCTTTCATATGGTCACCGCATACAGCGGGGATGCAGCCACGGCCGTTTTTGAGCTTCCCCCACCATATGCGGCAACCGCAGATCTCTAGTCTGGCTTGGAAGTTTCAGCCCCTGCCCTATAAGACGACACCCGGTGTATAAGATAACCCCTGACTTTTGAGAAGATTTTCCTGCATTAAAAAGTTGTCTTATATGCCAGAAAATATGGTAATTATCCTATATAATAAAAGCCTAATATGCAAATCAACTGAATGGTGAAACAACCAGTCACTATGACACACACTGACCACCAGGGGGCAGACTCTCAATGCAAGAGATGCCCCCTGATGATTAGTGTGTTCCTACAGTGGTAAGGAGTGAGGGATCCCAGACTGTGAGAGTCTTAGACTGCGAGAGGGTGCAGGCCAGGCTGAGCACCCCCCCACACACACACACACCACCCAGTGCATGAATCTCATGCACTGGGCTTCTAGTTATAAATAAAAATCTATGATAATAAAAGCATAATATGCTAATTAGACCAGATGTCCTTCCAGATGATGCTGGGGCTGTGAGGGAAGCCTGGGTTCCAGGTGCCTGCTGGTGATCTAAGGGATGCCCGGGTCCCAGGTGCCAGAGGGAAGCTGGTGCTGGCAGCCAGGGGAAGGAAAGCCTATTCTTGCACAAATTTCATGCATCAGGCCTCTAGTATAATAATAAAAAAGTCAGAAAAAAATACTAAGTTCCATAAGTAAAAGATAAAAAAATTAAAAAGTGAAGTAGTGAAATTCGTTTGCTTCAGCAGAGCTTCAGTAACCCATGGGGCCTGGTTTAAGACCCTTCTCTACTGTTCTGCCTGGCATGTCTGTTTCCTATCAGGTAGTGAGCACAGTGTTGAAGTTTCCTGCAGTATAACGCTCCTCTGTATCATAACCTTGGTTTCAAGCAGGCTGAATCACTCTGCTCACTTTGTTTCTCTGCCTGCCTTCAGTTGTATTTACACAAGTGTCTATTTCTGACACAGCCCCTGGATGGTAATGTTACTGGGACCAAATGGCCCTTCAATCCAGGCTTCCAGGGTTCCTTAGGGGTGTTTAAACTCTTCCTTTCTCTGTCACACTCAACACTGGGTTTGAGGGACAGACTTTCCCAAAGCTGGTTTCCCTTTGTGCTCATTTCTCCCTATTCTGCTCCCAAATTTCCACAAAAACCACTTCCCCTGCATTATCAGTGAGTATTTTTAATTGGAAGATCCTAGGTACTGGCTTAGCAAGCAAAAGCAAGGAAGTCAAAACGACAAAGCAACCATGCCACCTCGCATCTTTCTCTACCTCCCCTCTGCCCCCAGCACTGTCTGAGAACTTCAGGCTGTCTCTCTGGGCACAGTCTCCCACAGCTCTGGGCTTAGATCTAGAGTCCTCTGCTGTCAGAAGCCCTATGGATCCCCTTTGAGGCTACACTGATCCCAAAGACCATGGATTTGGTGCAGCACAGTCTCCCTCTGAGACTCTAGTCCTGGCTGTGTGCATTTCTCCCTCCAGTCCAGATCCCAGATCCCAACTTTCTCCAGGCAATCTCTGACCTTTCCATCTATAGATTGCCTCACCAGCTGTGTTTAATTTGCCAATTCCAGGTGGATGTTATTTGATTCAGCTGTTTCTTCTGTCTGTTCTATGAGAATGTGCAGGACTTGTTCACGTATTTGGCTGTCACTTTGTCTCCCTCAGACAAACATTTTAGGTGCCCTCAGCTGCGAAGGCTAGAGTTTTGGTATTTGTGAGTTCAAAGCTGAGTCAGCTGATCCCTGGGTGTTGTGGCTGTAGGGTCCTGGGACATATCTAGGTTCTCCCTGGGTGAAGGTCCCTATGCCTATTTTTAATTGGATTGCTTATATTCTTTTTGTTGAGTTATATGAGTACATTATATATTTTAGATGTATCATTGGCAAATATGTTCTCCCATTCAGTGGGTTCCCTTTTCAATTTGATGGTGGATTCTTTTGCTGTGCAGAGGTTTATTGTTTGTTTGTTTGTTTTGATTAAGTTCCATTTGTTTACTATCTCCTTATTTTCCTTTGCCTAGAAGATGTATTCATAAACATATTGCTATGTTACATGAGATGTCTGAGATTTTACTGCCTATGTTTCCTTCTAAGATTTTTATGGTTTTGTGCCTTGTATTTAAGTCTTTCATCCACCTTGGGTTTATTTTGTGTATAGTGTAAGTTGGTGGTCTAGTTTTATCTTTTTGCATGTATCTACCCAATTTTCCCCAGCACCATTTGTTGAAGAGACTGTCTTTACTTGATTGTATGTTCTTACCTTCTTTGTCAAACATTAATTAACCATAATGTGTGAGTCCATTTCTGGAGTCTCTGTTCTTATCCACTGGCCTATATGTCTGTTCTTGTGTCAGTACCAAGCTGTTTTGGTTATAATGGCTTTGTAGTATAGTTTTATATCCAGTATTCTGATCCCTCCTACTTTGTTTTCCTTTCTCAAGATTGCTGCAGCTATTTGGGATCTTTTATGGTTCCATATAACTTTTTGGAGTATTTGTTCTAACTCTGTGAAGTATGCCATTGGTATTTTAATAGGAGTTGCATTGAATTGTGTAGCTCGCTTTAGGTAGTGTAGACATTTTAATGATTTAATTCTTCCAAACCCTGAACATTGTATATACTTCCATTTGTTTGTATCTTTCTCTTTTTGTTTCAATGTCCTATGGTTTTCGAAGTGCAGGTCTTTTACCTCCATAGTTAAATTTATTCCTAGGTATCTTATTTTATTTCTTTGTTGAAATGGTAAATGGGATTGCTTTTCTGAGAGTTCACTATTAATGTATAAAAATGCCATGGATTTGTGGATGTTTATTTGTATCCTGTTACATTGCCGAATTCATTTACTAAGTCTAGTAGTTTCTGGGTGGGGTCTTTAGGGTTTTCTATGTACAATATCATGTCATCTACAAATAATGACAGTTTTATTTTCTTCTTTCCAATTTGGATGCCCTTTATCTCTTCTTCTTATCTTATTGCAGTGGCTAGGATTTCCAATACTACGTTGAATAAGAGTGGTAAAAGCCTGTCTTGTTCCTGTTCTTAGAGAAATGGTTTTAGTTTTTGCCCATTAAGTATTATGTTGGCTGTAGGTTTGTGATACATACCCTTTATTATGTTGAAGTATGACTGCTCTATTCTCACTTAACTGAGAAGTTGTATCAAAAAAGAGTGCTGGATTTTGTCAAATGCTTTTTTTTTGCATTTATTGATGTGATCATGTCATTTTTATCTTTCCATTTGTTTATTTAATGTATCACATTTGTTGATTTGTGAATATTGTATCAGCCTTGAATTTCTGGAATAAATCCCACCTGATTATGGTGTATGATATTTTCAATTTATGGCTGGATCTGATTTGCTAATATTTTGCTGAGGATTTTAGCATCTACATTCATCAGGGATATTGGCCTGTAATTTTTTTTCATTTCTAGTGTCTTTATCTGGTTTTGGAATTAGGATAATGTTGGTTTTTGTAAAAAGAGCTTAGAAGTATTCCTTCCTCTTCAATTTTTTTGGAACAGTTTGAGGAAGATAGGTGTTAGTTCTTTGAATGTTTTGTAAAATTGACCTGTAAATCCATCTGGTCCAGAACTTTTGTTTGCTGGAAGTTTTAAAATTACTTCTTCAATTTCATTAGTTGTTATTGGTCTACTCAGGTTTATGGGTTTTTCCTGTGGACATTACCTAGAGTGCCTAGAGTGCCCAGCTCAGGTGACTGGAGAGGCTGAGCCACCAGGCCCTACAGGATACCTAATATACAAGGCCACTCTACCAATTCCAGGAGTCATAGAAGTTCTACCTAATATATAGAAACAAACACAGGGGAGCAGCCAAAATGCAGAGACAAAGAAACATGTCACAAATGAAAGAATGGAAGACATCTTCAGAAAGAGAAATAAGTGAAATGGAAGCAAGCAAACTACTAGATACAGAATTCAAAGCAGTGGTTATAACTTTGTTCAAGGATCTTAATGAAAACTTCAGGGGAATCAAAGAGAGCATCAGGGGACTTAGTGAGACTTTAAGGATCTTAGTGGGAATGGCAAATACATGTAAAAGGATGAGTCAGAAACTAAGCATACAGTAACTGAACTAAAGAATAGTTTACAGGTATTCAACAGTAGAGTAGAAGAGCTCCAGAATCAAATAAACAATTTAGACTATGAGGAAGCAAAAAACACCCAATTAGAAGGAAAAAAGGTAAAAGGAATCCAAAAATATGAAGAAAATGTGAGGAGCTTCTGGGACAACTTCAAGCATACCAACATTCGCATTATGGGGTGCCAGAAGGAGAAGAGGGAGAGCAAGATATTGAAAACCTATTTGAAGAAATAATAACAGAAACTTCCCTTACTTGGTGAAAGAAATAGGCTTACCAGTGCAGGAAACACAGAGAGTCCCAAACAAGAGGAACCCAAAGGGGCCCTCACCAAGGCACGTTGTGATTAAAATGCCAAGGGTTAAAGTCAAGTAGAGAATCTTAAAAGCAGCAAGAGAAAAGCAGTTTGTTACCTACAAGGGAGCATCCATATGGCTGTCAGTTGATTTCTCGACAGAAACTTTGAGTGGCAAGAAATATTCAAAGTGAGGAATAGCAAGGATCTATAACCAAGGTTACTTTATCCAGAAAAACTATCATTTAGAATTGAAGGTCACATAAAGAGCTTCACAGACAAGAAAAAGCTAAAGGAGTTTATCACCACCAAACAGTATTTCATGAAATACTGAAGGGTATTGTTGAAGTAGATAGAAAAAAGAAGGAGAAGAGAAAAGATTAAAAATATGAACAATATATTGGCAATAAATACATGTCAATCAACAATTGAATCTAAAAATCAAAGTAAATTAGGAAGGAATCTAATGAACAAAATAAACTGATAAATAAAGTAGAACCAGAGGCATTGAAACATGGCAAAGACTGATGAATCTCAGAGGGAGGGGGAGCAGGACAGGGAGAGTTTAACCAAAGATCTTACATGCATTACCTATGAACAGAGACAATAGAATGGTGAAGGCCTGGGGCAGGGCAAAACCAAGTGGACATAGGCAATGGGGGGAGGGGAAGAGAAGTGGGACATCTCTTATATTCTAAACAATATAGATTTTTTAAAAATAAAAAAAATTTAAAATCATTAGCTTCTCAGGTTCTTCCAGTCTCCCTGCAATACCCCTATTCTCCCAGCACAAAAGACAAACAGAAAATATCAGTTTGTACAAGACCTAAGAGCAGTAAATGAGGGTGCAATTCCAGTACATGCTATAGTTCCAAATCCCTACACTATCTTAACTCAAATCCCAAGAGAAGCCAAATACTTTGCTGTATTGTATTTAAAGGATGCCTTTTTCAGCATTCTCCTTCATCCTAACTCCCAGTACTTAATTGCATTTGAATTAACTAACCCCCAAACTAGAGAGGTTTATCAATATATAAATGAACTGTACTCCCTCAGGGCTTTAGGAACAGTCTCCATTTGTTTGGAAATGCTTTAGCCAAAGAATTAAGAGAACTCCAACTGACCCACAGGACCATTCTATAATATGTTAATGACCTATTAAGTTCTAGTACTAACAAAGAGAACTCATGTAAAAATTCTGTCCTCATATTAAACTTCCTCACAGACAGAGGATATAAAGTCTCTCCCCAAAAGCCCCAAATAATCTCCCAGAAGATTTAATATCTAGGGTGTTCATTTAACAGGGAGTCGCCCAGTCCCTGTCATGCCAAAGAAAACAGGCCATACTCCCTCCTGGGATCTCACAACGTAAACAACAACTTCAAGGATTTTTAGGAATATCCAGCTTCTGCTACCTATGGATACCAGGTTTTCGGGCTAATTGCTAAATCTCCATATGAGGTTTTAAAGGGAGATAAAAACTGTACCCCTTAACACCACCATGCCTTTGAGTGGTTAAAAATCAAACTAGCCTTGGCCAGTGTTGCTACATGGTTGGAGCATTGGCCCACAATATAAAGGTTGTGGATTTGATTCTGAAGCATAGGCCATTTTGTTCCAGTAACCTCTATATGTTAAAAACTACTGTTTGAAATTTTCTACTAAAATGGTCCTTTGTTCTGTGAATTAACTTTACTATTCTTGACTTCTGTAAACACACTTACTCACAAAATAGGGAAAACAAGCTCACTTGTTTCCAAAATAGGGAAAACAAGCTCATCTGGTCCTGCAAGACCTGTTTGCCCAAAGTACTACTCCCATTTTAGAAAGGCTATAAATCATGAACAATACAAGCCCCCAGATGGAGTTGTCAATACTGGCATCAGGACAGGCTTTGAGATATAGTCTCACATAAGGTGTGTTTTTTAAAAAAAAAAGCCTGTGAAAGGTCTGGAAGTCCCATTCTATATTTGGAAGATGAAAAGCCCAGGTAAGTATAAAGGGAGGCTTCCTCTATGTTATTTTGCTCAGACTCTGGAAACAATTCCTCTGAGACTGCCGATGTAAAAAAGACTATAAATGTGGCTTACTAAGGCATTCTCTGTTTAGCTTACTAATTTACAATATAACAATTCCTGATCAAGGGCACCTACTTGGGTTATAGGTTCACTCTCTTCCCCCCTACTAACCCTCCATCAGTAGCGGGGAAGAGAGTGGGAGCGGGAGGCAACCTGTTGATGTGTCTCTCACATTGATGTCTCTCTCTCTCTCTCTTCCCTCCTTTCCTTATCCCTCCATTCCACTCTATAAAAATCAATGGAAAAAAATATTCTCAGATGAGGTTAAAAAACAGTCAAACTAAGCAGTGCACCCGTGTTAGGACTAACAAACCTAGAAAAACCATTGACACTATATATAGCAGAAAGACAAGCAATAGCACTTGTAGGCCTCACCCAGAAATTATACCAACTCCAAGGAGAGTACCTTACTTCTCAAAGCAACTAGCTCCTATAGGAGCCAGCTGGCCATATTATTTACAAGATATAGCAGCCACTGCTCTCCAAGTAGGAGAGGCCCATAAACTTAGGCTAGGGCAGCCACTAGAAGTACAACCCCCATTAAGCATAAGTTGTGTTAGAAATGAAGGGAAAACAGTGGCTCATGGGGGGGAGGCTAAATATCATGCTCTTTTCCTATATTCTCTTGAATTTACCCTGGTTCTTCCGCTGAGAAGAAAATTTGCAGCAATTCCTGTAGACCTCTAATATAATGTATTAAAACTTTATAAGGATATTCCTCAAGAAACCAAAATGATGGCATAGGTGAACATCTAAACTGCTGCCTCATACAACAATTTCAAAACTACAGCTAAAAGACAAAACACATCCAGAATCATAGGAAAGCTGGCTGAGTGAAAATTCTACAACTAGAAGGAAAGAGAGGGGCTCACGGAGACTCAGAGGAGCTACACAAAGCTGTGGTACAGAGACATGTGCGTGTGGAGAGGACAGGGGGCAGAGTGCCTGGCTGGCTTCCTCTAGTGGGAGGGAGACAGAACCTCCCAACTATGCTGCTCTCCACTTCCAACTGCACTGAACTCGTTTGGGGCGAGATCCTGGGGACCCAGACTCATACGGGTCCTCGGAGCACATGGAAACTCAGGGAAGCAGCAAAAGGAAGAGAGAGGGCTGGAGGCACGCGAGTACAAATGCGCACAGAAAGGGCTGCAGCAATTACCGAGGGGCACTGAGATCCGGGGGCCAGGTTGGGCAGGACTGTCAGGAAGCCAAGTCTGTCTGCACAGCCCTGAGACTCCACCTCATTCAAGCTGAGCACAGAGGCTTTTTCAATTTTCAAGGCTGACTCCAGCACAGAAGTTTTCCCAGTGTAGACACAGCTTATCTTCACAACCAATTAGGTTGGAGGTCAATTCCCCCCAGTGATACCAACAACAATCAGGGCTTTACTAAAACAAGGTTGTACACACAGTCCACAAAAGGGTGCACCAAGAGAGTCCATCTCAGGTAACTGGGGAAGCGGAGCTACTGGGCCATATAGGACACCTAGAACACAAAGCTACTCTACCAACTCAGGGAAGCAGCAAAAATGCAGGGACAAAGGAACAAATCACAAATGAAAAAAATGGAGGAAAACAAACAACTGGATATAGAGTTCAAAACTACAGTGACAAGGTTTTTCAAGAATTGCCTAGAAAAGATGGATAAATTGAGCGAGACACAAGAGGAGATGAAATTGGACTAATTAGAAATTAAACATACACTGACTGAAATAAAAAATGTTATACAGAGACCTAAAAGACTAGAGGAAAGCAAGAATAAAATCTAAGATTTGAAATACAAAGGAGCAGAAAACACTCAACTGGAAAAGCAAAAAAAGAAAAAAGAATACAAAAATCTGAAGATAGTGTAAGGTAGTGTAAGTGTAATTCTACATCAGAATTATGGGGGGCCAGAAGAAGAGAGAGAGCAAGATACTAAAAACCTATTTGAAGAAATAATGACAGAAAACTTTCCCCACTTGGTGAAAGAAATAGACTTACAAGTCCAGAAAGCACACAGAACCACAAACAAAAAGAATCCAAAGAGGACCACACCAAGGCACATTATAATTAAAATACCAAGAGCAAAAAACAAAAAGAGAATATTAAAAGTACCAAGAGAAAAACAGTTAATTACCTATAAGGGAGTACCCATACTATTGTCAGCTGATTTCTCAACAGAATCTATGCAGGCCAGATGGGAGTGGCAAGAAATATTTAAAGTGATGAATAGCAAGAATCTACAATCAAGATTACTCTACCTAGCAAAGCTATCATTCAGAATTGAAGGTCAGATAAAGAACTTCACATATAAAAAAAACTAAAGGAGTTCATCAATGCTGAAAGGTACTCTTGAAAAAGAAGAAAGAAGAAAGAGGAGGAGGTGGGGGAGTAAAGATAAAGTTATCAACAACAAATATGTATCTATCAACAAGGGAATCTAAAAATCAAGTGAATAAAAAATCTGATGAACAGAATAAACTGGTGAATATAATAGAATCAGGGACATAGAAAGGGAATGGACTGACAATTCTCAGGGGGAAAGGGGTAAGGGAGATGAGGGAGAGACTGGACAAAAATCATATACCTATGGATGAGGACAGTGTGGGGGTAGGTAAGGGCAGAGGGAGGGGTGGGAGCCAGATGGAGGGGAGCTATGGGGGGAAAAAGAGGAACAATTGTATTAATCTATACAATAAACATTTATTAAATTAAAAAGAAAAGTATGCCTCCATGCTCTGAGGTGGGTTCCTGCCTCAAACTTTGCCCTCACTGGAAACAGCTCAGGGTGGGCACAGCCCTTGCCAAGGTGACCCCTGCAGGACTGACTTCCTTCTGGTTGGTTGAGCTTCTGTCATCATGGGTGTTACACACAGGGTTTTTATATAAATAGATAATACTGGAAATACTAGCCACAGTGATCACACATACATACATACATACATACATACATACATACATAAATGGCATCCAAATTATAAAAGAGGAAGTAAAACTCTCATTATTTGCAGATGACATGATATTGTACTTAGAAAAACCTAGAGATACCATCAGAGTTAAAGGAATTCAGCAAGGTAGCAGGATGCAAAATCAACACCCCCAAATTGATGCCTATTTAATATGGAAATAATGAGCCCTTGGAAAGAGAAACTAAACAAATAACCCCATTTACAATTGCAACAACAAAATATTAAGATACTTAGGTATAGCTTTAACCAAGGAGATAACAGACTTACACTCATAAAACTACAGGATGTTGAAAAAAGAGATAGAGGAAGATATAAAAAGGTGGAAGAATATATCATGTTCATGGATTGGTAGAATTAACATCATTAAAATATCCATACTACACAAGACAATCTACAAATTCAATGCAATCCCTATTCCAATACCAACAGCGTATTTCACAGATCTAAACAAATGTTTCAAAAATGTATATGGAACCCAAAAGACCCGAATATCTACAGCAGTCTTGAGAAAGAAGAACAAAATTGGAGAAATCACAATACTAGATATCAAGGTGTACTACAATCCCACTGTAAACAAAACAGCCTGATACTGGCACAAAAACTAGCATATAGATCAATGGAAAATAATAGAGAACCCAGAAATCAACACAGTCATTGTGCTCAATTAATATTTGACAAAGGAGGCAAGAGCATATAATGGAGTCAAGGGAGTTTCTTCAATAAATGGTGTTAGAAAATTGGACAGAGGCATGCAAAACAATGAAACTAGACCACCAGCTTACATCATACACAAGAATAAACTCAAAACGGATAAAAGACTTAAATGTAAGCCGTGAAACCATAAAAATCTTAGAATAAATCATAGGCACCAAAATCTCAGAAGTCTCTGATAGCAATTATGTTTACAGATACATTTCCCAAAGCAAAGGAAACTAAGGAGAAAATAAACAAATAGGACTACATCAAACCCAAAAAGATTCTGCACAGAAAAAAAAAATCAAAACAAAACAAACAGCCCATCAACAAAACGAAAAGGGAGCCCACTATATGGGAAAACATAATTGGCAATGATATATCTGGTAAAGGACTAATATCCAAAATATATAAGGAACTCATACAACTTAATGAAAGGAGGACACACAGTTCAATTAAAAAAATGGGCAAAGGACCTAAATAGGCACAGAGGCAAACAGACATGAAAAATGCTCCAAGTTACTTATCATCAGAGAGATGCAAATTAAAGCGATAATGAAGTATCATTTCACACCTGTCAGAATGGCTGCCATCAACAAATCAACAAATGACAAGTACTGGAGAGGATGTGGAGAAAAGGGAACCCTTGAGCACTGCTGGTGGGAATGCAGACTGGTGCAGCCACTATAGAAAACAGGATGGAGTTTCATAAAAAAAATTAAATATGGAACTGCCATTTGACCCAGTGATCCTACTTCTAGAAATATATCCTTAGGAACCTGAAATAACAAACAGAAAGAATGTATGCACCCCTGTGTTTGTAGCAGCAGAATTTACAATAGCTAAGATCCTGAAACAGTCCAAGTTCCCATCAGTAGATGAATGGATAAAAAAGCTGCAGTATATTTATACCATGGAATACTATGCAGCTATTAAAAAAGAAGGATCTCTTACCCTTTGAGACAGCTTGAAAGGACCTGGAGGGTATTACACTAAGCAAAATAAGCCAGTCATGGAAAGACACGTATCACACGATCTAACTCATGTGTGGAATTTAATAAACAAAACAACTGATGAACCAAATAGACCCAGAAACATAGAAATATAGAACAGACTGCAGAATCTCAAAGGGCAAACAGGGGAGGGTGGGAGTTGGGATGGGAAGTGATCAAAGAACTTGTATGCATATGTGTGTGTGTGTGTGTGTGTGTGTGTGTGTGTGTGTATAACCCATGGATGCAGATTAAAGGGTGGTCAATACATGGGGCAGGGGCAGGGGTGGTCTAGCAGGGGTCAATGGGAGGAAAGAGGGCATATGTAATACTTTCAACAATAAAGATTTTTTAAAAATTTTAGAACTCCTGACAGATGTAACTCATCCTCCCATGAAGAAGTAGTAGTAATACACTGCTAGGGCCACCACAAGGGGGACACAGATGTAATAAAAGGTAATACATTAGCAGATTGGGCAGCTAAAATAGCAGCACAGTCTTCATCAATCACCTTAGAGGCAGCTCTGTTCCTCAACCTTCCTTAGCCCCCAGAAGGCCCCTCCTACACCACAGAGGAGGTCTCTTGGGCCTTCAAGAATGGATTCTCTATAAATCCAGTAAGCTGGATGTTAAAGGACAATATATTTTTGTTACCTCAGACCTTATCATGGAACTACTGTGCTGCACCAGCATATCCAGGTTCATGAGCCTGACGACGGGTAGTAAAGGATTAAAGAAGACACAGAGAATACATCTGGGGCAAGGTGGATCTCTTACACAGAGAGACCCAGCCTGCAAGCCGAAGCTTTAGTTTATAGTCAGAGCACACAAAGCAAAACAAGAGAAGTGATCAACATGTTTACAATGTTCTTATAAGTTTCACTTGTTTTGGCAGCACTTGCTGCACTTCCCACAGTGCATTAGCTACCTAAGAAGGAACTAGGGAGGAACATAAGGTCAAGCTTACTTATGCTAGGAGGCTCTGCCCTCCAACTGGGACTTGTTTGTGGCCCTGCCACAGATCAGTCGGAGGCTTAACCTATAGCTACTCCCTACCAACTACATCTAATTGCTCCTCGATGACACTCTTACCACCCTTGTCTCCCAGATGTTTGTGATACAAAGCTTTCATAAAATGATAAAGTGCCCCAAGGGTGTGTGCTCTGCTTGAAAAATAACCCTCAGAGTTACCTCACTCCTCCTCCTCTCCTGATACCAATACAACATAAGAGCACATACTCCAGGGAGAATTGGCAAATTGATTTCACTCAAATGTTCCCTAAAGCTGGATTTAAATATTTACTAGTATTTTTAGATACTTTCACCAGATGGATTGAGGCTATTGCTATTAAAACAGAAACAACTACCGAGGTGGCTAAATACTTACTAAAATAAATTTTCCCTTGCCCTAGCTGGCATTGCTAAGTGATTAGAGCACAGCCTCTGCACTGAAGGGTGGCTGGTTTGATTCCTTGTCAAACACATGTACCTGGGTTGCAGGTTCAATCCCACCATGGCCAAGGCAAAAAATCAATGTATCTCTCTCATGTAGATATTTCTCTTTTTCATCTCTCTTTTCTCTATCCCCCTTCTCACCTCCCACTCTTTCTGAAAAGTAATGGGAAAAATATCCTTGGGTGAGGATTAACAACAAAAAGGAAAGGAAGGAAGGAAGGAAGGAAGGAAGGAAGGAAGGAAGGAAGGAAG
>JAAGEH010000032.1:17115637-17220678 GCA_011751065.1 Lasiurus cinereus
ATATATTAGGATTTTATATATATATATATATAAAATCCTAATATATATATCACAGCTTTTTATGGCAGAGTAATATTCAGAGTAATATTGGATATTACTCTGCCATAAAAAGTAATAAATTCCATTTGTGACAACATTGATGAACTTAGAGTTTATTATGCTAAATGAAATGTCAGAAAAGACAAATACTCTGATTTCACTTATATATAAAATCTAAAAAGCAAAATAAACAAACAAACAAAATAGCAACTCATAGATACAGAGAAAAGATTGAAATTTGCCAAAGGTTGTCAGGGGGCTGGGATAAAAATGTGAAGGTATTAAGGACTACAAATTGGTAGTTACAGAATATTCTCGGGAATGTAAAGTGCAGGGAATTCTATATAATAAAAGGGTAATATGCACATTGACCCTAACATGACCTAGAACAACTGGCTGCTATGATGCACACTGACCACCAGGGGGAAGATGCTCAATGCAGGAGCTGCACGCTGGTGGTCAGTGTGCTTTCACAGGGGGAGCACCACTCATCCAGAAGCTGGCTCATAGCTGGCCAGTGCAGTGGTGATGGTGGGAGCTTCTCCCACTTCTGCAGCAGTGCTAAGGATGTCCAACTAATGGCTTAGGCCAGCTCCCTGCGTGGAGCGGGCCTAAATTTTCAGTTGGACATCCCCTGAGGGGTCCTGGACTGCAAGAGGAAGCATGATGGGCTGAGAGACTCCTCCCTCCCGAGTGCACTAATTTTCATGCACCAGGCCTCTAGAATAGTTCATAATATTGTAACTACTGTATATGGTGCCCAATGGGCACTTGAAATACTTGAGGAACACTTTATAAAGTATAAGATTGCCTAACCACTATGTATACACCTAAAACCAATACAAAATAATATTGAATACAAGCTATAATTTAAAAAAAATATAGTAAATAAATACTAACAAGAAGAACATTATAGTAAATTAAATGTAGTGAGATGAAGGAAAAAACTAAAACTGAAAATATGAAGCTTAAAGGCCAACAGTGTAGGAGAAATCCAAGATGGCGGCATAGGTAAACACCTACACTTCTGCCTCGCACAACAATTTCAAAACTACAACTAAAAGACAGAACGGACATCATCCAGAACTACAGGAAAGCTGGCTGAGTGGAAATTCTACAACTAGAAGAAAAGAGAGGGGCTCACGGAGACTCAGAGGAGCTGCAAAAAGCTGAGGTACGGAGACGCGCATGTGGTGCCGGAGTACCTGGCTGGCTTTCTCTGGCGGGAGGGAAACGGAGACTCTCAAAGGCATTGAACCCCTTATCCTACGACACTAAACCCCAGATCCAGCCGAAACTCATATGGGGGGCGTTTGGACTGTGAAAAGGGAGAAGTGCACGGAAACTTAGGGGAGTCGCAAAAGATCAAAGGCCTGGTGGCGGAGCGCACGGCACTGTGCGCAGGTCAGACTGCTGATTGTGCTGCTGGCTTTCGCGAGTGGGTGGGGGATAGACCCTCCCAACTGTGCCACTTCTGACTCCACTAAGCCCCTGTTTCGGACGAAACCCTAGAGACCTAGACTCGTGTGGTCCTGCTGTGCAGGGGAGCTGGAAAGACAGCGGTTAGAGGCACAAGGACGGCTCCAGCCATTACCCAGTCACGTGAGACTCAGGGGCCGTGGAGGGCGGGGCCGACTGGAAGGCAAGGCGGTCCCTTAATCCCTGAGACTCCACCCATCCCAAGCTCAACAGAGGCTTCTTCGGTTTTGCAAGTCTGGTATCATAAGGCTGAATTCAACACAGAAGTTTCCCCGGCATAGTGAAAATGTCGAGACAAGGGAAGGGATCACAAACAAAAGAAATGGAGGGGAAAAAACGACTGGATATAGAGTTCAAAACCACACTTTTAAGGTTTTTCAAGAATATGCTAGAAAAGATGGATAAATTTAGTGAGACCCAAGAGGAGATGGAAAAGGTCCAACTAAAGATGATAAAGGACCAAATAGAAATTAAACATACACTGACTGAAATAAAAAATATTATACAGAGTCCTAACAGCAGACTAGAGAAAGGCAAGGATCAAGTCAAAAATTTGAAATACAAAGAAGCAGAAAACATTCAACTGGAAAAGCAAGAAGAGAAAAGAATCCAAAAATGTGAAGATAATGTAAGGAGCTTCTGGGACAGCTTCAAGCGTACCAACATCAGAATTGTGGGGGTGCCAGAAGAAGAGAGAGAGCAAGATACTGAAAACCTATTTAAAGAAATAATGACTAAAAACTTCCCACATCTGGTAAAAGAAATGGACTTACAAGTCCAGGAAGCACACAGAACCCCAAATAAAAGGAATCCAAAGAGGATCACACCAAGACACATCATAATTAAAATACCAAGAGCAAAAGACAAAGAGAGAATATTAAAAGCAGCAAGAGAAAAACAGTTCATTACCTACAAGGGAGCACCCATACGACTGTCAGCTGATTTCTCAACAGAAACGATGCAGGCCAGACGGGAGTGGCAAAAAATATTCAACGTGATGAACAGCAAGAACCTACAACCAAGGATAATCTATCCAGCAAAGCTGTCATTCAGAATCGAAGGGCAGATAAAGAGCTTCACAGATTAGAAAAAGCTAAAGGAGTTCATCAACTCCAAACCAGTATTATATGAAATGCTGAAAGGTACTCTTTTAGAAGAGGAAGAAGAAAAAGGTAAAAGACAAAAAATTATGAACAACAAATACATATCTGTCAACAAGTGAATCTAAAAATTAAGTGAATTAAAAATTTGATCAACAGAATAAACTGGTGAATATAATAGAATCAGGAGCACAGAAAGGGAGTAGACTGATAATTCTCAGGAGGACAAAAATCATAAAGCATCAAACAGACTGTGAAATTACAGCAGAAAGATTAAAGTTAGGTGAGGTAGATAAGTGATCAATCAAAGGACTTGTATGCATGCATATAAGCATAACCAATGATCACAGACACTGGGGGGTTGGGGTATGCCTGGGAGGGAGGGGGGGCAATGGGGAGATATGTATAAAAAATTAATAAAAATTAAAAAAAAAGACCACCAGTGTAGAAAAGTCAAACTGTCCAGGTTTGATTCTGCCTCTCTGCCCCTGCAACTATGTGACCTTGGACAAGCTAATTAACTTCTCTGGAACTCCGTTGGTTCATCTGTAAAACAGGACTAATAGTAAAACAGGACTAATAGTAAATTCTCATAGAATTGTGATGGAGACTAAATCTATCAATAAAGCACTTAGAATGTTGTCTGCCAAAGTGCAACAGATGTTTGTTTACCCATCCAATCATTCATCAAACATTTATTGAGCATCTACTATGTGCTGGGCACTATTCTAGGTTCTACAAATACATTAGTGCACAGAATAGATAAAACTCCCTGCCTTTGTACACTCTGATACATTTTGAAGGTAGAAAGCTCAATATATATTAGTTGTTAAAAAAAAGACCATAAAATATATTAAAGTAATCAAGTAAAAAGATTTATACTGATTGAATTAATGAAAATAATAAAGCACAGAATCTAATAGAGAAAAAAATCACTCAGTCGCCTGTTCTCATGGTGAACAGAGTGCACATTAAGAGCATGTGAAGGCAGCTTGTGTAGCAAATGTAGGGGAACCTGCCATCCTGGGCTCCCATATGCTTTCAGGCTCAGGTCATCACACTCTGCCAGCTTTTCGAACAAGATTGCCTCTTGGGATCTTTATTGCCTCTTTCATCCACTTTATCCTGGGCTCATGCCACGTGGTTACTTCAATGTCCATGCAGGCACTTGACTGCTTTGTGCTGGGTTGTTTTCATGCTGCTTCCTAGGTTTGCCAGCAATTCAGTTTTACAGATTGCTTGGCTGAGATTTGTATTGTTGTTTCCCTTTGGTACTGTGACTCACCCTGTACATCCTCTAAGTAGAAAATCCTTTTAGCCCGCAAGACTGAAGAGCTTGTTTTAAAAACAAAGTGCAGACAGGCTCTTGCCCAGGGCTTTCATGCAGCCTGCTCAAATGGTCAAATATAATTAAGAAAGCACATTTGAGGTCTCTATTTTTAAACAATTGGCCAACATATTTTCAGATGCTGCTCAGTGATGTCACTTTACATCTCCAGGGTGCCCAAAACAGGACCAGTCCACTGAGAAAACAAACTTCAAATTACAGAAAAAAAGGAGAACATGCTGACCATTTGCAAAGTAGCCTTAGAATTTTTGTAAGATATATTCAAATTGGACTTTTCAATTTAATAAGAAAGCTTGCAGAACACTTGGTCCATAAACTTTTAACTCAGGAAAAAACTTAGGAACCTCTTCTTTTGTCCATTTTCTCATATGTAATATGGGACAATAATAACATTGACCTCTCAGTATTATTTGGGGGGTTAAATAAGTTTGGCTCAGTGGATACAGCGTCGGCCTGCGGACTCAAGGGTCCCAGGTTCAATTCTGGTCAAGGGCATGTACCTTGATTGCGGGCCCATACCCAGTAGGAAGTGTGCAGGAGGCAGCTGATTGATGTTTCTCATCAATGTTTCTAATTCTCTATCCTCTCCCTTCCTCTGTGTAAAAAATCAATAAAATATATTTTAAAAAATAAGATAATAAATCTAAATACTAAATACCATACCTGGGGCAGTTAACATTTAGCAAGTGCTGGCCATTCTCATTGTTATGCATCACACAGCTCCTGCCACCTGCTCTTTCCTGAGAGAGAGGTAATTACAATAGCAAAGCACTGAGTCCATGACCCTGTCCACTGGCAGAGTTGGGAGGACCCAGCTGATGGTAGATTATTTCTTACCGGTTCAAAGAAGCGCCCAGGAGTGCCTTAGGTCTGTTTAAAAAGTGAACCTTTTTGGATATTATAGAAGAGACCTCATTTTCCTGTCTGGTCCCTAAAACCATATGGGGTGATACCTAAATGTCCAAATACCCTGATAAGGGCCACAATGTTACTATCCATCATGTACCTCAGGCCTCCAATCCTCCCAAAGCCGCCAAAATGTTGTACCCTTCCCCTGCCTCTTCTTCAATGTCTTGAGGAGAGCTACGAAAGCAGACCTTTCATCTTTACTATCTGCTCTAGTCAATGCATCTGAACAAGACCCTAGGGGAAGTGTGGCTGGACTTCATGAACTCACAGCCCCTCCTATCTGGGGCCCTTTTCTCTCAGCCAATGTCTTCCCCCAGTTAGTTATTGTGTGGGGTTCCTCAGTCACTCATGCAGAACTCAATAATTCTGCCCAACTTATCCTCCAAGGTCATGGAGTTTTTTGGCTTTCACACTGGTTTGGCACCTCAATTTTCTGGGAAGATAGCAAATTCTGGTCCCAGCTCCTGCTCGGTCACTTCTTACTGTGCAAGCATGGGCAGCTGCTTCAACTTTTGGTGCCTCACAGGGATGCAGTCAGGACCAATTGTACTAACCATGAAAATTGGTAAGCTTGGTGCAAAGGAGCAAAGGCAACACTTTATTGCCTCTTGTAGCCATTCTTAATTCCATGCCAAAATCTTTGCTACCAACAGGAAACACATTTCCCTCAAGCACCATCCTAGGCAGAATTCTTCCTCCTTCTTCCTATTCATCCAGCATCATTAAGACCCTGCTATTTCTGGACTAAAACCCCTTCCAGATTGTATATATCCCTCTCCCCTTTCTCACTACCACCTTCAGACTTTAATAGGGTCAGGGAAGCACTGCAATAGCAGCCTAATTAAACATGAATTCTTGTCCCCGCCCCCACCAGCCTTGTTAACATTCTCCACACTGAAAGGTATAAAGAGAGCCTACCAGTTCCCCCTGCCTGCAAGAAAAGGCAAAACTCAACACCTTAGAATGACATGAAAGGCACCAAACCTGTGGCTCTCTGGCCCCAAGGCTTCTTATTGACATGTATCTGCACTTGTCTAGGCCCTTCAAGAGACTCTTGTTAGTTCCTGAAAACATCTTCTCTCTGGCACACCATCTCCTTGAGCTGTGCAGA
The DNA here is from genome assembly GCA_011751065.1 of Lasiurus cinereus. Lineage (NCBI taxonomy): Eukaryota > Metazoa > Chordata > Mammalia > Chiroptera > Vespertilionidae > Lasiurus > Lasiurus cinereus. The sequence continues at coordinate 17,121,624 of JAAGEH010000032.1, forward strand.
GTTTATGCCATGACTATTTACACCATGCATGTCAAACTCAAACACCCCTATTTCACTAGCACGGACCTTTTCTTTTTTCTTTTTTTAAAAAATATATTTTATTGAGTTTTTTCAGAGAGGAAGGGAGAGGAATAGAGAGTTAGAAACATCAATGAGAGAGAAATATCCATCAGCTGCCTCCTGCACATGCCCCACTGGGTATGTGCTGGCAACCAAGGTACATGCACTTGACCAGAATCAAACCCAGGACCCTTGAGTCTGCAGGCCAACACTCTATCCACTGAGTCAAACTGGGCAGGGCCTTTCTTTTTTCTTTAAAATGTATTAGAATTCTTCACTCTTAGAAACTTTATTTTTTCAATGATAACCAAAAAGTAAATAGCCAGCATTTCTTAGATTGACATTTATCAACACACTTTTTGTAATTATTCTAAAAGACATCAATTAAATTTAAACTGGCTTAATATTAAAAATTTGGTTTGGACAATAGAATCAATCTCCCTTTTAATCAGGCTAATAAAATATTATAACCTCGGTTGAAATTTTACCACAAGTAGTACACATAAAGACTACAATATATTTTTAACTACTAGTTTTTCCAAAGAAAATTAAGAATTATTTTTTTCAAAAATGAATTTCTGTACCTCATGTATTCTATTATCACAACCATATAATTTCTTCCAACTTAGTTTGAACTTTTAACTTTTAGAACCTCAAATTTTAGGTGGTTAAGTTAAATATTTATCATTTCTCAATTAGTAACATATTCATATTTTTAAGGATATATTTCAAATAAAATATAAGACATATTTAATTAATAGATTCAAATCTATCCTTTAGAATTTTCATATGAGGCAAACTCAGATTAATATTTCACTATCCTATTATTTCAAAATATCTAGATATTTAGATATTTAATAATTTTTATTATTTAATTTAGCAAACTCCAAAGTTTTAAGTTACCAAAGACTTTGGAAAACTATGTTTAGTCATATATAATTACTGCTGGAAAAGATTTGCCATATAGTCTCCATTTTAGTTATACATACACACACACACACACACACATATATATGTATATATATGTATATATATATGTATATATATATATATATCCTTAACAACTTTGAGATTTTTAATATCAATTATTATCACCCAAGGCATTTTCATGGCAAATTCTGTAACAGAGATAACTTACTGACTTTCAGTGGCTTTAATGTTAAAATATTATTTTATTTTATTTTTCTTTATAAAAACAGGAATACCCTCAGGACCTGGGAGGCAACCTTGGAATGTGGTCCATTATTATTCAAGACTTCCCTTTATCATGGAAACACTAATTTTGTTGCCCAAACCCAGCCTCTATATTTTCCTTGTGTCATTTTCACCATCTTCCAAACAAAAACAGTCTGGGGCCTAGTCCATAGCATCCATGAAGAGATAGGACTTAGACCAAGAGACGACTCAAAATTGGGTGGGGTGTCTCCCTCTTGATCTAGCCTTTTTTTCTTCAAGGTTATAGAAGTGCCAGATGGCATCCCTAAATTGTGAGAAATGTCTCATCTATTCAAATTTCAAATAACAGACTGGGAAATAAATACATGGCAAAAATGAAACTTTTAAGAATGCTCCTGAGAGTGGGCATCCATTTTATAGGATCACAGGAGACCTAGTAATTTATGGGCTGGGGCCTTTTTTAGTTACCTCTATTTTTTTTTATCTAGGGAGTTTTCCTAGGACCTGTGTTATTGGCTACGTGTATTGCTCATATTCTTTCTCTATCCCCCCATTCTGTTTGCTCTGGGGAAATTTAGTAATGGCCTAGCCATCTACTATTTCTTTTCTATTAAGATAAAGGCATGCTCAATAGACTAACAATAAACACATTAAAACAAACAAAAAAGATAGGTAAAACAACAATGAACAGATACTCATATATACAATATTTACAAGTACGCATAATACATAGACAAGACTTAATAAATCAGAATTCTTTTCATGGATCTTTCAGATGTTTTTAATTGCTTGGGACTTACAGCTAGATGTGGCCTAGATCTCAGCCTGTTGTTCACAGATCTTATTATATTCTGCTCTCTATAACACTGACTGGCGTCTAAAATTGTCTTACCTAAAATCTGCCAGTAACAAGGTGTCATAATGTAATTTTCAGACAAAACATTAAGGAGTCCTTTTGTAAAAAGATTGTTAACCCCATTTTCTTTAGTTGATGAGCCTTCCCACACTAGAGGTGGAGGATCCAGGGCCTTAGATATTACTTTTGATCCTCATTACTAACTGGACATAATGCAGTTTGAACAAGAACCCACATAGTTAAAGATGACAAGGGCACTCATTTCCCTTGAGCCTGATTTAAGAGTACCTTTTGATACCTTAATTCCTTTATCCTTAAGCATGCAAGCTAAAAATTTACAATGATGTTTTGCCTTTTACTCAAATTCTTCCCCATTATGACCTGACTGATTAAAAACATCCCCATCCACTTATAGTTGTGACTCCAAAGCTGGATGGACTTTGTGTGCAGTGAACTTCCCACCTTTCCAGTGATTTCCACTTTTCCTTTTTCACTTCATTTTTTTACTCAGGCAAATCTTCTCCTCCAGTTCCTATCGGGCACCAGAATTCCATAACCTGCATGGAAGGATTCAGGATCTGAAGGAGGGGATGATGCACAAATGAAAATGCTATACAAGAAATATGAATTTAGAAAGCATTGGGGGTCAGAAGGTGTCTCTTTCATGAAGAGCACACTGACCTCTGGCTGGTCTGCTATTTATTTACTTGAATACACATTTTCCCTTTAGCAATGCATATAGGCATATCAAAGGTAAAGTTTGGTAAATAGTAAAAGGATGATCAGTTTGGGGAATTGCCTTGAGCCACCACTGTCTCAATAGATGAGATATTTAGCAACAGTTCAAGGTCCATCAGCCTTCTGCATTAGTTGGTGCACTCTCATGATAGTATTGGTAGTGAGTGATTTCCCACATTACTATACCCTGTTGAGAAAGCCACAGCTAGGAATTATTCTACATTTCCCCAAAGATTTGTTTTCAAGGCTTCACTTTATTTCACTAAAGCTCTAAAATAGCAGGAAGTTTAGCATTATATTGAATCATCCCAGAACTCTAGACTCCCATTACACAACAATCCAAGACTCTGATGCAGCCGGCCCTTCTTGTCAGATGCTCAAGGATTCCCACACACAAAACCAAATAGAGAATTAAGAAAACTTTTATATAGTTTAGGTTTCCAGTGTAAGATTTATCTGGAAAATTGTTTCAAATGCCTGAGAATTTGTCTTTGGAAAAGAACTATTTCTCCTTACCCAGAATTCTAGGTCTTAAAACTGTGGCTTACCCATAAAGAAAAGAAAAAAGAAAAAAAGAAACGAAATCATTTAGTTTTCACTCATTTATCCATTCATCAAATATTTATTGAGAACTTACTGTCATTTGCTAGGAGGTGGATGTCAAAGATGAACAGACATGTCCTAGCTGGTTTGGTTTGTGGATAGAGCTTCAGCCTGCAGACTCAAGGGTCCCAGGTTTAATTCCAGTCAAGGGCACGTGCCTGAGTTTCAGGCTCAATCCCCAGTAGGGGGTGTTCAGGAGGCAACTGATCAATGATTCTCTGTCATCATTAATGTTTCTATTTCTCCCTCCCTCTCTGAGATCAATAAAAATATATTAATTTTTAAAAAGATAAAGACATAATCAATTTTGAGGAACTTAAAGTTAATTAGGGGAAAAGCTTTGTGAGCATAGGGTGATGTGAGCCAGATCTGAGCTGAAAGGTGATATATTTCTTAAAGTGTGAATAAGGGTTTGCCAAGATGAAACGGGAGAGAAAAACATTCCAAAAAGATGGTATAGCCTGTGCAAAGGGTAAAAAAGCAAAAAACCTGGATCTATTGACCAGATGGGTAAGAAGTTGGGGGTGACATGGTATCCTCTCTCTTTCTGCTAGATAGGTTTACACCCCAAGCCACACTCCTCAGGGTTGAGTGAAGGCAAGAATAGTGATACCCACAACTCCGATGGTCAGACCTACATAGAGGCCACTAACTCGTTTCCAAAGTGATCACCAGGGGTCAAACACTAGAGTTTTGTAATGACTTGTCTGTGTAAACCAAGTATGTTAAACTCGCAGCCCACAACGAATACTTTTGCAGCCCAGCCAATATAATGCTATGTAAGAAACATTTTTTTAAAAAAATATATTTTATTGATTTTTCACAGAGAGGAAAGGAGAGAGATAGAAAGTCAGAAACATCTTGGAGAGAGAGACATTGATCAGCCGCCTCCTGCACGCCCCACAGTGGAGATGTGCCCACAAGCCAGGTACATGCCCTTGACCGGAATCGAACCTGGGACCTTTCAGTCCGCAGGCCGATGCTCTATCCACTGAGCCAAACCGGTCTCGGCTGTAAGAAACATTTTAATACAAATTTTACAACTTAATTTTTACAATATCTTGTTATATGTAATTTTTATTATTGTTTAAAGTATTTGTCTTTGGACATATGTCTCCTTTTTCCCCGATTGACCCTCACCACCACTCCTACCTCCGAGGGCAAGCCCCCACCACCCCAGTGTCTATGTCCATTGGTTATGCTAATATGCATGCATACAAGTCCTTTGGTTGATCCCTAACCCCTTACATAATTATTAATAACGAACTATAACATTCACTAATGACTGATTACTATAATTGTGTTGCATTCATTTCCCTTATGCGCCTTACATGCAGGTGCACCATTTCTCTCCACTAATACTAACAGTGAATATTTTAGCAGCCAATTGCCATGTCATTAGTCTTGGACTAACTTGTTTGGTGTACGCAACAGGAAATATTTCATTTTCAGAGAACAAGAAAAATAGGTTTATTTGTGTTACACTTATTAATTTGTGCAGTTATTCAGTGTCTGGTAAGTGAGTAATTCAGAGTGGCCCTGGGTTGCGCACCTCTAACATGAAGCTGTAGTGTATCAAAATGCTTTTATTTCAGGCATCTGGGTGCAGACAGGCTGAGTCTGACAAAGGGGAGTCAGCAGAGAGTGTAAGAAGAGGAAGACTTTTGTCAGTTATTGCTGGCTGCAAGCAGTTTGGGTGGCTGACGTAAGGGTCTAGTCCTTTGTTCCTCCCATTGCCAGATGTCTTCTGGTCATCTGAACTATGTGTGCTCAAGGCTGCAAGCTTTCTGCAAGATATCTGCTAAGCACAATAAGTTTTTCTCTGCCCCATTTTATTCTCTGTAACCCTTTCATTTCTATCTTAAAGGATATATTTAGAGGAAAAGAAGGGAAATGGAGTTGATGTTTCTCTTTGCTTCATGCATGGGAGGGGCTGTCATGGATGCCTAAGAAGTAAATTCAGATTATTTCCTGGGATATAGGCCTGTAGGGTCCCTTTACTTGGTTAAGGATAAACTGTCCTACTGTTTGGTTAACTAAAACTTGTAATCTTGTTTTGTATAAACTTGGCAACTAATTTTAAAATGCAGGGCACAAGGAGGAGGAGGAGAAATAGTGTCAGGGGGCCAAAAAGAGGTAAAAGCCAGGTTGATTTGGGTAGAGCTGCTTGTAGGCTGGACCATAGGCTGCTCTATACTATCCTGACTGACCTCCTTGAGCCATTGAGCATTCTGTAGGATGCGTTGTGTTTTTTCCTCGATTTGACCTGTAGTGTTTAGCTAAAAAACAGCAGGAGGTGTTAGCAACTAGAATACCCCTCCCTCTTTGGCTAAAAGATAGTCTAGGGCTAGTCGGTCCTCTCTAACCATGCAACAGTTGCCATGGCCACTGTCACATTTTTCAGAGTGACGGCATTGTATGCTATTCCCGCAGCTAGTCTGCGTGGCTGCTGCAACCACTCCTACAACAACAGCACTGATACCAAAGTCCCTCTTTTTTCACTTGAGACTGAGGCATGTGGTCCAAGAAGTGTTATCAGGCCTGAATGAGTAAATAGTGCCTGCCTCTGGGGTGACATAGCCCATGGCCCAGAGGCCCCGCTGCCAGGTTGGGTCTAAGCACTGGACAGCTGTTCCTACTTGTGCCTTTATATTGCTATGGGCCCCTAGAAATATGATTCCTGTGGGTAGTAGAGAACTCTGGTGCTGTTTGGGCCCTGAGTGCCTGGCTTTAGACCTGAAGTTAGGCTAGAGTGTTTAAACCGAGAAAAGAGATGATTGTGTTAAAGGAGCATCCAAGGTAGTGACTAATTTCTATGAAGCAGTTGCCCTGAAACTTATTTCACTGTGACAAAGCCAAGTCATACTGTGTCTCATTGCACCTATTGCCGGAAACCTGGAATTGTAAGATTGCAAGATGCTACTGTCAGGTTGAAATAAAGATTAGATGTAATGTTGACCTGAGCAACAGCAGTATAGTTGCAGGTCGTGATTTTACTTGGGTTAATAGTGTTGTACAGTGTTAGAAAGCCATGATATGTAAAGGTACAAATAAGGTCAGCTGTTGGTAGCTGGTATATATAGGTGGTATAGAGTGCAGTGGTGCCTGTCTCCAAGGCTAAGGTGGGGGAACATTAGGTTTGTAGCTAAGGTAGCCTGGGGAACATGAAGACAGTACAAGGGGTGAGCCATCTGGTTAATATTAAAGGTTAAAGTGAGGTTTGGTGTGCCTGGCTCCTGGCATGTAGGGCAGCTTCATAGTATGTCAGACAAGTTTGTAGGAATTCCCCATAATAGGAGAGTGTTACCAGGGGTAGGCTGTTTGTGACATACCCACTGCGTCATGTTGGAGGATTATGAATTTGATAGCCTGTAGCCCTGACAGTCAGGACTATAGAGTTATTATGCCAGTCTGTACTGGTGAGGGATAGGGTGAGGGTATAGGTGAGAAGTAAGAGGGCTAGTAGGGGAACCATTTTAGGGATCTATGAGAATCAGAAGTATTATGAATGTAAACAAATAGATGTGATTTAGAGTGAAATCCTGTAAATTGCCCTGGAACCAGAGGTCTGTAATGAATTTGAAAATATTTTGTACTGTTTGGATCGGATAGACTGCACCAGGTCAAGGAATGTTGTCACTAACAATCTGCAGGAATGTGAAAACCTGGGTATATAATCTACTAGTCATTTGGCTGAGGCTACTCTTTTTCAGAAAGGCCAGTAGAGGGGGTGGTGGTGACTCAGGGTCCCAGCAGGGACAAAAGAGGATTTCCCTGGGAATTATCATAGGATTGCGGCAACACTCAAAATAAGACAGAATGAGAATGATTGGGAAAAGAAGGGCAATAAGTATCCAGAAGTACCAGAGCATGACTAGGAGGGTAGGTTTTCTGAGATTTTAGTGAGCCGGAGACCTAGGGTGAGGCTCCAGGGGTGCTACCTTAATTTTTGTCTGGTGTATTCAATGAGGCAGACCACAGACCTTAACTGCCGTAAGGGTACTATAGACGTCAGAAAACGGTCTAGTCCAGCGAGGTTGTAATTTGTCTGTGGGTTGGCGGATTAGAACTTGCTGTCCAGCCAAGTTGTCTTCACTCCTGTGATCAGGGTTAGGAGAGGCTATGAGAGTGTTGACAGCATCCCTGAGGAAAGCTCTGGTAGTTTGTAACACTGGTAAAGAGTCTCCCATCAGTTCTGCCTCATCTGCTTAGTCATGACCCAGTAGAAATGTTCTGCCATATGTTATTTTAAAAGGGCTATAGAAAGTGGGAGCCCTGGGAGTGGACCTAATTCTCATAAGGGCTAAAGGCACTGCCTCCAGCCAAGGCATTTTAACTTCTTGGTCCAATTTGAATAGATGAGTCTTCAAGATTGAATTTGTTTTTTTTCTACCTTACCTGAGGACTGAGGCCAGTAAGGAATATGTAAGTACCATTTTATTCCTAAGGCTTGAGACACTGCTTGAGTAATTTGACTTATGAATGCTGGTCCATTATCTGATTGTATGCTGGTGGGTAAACCAAAATGAGGAATAATCTAATTGAGGAGTGTCTGAGATACAATGTATGCTGTTTCAGAGGCAATGGGAAAGGCCACAACCCACCCCCAGAAGGTGTCTACAAAGACGAGGAGTTATTTGCTTCTCTTTACTGGAGGCATGTGGGTGAAGTTGATGTGCCAGTCTTGTCCCAGGCCTGATGGTGGGATAGGGAGGAGCCTTACAGATCCCTGAGAAGAAGTGGTGCATCATATAGAACAGCTGTGTGTCAGGTGATAGAGGCTGTCAGACAAATGTGAACAGGTGAGGACTGCGGTAAGGAGGCATATAAGGGGTTTAGGACCTACATGGAAGGACTGATGTAAGGAATATAAAATAGAATCTGCTTTCTTCTCTGGCAGGATATATTTACCATTGAGTAGAAACCATGAAGGAAATGGAAGCTATGGTTACTTGAAAAGTTTGGAGAAAAAGGGTGTGTAGTTGTTGAATACGAGAGGGAGACATAGTATTCTGTAGATGTCTTTAAGACAACATGTCTTTAATGTTATGTGAAGAGTATACTGTAACCGAACTATGAAGGATAATTTTCAGGCTCTCTGGATTAAAATAGCTGCTGCAAGATTTTTTAAGCATGAAGGCCATCCTAAAACAGTGTTGTCTAGGTGCTTGGAGAGATATGCATGCAACTGCCTGGAGAATGGATCCCTTGTGCTACCCCAAGAGTCCCACAGCCATTAACTGTCTTTCAGAAGTATATAAACAGAAAGGTTTAGTCATGTCGGGGAGGGTGAGGACTGGGGCCCAGAAAAGGGCCTCTTGGAGAGTTTTGAAGGGGGAGGATTTAGGAGTGGAGGGATTTAGGCGTTCATGAGGGTCTCTTTTGGCCTCTTGGTATAGGGGTTTTGCTAAAACAGCATAGTTGGGGCTCCACTGATGAAAGTATCCAGTAAGACCTAAGAAGAAGAGGAGTTTTGGTTTGGTTGTTGGAGTGGAAATTTTGGAGATGAAGGCAACGTGGGATGGGGAAATGCCCTTTGAAAATGGGGTCAGGACAAGTCCTAAGTAGATGACTTGAGAGGTTGTACTTTTTCAGAGACACTCGATATCCCTTGTTAGCAAGAAAACTGAGTAAGAGGTTGGTGTGAAGTTTTGAAGCTTCCTCTGAGGGGCTGCAGAGAAGGAGATCATCAACATACTGGAGGAGAGTGGAACTGCCTAGGTCAAATTCTGTAAGACCTGAGCTAGAGCCTATACAAAATGATGAGAACTGTTTCTAAATCCCTGGGGTAGAACGGTTCAGGTAAGTCACTGGGAGTGTCCTGTGTCAGGGTCGGTCCAAGTAAAGATGAAGTTTTGTAAGTCAGGATGTAGGGAGATAGTAAAAAGGGCATCCTTGAGGTCTAGAACAGTATAGTGGGTGTAGATGGAGGGTATATGGGAAAGTAGGGGGAAAGATTGGAGACTACTGGGTGTTTGACTTGGACAGCTTGTTTAATAATACACAGGTCTTGGACTAAGCGGTAGGATACATCTGCCTCTGCACTGGTAAAATAAGGGTGTTATAGGAAGAGTTTGTGGGCCTTAATAGCCACTTTGCTGGGAGTCTGGGAGGACTGGCTTGAGCCCCCATAGGCTTCCTGGGAGATGGGATATTGTTTTGGAGATTGAAATAGAGTAGGGTCTTTGAGGGATATTTTGATGGGTTTATGGTGCTTTGCTATTGAAGGGAAGGAGGTGTCCCAGACAAGAGGGTTTACATCTGTGGGGGGTAAAGGTAAAGAGCCAAGGGAGGGGTGTTTCTTGAAGGAGGCGAAGTAAAGAGGCAGAAGAGTCTACAGTGGGAGAGAGTAAGGGTTGCCTGAAGTTTTGTGAAACTATCTCTGCCCAGAAGAGGCATGGGGCACGAGGGGAGTACCAGAAAAGAATGTAGGAATATATAAGAATCAAGAGAGCAGGATAAGGGGTGTGTCATTTTAGGTTGTGAGATACAGCTGTCAATCCCTACAACAGAGATTTCTGACTGACAAGGAGGAACTGGAATTCCGGGAGGTCAGAGTATGTTGCCCCAGTATCAATTAAGAAAGAAATTGGCCTACCTGCCACCATCAGAGATTAGGAAAAAAACAACAACAAACAAATCACAAAGTGAATAGAGGAAAAGAAATAATAAAGATCAGAGCAGAAGTAAGTGAAATGGAGTATAAATAAATACAAAGATCAATTAAACCAAGAGCTGGTTCTTTGAAAAGATAAACAAGTCTGACAAACCTTTAAACAAACTCATCAAGAAAAAAAGAGAAAGGACCTAAATAAATAAAATCAGAAATGAAAGTGAAGAAGTGACAATTGACTCCATGGAAACACAAAGGATTGTAAGAAAATATTGCGAACAATTATATGTCAATAAATTGAATAATCTGGACGAAATGGATAAATTCCTAGAAATGTACAATCTTCCAAAACTGAATTAGGAAGAATCAGAAAACCTGGATAAACATTACAACTAATGAAATTGAAACAGTAATAATTTTTTTAAAATCCAACAAACAGAAGTCCTGGACTGGATGGCTTCACAGGTGAATTTTACCAAACATTCAAAGAATTAATAACATCCTCCTCAAACCATACTTAAAAATTCAAGAGGATGGATGACTCCCCTGTTCATTTTAGGAGGCCAGCATTAACCCAATTCCAAAACCAGATAAAGACACTACAAAGAAAGAAAATTATAGACCAACATCCCTGATAACCCTAGTCTAAAATCAATAGACCAACATCCCTGATAACCATAACCCAAAATCCTCAATAGAATATTAGCTAACTGGATCCAGCAATACATTAAAAACATCATACACCACAATGAAGTGTGATTTATTCCAGGGATGCAAGGTTGTACAAAATCCTCAAATCAATCAATGTAATATTCTACATATACAAAATGAAGGTTAAAAATCACAAGATCAGTCCTGGCTGGGTTGCTCAGTTCGATTTAGCATCATCCTATGCACAAAAGGGTTGCAACTTCAATTCCCCGTCAGGGTACATAACTAAGTTGCGGGTTTGAGTGCATACTGGAGGTAACCTATCAATGGTTCTCTCTCCCCGCCTTCTTCTCTGTCACAAGTCAATGAAAACACATTGAATGAAGATTAACACAAAAATCACAAGGTCATGTCAATAGATGCCAGAAAAGCATTTAATAAAATGCAGCACTCATTTATGGTAAAAGCTCTGAGCAACATGAGAATACAGGGATCATATTATAACATAACAAAGGCCATATATGTCAAATCACAGCTAACATCATACTCAAAGGGCAAAAACTAAAAGCATTTCCTTTAAGTTCAGGAATAAGACAGGTATTTTCTTTCTTTTTTTAAAAAAACATATTTTATTGATTTTTTACAGAGAGGAAGGGAGAGGGATAGAGAGTTAGAAACATGGATGAGAGAGACATCGATCAGCCGCCTCCTGCATATCCCCCACTGGGGATGTGCCCGCAACCAGGATACATGCCCTTGACCGGAATCGAACCTGGGACCCTTCAGTCTGCAGTCCAACGCTCTATCCGTTGAGCCAAACTGCTTTCGGCAGACAGGTATTTTCACTTTCACCATCATATTCAACGTACTACTAGAATTTTTAACCACAGCAATCAGACAAGAGAAAGAAATAAAAAGCATTCAAATTGGAAAGGAAGAAGTAAATTCCAAGTATTATTTAGGATGATATAACATCCTAAAGACTCCACCAAAAAAAACTACTAGAACTGATAAATAAATTCAGTGAAGTGGCAGAATACAGCATTAATATTCAGAAATTGATTGTATTTTTATATACAAATAATGATCTATCAGAAATGAAAAATAAGAGAACAATTTCAATTACAATTGCATAAAAATAAATAAAATACCTTGGAATAATTTTTATTTTATTTATTTATTCTTTTAATCCTCACCTGAGGATGTTTTTTCCATTCATTTTTAGAGAGAGTGCAATGGGGAAAGGAGGGGAAGAGAGAGATGGAAGGGAGGGAGGAGGGGGAGAGAAAGAAAGAGAGAAATATTGAGGTGAGAAAGATACATCAATTGGTTGCCTCCTGCATGTGCCCCTACCAGGGCTCAGGAACCTGCAACCGAGGTACATGCCCTTGATTGAGACTTGAACTCTCAACCTTTTGGTCTGTGTGCTGATTCTCTAACCACTGAACAAAACCAGTCAAGACTCGTGAAATAAATTTAACCAAGGATGTAAAAGACTTGTACTCAGAAAATTATGAGACACTGAGAAAAGCAACTGAAGAAGATACAAATAAATGAAAGGATATATCATGTTCATGGTAAGGAAGAATTAACATCATTAAACATTCATACTACACAACACAATCTATATATAAATGCAATTTTTATCAAGATACCAACAGCTTATTTCACAGATTTAGAATAAATAATCTAAAAGTGTATATAGAACCACAAAGACTCCAAATAGCTGCAGCAATCTAGAGAAAGAAGAATAAAATTAGAAGAATCATGGTACCTGATATCAAACAATGCTATAAGCTATAGTAATCAAAATAACATGATACTGGCCTAAAAACAGACATATGGATAAATGGAACAGAATACAGAGCCTAGAAATAAGTCCACACCTTTATGGTCAATAAATATTGACAAAGAAGGCAAGAACATACAATGGGGTAAAGATAGTCTATTCAATAAATGGTATTGGCAAAATTGGATAGATGCAAAAAATGAAATTAGACCACCTTCTTGGATCATACACAAGAATAAACTCAAAATGGATTAAAGATTTAAATGTAAAACTTGAAACTATTAAAATCCTAGAAGAAAACACAGAGAGTAAAATCTTAAACATTTGTCCTAGCAATATTTTTTTTCTGATATATCTCCTCAGGGAAGGGAAACAACAGAAAAATAAACAAATGGGATTACATTAAACTAAGAAGGTTTTGCACACAAAGAAAATCAACAAAATGAAAAGACAAACCACTGAATGGTAGAACACATTTGCCAATGATATATCTGATAATATCCTAGTTTACAAAGAACTTATGTAACTCAACACCAAAAATCAAACAATCCAGTTTTAAAAATGGGCAAATGACCTGAATAGACAATTCTCCAAAAAGACATACAGATGACCAATAGGCATATGATAAGATGCTCAATGTCACTAATCATCAGAGCATAACAAATTAAAACCACGATGAAATACCACCTTACACCTATCAGAATGGCTATTATCAATAAATCAAGAAACAACAAGTGTTGGTGAGAATGTGGAGAAAAAGGAGTGCAGATTGGTGCGGCTACTTGTGGTGGGAAGCAGATTGGTGTGGCCACTGTGGAAAATAGAATGGAATTTTCTCAAAAAAATTAGAAATTGAACTTAGAGATTCCACTTCTGGGAATACTATATCTGAAGAAATCTGAAACACTAATTCAAAAGAATATACTAGTATGCACCCTTATCTTCATTGCAGCATTATTTACAATAGCTAATATTTGGAAGCAGCCCAAGTGTCCATCAGTAGATGAGTGGATAAAAATGTTGTGGTACATTTACACAATGGAATACTACTTGGCCACAAAAAAGAAAGAAAGTTTACCTTTTGTGACAGCATGGATAAACCTGGATAGTATTATGCTAAGTAAACTAGTTAGACAAAGAGAAGTATCATATACTCTCACTCAAATGTGGAATCTAATGAACAAAATAAACTAACAACAAAATAGAAGCAGACTTATAGACTGACAGCTGTCTGAGGGGTGAAAAAAGTGAAAATCTCCACCTCACAGACACAGACAACAGTATGGAGATTACTAGAGGGGCATGGGATGAGGTGAAGTAGCAGTGAATAGAAGGAGGATAAATGATGATGGAAGGAAACTTGATTTTGTGGTAAACACACAATATAATATACAGATGATGTATTATACAATTGTTTCACCTGAAATGTATAACATTTCATTAACCAATTAGAGGCCCAGTGCACGAAATTCATGTGGGAGGGAGGGCGGCATTGCAGAGGAGAGAAGGGTGTCCCTCAGCCCAGCCTGCACCTTCTCCAATCTGGGACATCTCTCTCACAATCCAGGACTGCTGGCTCTCAACTGCTCCCCAGCCATGCCTGATTGCCCCTAACTGCTTCTGCCTGTCAGCCTTATCATCCCCTAACCATTCCCCTGCCAGCCTGATCAATGCCTAACTGTTCCCAGCCCGCCCGATTGCCCCTAACTGTCCTCCCCTGATGGCCTGGTCACCCCTAACTGCCCTTTCCTACCAGTCTGATCATCCTAACTGCCCTCCCCTGCAGGGCTGCCCCACCCATCTGTCCTCCCCTCCCCTGCAGGCCTGGTCTCCCACAACTTCCCTCCCCTGCAGGCCTGGTCTCCTCCAATTGCCTTCCTCAGCTGGGCCCCCTAACTGCTCTTCCTGCTGCCATGATCACCCACACTGCCCTCCTCTGCTGGCCTGATCTCCTCCAATTGCCCTCCTCAGCTGGCCCCCCTAACTGCCCTTCCTGCTGGCCTGGTTTCCTCCAACTGCCCTCCCTGCAGGCCTGGTCCCTGCAACTGCTCTCCCCTACAAGCCTGGGTCCTGCCCAATTGCCCTCCACTGTAGGCCTTGTCACCTCCCAACTACCCTCTCTTGCTGGCGTGGTCCCCCCCAACTGCTCTCCCCTGCAGGCCTGGCTTCCCCAACTACCCTCCCCTGCAGGCCCCCCCCCAACTGCCCTTCCCTATAGGCCTGGGTCCCCCTCAACAGCCCTCCCTTGCTGGCTTGGTTTCCCCCAACTGCCCTCATCTGCCAGCCTGGTCATCCCCAACTGTGCTCCTCTGCTGGCCTGGTCATCCCTAACTGCCCACAACTGCTCTCCTCTGCAGGCTATCTTGTGGTGGCCATCTTATGTCCACATGTGGGCAGCCATTTTGACCATATGGAGGTGGCCATCTGTGTCTTGGAGTGATGGTCAATTTGCATATTACTCTTTTATTAGATAGGATGTCAACCCAATAAATGTAAATCAATCAATCTATCAATAAATAAATAAACTAAATGTTATATGCTTCAAAAGCATCTTGAAGTTTGAGGAGATCAGAATAGAGAAAGGGAAGGGTTCTGTGAGAGAAGTAAGCTTTCATTCAGATCTGGTCTTGTTTTTTTTTTAAATGTACTCCACAGGATGATTGTGATAATTTTTCTTTAAGAGCATGTTTCATTTCAAATAAAGAACTATATTCTTTATTTACAGGCAATAAAGTTTATAAATATAGCTCATTTAAGGAATGGATTGATGAATTTGAAAATTGGGAGGTTTTTGTCTATAGAATTCCCTGAGATTACCATTAACTTAGGAAAGTATAATTAAGGTAAAGCAAGTTCTTAAGCTCTATATTGTCACCTACTAGGATTTGATCCATTTTTTAACTTGCTAAAACACTTGACAATATATAGGTATTTAATTTATATCTTTAGTTATTCTGTAGGTTGTTAAATTGATTTGCAATGTAAATTGATTTGGTAACAAAAAGACATGTTAGTTTGGTATTTGATAGAATCTTTTTTCACAGTTAATTAGCTAGGGGTAGTTCTTTACCAAACAATACTGAAAATTTTTATAAACTTTGGAAAACCAAAACCAAAAATGATGAAAAATTAATATAACTCAGGAAAGAATAAGAAACCCAACTTTGTATTAATTATCCCTGACTACTATTTCTCTTTGCAGTTTGCACAGAATTCTTACAAGGAAGTGACACTTTCTTGCAGCACGAATAGGGCATTGGCAATTGCACAGGCATAGCAGTCAGAAAAAAACCTGGCATTCAGGAGAAGGGTTCCAGCATCAGGCTATGAGTCCCCCTGTCTCTGTTGGGGAAACCGGTTGCCCACCCACCCAGGGCTTACAGGAACCCTGTGAAAAGACAAAACAATGTCTATTATTTAAACAAAACAAACAAACAAACAAACAAACACCTCTTTCCTGCTTTATTTTTCTCGATAGTTCTTTTATTTTTTTTAATATTTTATTAATTTTTTTACAGAGAGGAAGGGAGAGGAATAGAGAGTTAGAAGCATCAATGAGAGAGATGCCTCCTTGTAAGAATTTTAAAGGCTGCCAGAGAGAGACAGATACATACATGCAAGGGATCTCCCATTAGAATATCAACTGATTTCTCAACAGAAACACACCAGGCCAGAGGGGAATGGAATGAAATATACCAAGTGATGCAAAGTAAGGGACTGGATCCAAGAATACTATACCCAGCAAGGCTATCATTCAAAATTGAAGGTTGAATCAGAAACTTCACAGACAAAAAAAGGGCTAAGGGAATTTATTACCACCAAGCCAGCAATGCAAGAAATGCTAAAGGGACTGCAGTGAAAAGAAGGAATAGAAAGACAAGAAGGAACACAAACATTAAAAATAAAAATGATGACAAATAAGTATTTCTCAATAATAACATCAATGTAAATGGATTAAATGCTCCATTGAAAAGAGAAAAGGTAGCTAAATGGATAAGAAAACATGACCCATATATTTGCTGTCTGCAACAGACCCACCTCAGAACAAGGGATTCACATTGACTGAAAGTGAAGGGAAGGAAAATAATTTTTCAGGCAAATGGAAATGAGAAAAATGCTGGGTTTCAATACTTATATCTGACAAAATAGACCTCAAAGTAAAGGCCATAACAAGAGATAAGGAAGGTCACTTCATAATATTAAAGGAAGTAATTCAACAAGAAGATATAACTCTGGTATACATATATGCACCCAATATAGGAGCACCCAAATTACATATATGCACCCAATATAGTAATTCAACAAGAAGATATAACTCTGGTATACATATATGCACCTAATATAGAAGATATTAAGAGAGAGAACAATAGCAATACAATCATAGCAGGGGACTGTAATACCCCGCTGGCACCACTGGACAATCTCTAAACAAAAAATCACCAAAGAAACAACAACCCTAAATGAATCACTAGGTCAGATTCAATTAATTGACATCTTCAGCACATTTCACCTCAAAGCTACAGAATATACATTCTTCTTAAGTGCACATGGGACATTTTCAAAGTTAGACCACATATTAAGAAACAGGCAAAGTCTCTTCAAATTCAAGAAGATAGAAATCAATAACAAGCATCTTCTCAGATCACAATGGCATAAAATTAGAAAGCAACTACAATAAAAACAATGGAAAAAATCAAACACTTGGATAAGAAAACATGACCCATTATTTTCCTTCCCTTCACTTTCAGTCAATGTGAATCCCTTGTTCTGAGGTGGGTCTGTTGCAGACAGCAAATAAATGGGTCATGTTTTCTTATCCATTTGGAGGCTAAATAGCATGCTATTAAACAATGATTGTGTTACCAAAGAGATTAAAGAAGTAAAAAGCATCCTGGAAACAAATGACAATAAAAACACAACAATTCAAAATCTATGGGACATAATGAAATCAGTCCTGAGAGGGAAGTTCATCGATCTACAGCCCGACCTAAAAAACAAACAAACAAGAAGAAATGGTAATAAATTATCTAACCTTGCAACTTAAAGAATTAGAAAGAGAGCAACAAGAAAAGCCCACAGTGACCAGAAGGAAGGAGATAATAAAGATCAGAGAAGAAATAAATGACATAGAGACAAAAGAAACAATATAAAAGATCAAAGAAACCAAGAGCTGGTTCTTTCAAAGGATAAACAAGGTTGATGAACCTCTAACCAGGCTCACTAAGAAACAAAGAGCACCCAATAAACATGAATCAGAAATAACAACTGACCCCACAGGTATATGAAAGATTGTAAAAAAAATACTACAAACAACTCTACTCAAACAAACTGGACAACCTCAATGAAAAATACAGCCTTTCTAGGTATCTTTTTTAAAAATATATATATTTTATTGATTTTTTTACAGAGAGGAAGGGAGAGGGATAAAGAGTTAGAAACATTGATGACAGAGAAACATTTTCTGTACATTCCCAGAAAAATACAGTCTTCCAAAACTCAATCAGGAAGATTCAAAAAATCTGAATAGGCCAGTAACTACTGATGAAATTGAAACAGTAAAAAAAAAAAAATGCTTCCAGCAAACAAAAGCCCTGGACCAGATGGTTTCACAGGAGAGTTTTACCAAACATTCAAAGAACTAAAAACAATCCTTTTCAGACTTTTCAAAAAAATTTAAGATGAAGGCACACTTCCAGTCTTTCTATGAAGCCAGCATTACCCTAATCCCAAAACCAGATAAAGCCACCACAAAGAAAGATAATTACAGGCCAAAGAAAGATGAACATAAATGCTAAAATCCTCAACAATATTCTAGTAAACCAGATCCAGCAGTACATTAGAAAAATCATACATCATGACCAAGTGGTATTTATTACAGGAATGGAAGGCTGGTACAATATCTGCAAATCAATAAATGTGATATATCACATAAACAAATTGAGACACAAAAATCACATAATCATATCAATTGATGCAGGAAAGGCATTTGACAAAGTCCAACAGCCTTTTTTGATAAAAACACTCAGCAAAGTGGGAATAGAAAGATTATACCTCAACATAATAAAAGCCTTATATGACAAACTTACAGCCAACATCATACTCAATGGAAAAATCTAAAACCATTCCCCCTAAGAACAGGAATAAGACAGGGATGCCTGCTTTCACCTCTCCTGTTCAACATAATACTGGAAGTGCTAGCCACAGCAATCAGACAACAAGGAGAAATAAGTAGCATCCAAATTGGAAAAGAAGAAGTAAAATTGTCATTATTCACAGATGACGGGATATTGTAAATAGAAAATCCTAAAGACTCCATCAAAATTTATTAGACTTAATAAATGAATTTGGCAATGTAGTAGGATACAAATTTAATATCCAGAAATCTATGGCATTTTATACATCAATAGTGAACTTACAGAAAGAGAGATTTAAAAAACAATCCCATTTACCATTGAAGCAAACAAACAAACAAAAAAATAAGATACCTAGGGCCCTAACCGGTTTGGCTCAGTGGATAGAGAATCGGCCTGCAGACTCAAGAGTCCCAGGTTCAATTCCGGAGAAAGGCATAGACCTTGGTTGTGAGCACATCCCCAGTGTGGGGTGTGCAGGAGGCAGCTGATCAATGTTTCTTTGTCATCAATATTTCTCTGTCATCAATGTTTCTAACTCTTTATCCCTCTCCCTTCCTTTCTGTAAAAAAAATAAATAAAATATATATATTTTAAAAAAAAGATACCTAGGAATAAATGTAATTAAGGAGGTAAAAAAGCTATGCTCAGAAACCTACAGGATGTTGAAAAAAGAGATAGAGGAAGACATAAATAAGTAGAACACACCCTGTTCATGGGTTGGTAGAATCAACATCATTAAAATGTCCATACTACCCAAAGCAATCTATAGGTTCAATGCATTCCCCATTAAAATACCAATGGCAATACCAAAAATTCATCTGGAAAATAAAAAGACACCAAATAGCTGCAGCAATCATGAGAATAAGGAATAAAGTAGGTGGGATCTCAATACCAGATATCAAGCTGTATTACAAAGTCACTGTTCTCAAAACTGCCTGGGTACTGGCGTAAGAACTAACATATAGACCAATGGAATTAAATAGAGAACCCAGAAATTGACCCAAACCACTATGCTCAATTAATATTTGACAAAGGAGGCATGAATATACAATAGAGTTAATAAATGGTTGTTGGGAAAATTGAACAGATACCTGCAAAAAAAATGAAATTAGACCACAAACTTACACCATACACAAAAATAAACTCAAAATGGATAAAGGACTTAAACATAAGAGGGGAAACCATAAAAATATTAGAGGAATCCACAGGCAGCAAAATCTCAGTCATATGCTGAAGCAATATCTTCACTGATACAGCTCCTAGGGCAATGGAAACTAAAGAGAAAATAAACAAATGTAAATACATCAAAATAAAAAGCTTCTGTACAACAAAAGAAATCATCCACAAAACAACAAGAAAGCCTACTGAATGGGAGAACATATTTGCCAATGTTATCTCCGATAAAGGTTTAATCTCAACATTTATAGGGAACTCATACAACTTAACAAAAGGAAGATAAACAACCTCATAAAAAAATGAGCAATGGACCTAAATAGATACTTTTCAAAAGAGGACATAAGGAAGACCAAGAGACATATGAAAACATACTCAAAGTCACTAATCATCAGAGAGATGTAAATCAAAATGACAATGAGGTATCATGTCATACCTGTCAGAATAGCTATTATCAACAAATCAACAAATGACAAGTGCTGGTGAGGAAGTAGAGAAAAAGGAACCCTCGTGCACTGCTGGTGGGAATGCAGACTGGTGCAGCCACTGTGGAGAACAGTATGGAGTTTCCTCAAAAAACTAAAAATGGAACTGCCATTTGACCCAGTAATCCCACTTCTAAGAATACACTGGGTGGCCAGATTATTATGATCTCTGAATGCATAATAATCTGGCCACACAGTGTATATCTGTGGGAACCCCTTTCACATCCCGTGTTGTTCAGGGTTTCCGTTCAGGATTTTGGTTCTGGAGGAGGCTGCACACAAATGAAAAGAGACTAGAAAAGTATTAATTTGGAAATATTGGAGGGCCTGGCAGGTGCCTACTTCTAGTGGGAAGACTACTCTCTACTCTGGCCTTGCTATCCCTTTTATTGAGACTATGGGGTACACACATAGACTTTAGGCAGGAAATTCCAATAACAAAAATACACAAGACAAATAGAGGTGGAGGCTGCTTCAGCTAACAATGTTTCAACTAAACAGTGAGTGGTTAGTGCAATGAAGGTTGTTGACCAGCCTTCTGGATTTCCTGTCCACATCTTTCTATTAGTGAAACAATGTTTGGTTTCCGGCAACTCCCCCGTTTCTTTCCTCTAAAAAATCTTGCATCTGCAGACTAGAAATAAACATATAAGAACAAAAAATGAAACAAGCAAGCATGGCT
This sequence comes from Lasiurus cinereus, assembly GCA_011751065.1. Classification (NCBI taxonomy): domain Eukaryota; kingdom Metazoa; phylum Chordata; class Mammalia; order Chiroptera; family Vespertilionidae; genus Lasiurus; species Lasiurus cinereus. The sequence continues at coordinate 17,142,584 of JAAGEH010000032.1, forward strand.
ATGCTGAGAGGTAAAAGAATCAGTCTGTAGTAAGTTTCTTTCTGGGCCAACAGTTTTTGAGTCCCAGTTCCAATGTCCAACAGATTTTTGAGTGTACATGTCAGCAATGATATTTCAGTTCTGGATGGTGGACAAATAGTGGCAATGCAGGTCTGAACCTCTCTGGTTTGTTCCTGGGCAACCTGCAGCGATGCACAGCTGTTGACTGCTGGATGGCAAGGCGTCATCAGCATCTTCCATCTCTGGACCGATTCTCCTCTTGTCTTCATAGCTGGAGCATTCCTGTCAATTCCTCTCTGTTGTAGGAATCCTCATGGTCTTGGAGTTGTTTTCTAAAATATGCAAACATATTCTCGACCAAAAGTTAGTAAAGAATTTTTTTCTATAAATTTGACTTGGGATCCTTTTTATTTTTGCCCAAAGATTTTCCTTTGGTTTATTTTGATACCATGTGTGTTTTTCATGGGTATTTTGCTATTAGCATTATAAATGAAAATTATTTTTCAAAGTAAAAAAAATTTTTCTAGATGCAATTTACTTACAGAATATTTTTCCTTACATAATATTACTACACTATCCCCCCTTTTTTAATTTAATTATTAGGAGGCTTTTGGAAAGTTTTTATAATGCAGTCTTGATAACTTTAAATTTTTAATTTTTGCACAAAAATATGACTGCTTTAGGTTCATTGCATGTTAAGCGATTTTGCCATGAGATGAACTACCAATAGAAATTTTAGTTAAAACTTTAGGAGCAACTTTTTGTCCAGTACAATTAAATTTTCTTGCATATTCACTTATTTCAATTAACCAATTTAAATTAATCTGAAAACGTGACTACTATTTTATTGTCAAATTTAATACTGTAACAACAATCTTAGTTTACCCTGTAAATATTAGTGGAAAGGATTATTTGCATTCTTCAGTAGGCTCTGAGCATTCCTGGTGCTAGGCTGGATTTAGATAAAGGGCAGCTTCTGTTGGCCAAGTCTCTGTCTGTTACCTGGGTCCTGATCTGAGCTGGTCATGGGAAGTGAAGCAGCCATAGGGCAGGAGACTTCCCTCAGAAGGGGCGAGGGTTCAAGCCCTGCAATGTTGGGGGGGGGATGAGGGTCTGAGCCCCACATCTGTTGATCCCCAAGTTCTTTCCTGATGGCTCCTCTGCGACTGTGCCTGTCTTAGGCTGATTCTTCCCTGAGGAATCTTACCCGTCTCTGGCTAGCCAGCCATCCTCCAGGCCAAGCAGGTTGAGGTAAGGTTCAGTTCTGTCTCCTTGGTAGCCTATGCCCCCGTGGCCTCCATGCCCAGTACCTGCCTTGGGATCCCCTCACCTGCTGGTGTGGCCCCAGCACTGATCACATATCTTGGGGAACCCAGGTTTCTTCTCCAGGGAGAGCCCAGCTCACACCACTGGGCGAGAGACAGATCCATGGTCCCAGCCACCACAGGGCTTCAGCCTCAGCATGAACAGAAAGCTCAGGCAACAGCTGTGGGAGGGTCCTTCTTGGCAAAAAGGGCAAGAAAGGCCAATATAGAATGCTCAAGTGCCTTCCCACTGCCTTAATTCCTTTCATGTTCTTTTTAAAATTGCTGCCAAACATTCAAAGAATTAGATTGTAAGTTTGTTTGGGATGTTTGTACAATATACTGTTGTAAAATATCAAAAATTATAATGACATTTTAGAATAATATCATGTACAGATATTCTTTGCTCTAAGCCATGGCAATTCAATTTTAAACTGGCTGTCAATTTCTTTTTGTACAGACAACATCTTAGTTACTTTATTAGAATACTTAATCAAATTGCTTACAAAGACATTGGCTTTCCATTTAGCTGAAAACCATGATTTAAGTAATTAAAGTAGGTATCTTCATTTAAAAAGCAAAGCAAATTTAGTAAATGTTTAGCTCTGATTTACAAGCTGCAAATGTTGCCCCGTTTCTAGCTTAATTAAGAATATAGGCGGCTACGAGCTTTTTGTCATTTTAAATTCTGCTGTTGGAATTTAAGAAATATTTAATTATTTCATTCTGCCCTTCTTAGAGACCAAAACCTTCATAACATTTAAAATATAGTTATTAATTTTTATTTGATAAAGTTTTCCATGCAATTTCAAGTATATTAGATCAGTTAAATTTTAAAAGATTTCCTTTAAGAAGAGAGAACAAATTTATTGTATTACTCCAGGCCCATGGAGCTTTCCAAGAATCATCTCTGTTAAAGCTTTGAAATTTTAACATGGAAAAAACTATCAAATATATATATTCATATGTGATTTAAAGATTATAATATTTTTTATAATTATCTTAAGATATCAATTATATTTTAAACTGGTTTTTATATTAATTTTTTTCAGTTGGGAATCACATGATTAATCTTTTTTTAATTAGACCAATAAACAACATATTTTGAATTCCTAATTATTAGAGAAATTTTATTTTTATTTTCTCCCAATTTAATTTGATCTTGAACTTTTAAAGCTGGCAAGTCAAATATTTAGCAGTTTGTAGATTAATAACACAAAATCTTCTCCTTTTGGTTCTTTTATGCCACCTTTGTTAAAAAATAAAGACTAGTTCTGGGTTTTTATTTTTCTGCAGCTTTTGTAGAGAGATTCCAGCTTAAAACCCTATTTAATATGTCCAAAAATTGGACAGTTGTGCACATTTCTTTTTTTAACCTGGGCTTCTCTCCTCACGAGTACAGAAATTCCAGACACATTTCTAAATTTTTAAGACTTTTTAATGGCAAGAAAGGAGACATTAAATTCTGGGAGAGTGGGCTTTCATATTGGATCATCATGTGTCTCTCCCTTCCCACACATCCTGCTTACTTTGGGGGGAAAGCATCAGTAACAGATTGGGCCAAATTTCTTTTCATGCTTAAAAGATAGATAGTTCTTAAATTTTTTCTTTCTTTTTTGCTTTCTGAAGTAATAACTAGCACCCAATTTGGCCAAGATTTGCATTTCCCTGCGATTTCTTCTATAATTTTTAAATGAAACCTTAAGTAATCTCATTGCAGGAGAGCAGATAGCCTTGCCCTCTCCTACCACCTTTGAATTTCTCTGCACCAGAGGCGGTTTCAGCAGTGTAGTTTCATTTATTACAGATTTTAGATTCCAAATACAAACTAAGATTTTAATTTGAACAAGAAACCACATTATTTAAGCATGCAAACCGAAAGTCTATACTAAAGTTTACTTTATATTTATAACCTAATTCTTCCCCATTAGCAGGGCTAAAAAAGACGTTCCCACTCTACTTACAGACCAAAACTCTGCAATTAGTATGTGGGCTTTGCATGTGGTGAATTTCCCTCACCTTTTTCTTGATGAATTTTCCCTCACCTTTTTCTCTGTATTTTTCCTCCTTCACTCTTAAGGTGAAAAATATCTTCTCCTCCAGATGCCCCATAGTCAGGTGCCAGATGTGAGAACCCCTTTCATGTCCCGTGTGGTTCAGGGTTCCCATTGAGGGTTTGGGTTGAGGAGGCCAAACACAAATGAAAAGAGACTTAAAAAAGTATTAATTTGCTAATATTGGGGGGCCAGGCAGGAGGCTACCTCTAGTGGGAAGACCACCCTCTACTCTGGTTTTGCTATCCCTTTTATTTAGACTATGGGATATACCCACAGACTTTAGGCAGGAAATTCCAATAACAAGAATACATAAGACAAACAGAGGTGGAGGCTGCTTCAGCTAACAATGTTCCAACTACACAGTAAGTGGTTAGAACAATTAAGGTTGTTGACCAGCCTTCTAGGTTTCCTGTCCACATCTTTCTATCCTATATAATAAAATGTGAATACATAAATTGTCCCCTTGACTAGGAGTTCAACTAGCAGGCAGGCTGGACAACTGCCCATGTCCCCTCCTCCTGATGAGGCTGGCCAGACACACCCATGCATGAATTCATGCATTGGGCCTCTAATATAATACACACACACACACACACACACACACACACACACACATACACACACACACTGAGTAGCTAGATTATTATGTGTTTAGAGATTATAAAAATCTGACCACTCAGTGTATATACCAAGTAACTAGAAACACCAATCAGAAAGGATATATACATCCCTATGTTCATAGCAGCAAAATATACAGTAACTGAGATTTGGGAACAGCCTAAGTGGCCATCAGCAGATGAGTGGATTAGAAAACTGTGGTACATTTACACATTGGAATACTATGCTGCTGTAAAAAGGAAGGAGCTCCTACCATTTGCAACAGCATGGATGGAGATGGACAGCATTATGCTAAGTGAAATAAGTCAGTCAGAGAAAGATAAATATCACATGATCTCAATCATTTATGGATTCTGATGAACAAAAACAGATCCAGAGACAGAAAAGCATTGATCAGATGCTCAAAACTCAGAGGGACTGTAGGAGAGGGGAGGGGTAAGGGGTAGAGGTCAACCACAGGACTTGTATGCATGCATATAAGCATAACCAATGGACATAGACACCAAAGGGGTGAGGACATGAATGGGAGTAGGGGGGGCTGATGGGGGATGAGGATACATATGTAACACCTTAATCAATAAAAAAATGCTATAAAAAAAGAATAGGGAGAAGATTACAGGAGTAAAAATGAGCCAAGATTGTGTGTGTGTGTGTGTGTGTGTGTGTGTGTGTGTGTGTGTGTGTGTGTGTGTTTGTGTGTGTGTGTATAAATTATATATATTTACAAACTGAACAAAGGTATTGCATCACGGAGAAACCAAGATGGCGGTATAGGTGAACACCTAAGCTGCTGCCTCGCACAACAATTTCAAAACTACAACTAAAAGACAGAACAAACACCATCCAGAACCACAGGAAAGCTGGCTGAGTGAAAATTCTACAACTAGAAGTAAAGAGAGGAGCACACAGAGACTCAGAGTAGCTGTAAAAAGCTGAGGTATGGAGACATGCTCGTAGAGAGGACGGGTGGAGGAGGGTCTGGCTGGCTTCCTCTAGTGGGAAGGAGATGGAAAATTCCAACTGCACTGAACCCCAGCTCCAGATGAGATTCATAGGGGGAGTCTGGACTATTGTGAAAAGGAAGAAGTGTACGGAAACATAGGGGAGCCTTAAAAGACAGAAGTCTGAGGGTTCATGAAAGTGCACACAGAGCGCTGACTACTGATTGTGCCTGGCTTCCTCTAGCAGGAGGAAAACAGAACCTCACAACAGCACTGAAATCCAGGTCCAATTGCACTGAACCCCAGTTTTAGGAGGTGAGACCCTGGGGACCCAGACTCATATGGGTCCCTAGAGGGCATGGAAACTCAGGGGAACTGAAAGGCAGAGTTCCAGAAGCTCATGCACCTGCACTCGCATGAGAGACAGAGGTCTGGAGGCAAGCCTGCATGCGCAGACACAGCTGATCCTCACAACTAATTGGCTTGGAGGTCAAACTTCCCCTTCCCCCCCCAGTGATACCAACAACAATCAAGAATTAACTACAACAAGACTGTACACACAGTTCACAAAGGGGTACACCAAGAGTGTCCACTTCAGGTAACTGGAGAGGTAGAGCTACTTGGCCACAAAGGACAGCTAGCAAACAAAGCTACTCTACCAACTCAGGGAAGCCATGAAATATTCGGAGACTAAAGAACAGACCACAAACAAAAGAAATGGAGGGAAAAAAACAAATGGATATAGAGTTCAAAACCACAGTTATAAGGTTTTTTAACTTTCCAAGAAAAAATGGATAAATTTAGTGAGACCCAAGAGGAGATGAAAAAGCACCAACTAGAAATTAAACATACACTGACTGAAATAAAAAATATTATACAGCCGAAACCGGTGTGGCTCAGTGGATAGAGCATCGGCCTGCGGACTGAAAGGTCCCAGGTTCGATTCCGGTCAAGGGCATGTATCCTGGTTGTGGGCACATCCCCAGTTAGGGGCGTGCAGGAGGCGGCTGATCGATGTCTCTCTCTCATCGATGTTTCTAACTCTCTATCCTTCTCCTTTCCTCTGTAAAAAATCAATAAAATATATTTAAAAAAAATATTATACAGAAACCTAACAGCAGACTATAGGATCGCAAGAATCAAGTCAAAGATTTGAAATACAAAGAAGCAAAAAACACTCCACTGGAAAAGCAAAAAGAAAAAAGAATAAAAAAATGTGAAGATAGTGTAAGGAGCCTCTGCGACAATTTCAAGCATACCAACATCAGAATTATGGGGTACCAGAAGAAGAAAGAGAGCAAGATACTGAAAACCTATTTGAAGAAATAATGACTGAAAATTTCCCACACCTGGTGAAAGAAATAGACTTACAAGTCCGGGAAGTGCACAGAACCTCAAACAAAAGGAATCCGAAGAGGACCACACTAAGACACATCATAATTAAAATGCCAATAGCGAAAAACAAAGAGAGAATATTAAAAGAAGCAAGAGGAAAAACAGTTAATTACCTACAGTGGAGCACCCATACGACTGTCAGCTGATTTCTCAACAGAAACTATGCAGGCCACATGGGAGTGGCAAAAAATATTCAATGTGATGAATAGCAAGAATCTACAACCAAGATTACTCTACCCAGAAAAGCTATCATTCAGAATTGAAGGTTAGATAAAGAGCTTCACAGATAAGAAAAAAACTAAAGAAGTTCATCAGCACCGAACTAGTATTATACAAAATGCTGAAAGGTATTCTTTAAGAAGAGGAGGAAGAAAGCAGTAAAGGTAAAAATTATGAACAACAAATACATATCTATCAACAAGTGAATCTAAAAATCAAGTGAATTGAAAATTTGATGAACAGAAGAAACTGGTGAATACAATAGAATTAGGGGCATAGAAAAGGAGTGGACTGATACTTCTCAGGAGGAAAGAGGTGAGGGGGGTGCAGGGAGAGACTGGACAAAAATCATACACCTATGGATGAGGACAATGTGGGGAGGGAAGGGCAGAGGGTGGGGTGGGAACCAGGAAGAGGGGAGATATGAGGGGGAAAAGAGGAACAATTGTAATAATCTGACCAATAAAGATTTATTAAAATTAAAAAAAAGACTGAATGAGCTGATGAAAAAAAAAGGTATTGTAACACCAAATGAGGATAGTGTTTACATTATTAAAAACAGCATTTTCTAAAGGAAATAATATTTACTAAAAGAAATACAATAGGATAAAATAGGATAATAAAAAAGTATCTTTATTCTTTTAAAAGACTGTATAAAAATAGGCTAAAATAATAGAAAGTAAATTTGGGGACAAAGTAAGTCTTTTGAGAAGAGATAGAATCATATAACCAGCAATGTTTCTGCTTGAACAGTCTCTAAGAACACCATTCTCTGGAGAATAAAACAGCCTCACCGATGACAACACAGAGACAGCCCTGGAAAAACTGGGAGATTATAATAAGGGCCTTTGCTGGAGGCTAAGTCCAGCAGGTAATAATAAATGCGAGAAGTCCTCAAAAAGTTGAATGGACATATTCAGCAGGACTGAAAATCTGCATGTTATTACCTGTTGCTAGAATAGCTGAAAGGCAAATCCCCTAACCCAGTGGTTGGCAAACTCATTAGTCAACAGAGCCAAATATCAACAGTACAACAATTAAAATTTCTTTTGAGAGCCAAATTTTTTAAACTTAAACTTCTTCTAATGCCACTTCTTCAAAATAGACTCGCCCAGGCCATGATATTTTGTGGAAGAGCCACACTCAAGGGGCCAAAGAGCCACATGTAGCTTGAGAGCCTCAGTTTGCTGTCCTTTATTGTTTAGCAAATCTTACTTTTGATATGTATATTTGCTGTGCTAAAGAGAAAAATGTGTGAATAAAAAACCCTGGGTCTGGAGCTTAGTCACTAGAACTAAATTTCCACCTGACTTTCCCCCATGTCTTCAGAATTTATATTTCATGTATAGTTTATTCATTTACACACAACCCTTCTCCAGATTCCTGAACCCTTGCAGCACAAAGACTGTGGCAGGTGTTTATGTAAAAATCTGTGCTTTAAAAGGAACTTTATATACAATATTTCTTTTGACCCTTAAAGAAACTCTGATGTCTGGAGCTTTAAAAAACTGGTTTTCAGAGCATCACCAGCTATCAATTGCATCTCCATCATGGACCCCCTGGCTCCCACTCTGTGCTTTCAAGACCCTTCCCTGTCCTTCCCTCCAGGAGGATCACCTTTCCAAGATCATCCATCCCAGGGCTTTGGCTCCTCTCCCCTGCTAACACTATACACAATCACTACAGTATTTATTGGGCATGTTCTCCTACTTCGAGGCACTTTGCTAAGCAATATATGTAAAATCCTGTGTAATTTGACAACTTTCCAAAGCCCACAGGTATTCTTATTATCACCATTTGACAGATGGGGACACAGAGGTTCAGAGACATTAAGTAACTCATTCAGGTCACTCTGCCAAATAAGTGGTAAAACTGAGGGACACTGCATGAACTTGTTCTACTTTGGCAACTCCGGACTTTTCCTCTCCCGTTAAAACTACCTGTCTCCCTTTATTCTTCTGCAAATATTTGTTGAACACCTATTGTTCTTGGCTCTGTAGACACAACAGAGAGTCACATAGATAATGTCCCTGTTGTCATATAGCTTACTTCCTAAACGGACAGGAGAAGAGATTTAACAAACAGAAGTTATTTAGTAGACTGAGAAGAGGCATGCTGAGGGGCTAGAGAATGGTGGCTATGGGTGCTATTTTAAAGAGAGTGTCTGAGAAGGCCTTCAAGAAGATGTTATTTAAACAGAGATGTACATGAAGTTCAGGAGTAGGTTGTGCAACTCCCCGAAGGAAGGCGAGTGCAGGCAGAGGGCTCTAAGTGCTTTGACTTGAACATGAAACAAACATTTTTCATGTTCTCTCCAAAAGTTTGACTTGTTAAATGAGTCAAATTTGAAAATGATGTCAATGAGCTTGGTCTTTGAGCTTAGAAAAGTGCAGTGTGGCTGCTTCTTTTTCAGACATGTATTAATTTCAGGTAATTGGTTCCCACAGCTGTCTGTGGTCACTCATTCTTCTCAGTCCTGTTAGAATTGGATCCCTCTCTTTTACAGAATTTAGCCCTTATGACATTGCATTATATTTATTGGCATTCAGGACTCCTCTCCCTCACTTGTCTATAGACCAGAGGTTTTATGGGTGCGTTCGGTGAACAAATGAAGTAGTCTTGCTCACATGCACTGATAACCCCTTTGGGATCACTTGGCAAAGAAAAAAGGGGGTCTCAAAAGCCCCTCCTAAAGAAGAGATGAGTTTAGGGACCACCCCAGCAGATTGTTGGAGCCTGAGAAGCACCCTATTTGTGGGTAGGCAGTAGATAACCACCAATTCAGGCCTAAATTATAGCACACTCCTGGTCAGAAAGGAATAAGTTTTAACACTGAAAAAAATCCTATATAATAAAAGGGTAATATGCAAATCAACCAAAGAGCAGAACGACCAGTCGCTATGATGTGCACTGACCACCAGGGGCAGATACTGAACACAGGAGCTGCCTCTTGGTGGTCAGTGGACTCCCAAAGCGGGAGCGGGCCTAAGCCATCATCACTCAGACATCCTTTGAGGGCTCCTGAACTGCTAAAGGTTGCAGGCTGAGCTGAGGAGCACTCCCACCCCTCGAGTGCATGAATGTCATGCACTGGGCTTCTAGTATGGATTATAAGGGAAGAATCAGGGCAGAATACATCAGTAGAAACTATATGAAGATAGAATTAACCTCAGCAAAAAGAACTTTCTAGCCATTGAAGTATAGCCAAATGCTTGTGCAATATCAACAGCTGGGAGACCAATAAGGGACATTGTAGTAGGGTTCCTATTTTGGTTGCAAGTAATGCAATTCAGAGCCTCACTTCACCCAGTCTAAGGTGGTGTTCAGAGCATAGCATTTTTAGTACTAAAACTGGAACAGTCCCCACAAACTGAGCCCAGTGGAAGGTTGGGCTGAAGATCTGTACAAAGCCTGTTATATACAGGGTGGGGCAAAAGCAGGTTTACAGTTATTCTATGGAAAATAATACATTAACTAATAAATTATATAAAAGTTAACTCTGTGTTTTGAGTGTTCACAATGGTAAACCTGCTTTTGTCTCACCCTATAAGCAGGTGCTCAATAAAGACCTGTCAAATGAATCAAATTGTATGATTCTAGGAACATTGACCACTTGTACTGATGAATAAAATTGCTTTTTTTCTTTTTTTCCTTTTCTTTTTTTTTTTTGTGGGGAAAGCTTATCTTGAGGATTACTTACCTAAAAGTAATAGAACCCATCCAAAGTAGTTCAAGTACAATGAAGATCATGGGAAGGTTATAAAGAACTCTCACAAAACTAGGAAAAGTCTTAGAAGGCTAGAACAGGCAAGTAGAAAACTATTTGGAAATAAGGCAAGCCAAAACCGGTTTGGCTCTGTGGATAGAGCATCGGCCTGTGGACTGAAAGGTCCCGGGTTCGATTCCAGCCCAGGGCATGTAACTTGGTTGTGGGCATATCCCCAATAGGGGGCGTGCAGGCTCCCTATCCTGTAAAAAATCAATAAAAATATATTAAGAAAAAGAAAAGAAAAAAAAAATAAGGCAAAAGGCTCTTTCCCTCCCCACCCCATTACTTTTCCTCTGCTCTATCTTTTCATCCCTCCACACTTTTCACACTCTTCTTTTTGCCCAGGGCTCACCATGGCCACCCACCAAAAAAAGTCTAAGCCCCTAAATTGGCATAACAAATTTGATCAGGTTCTCAATTCTAAATTCCTGAGAAGCAGCAGCAGAGTAACCTAGGTGTGTCAGGCCACCTTTGCTTCATCACCTGTGATGGGAGGGGGTGGGGCAAGCCCATGCCTTTCGAGATTGTTTGAGGACTGTGGAAGTTCCTTAAATCCAGAACAATGGTCAACTCTAGTGGGAAGGAAAGCGGGGACAGGTTACATAGATGACTTTAACTACTTTACTTCTGGTTAATTTTCTAAAGTTCAGGGTGAATTTCCTGGCGCTAGCTATGTTACTTTTTTTATACCATCTTGAATGTCTAAAATCTTTCTTGAAAGTTTAAAATAAAATGGAGGAGCTCTTCTTTAAAGTAAGAGTATAAAATTGCAAGTATATAAACATATATTTGGCCATGATCAGCTTTTAATGAAATAATTAGGTCATTCTCTGTTAATCCTTTGGTTCTCAAACTCGTATTCTTAGACACTGTTTTATTCAGAAATTGATGACTCATTCATTCATTTATTCATGCATTCAACAAAAACTAATTGAATGCCCACCAGATACCAGGAGTGGTGGAAAGCCTTGGGCTTACAGGAAAGCAAAGAATCTGAGGCTTAAACAGGGAGAGACATGCAGCTAGGATGAAGTTTGAATTTTTTAAAATCTGAAATGAACCTCTATGTAAAAGTTTCTCACAATTTCTATTTAGGAAAATCTCCAGTTTGGGGGAGTAAATTGTCTTTGTGTTGGAAGAAATCACTTGAGTGACCTTGCTTAGTGATGGGAGGGTGAGTGGTACCCATTAATTTAGGACAAGGGGATAAGGCACTTGATGTGTGTGCCTGATAGATGCTGCTTTTCCCAATCTTTAGAAGGCTGGGAGGTAAGCTAACTCAGACAGGGACCAAGGAACTTCCTGGAATGAAAGGGAAGGAGACTTTGAGATGGGTGCAGAGTTTTAGAACTGTTAAAATAACGATGGCTTCAAGATATCTGCTGGCAGAAAAAGTATCAAGAGTGCTAAAGGGCTCATAGTAACAGAGCAGTATCTTTAATCCCTTTCAGAAGCAGACCCTGAGATGAATGAGGATTCATCAGAAAGTGGTTTCCTGAGATGGTTGTCCCAGGGAGAATAGTAGGGAGTAGGGAAGCAGGACTGACAAAGAGCAGGAGGATGTAATCCCAGCAGAGTTCCCAGAGGGTAGCTTCAGAAAGTTCCGCAGGGAGCTCTGGAGTATAAACTGTCTACACACTGAAGTGGGAGGAAGGGGTCCTAATGAATCTCAGCGGAACCCTGTCATCAAATGCCACAAATGGGTTAGGCTGGCTGGTGAGAGGGTGTAGTGCTAGGATCTATGGTCATAGGCTGGACGTAAGAGATTAGGGTCTAGGAGCAAACCTTAGCCCAGTCTGGGGCTAAGCCAGGAACCACTTTTGACATGCCCACCCTAGCACAGTGAGCCCAAAGAATGAGCTCTGGGCCAACAAAAGTGTATTAAGACCACTGGACATTTGGCTCATCACAGAATATAGGGTCAGTTTTTAAAACTAAGGGAAGCAAGCCCTAGCAGGTTTAGCTTAGTGGATAGAGCATCAGCCCATGGACTGAAGGGTCCCGGGTTCAATTCTGGTCAAGGGCACATCACGTTCCTTGGTTGCAGACTTGATCCCCAGCAACCCATGGATGTGTCTCTCTCACATTGTTGTTTCTTTCTCCTCTTCCAGTCCATTCTCTTTAAAACTCAATGGAAATATACCCTCGGATAAGGATTAACAAAAAAGCAAACAAACAAAAAGCCAAATAAAACTAAGGGAAGCAATAACACTTTAAAAAACTAGAGTGAACTACTGAATTAATCAGAGGCACCAGCTTACTTAGGACTGGCCCCTTAGAGTTAAGTTTAAATCCCTGAAGTTACTGGACAACTTAATGGGAGAAGAACCTCCCCACAAACCCAGGAAGAGAATAAGCTTCCTGTAAATCTGGCTAGTGAGAACTAGAGCCAGTTCTGACTTGAAGAATAGTGTTGTGACTCAATTTTCCACACAAACTGGTGAAGTAGGTCATATCAATTATATACAGAAATTGAAAAATAATTTCAAATTGTGATAAGTATTAGGGCTTAAAGCATAAGTGAAATTAGAATAATTAGGAGATATGGTTGGATTTGAAGGAGAGGATGTCAAATAAGTGTCACCAATGATGTGTAGTAGGGGAGAGGCAGAGCTTCTCTGTAATGAAAATAGCATGTACAAAGGTCCCGAGGCAGGAAACCATTTGATGTACTGATAAGAATGACCAAAATAAGGTGAGTAGTAAATGAGGAGAAAAGAGCTTCAATTAAATTGAAAAGAATGGCAGGGGCCAGGTCATGCAGGGCTCTATGAACTGTATCAAAGTTTTGTTTGTTTGGTTTTGGTTTTGTTTGTTTGTATTTCTTTCTAAGGGTCATGACGATCCATTGAAGGATCTACCTTAAAATAATTGTTCAGTCTGTTGTGTCAACAATGGACTGGCACCAGATAAGAATTGAGGCAGCTGTGGATAAAATCATCATATTGGAAGCCCATTACTTGGATTCAAAATCCAGTTCTGCCACATACTAACTGTATGACTCTGGATGAGTTACTTAACTTCTCTGTACTTTGATTTAATCAACTCCCAAAATGCAAATAAAAATAGTATCCTTATATTGGGTTATTATGAGGGTTTAAAGATATAATGTTTGATAAGCATTTTCACATAGCAAACGTAGCACAGAGTAAACACCCAATAAATTGTCTCTATTGTTTGGTTTATTATTGTATGTCATTATTTTCAGTAGGAGAAAACTGTTGGCATTTTAGGAGAAAAATAGACAACAACCCCATCTTTCCCTTTTGGAACCAGTGGAAAAATAAGACAAAGATAACAAGTGGGCATCTATTAAATCATACTGACACCAATTATGTGCCAGGCACAAGAGACAAAAGCAGATAAAAGCTTATATTCTAGAATGGGTGAGGCATTGGGTCAGTAATAAATAAATGTTTAAATCCTCAAGTTATATTGTGCTTTAGAAAATATCTCTTTTATTACTGTGAGAAAATGTGGCTTAGATCAGCAGCCAGATTAACCTCCTACTATTTCCCTCTAATAAGACAGATACACTCATCTAGTCCCAGAGCTAGAAAATCAATGCTTCTCCTTCCCCTGTAACTTCAGGATAAGAGTTTCTTTTATAGTTTACCAGGCAACAGAAGGAAGATCAGACCAAAACTTGGTCATCTTTCATAAATCAACTATAATGAGATGCACCCATTTAAACTGTGCAGATAGGTGAGTTTTGAATGATTTATACATCTGTGTATGTATCACTGCCACAATCAAGATGTAGACTATTTCTATTACTCCAAACAGTTTCCTCATACCCCTTTGCAAAAAAGTCCTAACTCCACACCCCAACAGCAGCTATAGATTAGCTTTGCCTCTTCTGAATTTTTTAAATAAATGTAACCATATAGTATGTACTTCGCATTTCCCTGTTTTTGCACAGGATGTGTTTGAAACTAATCCATGTTGTTGGGAGTATCAGGAGTTTTTTTATATACAGTTTCCAGGTAATATTCTATTTATGTACATTCCACAACTTATGTATCCATTTATCAGTTGATAGATATTGAAGTTGTTTCTAGTTGTTTACTGTTATGAATAAAGCTACTGGGACTATTCATGTATAAAAGTCTCTATGGACATATGTTTTTGGTTTTCTTGATTAACTGCTTAGAATTTGAATTGCTGGGTCATGTGATAAGTTATTCTTAACTTTCTAAGAAATTGCTGAACTGTTTTCCAAAATGGTTGTACCATGTTTTACATTCCCTCCAGCAGGGCACAAGAGTTCCTGTGTCTTCACATCCTCCTTAACATTTGATTTGGTCAGTCCTTTTAATTTTAGCCAGTTTAGTGGGTGTGCAGAGGTATTTCACTGTGTTTTAATTTACATTTCTCTGTTGATTGATGATACTGAGCATCTTTGACTCTACTTACTGACTCCTATATCTTTTTTTATGTGAGATATTAGTTCAAGTATTTTGTCTATTCTAAAATTAGGGGATTTTTTTCTCATTATTGAGTTGTATAAATCCTTACGTACTCTGGACCTTGTTCTTTGTCAGCTATATGGGTTGCAAATATTTTCTCCTCTCTATGGATTGCCATTTCACTTCCTAATAATGTGTCTCAAGAAAAAGAAGGCTTTTATGTTGATGAAGTACAATTTATCAGTTTCTTCCTTTTGTGGTCTGCGCTTTTTTCCCCCTATATAAGGAATCTTTGCCTATCCCAAGTAACCTGAGTCTTTCTCCTATGTATTCTTCTAGAATATTAATAGTGTTGGCATTCATCATGTTTATGATGAATTTCAAGTTAATTTTTGTATATGTTAAGACTTCAGGTTCCTTTATTTCCATATGGACATCCAGTTTTTCTAGCACCATTTATTGAAAAGACCACCTCTTCCAATTGAATTAGAATGGCAGCTGTGTCAAAAATGAATTAGCCATGTATGTATGGATCTGTCTCTAAATCTCAGTTTTGTTGCATGGATTTATATGTCTATCTTCATGCCAACACCACATTGCTTTGACTGCCTTATAGTAAGTCTGCAATGAGGTAGTATATAAGTCCTCCAACTTATTATTTTCTTCAACATTATTTTGCTTACACTAGGTTTTTCACATTTTTCTAAAATTTCAGAATCAGCCTGTCAATTTAAATAAAAATGCCTACTAGGGTTTTATTAGGATTACATTGAATCTATAGATCAATTTGAGGAGAACTGACATTTTATCAATAGTTTTCTGAACTCATGACTTATCTCTCCATTTATCAAAGTCTCTTCTCTCAACTGTTTTTCTTTCAGTGTGCACATATTTTGTCAGATTTATATTCAAATATTACATATTTATCCATATATAGTATTTTTCTTTTTCCTTTTTTTCTTTCTGATTTTAGAAAGGAAGGGAGAAGGAAAGAGAGAGAGAGAGAGAGAAATGTCAATGATGAGAGAGAATCATTGATCAGCTGCCTCCTGCACACCCACACTGGGATCGAGTCTGCAACACAGGCATGTGCTCTGACAGGAATCAAACTGTGACCTCCTGGTTAGTAGGTTGATGCTACACCAACTGGGCCATACATAATATTTTTCATTCCATTTGTTTGTTCTTAGTACACAGAAATACAATTGATTTTCACATCTTGATGCTGTATCCTGCATCTTTGAGTACTGTGTGCATGCTGAAGTAGGAGTATGTCTTTCCCTAGTTCCCTACATGTGCTTCATTCCACACACAATCACTTAGGAATGTGTTTGTTTAAGAATTGAGGAAGTCTCACTGTAGTAACATAAACATATAATAGGTGATGCCTAATAAGTAGCAATGATTTCTGGGGGAACTTTTCAGCCCACTGTATGTTTTTTACTCATAGTTGCAGGATAGCTATCAGAGTTGTAATCCTTGCAAAAACCTTCTTTTTCTTGAGAGACATTACTAGAAAGTGAAAAGAGGAAAGAGCAAGATGCAGACTCATTGGTTCCCTTTTATCAGCAAAGCAAGATCTTTCCTCTAAAACAGCATTTTTCAACCAGAGGTGGTTTTACTACTCAAGAGATACTAGCCAGTGTCTGTAAATATTAGGGATTGTCACAACTAATGGGATACTATTGACAACTAGTGGATGGTGCCAGGGATGCTGCTAACCAATGCATAGGTTAATACTCTACAACAAAGAATTGTCTGTCCAAAATGTCAGAAGTGCTCAGGTTGAGAAACCTTGCTGTAAATCACCCCTGTAGACTTTAACTTAGATGTCATTGGCCAGATATGGCATGTGGTGGTCATCCCTAGCTCCCAGGAAGACTAGAACGGTAGGGAAACATTGATTGGAATGATTTGGTCTCTGATGCCCCATAATCTGGGCTGGGCATATTGGTTTCCCAACAAAATTGGAGTTCTGTTAGTAAAGCAGAAGGCGGGAATGAATGAGTAAGCAAGCAGCTTCCGGAGAGGCAAGATGGCAGCAGCTAACAGGAGGCTGAATGCCCTTGCTCCCAGCCAGGGTCTGGATTTATACTAAGACCACATGATCAACTTGAAAAAAACAAGAGAAGTGTAGCTGATTGGACAAATTCTATCTAAGGAGCACTGAAAAAAAACAACATACCATGGAGTAAGGGAAGGGGAATTATGGAAAGGGGAGCTCCCCTGGAGCTGAAACTACACTCAGAGGCCCAAGTTATATTGGCTACAAGCTACCTCTTCTTGAAAGTGTGGGCTCCCACCGCATGTAGGAATCTCAAACCCAGAGGAGCAGATCCTGGAAGATGAACCTGCAGGCAGAAGGAAGCAGGGCAATTCTGTCTGCCTGAGAGGCTGGGACCACACATTCCCTGGGAAGTAGTGCACCTTTGGTTAACAAGCCAAGCCTGGGAAGTTTGCCTGGACTATGACTACTAGAAAGGCTGTGCTGCGGTTTGTGGGTCCAAAAAAAAGGGTCCTGGAACCTGCACCCAGCAGTGACTTGGAGGGAAGCCCTACTTTCCTGGAAGGCATGGTGCAGAGCTCCAATTAGTGACTAAACAGTTTGGTTAGGGCAAAAGGAGAAGGATTCTTCCTCCACTGCAGGGCTGGAACTCCTCTCCCCTCCCCCCAATCTGTGAAGGCTCATGAACTGCTCTTTTTGTGGGGTTAGCAGCACAGCATGGAGGAGCAGGGCAGATAGGGGGGCCTAAAATAGGACAAGTTGAGAGCACCAGCAGAGCTGGAATTCTTGGCCCTTTGTGGCTGAGACCAGCGATGGGGAGAGATCTGAATCCTGCACAGGTCCTGCTTGGACCTTTGGTGTGAGGGTCCTCACAGAATTGAGATTTTATTAGTAGTTTTGTATCCCCTGGAAAGGCTCCTATTGGGGAGACAGATGAGCTAGAGCTGGTCTATCTGACTGCACTCAAGTTCCCTGTGAGGTCAGCTAGCCACTCCCAGGAAGGAGAGAGAGAGCTTTTGTCCCCTTCCAGCAGGCTGGGAACACCACCCCAAGTAGGAGACATGTTTGTATCAGTTTGGGCGCAGTTTGGTGGGGTACTGGAGAACAGCTCAGAGGAGGACATTCCAAGTGTGAAACACTCAGGGGCCATTGTCAGGGGGCAGGAGGAAATGTTTAGTCCCTCCTACAGAGTGGGGCAGCAACATTGTCCATCAGAGACTCTCGATGAATCCCACTGAGCCCTACGCAGCTGAAACCGCTCCTACAGAAAAGACACCTTGGCAGAGCTCAGCTGCAGAGAGAGTTGATCAGTACATTCACAAATGACTCTAAAAGGACCTCCAATCCCGGTAAAACATTAGGCAGAGAGCCAGACAGGGCTGGTCTGTGTGCCTAGGGGAAAAAAAAATGAGATCGGACTTCCCTACCTCACTTCCACCTTAAGCGCACAGATGGCGCCCTACTTCCAACCCGTGAATCTACTAGATCTGTTCCTTCTGCTGTGATCTAAGCCAAAGGAAAATGGCACAGGGCTAGAAATCTGCACCCCTATGGGAGGGAGACATGGATATCTAGCCAAATGGAGCCTGGACAGAAGCCCTGCCAGAGGGTGGCTGGCTGCACCAAGACTGAAGTACAGAGAGGGGCTGGTTTTTGTATTTTTTTTTTTGTTTGCTTTTTGACCCCCTTCTACATTGAGTAGCGGGAAGGGAATGCAAGGGAGTGCACTGACCACCACTGCACTAAGCATCTGCCCCCTGCGTGTCATAGCAACTGGTTGACAGGTCCTTCCAGTTGTTCCGTGGTAGCGTTCGTTTAGGCTTTTTACATATATAGAGTTTTCTTTTTTCTCTCCACCTTTTTTTTTTTCTTTCAAATTCTTCTCCTTCATTTCTTTCTTCCTACTCTAATTCTTTTGGTCTCTTGATTATACTATTTTGTTTTATTTCCATTTCTTCCTCTTTTCTTATTATTTTGTTGGGGGGGTAGTTTTGGTTCTTGTTCTTAGTTTTTATTATGTGTGTGTGTTGTTTTTGAATTGATCTTGTTTTGTCTTATATTATTCTGTCAGCTCCTATATAACAGCTGCTACAATGTGGTTGGGGTTGAATCTCATAAACAGCTAGCCTGAGGAACAAGGCCACCCACAAAAGGGACAACAATACTTAAGAGCCAATTGTAATAGAAAGGCTCAGAAAACAGAATGGACATTGCTAGACCATTGAATTAAGGCCAAAAAAGTGAATAAGCAAGACCAATAAAAGCTCCTTATAATGCCAAAGGGTGTAATTCACAGCAAAGATATAACAGTTATAAATTGCTAACCACCAAATAACAAAGCAATAGCACACATAAACTTAAAATTATAGGAGGTAAAAGAAGAAATAAATAAAAACATGCTGGATTTATTTTTGTCTATAGCTTATGACAAATCACGTGGATAAAATAAATAATGTAGAACTCTCATATAACAGGTTAAATACAATAATTCTTATTAAAATACTAGAGACCTGCTGCATGACATTCATGCAAGAGTAGGCCTTCCTTCACCCAGCTGCCAGCACTGGCTTCCCTCTGCACCCAGGATCCGGGCTTCCCTCTGGCCACTGGCAGAGACCCATGACCCAGGCTTCTCTCCCACCACAGGTAGACAGCTGGGACCCAGGCTTCCCTCACAGCTCCTGCTTCATCCAGAAGGCCATTCAGAAGGATGTCTAGTCTAATAAGCATATTATGCTTTTATTTTTATAGGTGTGTCAAACTCTTTTAGGCAGTGTTCTTATTTTCAAGAATATTCAAGAATAAAACATTCAGGAAAACTGACCACACTATTAGGCCACAAAGAAAATCAATAAATTCCCACTTGGAGGCTGAATAACATGCTATTAAACAATTATTGGGTTACAAAGGATATCAAAGAAGAAATAAAAAGCATCCTGGAAGCAAATGACAATGAAACACAACAATTCAACAACTATGGGACACACTGAAAGCAGTCCTGAGAGGTTCAGTTCACAGTTCTACAAACCTACCTAAAAAAAAAAAAAAAAAAGGGAGGGGGGAGTAATAAATTATCTAACCTTACAACTTACAGAATTAGAAAGAAAGCAACAAGAAAATCCCAGAGTAGGCAGAAGGAATGAAACAATAAAGATTAGAGTGGAAATAAATGACGTAGAGAACAAAAACAAACAAAAAAGATCAATAAAACCAAGAGCTGTTTCTTTGAAAGGATAAATAAGATTGATGAGCCTCTGGCCAGGCTCACCAAAAAGCAAAGAGAGAGGACCCAAACAAACAAAACCGGAAATGAAAGAGGCCATACAGACATACACAGGATTGTAAAAAATACTATAAAAAACAAACTAGACAACCTAGATGAAATGGACACATTCCTAGAAAAATACAATTTTCAAAACTCAATCAGGAAGAATAAAAACACCAAAGTAGGCCAATAACTACCAATGAAATTGAAGCAGCAATCAAAAAATTTCCAGCAAACAAAACCCTGGTTTGAATGGCTTCAGAGGGGAATTTCATCAAACATTCAAATGACAAAACCTATCCTCCTTTGACTATTCCAAATATTCAAGAGGAAGGCACCTTCTGAGCTCTTTCTATGAAGATAGCATTAACCCAATCTAAAATCCAAACAAAGACACTACAAAGAAAGAGAATTACAGCCCAATATCCTTGATGAACATAGATGCTAACATCTTCAACAAAAGTTTAGCAAATTGGATCCAGCATTACATTAGAAACATCATGGATCATGACCAAGTGGGATTTATTCACAGGATTCAAGGCTGGTACAATATCTGCAAATCAATAAATGTTATACATCACATAAAGAAACTGAGAAACAAAAATCACAATCATATTTATTGATGCAAAAAAAGCATTGGACAAGATCCAACACCCTTTCTTGACAGAAACTCTTAGCGAAGTGCGAATAGAGGGATTATACCTCAACATAATAACAGCCAACATCATAATCAATGGGCAAAAACTAAAACCATTTTCTCAAAGAACAGGAACAAAACAGGGATACCCACTTTCACCACTCCTGTTTGACATAGCACTGGAAGTGCTAGTCATAGCAATCATAGAGGAGAAGGATGAGGAGGAGGAGGAGGAGGGGGGGGAGGAGAAAAAGAAGAAGAAAAAGGCATCCAAATGGGAAAAGAAGTAAAACTGTTATTATTTGCAGAAGACATGATATTGTATTTAGGAAACGCTAAAGACTCCATCAAAAAATTACTTGACTTAGTAAGTGAATTTGGTAATGTAGCAGGATACAAATTGAACACACCGAAATCTATGGCATTTTTATACATCAATAATGAACTCACAGAAAGAGAAACTGAAAAATAATCTGATTTACCATTGCACCAAAAAAAAAATTAAGATACTTAGGAATAAACTTAACTAAGGAGGTAAAAGACTTGTACTCAGAAAACTAAGGAGATAGAGAAAGACATAAACAAGTGGAAGAATATACTGAGTTCATGGATTGGTAAAATCAACATCTTAAAATATCCATACTACCCAAAGCAATCTAAAGACTCATTGCAATCCCCTTTAGAATACCAATGGCATATTTCACAGACTTAGAACAAACTCTCCAAAAATTCATATGGAATAAAAAAAGAACCTGAATATCTGCAGCAATCCTGAGAAAGAAGAACAAAGTTGGAGGGACTACAATACCAGATATCAAGCTATATTACAAAGCCACTGTTTTAAAAACAAACTGGTACTGGCACAAGAACAGACATATAGACTAATGGAGAACCCAGAAATTGACCCAAGTCTTTATACTCAATTAATATTTGAGAAAGGAGGCAAAAGAATATAATGGAGTCAAGACAGTGTCTTCAATAAATAGTGCTGGGAAATTTGGTCAGATACATGCAAAAAATGAAACTAGACCACCAACTGACACCATACACAAAAATAAACTCAAAATGGATAAAGGATTTAATTATAAGATGGGAAACCATAAAAATCTTGGAATAATACATAGGTAGCAAAATATCAGACATGTTGTAGCAATATCTTTACCAATACAGCTCCTAGTGAGAAGGCAAACCAAGAGCCAAAAACCCTCCCCATATTTGCTCCACACAACCTTGGCTTCTGTAATCTCTCTTACTTCTTGCATCAGCCAATCGGTCAGGCTGCCATGTGTATGGAAAGAACCCTAAATACCTGGAAGCTTATCTACACTTATAAAAAAAGTAATATGCTTATTAGGCCGGGACACCTTCCAGACGACCATTTAGTCATCCTTTCTGACAAAGGCAGCTGGAGAAGCCACCCACCCCATGATCCCAGGCACCAGCGCCTACAGCCCAGGCAAAGCCACTTGCTCACTATCCCTTGCTACTGCATCTGGCTCAGGTGAAGTCAGCCAGGGGCCTGGTGCCTGCGGCCAGCCAGAGGGAGAGAAGCCCAGGTCCCAGGTTCCTGCAGCTGGTTAGAGGAGGGAATCCTAGGTCCCTGGTGTGGGGCCAAGGCAGAGATGATTAGGGATGATCAAGCCAGCAGGGGAGCAGTTAGGGGCAATCAGGCTGGCAGGCAGGTGACCAGTTAGGAGCCAGCGGTTCTAGATTGTGAAAGGGATGTCCAACAGTCAGACATCGCCCAAGGGGTTCCAGATTGGAAAGGTACAGGTTGGGCTGAGGGAACTCGCGCTCCCCTCTCCCCATGCACAAATTTTGTGCACCAAGCCACTAGTTTATATATATAAAAGCCTAAGCGACTGGCCAACTGGCTGACATGCACTGACCACTAGGGGGCAGAAGCTCAACAAAGGAGCTGCTGAGTGACAGCAACTTTGCAGAGTGCCTTCTTGCATTCTGGGACCCCTCGGGGGATGTTGGACTGCTGGTTTCCACCCTATCCCTGCAGGCCAGGCCAAGGGACCCCACTGTTGCACAAGTTATGTATAAAAGAAAGTCAGAACCCAGACATGGTGCTTAGCCTCTGGAGGGTACTCCATTGAGCCAACATGTGTGCAAATAAAAAGTTCTTTTCTGAACCTCTGAGTGCATATTGTTTGCTGCTTCCCACCAGCCTGATTACTGCCATAATGTTTGGTTCCCTGACCTAGAAGCCGCAAGCCACACTGGCCCTTTGAGCCACCATTGTTGGAAACCAGTAGAGGAAGTTGCTAATTTTGGATCCCCATGACAGACAGGAAGGCACATTGCCAGTGATTTCATTGGACCCTGACCCTCACAGGGGCCTACAGTAGTCAGCCACTGCTGTGCTCAAATGGACTCCAAGGAGGACAGAAAAGTCTGTCAGAACCAGGACATTAGGCCAGTAAGCGTACCCGGAGACCAGACCCAAGTTCAGGCCTGCCTCTAAGGCAGAAGGGGAGCTTGATCACCTCTTGAATTGCGTAGTCGCCACATAGTATAGAGAACTCCTGGAGTGGGAGTCTTGAACTCTGTGTGAATCTGTGTACAGGTATGTGTGAGTCACCATGCTCCATGGCATTAGCTATAGAGCCTGAATGAATCCCAACCCGTGGTTCTGTGGTGACCTCATATGGCTTAGGGTGGTGTCAGGTTCTGAAGGAACACCACCTCCCAGCAAAGCTGATTCAGGTCAGGGGCTTATATTGATCTGCCAATGCTAAGAGGCATCTAATTTCCCATGAGGGGAGCAGCCAGGTGGACAACATGAAAGAACCCTCCCCTTTGTCTCATAACATTGTTCCCTGGGTTAATTCATTTTGGGCATCATCATGGGGGGATGTCCCTCAAAACCCACTATTCTGGAATGTATGTTTTAAAACTTTAAGAAAGGGTTTTCAGGAGATTATGGGATCAAATTGACCCCTGGAAACCTGCATGCCCTCTGTGAATTGGAATGGACCACCATTGGAATAGGATGGCCCTCAGAAGATACCCTTGATCCAGGCCATATTTCAGGTAATCATGGGAAGCCCTGGCCACTCGGGCCAGTTTCCTTATATAGACCAAGTAGAGACCTGATGCATGAATTCATTAATCTCATTAGTAACCCAATCATTGTTTAATAACTTGCTATTCAGCTTCCAAATATTCAAAATTTTTTATTGTAGTTTATTTATAATATTATGCCATTGTGGTCTGAGAAGATGCTTGATATGATTTCAATCTTCATGAATTTGGAGAGATTTTGCTTGTGACCCAATGTGTGCTCTATCTTTGAAAATATAGCATTGCACTTGTGAAGAATGTACATTCCATGGCTTTGGGATGAAATTTTCTGCAGATGTCAATTAAGTCCATCTGATCTACTGGGTCATTTAGGATTGCTGTTTCTTTGCTGATTTTTTGCCTAGAGGATTTATCCAGTGATGTCAGTGGGGTATTAAAGTCCCCTACTATAGTTGTATAGTTGTCGATCTCTCCCTTAATATCTTCCAGGAGTTTTTTTTTTAATGTATTTGGGTGGTTCTGCATTGGATGCTTATATGTTTACTAGAGTTATATCCTCTTGTTGTATCAGTCCCTTTAGTGTATGGAGTACCCTTCCTTACCTCTTGTTATGACCTGCACTTTGAAGTCTATTTTGTCAGATATAAGTATTGCTATACCTGGCCACTGACTCATGTGAGTTCTGAAGCATGCTCCCCTATGGCTGGCCCAACACTTTAGCCCAGGGTGCTGTGAGCAGCAGCCACACCAGCAGCCTGACCCTGTCTGAGGAGCAGCAGCTTATGCAATCCAGCCCTGTCCAAGGAGCAGCAGCCCCGAAAGCAACCTGCTCCCTTCCAAGAAGCAGCAGCTCCACAAGCAGCTTGCCCCTGCCTGGCTGAGGAGTAGCAGCCATATGCAGCCCAACCCCTACCATAGCAGCAACCTCGCAAGCAGCCCACCCCCATCTGAGGAGCAGCAGCCATATAAAGAGCTCGCTCCCACATGAGAAGCAGCAACCACACGCAGCCCACCCCCATCCAAAGAAGAGCAGCTGTAGGAGATCTAACTGTCCCTCATATATATATAAGTTGGGTCTGGAGTGTTATTGACCCTTTCGTGGATGGAGTCTACTCTCTGGGTATCTGGTTATGTGGCTTGCTCTCTAACACATTGACCAAACAGGTTAAAATGCAACAGGTTAAAATGCAATAAGACACAACACCAAGGGAACAATACACAACACCGATAACCCCAATGTAAGTGACCACCAGAGAAAAGAGAGCACAAATGATATCGAGGAGAGAAAAAAATGATAAGAGAGAAAAGAAAAAGGAAAAAAATATATATATTAGTATATATTTATATACGTGGAGAGAAAACACCACAGAACAACAGATAAGCCAAAAAATGCAAACACTCAGAAAATAGGGTGGGGGCAGAATCTGTAGAGGCTGAGCTTATATACAGAAAGTAAGATTAAGGAATTGGATTAATATGGGGAGGACCTCAGTTCAGTAGAGAAGAAGTAGAAAGAGGATGGGTGGATAAGAACAAAGAGAAAATAGAAAAAAAATTAAAAATTAATTTAAAGAGGGAGGCAATAAAGTGACCGGCAGGAAGGTAGGGAAGGAGAGTGTGTGAGAGAGTGAGGGAGTGATAGAGGTGTGGGGGGGGGGGGGCCGGCGGGAAGGGTGTGAGTGAAATAGGGACAGTTAGTCCCTGCAGTTCTTCCAGGGGGCTGCCAATTGGGCAGTCTTAGATGGCAAAACCCCGCAGCCACCGCAAACACTCTGGGGAAGACACTGGCGGCACAGAGACCATGCCATCTTGAAGAACAGAACTGCTTGGCCACAGATTTCTATGAGTCACAAAGTCAATCTCCTTTCCCTGCCACCTGTACAGCAGCGACATAGAAACTACCAAGCCCCAGCCGCACTATAAGGCTTTCTGTACACACAAAAAAGTGGCAATTCTGCCTGACGTTGAGCCTTAGTGTCAGACATGGGAAGTTTGTTTCCGGCAAATAATCTCCGTGCCCAGACAGGGAGACTGAGTGGAATTCCAGCCTAGCAGCTCAACCCTAGGGAGCTGGTCTTCTGCAACCAGTTCCTGTGCCTAAGCAGGACAGGGAGGCAGCGCTGAATTTGACCCTGGACTTGTGAACTGGGGGAATGTGTTTTCCATAACTCATCTCTGTGCCCAGGCAGAAAGACTGAGTGGAATTCCAGCCTAGCTGCTCATCTTTAAGGAGCTGGTGTTCTGCGACCAGAATCCGCATCCATGCAAGGCAGGAAGACAGTGCTGAACTTGACCCTGGACCTGTGAATTCAGGGACTTTGTTTCCCATGACTCAATTCTGTGCCCAGGAAGGGAGAATGAATGGAAATCGTGCCTAGCCGCTCATTTCTAGGGAGCTGGTCTTCTGTGACCAGATCATGCATCCACGCAGGGCAGGGAGACAGCGCTGAACTTGAGCCTGGTCTTGCAAACTTGGGGAATTTGTTTCTTGTGACTTGCCTCCATGCCCAGGCAGAAAGGCAGTCCTGAATGTGAGCATAGCTACATGACCTTGGGGAGATTGTTTTATGCAACCATGCCCATGCAGGGAGACAGCACTGAATTTGAGCCTGGGGGTGCAAACCCAGGAAGTTAGTTTCCCATAACCAGACTCTGCACCTTAGCAGAGAGGCTGTGGTGAATTTGAGCCTGGATGTGCAGTTTCCGGGAGTTTGTTCCCTACAACCAGACCCTGTGCCCCCATAGGAAGGAAGCGCTGAATTTGAGCGTGGGTACATGGACACAGGGAATTTGTTTTTCACAGTGCACACCTGTGTGACCAGACCCCACACCCACACTGAGGGGCAGTGCCACCTGACTTTGATTCAGGGCAAGTGCACACAGAAGGCTGTTTACTGCAGGGCAGAAGTGGACCTCCAATCAACACAATATGACTGAGAAACCTGGTACCCTGGGCAGATTGGGGACCCTGAATCGCCACACAAGAGGCAGCATTGACCACCAGTGACTAGACTTCGTTCCTCATTACATGCACCTTAGATTCCGGATTCCAAGTACATTCACACTAAGAGCCATTGACTCCAAATCTTGACACATGTGCACACAGGGGCCTGATTCTCAGTGTGAGGTAGCACCAAGAAACAGATTCTGATACTCAATTTTCAGCATGGACACAGGGAACCGCTGATTCCTGACATGCAATAGGGGACTTTGATTTTTGGCACATGCCAGTGGGTTCTCTGTTTCAACATGGCACGGACAGCTTCCCTGATTCTAGGTGCACACATGAGCCCAAACTAAGCACCAGTGACTCTGACCCAGGATGAGCGTAGTTCCCAACAACCCACAGCAACTGCACATCTTGGTACCAGAATTCTTCAGTGACACTTGGGAGGGGGGTGCAAAACTCCCAATGCACATGGTCCCGGCTCCCACAACTTGACATCTGAACCTTCTGGTGATAGTCAGAATGGGGAGACAACGAAGCAATCCCCAGAGGAAAAAAAAGGAGAAATCGCCAAGTAAGGAAATAAGTGAAACAGAAGCATGCTACATGACAGAAAAAGAAATCAGAGTAATGGTCATACAGTTCATACACCAGATGTACAAGAAAATAAACAACCTATGCAAAAATCAGGAAGAAATGAAAAATGAAGAGAATCCAAGATGGCGGCACAGGTAAACACCTACACTGCTGCCTCGCACAACAATTTCAAAACTACAACTAAAAGACAGAACGGACATCAACCAAAACCACAGGAAAGCTGGCTGAATGGAAATTCTACAACTAGAGGGAAAGAGAGGGGCTCACAGAGACCCACAGGAGCTGCAAAAAGCTGAGGTACGGAGACATGCTCTTGGAGAGAGCGGGTGCCAGAGTACCTGGCTGGCTTTCTCTGGCGGGAGGAAAACGGAGACTCTCAAAGGCAATGAACCCCTTATCCTACAACACTAAACCCCAGATCCAGCCGAAACTCATACGGGGGGAGTTTGGACTGTGAAAAGGGAGAGGGGCACGGAAATTTAGGGGTATCGCAAAAGATCAGAGGTCTGGTAGCGTCCACAGAACTGCGCACAGAGGACAGACTGCTGATTGCGCCACTGGCTTTCGCAAGTGGGCAGGAGACAGACACTCCCAACTGTGCCACTTCTGACTCCACTAAGCCCCAGTTTTGGGTGAAACCCTGGGGACCCAGACTCCTGTGGTCCTGGAGTGCAGGGGAGCGGGAAAGGCAGCAGTCTAGAGGCACTGCGCATGTGTACACAAGGACCACTCCAGTGATTACCCAGTCATGTGAGACTCAGGGGCCCGGGTGGGCGGGGCTGACTGGAAGGCAAGGCAGTCCCTTAATCCCTGAGACTCCACCCATCCCAAGCTCAACAGAGAGGCTTCTGCGGTTTTGCAAGTCTAGTATCATAAGGCTGAATCCAACACAGAAGTCCTCCCAGCATAGTGAAAATGCTGAGACAAGGGAAGGGATCACAAACAAAAGAAATGGAGGAAAACATATGACTGGATATAGAGTTCAAAACCACGCTTATAAGGTTTTTCAAGAATAACCTAGAAAAGTTGGATAAAGTTAGCGAAAACCAAGAGGAAATGAAAAAGAACCAACTAGAGATGGAAAAGATCCAAGTAGAGATGGAAAAGAACCAACTAGAGATAAAAAAGGTCCAACTAGAGATGAAAAAGGACCAACTAGAAATTAAACATACACTGACTGAAATGAAAAATATTATACAGAGTCCTAACAGCAGACTAGAGAAAGGCAAGAATCAAGTAAAAAATTTGAAATATAAAGAATCAGAAAACTCTCAACTGGAAAAGCAAGAAGAGAAAAGAATCCAAAAGTGTGAATATAATGTAAGGAGCCTCTGGGACAGCGTCAAGCGTACCAACATCAGAATTATGGGGGTGCCAGAGGAAGAGAGAGAGCAAGATACTGAAAACCTATTTAAAGAAATAATGACTGAAAACTTCCCACATCTGGTAAAAGAAATAGACTTACAAGTCCAGGAAGCACACAGAACCCCATATAAAAGGAATCCAAAGAGGACCACACAAAGACACATCATAATTAAAATACCAAGAGCAAAAGACAAAGAGAGAATATTGAAAGCAGCAAGAGAAAAACTGTTAATTACCTACAAGGGAGCACCCATACGACTGTCAGCTGATTTCTCAACAGAAACAATGCAGGCCAGACGGGAGTGGCAAGAAATATTCAACGTGATGAATAGCAAGAACCTACAACCAAGAATAATCTATCCAGCAAAGCTATCATTCAGAATTGAAGGGCAGTTAAAGAGCTTCACAGATAAAAAAAAAAAAAAAGCTAAAGGAGTTCATCAACTCCAAACCAGTATTATATGAAATGCTGAAAGGTGAGGAAGAAGAAAAAAGTAAAAGCCAAAAAATTATGAACAACAAATACATATCTATCAACAAGTGAATCTAAAAATTAAGTGAATTAAAAAATTTGATCAACAGAATAAACTGGTGAATATAATAGAATCAGGAGCACAGAAAGGGAGTGGACTGATAATTCTTAGGGGGAAAGGGTGAGGGGTTTACAGGGAGAGACTGGACAAAAATCATACACCTATGGATGAGGTCAATGGGAGGGAAGTAAGGGCAGAGGGAAGGATGTGAGCCAGGTGGAGGGGAGCTATTGAGGGGAAAATAGATAAACAAATGTGATAATCTGAATAATAAAAATTTAATTAAAATAAATAAATAAATAAGAAATGAAAAATGATATAGCTACAATCAAAAATACAATGGAAGGCTTCAACAGTAGACTAGAAGAAGCAGAGGACCGAATCAGTGAGTTAGAAGATCAGGTACAGAAACAAGCCCAACTAGAGAAAAAACTAAAAAGCAGGAGGAGAGCCTAAGGGAGCTTTGGGACAATGCAAAACAAAATAACATACATATTATAGGGCTGCTAGAAGAACAAGAAGAGTTTCAAGGATTAGAAAATTTATTTGAAGAAATAATGACAGAAAACTTCTCTGATATGGAGAAGAAAAAGTACAAAGAGTCCCAAGCAAGATGAATCCTAAAAGACTCACACCAAGACACACCATAATTACAATGGCAAATGTTATCAACAAATAGAGAATCTTAAAAGCTGCAGGAGAAAGACAGACAGTTACCTACAAAAGATCCCCCATCAGATTTTCAAATGATTTCTCAACAGAAACACATCAAGCTAGACAGGAATGGAAGGAGATATACAAAGTGATGCAAAGCAGAGGACTCAATCAAAGAATACTCTATCCAGCAAGACTATCAATCAATATTGAAGGGGAAATCAGGAGCTTCACAAACAAATAAACAAAAAAATGCCATAAAAAGAAGAAACAAAAAGGTAAGAAGGAACACAGTCTCAAAAAATAAAAATGGCTACAAACAAGTACCTTGCAATAATAACTTTAAACATAAATGGACTAAATGTTTCAATCAAAAGACATCGAGTGGCTGCATGGATAAAAAAACATGACCCATATATATGCTGTCTACAAGAGACCCACCTCAGAACAAGGGACTCACACAGACTGAAAGTGAAGGGATGGAAAAATATCTTTCAGGCAAATGAAAATGAAAAACAAAAGCTGGGATAGCAATACTTATATCTGATAAAATAGACCTCAAAGGGAAGACCATAACAAGAGATAAGGAAGGCTACTTTATAATACTAAAGGGATTGATACAACAAGAGGATATAACCCTGCTAAACATATATGCACCCAATGCAGGAGCACCCAAATACATAAAAAATCTCCTGCAAGATATCAAGAGAGGGATAGACAACAATACAATCATAGTAGGGGACTTTAATCCACCACTGACATCACTGATAAATTCTCTAGACAAAAAATCAGAAAAGAAACAACAATCAATCAACAAAGCAACAACAATCCTAAAAATCTCATTAGATCAGATGGACTTAATTGACATCTTCAGAACATTTCATCCCATAGCTGCAGAATATACATTCTTCTCAAGTGCACATGGGACATTTTAAAAAATAGACCACATACTAGGTCACAAGCAAAGTCTACCCAAATTCAAGAAGATTGAAATCATACCAAGCATCTTTTCAGACTACAATGGCTTAATATTAGAAATAAACTATAATAAAACCAATCCAAAACACTCAAACACTTGGAAGCTGAATAACATGTTATTAAATATTGATTGGGTTACCAATGAGATCAAAGAAAAAATTTAAAACATTCTGGAAACTAATGACAATAAAAACACAACAATCCAAAACCTATGGACACAATGAAAGCAGTCCCAAGACGCAAGTTTATAGTTCTACAGGCCTACCTCAAAAAAAAAAATGGTAGTAAATCATCTAATGATACAACTCAAAGAATTAGAAAGAGAGCAACAAGAAAAGCCCAGAGTGAGCAGAAGAAAGGGGATAATAAAGATTAGAGCAGAAATAAATTACATAGAGATCAAAGAAACAATACAAAAGATCAATGAAACCAAGAGCTGGTACTTTGAAAGGATAAACAAGATTGATGGACCTCTAGCCAGGTTCACCAAGAAGCAAAGAGAGAGGACTAAAATAAACAAAATCAGAAATGAAAGAGGTGAAATAACAACAGACCCCACCAAAATACAAAAGATTGTTAAAAAAATACTATGAACAACTCTATTCCAACAAACTGGACAACCTGGAGGAAATAGACATATTCCTAGAAAAATGCAACCTTCCCAAACTCAATCAGGAAGATTCTAAACATCTCAATAGGCTAATAACTATGAAAGAAATAGAGGCAGTCATCAAAAAGCTTCCAGCAAACAAAAGCCCAGGGTCAGTCAGCTTTTTAGGATAGTTATACCAAACAAGGGAGAACTAAAACCTATCCTCCTCAGACTATTTCAAAAAATTCAAGAGGAAGGAACACTTCCAAACTCATTCTATGAAGCCAGCATCACCCTAATACCAAAAGCAGATAAAGACAACACTAAGTAAAAGAATTACAGGCCAATATTCCTCATGAACATAGATGCCAAAATCCTCAACAACATCCTAGTAAATTGGATCCAGCAGTACATCAGAAAGATCATACACCATGACCAAGTAGGATTTATCTCAGGGATTTAAGGATGGTGCAATATCCACAAATCAATAAATGTGAAACATCAAATCAATAAATTGAGGGGAAAAAATCACAGCCATATCAATTGATGCAGAAAAAGCATTTGACAAAATCCAACACCCTTTCTTGATAAAAATTCTCAGTAAGATAGGAATAGAAGGATCTTACCTCGACATCATAAAATCCCATATACTATAAATCCACAGCTAGCATCACATTCAATGGACAAAAACTAAAACCATCTCCCCTAAGAACACAAACAAGACAGAGATGCCCACTCTCATACTCCTGTTCAACACAGAACTGGAATATACTAGCCATTGCTATCAGACAAGAAGAAATAAAAGGCATCCAAATTGGAAAAGAAGTAAAACTGTCCTTATTTGCAGATGACATGATACTGTACATAGAAAACCCTAAAGACTCCATCAAAAAACTAATAGACTTAATAAATGAATTCAGCAATGTAGCAGGACACAAAATTACTGTCAAGAAATCTATGGCGGGAGAGAATCCAAGATGGCGGCATAGGTAAACACCTACACTGTTGCCTCGCACAACAATTTCAA
Organism: Lasiurus cinereus; assembly: GCA_011751065.1. Lineage (NCBI taxonomy): Eukaryota > Metazoa > Chordata > Mammalia > Chiroptera > Vespertilionidae > Lasiurus > Lasiurus cinereus. Next base: position 17,174,929 of record JAAGEH010000032.1, read on the forward strand.
AACTACAACTAAAAGACAGAACGGACATCATCCAGAACCACAGGAAAGCTGGCTGAGTGGAAGTTCTACAACTAGAGGGAAAGAGAGGGGTTCACGGAGACCCAGAGGAGCTGCAAAAAGGTGAGGTACGGAGACGCGCGCGTGGAGAGAGCAGGTGCTGGAGTGCCTGGCTGGTTTTCTCTGACGGGAGGGAGACAGAGACTCTCAAAGGCATTGAACCCCTTGTTCTATGACACTAAACCCCAGATCCAGCCAAAACTCATAAGGGGGGAGTTTGGACTGTGAAAAGGGAGAAGTGCACGGAAATATAGGAGAGTCGCAAAGATCAAAGGCCTGGTGGCGCGCACAGCACTGCACACAGGACAGATTGCTGATTGTGCCACTGGCTTTCACCAGTGGGTGGGAGACAGACCCTCCCAACTGTGCCACTTCTGACTCCACTAAGCCCCTGTTTTGGGCGAAACCCTGGGGACCTAGTCTCTTGTGGTCCTGGTGCGCAGGGGAGCCAGAGGGGCAGCGGTCTACAGGCACTGCGGGCGTTCGGGCACAAGGACCACTCCAGCGATTACCCAGTCACATGAGACTCAGGGGCCGTGGAGGGCGGGGCCCTGAGACTCCACCCCTCCCAAGCTCCACAGAGGCTTCTTCGGTTTTTCAAGTCTGGTATCATAAAGCTGAATTCAACACAGAAGTTTCCCCGACATAGTTAAAATGCTGAGACAAGGGAAGGGATCACAAACAAAAGAAATGGAGGGGAAAAACGACTGGATATAGAGTTCAAAACCACGCTTATAAGGTTTTTCAAGAATATGCTAGAAAAGTTGAATAAATTTAGTGAGACCCAAGAGGAGATGAAAAAAGGACATACTAGAGACACTGACTGAAATAAAAAATATTATACAGAGTCCTAACAGCAGACTAGAGGATGGCAAGTATCAAGTCAAAAATTTGAAATATAAAGAATCAGAAAACTCTCAACTGGAAAAGCAAGAAGAGAAAAGAATCCAAAAATGTGAAGATAATGCTAAGGAGCCTCTGGGACAGCTTCAAGCATACCAACATCAGAATTGTGGGGGTGCCAGAAGAAGAGAGAGAGCAAGATACTGAAAACCTATTTAAAGAAATAATGACTGAAAACTTCCCACATCTGGTAAAAGAAATAGACTTACAAGTCCAGGAAGCACACAGAACCCCAAATAAAAGGAATTGAAAGAGGACCACACCAAGACACATCATAATTAAAATACCAAGAGCAAAAGACAAAGAGAGAATATTAAAAGCAGCAAGAGAAAAACTGTTAATTACCTACAAGGGAGCACCCATACGACTGTCAGCTGATTTCTCAACAGAAACAATGCAGGCCAGACGGGAGTGGCAAGAAATATTCAACGTGATGAATAGCAAGAGCCTACAACCAAGAATAATCTATCCAGCAAAGCTATCATTCAGAATTGAAGGGCAGATAAAGAGCTTCACAGAGATGAAAAGGCTAAAGGAGTTCATCAACTCCAAACCAGTATTATATGAAATGCTGAAAGGTACTCTTTTAGAAGAGGAAGAAGAAAAAGGTAAAAGCCAAAAAATTATGAACAACAAATACATATCTATGAACAAGTGAATCCAAAAATTAAGTGAATTAAAAATTTGATCAACAGAATAAACTGGTGAATATAATAGAATCAGGAGCATGGAAAGGGAGTAGACTGATAATTCTCAGGGGGACAAAAATCATAAAGCATCAAACAGATTGTGAAATTACAGCAGATACATTAAAGTTAGGTGAGGTAAATAAGTGATCAATCAAAGGACTTGTATGCATGCATATAAGCATAACCAATGATCACAGACACTGGGCGGGTTGGGGTATGTCTGGGAGGGAGGGGGGGCAATGGGGAGATATGTATAAAAATTAATAAAAATTAAAAAATAAATAAATAAAATAAAATCCACAAAAAAAGAGAGAAAGAAATCTATGGCATTTCTATACACCAATAGTGAACTTACAGAAAGAGAGATTAAAGAAGCAATCCCATTTACCATCATACCAAAAAAATTAAGATACCTAGAAATAAACCTAACAAAAGAGGTAAAAACCTATATGCAAAAAACTACAGGACATTAAAAAAAGAGATAGAGGAAGATATAAACAGATGGAAGAACATACAGTGTTTATGGATTGGTAGAATGAACATCATCAAAATGTCCATTCTACCCAAAGCAATCTATAGATTCAATGCACTCCCCATTAAAATACCAACAGCATTATTTCACAGACCTAGAACAAACTTTCCAAAAATTCATCTGGAATAAAAAAAAAAGACCCCAAATATCTGCAACAATCCTAAGAAAGAAGAACAAATAGGCGGGATCTCAGTACCAGTTATCAAACTGTATTACAAAGCCACTGCTCTCAAAACAGCCTGGTACTGGCACAAAAACAGACATATAGACAAATGGAATAGAATAGAGAACCCAGAAATCAACCCAAGCCACTATGCACAATTAATATTCGACAAAGGAGGCATGAACATACAATGGAGTCAAGACAGTCTCTTCAATAAATGGTGTTGGGAAATTGGACAGATAAGTGCAAAAAATGAAACTAGACCACCAACTTACACCATACACAAAAATAAACTCAAAATGGATACAGGACTTAAACATAGAAGTTCTCCCAGCATAGTGAAAATGTAGAAACAAAGGAAGAGATTACAAATAAAAGAAATGGGGGGAAACAAATGACTGGATATAGAGTTCAAAACCACAGTCATAAGGTTTTTCAAGAATATCCTAAAAAAGATGGATAAAGTTAGCAAGACCCAAGAGGAGATGAAAAAGGAGCAACTAGAGATGGAAAAGGTCCAACTAGAGATGGAAAAGGACCAACTAGAAATTAAACATACATTGATTGAAATAAAAAATATCATACAGAGACCTAACAGCAGACTAGAGGAAGATAAGAATCAAGTCAAAAATTTGAAATATAAAGATCAGAAAACACTCAACTGGAAAAGAAAGAAGAAAAAAGAATCCAAAAATGTGAAGATAATGCTAAGGAGCCTCTGGGACAGCTTCAAGCGTACTAACATCAGAATTGTGGGGGTGCCAGAAGAAGAGAGAGTAAGATACTGAAAACCTATTTAAAGAAATAATGACTGAAAACTTCACACATCTGGTAAAAGAAATAGACTTACAAGACCAGGAAGCACACAGAACCCCATATAATAGGAATCCAAAGAGAACTACACCAAGACACATCATAATTAAAATGCCAAGAGCAAAAGACAAAGAGAGAATATTAAAAGCAGCAAGAGAAGAACAGTTAATTACCTACAAGGGAGCACCCATACAACTGTCAGCTGATTTCTCAACAGAAACGATGCAGGCCAGACAGGAGTGGCAAGAAATATTCAAAGTGATGAATAGCAAGAACCTACAACCAAGAATAATCTATCCAGCAAAGCTATCATTCAGAATTGAAGGGCAGTTAAAGAGCTTCACAGATAAAAAAAAAAAACAGCTAAAGGAGTTCATCAACTCCAAACCAGTATTATATGAAATGCTGAAAGGTGAGGAAGAAGAAAAAGGTAAAAGCCAAAAAATTATGAACAACAAATACATATCTATCAACAAGTGAATCTAAAAATTAAGTGAATTAAAAATTTGATCAACAGAATAAACTGGTGAATATAATAGAATCAGGAGCACAGAAAGGGAGTGGACTGATAATTCTCAGGGAGAAAGGGGTGAAGGGTGTACGGGGAGAGACTGGACAAAAATCATACACCTATGGATGAGGTCAATGGGAGGGAGTTAAGGTTAGAGGGAAGGGTGGGAGCCGGGTAGAGGAGAGCTATGGAGGGGAAAAAAGATAAACAAATGTGATAATCTGAATAATAAAGATTTAATTTTTAAAAAAGTGATGAATAGCAAGAACCTACAACCAAGAGTGCTCTACCCAGCAAAGCTATCATTCAGAATTGAAGGTCAGATAAAGAACTTCACAGATAAGAAAAAACTAAAGGAGTTCATCACCACCAAACCAGGATTATTTGAAATGCTGAAGCATTTTCTTTAAGAAGAGGAAGAAGAAAAAAAGGTAAAGTTAAAAATTATGAACACCAAAGTGATAACAAATATATACCTATCAACAAATGAATCTAAAAATCAAGTGAATAAAAAAAAATCCGATGAACAGAATAAACTGGAGAATATAATAGAATTAGGGGCATCGAAAGGGAATGGACTAACAATTCTCTAGGGAAAGGGAGGGTGAGGAGTACAGGAAGAGATTGGACAAAAATCTTACACCTATAGATGAGGACAGTGGCGGGGGGCTAAGAGTGGGAGGGTAGAGAATCAGGTGGAGGGGAGCTATGGGGGAGAAAAAAGAGGAACATCTGTAATAAACTGAATAATAAAGATTTATTTAAAGAAAAAGAAAAACAGGAATAATAAAAATAAAAACAGTTGCAAGAATTAGGAAAAGCTGTTCTTACAGTACATGGGTGGGTAACTGACAGAATACCCATTTCTCTGGGAATAATGGTATATCCCCATAAGCCAGGGGACCAAGTCTGGGTAAAAGCCTGGAAAAAGGAACCCCTCAAACCAACCTGGAAGAAGCCCTATTTAGTAATACTAACCATTCCCACAGCCCTTAAAGTTGCAGATCTGAACACCTGGATCCACCACTCCCTAGTAAAGGCAGCTCACCCACCAAAGGACAACCAACCTGAGTAGAAGGTAACCCCTAACCAAGATGACTCTCTGCAATTGTCCTTAAGAGAACTTGCTGATTGATCTACATAAAAGCCTAAGGACTCTGTCAGTGGACTTGATGGTCAATACCTGCTGGGCTAATAATCCTGGCTTTGGTCTCTGATCAAGTAGACTCTCTAGCAGCAGTAGTACTACAAAACAGAAGGAGGTTAGACCTACTAACTGCTGAAAAGGGAGGAATATGCCTCTTTTTAAATGAAGAGTGTTGCTTTTACGTTAACCAGTCAGAAAGAGAGATGTGGCCCAGCAATTAAAGGAATGAGTCGCTAAAAGGAGATAGGAATTGACAGAATATTGGAAATCCTGAAGTAATATCTGGAATTAGGCATCTGGGCTCTCCTGGTCACTGGCCCCCTCCTAATGCTTCTCATGACACTCCTTTTTGTCCCCTGTGTTCTCAACATGCTAACCCATTTTATTTACTCTCATTAAAACTCCAGGTGATGCTTCAAACAAAGATCCTCAACTACTGATACAACCCTCTGGATGGCAAGGGGCCTTAGTTGCTGCATCCCCTCCTCCATTCAATGCCTCCATTCAGCAGGAAGTAGCAAGAGTGGTCAGCACCTCATTTCCTTCAAGCAGCACAGCGGAAAATTCCTTGCCCATACCCACCCTTAAAATAATAATGCTTTCTAAGTTTTCTAGGGGCAGCTTGAGAATCAAGAGGAGGAAATGAGAAGGCAGACTGAAAGCAGATAATTGTCCCCTTACCTGCTCCACCATAACCACAACCTTGGCTTTTATAATCTTGCTTGCATCAGCCAACTGCCCAGGCTGCCATGTGTGTGAAAAGACTACTGAATACCCAGAAGCTTATCCTATATAACAAAAGGCGAATATGCAAATTGAATGAACAGCAGAACAACCAGTTGCTATGAACCAGGGGGCAGATGCTCAATGCAGGAGCTGCCCCCTGGTGGTCAGTGCACTCCCTCAGAGGGAACACTGCTCAGCCAGAAGCCAGGCTGGTGAGCCCAGCAGCAGTGGTGGGAGCCTCTCCAGCCCCCATGGCAGCGCTAAGAATGTTCGACTGCCAGCTTTCATGCATCAAGCCTCTAGTATCAAAATAAAAAACTTCTGCACACCAAAAGAAACCATCAACGAAATAACAAGAGAGCCCACTGCATGGGAGAACATATTTGACAATGTTATATTCAATAAGTGTTTAATCTCAAAAATTTACCAGGAACTTATTCAACTTAACAAAAGGAAGATAAATAATCAAAAAAATGGGCAAAGGACATAAATAGACACTTTTTGAAAGGCCAAGATACATATGAAAATATGCTCACTAATCATCTGAGAGATGCAAATAAAAATGACAATGAGGTACCATCACATACCTGTTAGAATTGCTATTATCAACAAATCAACAAATGGAAAGTGCTGGAGTGGAGAAAAAGGAACCCTCGTGCACCTAATGGAAATACAGACTGGTGCAGCCACTGTGGAGAACAGTATGGAGTTTCCTCAAAAAAATTAAAAATAAACTCCCATTTGATCAAGTAATCCCACTTCTCAGAAGAAACACCTATCAGAAAGAATATATGCACTCCTATGTTCATAGCAGCACAATTTACAATAGCTAAGATTTGGAAACAGCCTAAGTGCCCATCAGCAGATGAGTGGGTTAAAGAATGAGGTACATTTACACAATAGAATACTACACTGCTGTAAAAAAAAAAGAACTCTTACCATTTGCAACAACATGGATGGCCCTGGAAAGCATCATGCTAAGTGAAATAAGCCAGTTGGAAAAAGATAAATATCACATGATCTCACTCATTTGGGGAATATAATGAATAACATAAACTGATGACAAAAAAATATATCCAGAGACATAGAAGCATTGAACAGACCATCCAACCTCAGGGAGAAGGCAGGGATGGGAGGTAGGGGATGTGGGGTGGGGAGAGATCAACCAAAGGACTTGTATGCATGCAGATAAGTATAACCCATAGACACAGACAGTAGGGGGATGAAGGCATGTGCTGGGGAGGGGGAACTGCCAGGGAGAGGTCATTGGGGGGAAAAGAGATATATAATACTTTAAATAATAGAGAATTTAAATTTAAAGAAATAAATAAAATATTATACATCCAGAAAAATGGAAGGAACTTTGAAAGTCACCCAATCTAACTTCCCATTTGAGGTTAAATGATTCCACAAGGCATCTATTCTGGATACGGAATCCAGGTCTCTGACTGCCTATCTGGTGCCCTTACTAATTTTGTTCACCACAAAAACAAAAACACAACAAAAAAAGCAAAATAAACAAAAAATCAAAGCAAATCTTCCACAAAAAGACACATTTGTAGGCTTCCTGCCTGTTTTTGTTTGTTTGTTTTATTTTTTTACATATTCAGACCAGTATAGTTAGAACCAAAATATTGGGTATAAATTGCACTTGCTAACTCCAGTGTTTAAGAAATGTAACACTTTTCATATTTCTATAACCAAACAATTTCTAATTGAAGCCCCTGTTCTTCTTATATTACCATTTACTCTGCTTGAGTCTCTTCTGAGCCCAGACTCTTGCAGCCCCTAATGCTAAACATTTGCAACTCTAAAGTAGGGTTCTTAAACACTTTGGGGGTTTGGTGAAACCTATGGACCCCTTTTCAAAATATGGTTTTAAGTGTAAAAATAAAATGCATAGGATTCCAAAATAATGGAAATATAATTATAAAATTATTTAAGTTGTAACAATGCTTTTTAAAAAATAGAATCTAGCAACAGATCTAATAACTATAATTTTTAGTAAGTGTAAATGATAATAGAAGATATCCACAACTACTGACTTGTGATATGACAACATCTGGGATTTCTATTGGTAATGAAGTCACAAATAGAGCCATTACTTCTGTGCTCCACTACAACATTCATAATTGAAGGAATAAAATTTAAGTTAGAGGCTATTGAAAATAAAGATATAATATTTCTTCCACCCAATTTCATGGACTCTTTGAATTCTACCCACAAATACTCCACATAGTCCATGGACCCCAGGTTAACAAACTTATCTAAAAACTTTACTCTGTCTTTCTTCTGTATCATCTATGCTCAAAGCCATGAATATGGCTGACTGAATAGGGAAACAAATTTTGTTCTGTCTCAGTTGGAGAACAACCTCTCCAGCTCAACAGGATACTCAGCAGACACCTTACCCCCCAAAGTGGAGGAACCTCTGTTTCTTTACTTCTGTCATCAGTGCTGGAGGAATTTCTGCAGCAAAATTGACAGACCTAAGGCTTCTGGTTAAATATGATCAATTAGTGTCATACATATATCTTTTTCTTCTTTCAGAATAAAAAATATAAACCACTAGAGTTTATACTAGTATATTTTGGTCAAGGAGACATTAGAGGATGAAACCAACTTGATTAATAGTTGTGTCTGCAGACGGATTACTAAAGAGACAACCAGTTCTTGTCCTGAAAGGCTCAGAACCTGAAGAAAAGGAAGTGAAAGGTGGAGTTCACTCCCCAAGCCCTAGAAATCAGGTTCCTGCCCCACCCAACCATCATTCTCCTCCCACAATGTCAAGAGATCAGAAGTCTATTCTCTGGAAGAGATAGAGAGAAAGCAGGGTGAGCTTTAGGTTTGAGCACAGGAATATTTTGTGAAATTCTTCAAATTGACTCCATTCTTTCTTAATTTGTTTCAGAATATTAACAATATGCCCCCTGGAAAGGAGGACAGGAGATTTAAAAATTCTTTGCCTAATACACAGAACATGCTGACACTTATGGAATCGCCAGTGAAAAAGCCACCTAGTCATCCAAAGGGAAGCTCCTGAGCCAACAAGCTCCATGACACCATACAGAGAACTTTTGAAGAACTTTTTGAGTGCTTTGTTCTTTTTTTATATTTTATTCTTTACATGAGGGTATTTTTACATTGATTTTTTTAGAGAGAGAGTGGGAGAGAGGGTAACAGAGAGAGAAACATTGATTTGAGAAATATACTTTGATTGCTTGCCTCCCATACAAGCTCTGACCAGGGCCCAGATCTGGGAGGATTCTGCAACTGTGGTACATGCCCTTGACCAGAATTGAACCCTGGATCCTTTGGTCCGCAGGCCAACACTATCCAAAGAGCCAAAATGGCTAGGGCTTAAACATGAATGGGCAGGCAAGGAGCATGATAACACCTGGGGAAAGTCTCTAATGTGAGTTTTACAAGGACTCCAATTTACCTCCCATGCCTTCTTTCTCAAGAATAAAGGATGTACCCCTGCAAATGATGAGCATAAATAAAGAAACACTACATGCAAACCAGGAAATGGAATTCAGCAAAAGAGAACAGTAAGTAGTAAGATACTTCTATGATGACAGTTCTGTCCAGGCTAGTACAGACTGAAAGAGCAGAGTGAAGAGCTCTGGGAGGGCGTTGTGGTGGGAAGGGCAGGAGAATTCAGATTGATAAATTAACTGGTTAATCTGGTCATTTGCAAAGAAAATAATACTGAAACATTTTTAATATCTTAGATGAAGCTTTGGGTCAAAGTTAGATTAAGTTTATAAAAAAGCAAGACAAAAAGGCAAAAAAGTGATTATTCATTTCAGAGAAAATGCAAAAGTATAAGAAAGAAAAAGTAATTATAGCATACTGTATGGCTCAGCAGTAAAAAGTATTTAAAAGTTCCTCATAATGCTAACACAAACTATTGATACAACTGATAGGGGGGACTTATAATCTAACTAGAGGCCCAGTGTATGAAATTCAGGCATGGGTGTGGTCTCTAGGCCTGGCAGGTAATCAAAGCACAAGCATCTGGCATGGAAGGGCAGACCCCAGCTGACCCTCTGGGCTCTTTCAGTAATAAGAACTGGCCCCCATTCACTGCCCTCCGCCTGAGTCACAGTGCCCGAGTCCCCATGTGGAGACTAAGTGAGCGCAGCCAAACACCACAGGCCAGGGCATAGTGTGGGCCTCTGGGCCGTCCAGTCGCACCACAGGGAAGCCAGGCAGGCAGCGTGCTATCTCCCAGCCAGTCTCACAGACTGGCTCTTGGGCAAACCCACTGGGAGCCCAAACAGCCCCTGTGGGTCCTATGGCTTCAGCCTGGCCTGGCTCATCTGGAAGAGGCCTTGAGAGTGCAAGGTGGGCTCCTCACAGGCACTCAGGACCTGAGCACAGGGACTTCCCCAATGCACGAGCTCTGGCATCCCAGGCAAGGGTAGCAGGGTGAGTGACAGCGAGCTCAGCAGATACCCCACATTCTCATCACACCTCTGTCCCAGTCACCCCCAACCCCAGGTAGCCAGCGAGAGGTTGCAACCCCCTGACTGGGCACCATGGGAGGTTGGTCACTGTCCCCTGGTGGTCAGTGCACATCATAGTGAGCAGTCAAACTTCCAGTCTCTCAGTCGAATGACTGTCAGAGGGGGCAATTTGCATATTAGGCTTTTATTATATAGGGTAGATAGAGCACTTGAATTAATCTGAAAAATAATCATATTATTTTAAATCTTAGAACACATATTTATGTGAATAGGATATTAAGTTTTTCTTAAAGTTTCTTTTTCAAGGCTTGTGTGGAGTGATTGAGGAGATGAGTCAGCTGTGAATACAGAAAGCACAACCAATAAGCAGGGTCAGACCAACCCACCAGGAGTCAAAACATCATCTCATCAACATCATCTTATGGCCTGATAACTACTTAAAATAGCTGACATCTATGGACGCCCAGGCCTACACATAGCTGAATTCCTGACCCTAGTCCTTTCCCCTTTATAATCTTATCCCCTACACCTTACTGGAAGACAGGATCTGTTGCTTGTAAGTGCCCTGTCTTCTTGGTTGTCTAGTCTTCTCAATAAACATCTAATATGATTCAACCCCACCTTAGTTATTGGACACAGCGACAGGCAGCCTGAGCTCAACTGTGGGATTACTCGATAACACAAGCCTCTCTTAAAATGCAACCACATGGGGGAAGGGTATTATAATGAAATGCTCAAATATAGGAATCAAAAGGCAACAGAAAATGTCTAAAGTGGATGAATTTTTAAAAAGCCACATAGTAAGTATACTGTTGAGAAATATGACTACCAGGTAAATACTAGAAAAAAGAGCTAGAAGAAACTGAAGTATATACCCCTAGGGCAGTGGTTCTCAACCTTTCTAATGCCGAGACCCTTTAATACAGTTGCTCACGTTATGGTGACCCCCAACCATAAAATTATTTTCGTTGCTACTTCATAACTGTAATCTTGCTACTGTTATGAACTGTAATGTAAATATCTGATATGCAGGATGTATTTTCATTGTTACAAATTGAACATAATTAAAGCATAGTGATTAATCACAAAACAATATGTAATTATATATTGTGAAATATTTATTTCTAATTACAAATAAATGAAATTTTGTCTTGAATCGTGGTGTAGCATGGGCAACAGTCTTCATATAACAACAGTAAACTACATTGCTACATTTTGCTACACCAAGGAGCGGTGTGTTGGTGCAAGACCATGGGAAATAGGTGTTTTCTGATGGTTTTAGGCAACCCCTGTGAAAGGGTCATTTGACCCCCAAAGGGGTCGCGACCCATAGGTTGAGAACCGCTGCCCTAGGGAGTGGACAACAGAGGCTTGACTGAGCCAGCTGTACTGGATTGTGCAGAGTGTGGTGTCTGTGAAAATGGCTCAGTAATAGGCAGTTTCACCACCCAGAGTTGGGAGAGTTTGATTGGAATAGGAGAATTGAGCAGAAAGAAAAGAGGAAATAAAAATAAAATGAAGGAGGCCTGGCTGATGTGGCTCAATGGTTGAACATCGACTTATGAACCAAGAGGTCACGTTTCAATTCCCAGTCAGGGCACATGCCAGGTTGCGTGCTCAATCTTCAGTGGGGGACGTGCAAGAGGAAGCCAATCAATGATTCTATCTCATCATTGATGTTTCTATCTCTCCTTCTCCCTCTCCCTTCTTCTCTGAAATCAATAAAAATCTATTTTAAGAATAAAATTAAATGAAAGAGAAGGAGAAGTGTGAGGGCCAGGGAAAAGAGTAGTAAAGCACTGAATAGAAAGATGAAAATGAAATATGATGTTACTAGACATTGAGTGTTGTATGGTCTTACTCTGAGAGGATAAGAAATGTACTTAAGAATTTGTTTTCCTTTCAGTAATAAGAACTAGCAAATCTCTCTCCATAGGAGCTTAACCTGTTATTTCTCCTAACAGGGTTGAGTGCAGATTGAAAAGTCAGAGAAACGCCAGTTAGAGAGAAAATCTCTTGGGAATCAAAGTGATGTTAGTGCAGACTTTGTTCTTACAATCTCTGGTAGTGGGAGATCTGAATGGAAAGTATGGCTGACCTCTGGCTGGAGGAGGAATGGGTATCAGGAGCTGGCGAGCACAGCCCTAGAGGCCAGTCCCAGTGGATCCCTGTGGGGCACGCAATTTCCTCCTGAGTGGGCTCAGGCTGGGAGAGAGGTTGACAAACTATTGAGAAAATCAATTCTCCCATCTCTCCCTTGAATGTCCCTGACTCGTAAGAAAGAACTTTGTGGTTTGTTCTAGGTTTCTAAAACCTATCACATAGGAGAAAGAAAGGTAAAACTATAGTCAACATGAATCAAATAATCCTAACACAATATGTACCTAGCCTTGGAATATATATATATATATATGTATATATATAATATATATAATTGATTTTTTTACAGAGAGGAAGGGAGAGAGATAGAGAGTTAGAAACATCGATGAGAGAGAAACATCGATCAGCTGCCTCCTGAACACCCCCTACTGGGGATGTGCCCGAAACCAAGGTACATGCCCTTGACTGGAATTGAACCCGGGCCCTTCAGTCCGCAGGCCGACGCTCTATCCACTGAGCCAAACCGGTCAGGGCTGGAATATATTTTTATTGCTTTAATAATCTGCTTATTTTAAAATGTTTGTATTTCCTAAGGATTAGGGAAGAGGAGTATGACTCAGAGTTTAAATTTCCTATTCCTCCATAGAGGAAAAAAAACACAAAAGCAGATCATGTAATGATTTGGAAATATTTGTTCCTGAAAAACTACCATGTGTCCAGCTGCACAGTCTTTACTCTCATTGTGAAGGTGATCTAAGTACTTCACATGTCAGTTTGTCCTCTCTTCTCAGGGGACCTCCTCAGAGACACTGCTGACTGTCAAGCCCTACTGGGTAAGGGACATGGCCTGAAATCCCCTGTCAAGCCCAGCTAGGCAGGAGGGCCCAGCCTGAGGTCCCTGGCTCAGTGCTGAGGCGAGGGGCATGGCCTAAGGTCCCCTGTCAAGCCCCATCGGCTGGTGGGCATGGTCTGAGGTCCCCCCACCTGGTGCTGGGGCAGGGGAAGCAGCCTGAGGTCCCCTAGCCCAGCATCAGGATGGGAAACACCCCTTGAGGTCCGCTGTCAAGCCCCCTGGGTGGGGGGTATGGCCTGAGGTCCCCTGTCAAGCCCCACCAGGCAGGGGGGTGCATCCTCAGGTCCCCTGGCCCGATGCTGGGATGGGGGTGCGGCCTGAGGTCCCCAGGCCTACTGCCAGGGTTGGGGGCATGGCCTGAGGTCCCCTGGCCTGGTGCAGGGACAGGGTGTAAGGTCCCTTATCAGACCCTGCCTGGTGGGTAGCATGACCTGAGGTCCCTTGTCAGGCCCTGCCAGTGAGGGGTGAGGCTTGAGGTCCCCTGTCAAGCCCCACAGGGGTGGGGGAAGGCGTAGCCTCAGGTTCCTGCTAATTGCTCATTAGGGCTCCTTAAGGGATCTTGGCCTCAGCTGTGAGTGCAGCCATCTTTATGATGGAGTGATGGTCAATTAGCATATTCCCTCTTTATTAGATAGGATGCTGAATAATCTTCTACTATCTGAAATTACCACAGTTTATTCATTCATTCATAAAGCTGCTTCCAGTGTTGGCAGTTACAAAGTAAGCTGCAATAAACATCCATGTTCAGGTTTTTTGTGTTCAGATGAATACAAAAGCACAATTGCTGAATTGTACAGTAAGAGCATGTTTTGTAAGAAACTGCCAAACTATCCCTCAAAGTGGCTGTGCCATCTTGCATTCCTACCAGCAGTGAGTGAGAATTCCTGTTATACATCCTTTCCAGCATTTGGTACTGTCAGTGTTTTTAGTTATTCCAATAGCTATGTAGTGGTGTTTCACTGTTGTTTTAATTTGTAATTCCCGAGTGACATATGATGCTCAGCACTTTCATATCTTATGACCATCTGTATATATTCTTTGGTGAGGTGCTTGTTAAGGTCTTTTGCCCAATTTTTAATAAGACAGGTTTTTGAAATCTAGTTCATATCCTAGTAGATTACAGGTTTAAGAAAGAAGTAAGATGCAGGAAGTTTACATGTATGAGCTCTGAAGGCAGTCTGGATTTGAATTCCCAGAACTGCCCCTTTCCAGCTGTGTGAATTGCCTCTCTGTGTTTCCATTTCTTTATCTATACAATGGGAATAATAATCATAATAGCATCTATCTCAGAGGGTTGTTATTGAGTTACACACAATAGTACATGTCAATTACTTAGAACAGTGCTGATGTGTGTGCACTCAGCATTCCATACAGATGAAGGAAGACTTGCTGTCTAACATCTGCTCCATTACCAATATGCCATCAAGACTCACCAGTAGTAAATGGCTGCCAGTTTTTGAGAGTCTTCTTTTAGTTTGGAATTTTAATTGTCATGCCAAACTTCTGCTGTAGGCATTACTATCTACATTTTATAACGGACCAGGACAGTTATCATGCTGGACAGCTAGGGAGGCAGCATTAGGTTTTGAGTTCAGGCCTATCTAACTCTGGAGCCTAGGTTCCTAATCACAGCTAAGATCCCTTATGCTATCAACTAAAATAAGCTTATCTCTTTCTGTCAATCTGACATATACTTAGATTAACTATATGGCATTGCTGATATTTGACCATTTTTGCCCTACATTTTGTCTGGTTCATCCTAGTAGTGCAAGCTTTATCTTTTAGAGAGCAGGGGATGTGGAAAGGTTTGCTTGGGACTCGTCCACAGTCATACAACTTTCAAGAGGCAGAATCTGAATGCAAACCCCATGTCCAAAACCCATATGCTTTGCTCTAAGACTCAATACTTAAAGATCACACAATTCCCTTTCCCACTGAGGAATCTAGTAATAATAACAGCAATGCTTACTATCTTTCATCTGTCTACTCTTATGAAATTATCACATGTCAATGACTCAGATGCATCTTGAGTATTAGAGATTTTCTCTTTTTAAAGAGCCAGATCTAAATTATAGGTGACAGAAAAACGCAAATGTTGTATTGTGACAAAGAACCACTTCCTAGCAGTTTGTAGCATCCATGAGAAGGCAGAGGGGGTCACTACTAAGAGGAGCTGAATGAAGTAATCATAACAATACAGCGATGATTAGAGGAAGAACATTCCTGTATTCTTGGACTTGAGCCATGCTCCAATTAACAGCCATAGAAGTATATTTACCTTGTGACCCTAGGACTTGTTCAGAAGTGAGTTCTTTCCCCATGCTCTCTGCCTCTGTGGGTGACTAGTTTCATCCCTTAATATTCAATGTGAAATTAAATATATTAAACAGTAACCAAATCACTAACACCAGAGGTGATGCCAAGTGCTTAGAATTACCCAAACAGCTGAATTAGAACTGCTATTCCCACTTTTCCAGTTTCCAGCCCAGGAAAATGATCCTGCTGGGGATGAGGCTTAGTTGTCAGCTGTCAGCTTAACTTGGATAGCTCTGGCTTTCTGGGATAGTGGCTTACAGGGGCTCCCTTTCAGCTCCTCTTTTTTTGTGTAATCGTAGTTGTTCTCTAGAGTTTACCACCTCCTGACAGGACTTTCCAGCTGCTTCAAAAAGGAGTCCCCTCACATTTTTCTTCTCATTCCATTTTCCTGAGGAGTCATATCTACCTAGTAATCACAGCAAGATCACTAATAAGTTTAAGAGGCAAAGAAATCCCCTTAGATGTCACTAAATGCTCACTGATCCAAAATACAGCTGTGTCTCATGTGTATCTTCTCTCAATTTCCATCATCACTGAATATTTGATGAGGTAGGAGCTTTGTTTAACTCTGCACAGCTGCCACTCTGTGACACACATCACAGGAGTGGCAATTCCACCCACAACTCTCAAGTGGACAGTAAGTGGCCTTCAAGGCCTCTTTCTATTGGATAACACAGGTTTTTGGTGTTATTTTTAAATATTTTTATTGACTTAAAAGAGGAAGAAAGAGAAACATCAATGATGAGAGAGAATCATTCATTGGCTGCTTCCTGCATGCCCCACACTGGGGATTGAGCCCACAACCTGGTGTGTGCCCTGACCAGGAATCAAACAATGACTTTTTGGTTCATAGGTCAATGCTCAACCACTGGGCCACACTGGCCAGGCTGGATAGCATAGTTTGAGTAGGTAGTTGTGTCTAATGAGATTCATTCTTCATTTGTTAACATTCCCTGCAAGATGGATTTGCATTTAACAGAATTATAATTCCATAATACTCCATTTTAATTATGGCCAGTGGCAGTTGGTACCCCAATTCACAGCCATTAACTTTTTGTTAAGGATAAATTCACATATATTTATTTCCCACTCAAAGATGGAAGCACAGTATTTAATTGACTTGACCTTGTCTGACTTAAACACAGTAACAAGGCTCCAGCTTTCATGATGTTATCATTTGCTACTTCCTAGGTCTTGATAGACCCCCATATTGGAACTCATGGAGCCTGACCTTCTGACTTCATTCCTAATACTTGGCATAAATAGTCCCCTTAGACTTGCATCACAAGTCCTGTAGAATAAAATCAGACCACAGGAGAATACTTACAGGTAAAAAGAACATAAAGAAACTTCATTCATTCTTTTGTTCATTCAATAAATAAACTCAGACAATTAATAATAAAGGATCAAATGTATTTAATGTCAAAGGGTAATAATCATGAAGAGAAATAAATTCAGAAAAGGGGATAAAGAGTGTTGGGCTGAGGGTAGAGTTTGCTATTTTATGTTGCTTGGCCAGAATGATCAACTGAAAGGATGATATTGAGGGGCACTCTGAAGGAGAAGGAGAAATGTGTGAGTCATGGGTGATATTTGGTCAAAGAGTGTTCTGGACAAAAAGACAACTACCATAGTCCTAGGGCAGAAGCATGCTCATCAGGTTTGGGAAAGAGAAAAGAGGCCACCATGTTGGAGTCATGTGAAAAAAAAAAAGGTAACTTAACAGATGAGGTCAAAGAGAGAGCAAGGTCTAAATAACAGATTGTAGCCAGCATAAGAAGGAACTATGACTTGAGCTGCATGAGAAACCAATAGGGTTTTCAGCAGAAGAAATACATGCCATAATCACATTTCAACAGGCTCATCTTTCTGCTGTGTTGCAAATAGACTACTGGGACAAAGGCAGAATCAGGGAGACAAGTCAAGAGTTGTATTATTCGCTAGGGCTGCCATCATAAAGTATTATAGACTGGGTGACTTAACTAACAGACATTTTCTTTCTCACAATCCTGTAGGCTAGACATAGAAGATGAAGGTATTGGAAGGTTGGTTCCTCCTGAAGCCTCTCTCATTGCCTTGAAGATAGTCATCATCTTCTCTGTGTGTCTCCATATGGCCTTTCTTTCGTGTGTGCACATTCCTCGTATCTTTTTCTTATAAGAATAATAGTTATATTGAATTATTACCTCATTTAACTGAATTTCACCTTCTCTTTAAAGGCCCTATCTCCAAATATAGTCACACAGAGATTAGAACTTCAACATATACATTTTGGGAAGATACAAATCCATGAATAATATAATATAATATGAAGTGACTGAAATAATGCCAACAAAAGATGACCATGCTTGGACCACAACCATACTAGTGGAGTTGGTGAGAAGAAGCTGAGTCAAGCTCTTTATCTGAAGGATGAGTTAGACAGAATCATGTTTGTACCTATTTGTTTTTATTTAAATACTAATGGCCTAGTGCACAAATTCGTGCATGGGTAGGTCCAGCTGGCCCGCCTTGATTGAGGCTGATCGGGGCCAGGCCAGTAGGGAGGGATGTGAAATGTCAGCTGGCCAACCCTACCCTATTGAGGGTGATAGGGGGCAGGGTTGGATGGGGGAGGGGCTATGGGTGGTTGGCCAGCCAACCCCACTTCCGATAGGGACCAGGCTGCCCAGGGGGAAGCCCCCAGGAGGTCATCAAAGCAACTGGTCATTCTAGTCATTCTGGTCATTCTGGCATTCTGATAGCTTGGCTTTTATATAGAGAGAGATATTTTTATTGATTTCAAAGAAAAAGGGAGAGGGAAAGAGAGATAGAAACATCAATAATGAGAGTCATTAACCCCGCTTCTGGGGATCGAGCCCTGGGTACAACCCGTTCATGTACTCTGACTTGGAATTGAACTAGCAACCTCTTGATGCATGACTAGCAACCTCTTGACAGTGAACCACTGAATCACAACTGCTGGGCTGTACCTGTTTTCATGGTCATCAAGAATGAGTAGAAGACAGTAAACTGTAAACATTGCAAAGAGGATAGATAAAGGGTTAAGGGGATAATTATTTCTCTTAGAACTGCTCTGGTTTTTAGTTTCTTAGAATAAGACTATAGTTTTTGACACTCTTAAGAATTAATTTATATAAATTTCATTTAATTCCAAAAAAATTAGAGAAGAAAGGATACTTTCAAATTCATTTTATGAGACCAGCATCACCTACACTACATGAAAACTATAGACTAATATTTTTAATGAATATAGAAGCAAAAATCCTCAACAAAATATAGCAAACAAATTTCAATAGCACATTAAAAGTATTATACACCATCACCAATAGGAATTCATTTTGTAATGCAAGGATGGTTCAACATATAAAAATCAATCAGTGTGCTACACCCCATAAACATAATGAAGAGAAAGAAAACATGATCATCAATATTGATGCAAAACAAGCCTTTGACAAAATTCCACACATTTATATGATAAAAACACTCAATAAAAGGAAATTACCTCAACATAATAAAGTCCATTTATGAAAAGTCAGATATCATAGTCAATGGTACTTAGGAAAAATTTATCCAATGAGGTGAAAGACTTATATACTGAAAACTACAAAATGTTGCTGAAAGAAATGGATACCAACTATGTAGTTAGATACCACATAGGCTAACACTACAGACCTGTCCTCAGTTCCTAAGGAAATTACATTAATTATTTTTTAATATTTTTCCTTTATTGATTACAGTATTACAATATGTCCTTACCCCCTTTCATTGTCCTCCCTCCCATATAGGGCTGAGGTCTAGCAAGCAACAGGTCCTTTAAGTCTGTGTGATGTGAATACATACCAACTAGGAGGCAGTTGTTGAATCAAACTTTTACTGCATGCAAGGCACTGTGGGAGTTCTCACAAAGCATAATAGATCTAAGAAAAATCATTCTGATATTCTGTAGGGTAAAAATTTCTTAAGGATTCCTAAAATCACAGAATATGTTTAGGTGATTTCTAACTTTCTGTCTAGCTCTATGTTCAACCCCATGATTTTACAGAAAAAGAGATTGACATGTAATTGTTTTATTGTTTAAAATATTACATATCTTAGTACATATATCTCCTTTTTCCCCCATTGAACTTCCCCCAACATCCCCTACTCCTTGTCACATGCCCTCATCCCATCCCCCAGTGTCTTGTGTCCATTAGTGTGCTTATATACATGCATACAAATACTTTGGTTGATCTATTTCGCTCCTTCCTCAACACTCCCCAGCCTTCCTGCTGTAATTTGACAGTCTGTTCAGTGTTTTATTGCCTCTGTATCTATCTTTTTATAAATCATGTTATAATGTTCTTTATTTTCCATAAATGAGTGAGTTCATGTGGTATTTTTCTTTTATTGCCTAGCTTATTTCACTTAACATAATGCTCTTCAGGTCCATCCATGCTGCTACAAATGGTAAGAATTCTTTTTTATAGCAGCACAGTATTCCATTGTGTAGCTGTACCATAGTTTTCTAATCCACTCACCTGCTGATGGGAATTTAGACTGTTTCCAAATCTTATTTATGGTGAATTGTGCTGCTAAGAACACAGGGATGGATATATCCTTTCTGATTGGTGTTTCTAGTTTCTTCAGCTATATTCCTACCAGTAGGATTACTGGGTCAAATGGGAGCTCCATTTTTAGTTTTTTGAGGAAATTCCATACTGTTCTCCACAGTGGCTGCACCAATCTTCATTCCCATCAGCAGTGCACCAAGGTTCCTTTTTCTCTGCATCTTCACCAACACTTGTCATTTGTTGATTTGTTGATGATAGCCATTATGACAGATGTGAGATGGTATCACATTGTCATTTTGATTTGTATCTCTCAGATAAGTAGGGACTTTGAGGATATGATATGTTCATGTGTCTCTTGGCCTTCCTTCTGTCTTCTTTCAAAAAGATTCTATTTAGGCTCATTGCCCATTTTCTTATTGGATCATTTATCTTCCGTTTATTAAGTTGTACAAGTTGCCAGTAGATGTTGGAGATTGAAACTTTATCAGTGATAACATTTGCAAATATGTTCTCCCATACAGTGAGCTTTCTTGTGGTTTTGTTAATGGTTTTTTTTTTTTTTCTGTGAAAAAGCTTTTGTTTTGATGTATCCCATTTGTTTATTTTCTCTTTAGATTCGATTGCTCTAGGAGCAGTATCAGTGAAGAAGTTCCTTTGGCATATGTCTGAGATTTTGCTGCCTCTGGATTCCTCTAGTATTTTAATGGTTTCCGTCTTATGTTTAAATCTTATATGCATTTTGAGTTTATTTTTGTGTATGGTGTAAGTTGGTGGTCTAGTTTCATTTTTTTGCATGTATCTGTCCAATTTTCCCAACACCATTTATTGAAGTGACTGTCTTAACTCCATTGTATGTTCATGTCTCCTTTGTCAAATATTAATTGAGCACAGATATCTGGATTTCTTATTTTATTGCATTGGTTTATATGTCTGTTCTTGTGCCAGCACCAGGCTGTTTTGAGAACACTGACTTTGTAATACAGCTTGAGTTCTGGTTTTGAGATCCCACATACTTTATTCTTATTTCTCAGGATTGCTGTGGCTATTTGGGGACTTCTTTAATTCCACATGAATCTTTGGAGAGTTCTTTTAGATCTGTGAAATATGCCGTTGGTATTTTAATGGGAAGTGCATTGAATCTATAGATTGCTTTAGGTAGTATGGCCATTTTAATTATGTTGATTCTCTCAATCCATGAACTTGGTATGTTCTTTCATCTGCTTATCTCTTCCTCTATCTCTTTTTTCAGTGTCCTGTAGTTTTCCATGTATGTGTCTTTTACCTCCTTAGTTAGGCTTGGTTTTTTTTTGGTGCAGTGGTCAATGGGATTGCTTTTTCAGTCTCTCTTTCTATAAGTTCACTATTGGTGTTTAGAAATGCCATAGATTTTTGGGGGGTTAATTTTGTATCCTACTACACTGCCGAATTCATTTATTAAGTCCATTAGTTTTTTGATGGAGTCTTTCGGGTTTTTTTATATACAATATCACATCATCTGCAAATAAGGACAGCTTTACTTTTTCTTTTCAAATTGGATGCCTTTTGTTTCTTCTTCTTGTCTAATTGCAATGGCTAAATCTTCCAGTACTATGTTGACATAGTACTAGAATTATTTTTCCTATCTTATTCCTATTCTTAGGGGAAATGATTTTAGTTTTTGTTCATTGAGTATGATGTTAGCTGTGGGTTTAACATATATAGCTTTTGAGGAGAATCCAAGATGGTGGCATAGGTAAACACCTACACTGTTGCCTCGCACAACAATTTCAAAACTACAACTAAAAGACAGAATGGACATCATCCAGAACCACAGGAAAGCTGGCTTAGTGGAAATTCTACAACTAGAAGGAAAGAGAGGGGCTCACAGAGACCCAGAGGAGCTGCAAAAAGCTGAGGTATGGAGACGCGCGCGCTGAGAGAGCGGGTGCCAGAGAACCTGGCTGGTTTTCTCTGGCGGGAGGGAGACGGAGACTCCCAATGGCATTGAACCCCTTATCCTACCACACTAAACCCCAGATCCAGCCGAAACTCATATGTGGGGAGTTTGGACTGTGAAAAGGGAGAAGTGCACGGAAATTTAGGAGAGTCGTAAAAGATCAGAAGTCTGGTGACGCACACAGCACTGTGCACAGAGGACCGACTGCTGATTGTGCCGCTGGCTTTCACGAGTGGGCAGGAGACAGACCTTCCCAACTGCGTCACTTCTAACTCCACTAAACCCTGGTTTCGGGCAAAACCTTGGGAACCCAGACTCATATGGTCCCTGAGTGCAGGGGAGTTGGAAAGGCAGCAGTCTAGAGGCAATGCGAGAGAGTGCATGTGCCCCCTCACAGGGACCGCTCCAGCCATTACCCAGTCACGTGAGACTCAGGGGCCATAGAGGGCGGGGCCAACTGGAAGGCAAGGCGGTCCCTTAAGCCCTGAGAATCCACCTGTGGGAACCTCTTTCCACGTCCCCCGTGGTTCAGGGTTCCCGGTTCAGGGTTCGGGTTCTGAAGGAGGCCGCACTCAAATGAAATGAGAGACCAGAAAACATTAATTTGGTGATATTGGGGAGCCAGGCCGGAACCTTCCTCTAGTGGAAAGGACTGCCACTTTCCTTTGGCCTTGCCATCCCTTTTATTTAGGTTTGGGATACCTAAATAAAAGAGACCAAAAGCAGGCAATTCCAGTAAAAAGAAGATTATCTTTATCAGTCAGGATTTAAATGATTATTTCATGGGGAAGTTCATTGTCTCAATTAGATAGGGAGTGGCTGGTTTTGACCTTTCAGAGCTTCAAGGTTGACCAGCCTTCTGGCCTCCTGTTTACATCCATTTAGTAAGAACAATGTTTGGTTTCTGACATCCACCCATCCCAAACTCAACAGAGAGGCTTCTGCAGTTTGGCAAGTCTGGTATCATAAGGCTGAATCCAGCACAGAAGTTCTCCTGGCATAGTGAAAATGCCGAGACAAGAGAAGGGATCACAAACAAAACAAATGGAGGATAACAAATGACTGGATATAGAGTTTAAAACCACGCTTATAAGGTTTTCCAAGAATATCCTAAAAAAGTTGGATAAAGTTAGTGAGACCCAAGAGGAGATGAAAAAGAACAAACTAGAGATGGAACAGATCCAACTAGAGATGACAAAGGACCAACTAGAAATTAAACATACACTGACTGAAATAAAAAACAGTATACAGAGACCTAACAGCAGAGTAGAGGAAGGCAAGAATCAAGTCAAAAATTTGAAATATAAAAAAATCAGAAAACACTCAACTGGAAAAGCAAGAAGAAAAAAGAATCCAAAAATGTGAAGATAATGTAAGGAGCCTCTGGGACAGCCTCAAGCGTACCAACATCAGAATTGTGGGGGTGCCAGAAGAAGAGAGGGAGCAAGATACTGAAAACATACTTAAAGAAATAATGACTGAAAACTTCCCACATCTGGTAAAAGAAATAGATTTACAAGTCCAGGAAGCACACAGAACCCCAAAAAAAAGGAATCCAAAGAGGACTACACCAAGACACATCATCACTAAAATACCAAGGGCAAAAGACAAAGAGAGAATATTAAAAGTGTAGCAATAAATGGTTAAGCAAGCAGTCCAGAGATAAACGGTTAAATTGGGAACTACTGAGGAAATCCCCTTACGGCTAGGCTTGCAACACTTCCTCCCCTAAAGCCAGGCCTGCAAACTATTCCTCTTAACTTCAGCCAGACCACAACACCTGAACCACAACTTCCTGAGTCCGTTAGGCTAACTAGGTCAACCAGCCTTACTAGGAACCTCCTGGGTTAGCTGGTCCCTTGCTGCCTGAGAACCAATTAAAGATTGTCAAGCCAACAGTATGAGCCAATAGGGGAAGGCAGAATGGGTATAAAAAGAGGGACTGCCCCTCTGTCGGTGCTCTTACCAGGCGTTTGCCAGGCTGCTGCATCACCTAAGGTTTGAGCCTAGATTCAAATCTGTAATAAATTTATGCCTCTTTGAATTCAATCAGTCTTAGTGGTCTATCTTGTGGGAACTCGCTCCGTTACAAAAAGCAGCAAGAGAAAAACAGTTCATTACCTACAAGGGAGCACCCATATGACTGTCAGCTGATTTCTCAACAGAAATGATGCAGGCCAGATGGGAGTGGCAAGAAATATTCAAAGTGATCAATAGCAAGAACCTACAACCAAGAATCCTCTATCCAGCAAAGCTATTATTCAGAATTGAAGGGCAGATAAAGAGCTTCACAGAGAAGAAAAAGCTAAAGGAGTTCATCAACTCCAAACCAGTATTATATGAAATGCTGAAAGATACTCTTTGAGAAGAGGAAGAAGAAAAAGGTAAAAGATAAAAAATTATGAACAATAAATACATATCTATCAACAAGTGAATCTAAAAATTAAGTGAATTAAAAATTTGATCAACAGAATAAACTGGTGAATATAATAGAATCAGGAGCACAGAAAGGGAGTGGACTGATAATTCTCAGGGGGAAAAGGGTGAGGGGTGTACAGGGAGAGACTGGAAAAAATCATACACCTATGGATGAGGTCAACGGGAGGGAGGTAAAGGTAGAGAGAAGTGGGGGAGCCAGGTGGAGGGGGGCTATGGAGGGGAAAAAAGAGAAACAAATGTAATAATCTGAACAATAAAGATTTAATTAAAAATAAAAATAAAATAAAATAAAAAAACATATAGCTTTTACTATGTTGAGGTATAACCCTTCTATTCCCAAATTGTTGAGAGTTTTTATCAAGAAAGGGTGATGGATTTTGTCAAATGCTTTTTCTGCATCAATTGATATGACTATGTGATTTTTATCTCTCAATTTGTTTATGTGATATATCACATTTATTGATTTGTGGATATTGTACCATCCTTGCATTCCTGGAATAAATCCTGCTTGGTCATGGTTTATGATGTCCTGCTAGATCCAATTTGCTAGAATTTTATTGAGGATTTTGGCATCTATGTTCATGATGGATATTGGCCTGTAATTTTCTTTCATTGTGTTGTCTTTATCTGGTTTGGGCTATAAGATGATTCTGACTTCATAGAAGGAGCTTGGAAGTATTCCTTCTTTTTGAATTTTTAGCAATAGTCTGAGGAGGATAGGTTTTAATTCTTCCTTGAATGTTTGGTAAAACTCCCCTGTGAAACCATCTGGCCCCGGGTTTTTGTTTGCTGGAAGCTTTTTGATGACTGCTTCAATTTCTTCCATATGAAGATGATAAAATTTTTCCTGATTGAGTTTTGGAAGGTTATATTTTTCTAGAAATATGTCCATTTCCTCCAAGTTGTCCATTTTGCTGGAATAGAGTTGTTCAAAGTATTTTTTTTATTATCCTTTGTATTTCTGTGGGGTCTTTGTATTTCACCTCTTGCTTCTTGGTGAGCCTGACTAGAGGTTCATCAATCTTGTTTAGCCTTTCAAAAAACCAGCTCTTGATTTTGTTGATCTTTTGTTGATCTTTTGTTGATCTTTGGTCTCTATGTCATTTATCTCTGCTCTGATCTTTATTATTTCCTTCCTTCGGCTTACACTGGGCTTTTCTTGTTGCTCTCTTTCTGACTCTTTGAGTTGTATGGTTAGATAATTTATTACAATTATTTCTTGTTTTTTTGCAGTAGGTTTGTAGAACTATGAATTTCACTCTCAAGACTGCTTTCGCTTTGTCTCATAGATTTTGGATTGTTGTGTTGTCATTGTCATTTGTTGCCATGATGTTTTTTATTTCTTCCTTGATCTCTTTGCTAACCCAGTCATTATTTAATAGCATGCTGTTTAGTCTCCATGTGTTTGATTTCTTTGAATTATTTTTATTGTAGTTGATTTACAGTTTTATGCCACTGTGGTTTGAGAAGATGCCTGATGTTATATCTATCTTCTTGAATTTGAAGAGACTTTTCTTATGACCCAACATATGGTCTATCTTTGAAAATTATTCATGTGCACTTGAGAAGAATATAAATTCTGTGGATTTGGGTGAAATGTTCTGAAGATATAGATTAATTCCATCTGGTCTAGTGAGTCATTTAGGATTGATGTTTCTTTGCTGATTTTTTGTATAGATGATTTGTTCAATGGTGATAGTGGGAAATTAAAGTCTCCTACTGTGATTGTATTGCTGTCAATCCCTCCCTTGATATCCTCCAAGAGTTTTTTTTTTATGTATTTGGGTGCTCCTGTATTGGGTGCATATACATTTACCAGAGTTATTTCTTCTTGATGGATTTTTTCTTTTAGTATTATAAAGTGGCCTTCTTTTTCTCTTGCTATATCCTTCACTTTGAGATCTAATTTGTCAGATAAAAGTATTACTACCCCAGCTTTTTTTTTCATTTCCATTCACCTGAAAAAACTTTTTCCATCCCTTCACCTTCAGTCTGTGTGCATTTTTTTTTTCTGTGGTGGTTTTCTTGTAGACAGCAGATATATGAGTCATGTATTCTTATCCAATCTGTTGCCCTATATCTTTTGATTGGACCATTTAATCCATTTACATTTAAAGTTATTATTCATTTGTTACCATTTTTATTCTTTTCCCCTGTGTTCCTTCTTTGCTTCCTATTTCTTTTTTATTTTTTATAGCAGACCCTTTAGCATTTCCTTTTTTGTCTGTGAAGCTCCTGATTTCACCTTCAATTTTGATTTATAGCCTTGCAGGGTTCAGTATTCTTGGATTCAGACCCTTCCTTTGCATGACTTTCTATATTTCATTCCATTCCCTTCTGGCCTGATGAGCTTCTGTTGAGAAATCAGTTCCTGGTCTGATGGGGGTTCCTTTGTAGGTAACTTTCTGTCTCTCTCTGGCCACTTTTAAGATACTTACTTTGTTGTTGGTGTTTGCCAGTTTAATTATAATGTGCCTTGGCATCAGTCTTTTGTGGTTCATTTTGCTTGGGACTCTGTGAGCTTCTTAGATTTGTGTGGGGTTTTTCTTTCCTATACCAAGGAAGTTTTTTTCATTATTTCTTCAAACAGGTTTTCTATCCTTGCTCAGTTTCCTCTCCTTTTTGCTATCCTTGTTATGCAGATATTGTTTTATTTTGTATTGTACCAAAGTTCCCTTAGGCTCTCCTGCTTTATAATTTTTTTTTTCTAGAAGCTGATCTACTGAGGTATTTTTTCTATCTTGTCTTCTAGCTTACTCATGTGGTCCTCTGCTTTTTTTAGCCTAGTCTTGATGCTTTCTATTGATTTTTTTTCAGTAAAGATATCATTTTTCATTTCTTCTTGGTTCTTCTTCATGTCCTCTCGGTTCTTACTTATATTGTTGAATTTGTCTTCCATTCTTTTCAGCCACCTTATGACTAATTCTCTGAAGTCTTTCTCCAGCTGGTTGCTTGCCTCCATTTCGTTTAGTTCCTTTTCTTGTGATACCTGCTTTTCTTTCATATTTGGGCTGTTTCTTTGTCTCCCCAAGGTCGCTCTTCTCCAGGTGTCTGATTATGTAATTCAGTGCACAAGGATTCCTTTTTCTCCTCATCCTCACCAACACTTGTTGTTTGTTGATTTGTTGATGATTGCCATTCTGACAGGTGTAAGATGGTATTGCATTGTCGTTTTGATTTGCATCTCTCTGATAATTAGTGACTTTGAACATGTTTTCATGTGTCTCTAGGCCTTCCTTCTATCGTCTTTTGAAAAGGTTCTATTTAGGTCCATTGCCCATTTTTTTTATTGGATCGTTTATCTTCTATTGTATAAGTTGGCTGTAGAAGTTGGAGATTAAAACTTTATCAGTGATAACATTTGCAAATATGTTCTTCCATACAGTGGTCTTTCTTGTTGTTTTGTTGATGGTTTCTTTTGCTGTGCAAAAGCTTTTTATTTTGATGTAGTCCCATTTGTTTATTTTTTCTTTAGCTTCCATTGCCTTTGGAGCAGTATCAGTGAAGAAGTTCTTTCAGCATATGTCTGAGATTGTGCTGCCTGTAAATTCCTCTAGCATTTATATGTTTCCCATCTAATGTTTAAGTCCTGTATCCATTTTGTGTTTATTTTTTTATTTGGTCTAAGTTGGTGGTCCAGTTTCATTTTTTTGCATGTACCTGTCCAATTTTCCCAACACCATTTATTGAAGAGGCTACCTTGGCTCCATTGCATGTTCATGCCTCCTTTCTCAAATATTAATTGAGCCTAGTGGTTTGGGTGGATATCTGGGTTCTCTATTCTATTTCATTGGTCTCTATGTCTGTTCTTGTGTCATATCAGGCTGTTTTGAGAAGAGTTGCTTTGTAATATAGCTTGAAATCTGGTATTGAGATACCACCTACTTTATTCTTCTTTCTCAGGATTGCTGTGGCTATTCGTGGTCTTTTTTTGTTCCAGCTGAATCTTTGAAGAGTTCTTTCTAGGTCTGTGAAATATGTTGTTGGTATTTTAATGGGTAGTGCATTGAATCTATAGATTGCTTTGGGTAGTATGGACATTTTAATGATGTTGATTCTCCCAATCCATGAGCATGGTATGCTCTTCCATCTGTTTACATCTTCTTCTATCTCTTTTTTCAGTGTCCTGTAGTTTTCTACATATAGGTATTTTACCTCCTTAGTTGGGTTTATTCCTAGGTATCTTAATTTTTTTGGTACAATGGTAAATGTGATTGCTTTTTTAGTTTCTCTTTCTGTAATTTCACTGTAAATGTATAGAAATGCCACAGATTTCTTGGCATTAATTTTGTATCCTGCTACATAACCAAATTCATTTATTAAGTCAATTATTTTTGGGAAGGAGTCCTTCGGGTTTTTTATCTACAGTATCATGTCATCTGCAAAAAAGGACAGCTTTACTTCTTCTTTTCCAATTGGATGCCTTTTATTTCTTCTTCTTATCTAATTGCAATGGCTAATACTTCCAGTACTATGTCAAACAGGAGAGGTGCGAGTGGGCATCCTGTCTTGTTCCTGTTCTTAGGAGAAATGGCTTCAGTTTTTGCCCATTGAGTATGATGTTAGCTGTGGGTTTATCATATATGGCTTTTATGATGTTGAGGTACGATCCTTCTATTCCCACTTTGCTGAGAGTTTTTATCAAGAAAGGGTGTTGGATTTTGTCAAATGTTTTTTCTGCATCAATTGATATGACTATGTGATTTTTATCTGTCAATTTGTTTATGTGATGTATCACGTTTATTGATTTGCAGATATTGTACCATCTTTGCATTCCTGGGATGAATCCTACTTGGTCATGGTGTATGATCTTTCTGATGTACTGCTGGATCCGATTTGCTAGAATTTTTTGAGGTTTTTGGCATCTATGTTCATGAGGATTATTAGCTTGTGATTCTCTTTCATTGTGTTGTCTTTATCTGGTTTTGGTATTAGGGTGATGCTGGCTTCATAGAAGGTGTTTGGAAGTACTCCTTCTTCTTGAATATTTTTTTTCTTTTTATTAATTTTTATTAATTTTTATACATATCTCCCCATTGCCCCCCCTCCCTCCCAGGCATACCCCAACCCCCTAGTGTCTGTGATCATTGGTTATGCTTATATGCATGCATACAAATCCTTTGATTGATCTCTTATCTACCTCACCTAATTTTAATCTTTCTGCTGTAATTTCACAGTCTGTTTGATGCTTTATGATTTTTGTCCCCCTGAGAATTATCAGTCTACTCCCTTTCCATGCTCCTGATTCTATTATATTCACCAGTTTATTCTGTTGATCAAATTTTTAATTCACTTAATTTTTGGATTCACTTGTTGATAGATATGTATTTGTTGTTCATAATTTTTTGGCTTTTACCTTTTTCTTCTTCCTCTTCTAAAAGAGTACCTTTCAGCATTTCATATAATACTGGTTTGGAGTTGATGAACTCCTTTAGCTTTTTCTTCTCTGTGAAGCTCTTTATCTGCCCTTCAATTCTGAATGATAGCTTTGCTGGATAGATTATTCTTTTTTTTTTTTTTCAGACAAAGGAACTTATTTATTTATTTTTTTTAAATTAATTTTTATTAATTTTTTATACATATCTCCCCATTGCCCCCCCTCCCTCCCAGGCATACCCCGACCCCCCAGTGTCTGTGATCATTGGTTATGTTTATAAGCATGCATACAAGTCCTTTGATTGATCACTTATTTACCTCACCTAACTTTAATCTTTCTGCTATAATTTCACAGTCTGTTTGATGCTTTATGATTTTTGTCCTCCTGAGAATTATCAATCAGTCTACTCCCTTTCTGTGCTCCTGATTCTATTATATTCACCAGTTTATTCTGTTGATCAGATTTTTAATTCACTTAATTTTTAGATTCACTTGTTAACAGATGTGTATTTGTTGTTCATAATTTTTTGTTTTTTACCTTTTTCTTCTTCCTCTTCTAAAAGGGTACCTTTCAGCATTTCATATAATACTGGTTTGGAGTTGATGAACTCCTTTAGCTTTTTCTTCTCTGTGAAGGTCTTTATCTGCCCTTCAATTCTGAATGATAGCTTTGCTGTATAGATTATTCTTGGTTGTAGGTTCTTGTTGTTCATCACGTTGAATATTTCTTGCCACTCCCGTCTGGCCTGCATCGTTTCTGTTGAGAAATCAGCTGACAGTCGTATGGGTGCTCCCTTGTAGGTAATAAACTGTTTTTCTCTTGCTGCTTTTAATATTCTCTCTTTGTCTTTTGCTCTTGGCATTTTAATTATGATGTGTCTTGGTGTAGTCCTCTTTGGGTTCCTTTTCTTTGGGGTTCTGTGTGCTTCCTCGACTTGTAAGTCTATTTCTTTTACCAGATGTGGGAAGTTTTCAGTCATTATTTCTTTAAACAGGTTTTCAGTATCTTGCTCTCTCTCTTCTTCTGGCACCCCCACAATTCTGATGTTGGTACGCTTGAAGCTGTCCCAGAGGCTCCTTACATTATCTTCACATTTTTGGATTCTTTTCTCTTCTTGCTTTTCCAGTTGAATGTTTTCTGCTTCTTTATATTTCAAATTTTTGACTTGATCCTTGCCTTTCTCTAGTCTGCTGTTAGTACTCTGCGTAATAGTATTCTTTTCAGTCAGTGTATTTATTATCTTCTCTTGGGTCTCACTAAATTTATCCATCTTTTCTAGCATATTCTTGCAAAACCTTATAAGCGTGGTTTTGAACTCTATATCCAGTCGTTTTTTTTCCTGCATTTCTTTTG
Organism: Lasiurus cinereus; assembly: GCA_011751065.1. Classification (NCBI taxonomy): domain Eukaryota; kingdom Metazoa; phylum Chordata; class Mammalia; order Chiroptera; family Vespertilionidae; genus Lasiurus; species Lasiurus cinereus. Next base: position 17,205,869 of record JAAGEH010000032.1, read on the forward strand.
CTTGTAATCCCTTCCCTTGTCTCGGCATTTTCACTGTGCCGGGGAAACTTCTGTGCTGGATTCAGCCGCAGAAGCCTCTGCTGAGCTTGGGAGGGTGGAGTCTCAGGGCTTAAGGGACCGCCTTGCCTTCCAGTCGGCCCCGCCCTCCACGGCGCCTGAGTCTCACGTGACTGGGTAATGGCTGGAGCGGTCCTTGTGCGCGCGCACCCGCAGCGCCTCCAACCGCTGCCTTTCCGGCTCCCCTGCGCACCAGGACCACACGAGTCTAGGTCCCCAGGGTTTCGCCCAAAACAGGGGCCCAGTGGACTCAGAAGTGGCACAGATCGGAGGGTCTGTCTCCCGCCCACTCGCGAAAGCCAGCGGCACAATCAGCAATCCGTCCTCCTCGTGGTGCCGTGCTCGACCAGACCTCCGATCCTTTGCAACTCCCCTAAATTTCCGTGCACTTCTCCCTTTTCACAGTCCAAACTCCCCCCGTATGAGTTTCGGCTGGATCTGGGGTTTAGTGTCGTAAGATAAGGGGTTCAATGCCGTTGGGAGTCTCCGTTTCCCTCCCGCCAGAGAAAGCCAGCCAGGTTCTCCGGCACCCGCTCTCTCAGCGCGCGTCTCCGTACCTCGGCTTTTTGCAGCTCCTCTGGGCCTCTGTGAGCCCCTCTCTTTCCCTCTAGTTGTAGAACGTCCACTCAGCCAGCTTTCCTGTGGTTCTGGATGATGTCCGTTCTGTCTTTTAGTTGTAGTTTTGAAATTGTTGTGCGAGGCAGCAGTATAGGTGTTTACCTATGCCGCCATCTTGGATTCTCCTGGATAGATTATTCTTGGTTGTAGGTTCTTGCTCCATTAGATAATCATTAAAAAACCCAAAATTTTTATCATCTCACTCTCCCTCCAATTCACTAGGCTTAGTTAGACTGAGATTTACATGCAATGGCCTGAGTGTGGGTACTTGATAATCTTTATTCAATGAGAAGAATTTTTGCATCTGTTTAAAAAGTACTTTGCCTATCAAGGGCTTTGGGAAATCTTATTTTTATTTTATTTTATTTTATTTTTGCTGCCCATGCAGATGATGTCAACATGCACTGAAAACTAAACAAAAGTCTGTATTTTCACTTTTGCCACCTCTACTTCTTCTGGCCTAAAACTCATGCTCAGAAGTCTATAGTGGGTCTGAACAAGGTTGAGCTGTGAACTCCTACTCTGTGATTGTTATTGCAAGGCAGTGAGCAAGACATAGTTGGTAATTACCTCTCAGGTAATTGCACTAGGTCTGTGTATGCCTCACAAATCTGGCCACAAGCCATGTATATCTGTGTGAAATGGAGAATCTTTGCCTGCATGATTCCTGTCACCCCAAAGGGGATGTTTGGAAAATAACTGGATGGACCATGCCAGGGTTTTGTTTTGTGATCACACAGATATTAAAAGGGATTGATATTTACATGTTTGGACTAAACCTACAGATATTTGATTGTATAATTGTATTTTCCATTGTATTTCATTGTATTTCTGAAGAATGTTACCCATAACTATGTAAAATGAAAAGTACCCTGACAAAAGCAAAGAGGAAAGGAGAGGAAGGGGAAGAAAAGAATGGAGAGAGGAGCGACAAGAACCTGTGGCTTTCCATGAAGCCCTTGTGTTCTGTTGGAATTATTTAAACCAGATGCATGGACTATTGCAACAAATTTAAGTAATATATTAAAGAGCTGAAAAAGTATTTATATATACCCAGAGTCCTATAACAAGAGACAAAAGGCAACTTGGAGCTTTGGGGTCTGTGGACTGTAATTTAAGACTTCCTCTGGATACAAAGTGCTTCGTGTTTCTTGAAGAAAGATGCTATATAAACATTCATTATATTTTTTTATTACTTCTTTTCATTTAAGGTTGAAGTCATCAGTTACTTAATAGCCTGTTTCAGAAAGTTTTAAGGAATGAGCACAGACATTCATCAAGAGACCATATTTGAAAGAGTGAACTGGAGTCAGCCTCAGAGTGCAGAGCTGACAAGAGTCCTCAGAGACTGCCTGCCTCTGCATAACCAACTCCAATTGGAATATGGCAGACAGCATGGCTTACCACAGTGCCCTGGAATTTCTGGCCTTAGAGAAAGAAGCTGCCAGGGTCAATTCCTGCACTGATGAAGTAGATCCAGGCAGGCCCAGCTGGACGAGTCAAGGATGGCCTTCATCAAAAGTCAGGCAGCCTCTGGCTCTTCCTGCCTCTTTTGTCAGTAAGAATATTTTTTGTGACCTTACATAATTTTAGATGTTTTGTATAAGCCTTTTCCTGAAGAAGGTGATTCCAAAGCAAAAAAATGTCAGTGGTCTCTGCAGGAGATACCAGAGCAGTTTTTGGCTGCAGCCTTAAGCAGTCAAGCTTCCTCCTTGGGGGTCAGAGTGGGTATATGAATAGATGAAGGAGTCCTGAGCCAGACTGTTTTTAGCAGGCCTTCTGGAAAAGTGTTTTCAGCAGGCCCATGGCAGGGCGCTGGGAGGAAATTGGTAATTTTATGTTTTTCCTATAGGTAAGTCCCAAGGAGACCATTGAGACTGTTAGAACCCTACAGATTGTTTCTCCACAAGGTGTTATAACCCCAGCAGAGTGGAAACTTTCCGTGTTCCTAAGGAATCTTTTCTAGGTACCAAGTAGATGAAGGGTATAAAAGTTGAGTTTTCTCCAAATAAACTAAGTGTCGCAACTAATTTATCTTTAAAGCCATCCTTTAATACTCAAACCACTACTTTTAAAACTTACTGCTATCATGTTATTTTTCCTTAAGGTTTATAAACACAGCATTCAAGACATTTCTTTTTCTTGTAGTGAGGCAGGATAATAAGAAGCTAGGAAAATTCCTGAGCAAGTGGAATGGGGAAACTGAGATATGAAAATTAAATAAGTCCAAACAATTTGAAACAACTTACAGCCAGCTTGTAAATAGCAAGACCTTATCTTCTCCAACCAAGAATGCTTGAGAGCAAGTGGTTTATACCTCTTCTCTCCAACCAGAGAATACATCATTTAAATCACCTGACCTGGGAAATAGAGGATAGAAATCAAAGTACTGTAATGCCATTTGTGCCAGCTAAAACCAAGGACAGATGAAGTCAGGAAACAAATAACAAAAAAACCATTAAAGCCAGACAGACCCAAGATAAAAATAAAACAGTAAAGCAGACCAAAGAATAATCTCAGTCTCCCCTATATGCTCATTGTGAGCATCAGCATATTAAAAATGTACCTGAAAAGCTGGTAAATATTCTACTGAAACCCTCCCCTAACATTTTCTACCACAGAAAAAAAAATTATAAAGCCTCAAGACAAAGACCCAGAGCAGGCTCACTCTAGAGCATACCCATGCATGCCCCTTCTTGTGCATGAACTTTTTACTTCCCCCTAAACTCTAAGGATTCCCATGAGACTTGCAACTAGGGGAAGAGCAGGTGGTAGCTGACACTTGATCTTCTTTCCAAGGCCTGCTTTTTCTCTGACTTCCCAGAGCTAAAAAGCAGCCCTATCTTGGTTTACTTCTTCTCTATAACCTAGGAAGTCAAAGCAGAGCACCGCATAGCTTCTCTCCTGTTGCTTCTTCTACCCTAAGCCCTTTCTTTATTTTGCTGTCCTCTGCTTTAATAAATGTACTCTCAAAATCACATGGACTCCTGTTCTAAAATGTTTCCTACACAAAGTCAATAACACACACACACTACAGGCCAGCCCAAGGCAGGTTTGCCTGGGCTCAGTCCCTGTCTGGTAGCAGTAGTACTTTGCCTGCAATGAAGAGTAGGCTGCTACAAGGTGATCCTATGGCTCAAACCACCTGGACTCAGCCAATTATAGGGCTAATTATTCTTTAAGGAGAAAAATATTTAAATGCTGCTTTATCTCAAAACATTGAACTTTCTGAGAAAACTGTAAACGAATATGTACAGGGTGCCACCCTATGGTAGGCTTATTCTCAGTCTGGAAGACATAGTAATGAACAACAGGGAAAACAATGCCAACCTTCTGGAGCATATGTTCTCACAGTCTAGTGGCAGAATATAGACAATAAACAAGCAAACAAGCAAGTAATACACAGTGTTAGATGATGACAGTGTGGAGGAGAAAACAAAGCCTAGATGGGATAAAGAGTATGAGGGAAGGGACTGCAAGTCTAAGTAAGAGTAGTCTGGGAAGACCTTGCTGAGAGGATGGCATGTGAGCCAAGGCCTGGAAGTGGGAAGGGCACTGGCCTGTGCACATCTGTGTGAGGGATAGTTGGAAAGCCAATAACAGAGTAATAGAGTAAGAGGACATGAAGTCAGACATATGGTGGGTGGAGTTGGTCATATACTAGTAGCTATGGCAGGGAGAGGAATGTAGACATTATAAAGGACCTATAGGCCACTTTTTTTCTTTTAAAAACAATGTTTTATTTTTAAATTACAGTCAACATATAATATTATATTAGTTTCAGATACACAACAAAATGATTATACATTTATAAACCTTATGAAGTTATCACCACAATGAGTCTAGTACCCATCTGACACCATATATACTTACTACAATATTATTGACTATATTGCCTATGCTGTACTTTACATTCCTATGACTATTTTTAAAAAAATATTTTTACTGATTTCAGAGAGAAAGGGAGAGGGAGAGAGAGATAGAAACATCAATGATGAGAGAGAATCATTGATCGGCTGCCTCCTGCATGCCCCACACTGGGGATTGAGCCCACAACCTGGAAATGTGCCCTTGTCCAGAATCAAATCTGGAACCCTTCAGTCCACAAGCCAACACTCTATCCACTGAGCCAAACCAGCTAGGGACCCTATGAATACTTTATAACTATCAATTTGTACTTATTAATCTCTTCCTCTTTTTCACCCAGTCTCCTACCTTCCTTCCCCTCTGGCAACCACCAGTCTGCTCTCTGTATCTATGAGATGGTTTCTGTTTTGTTTGTTCATTTCTTTTGCTTATTATATTCCACATATACGAAAAATCATATGTCATTTGTCTTTGTCTGACTTATTTCACTTAGCATAAAACTCTCTAGGTCCATTCATATGATTGCAGATGACAAAATTTCAGTATTTTTTTATGGATAATATTTCACTGTAGATATGCACCACTTTTTTATTTAATAAACTTTTATTGTTCAGATTATTACAATTGTTCCTCTTTTCCCCACCATAGTTCCTCTCCACCCAGTTCCCACCCCACCCTCTGCTTTTACCCACCCCCACTGTCCTCATCCATAAGTGTACAATTTTTGTCCAGTCTCTTCCCGCACCCCCTACACCCATTTCCCCCCTTTTAGAATTGTCAGTCCACTCCCCTTCTATGTTCCTGATTCTATTATATTCACTAGTTTATTCTGCTCATCAGATTTTTTTGCTTGATTTTTAGATTAACTTGTTGATATGTATTTGTTGTTCATAATTTTTATCTTTACCTTTTTCTTCTTCTTCCTCTTCTTTTTGTTAAAATATATTTTATTGATTTTTTACAGAGAAGAAGGGAGAGGGATAGAGAGTCAGAAACATCAATGAGAGAGTAACATCGATCAGTTGCCTCCTGCACGCTCCCTATTGGGGATATGCCCACAACCAAGCACATGCCCTTGACCAGAACTGAACCTGGGACCTCTCAGTCCGCAGGCCAACGCTCTACCCACTGAGCCAAACCAGTTTTGGCTCTTCTTCCTCGTCTTAAAGAATACCTTTCAGCATTTGGTATTCTACTGGTTTGGTGGTGATGAACTCTTTTAGCTTTTTCTTATCTGTGAAGCTCTTTATCTGAGCTTAAATTCTGAATGATAACTTTTCTTGGTTGTAGGTTCTTGCTATTCATCGCTTTGAATATTTTCTTGCCACTCCTGTCTGGCCTGAACAGTTTCTGTTGAGAAATCAGCTGACATTTGTATGGTTGCTCCCTTGTAAGTAATTGACTGTTTTCCTCTTGCTGCTTTTAATATTCTCTCTTTGACTTTTGCTCTTGGCATTTTAATTATGATGTGTCTTGTTGTGGTCCTCTTTGGATTCCTTTTGTTTGGGGTTCTGTGTGCTTCCTGTACTTGTAAATCTATTTCTTTCACCAGGTGGGGGAAGTTTTCAGTCATTATTTCTTCAAATAATGGTTAAAATAAATAGGTTTTCAATACAGTGGTACCTCGAGATATGTGTTTAATTCATTCCGTAACCTTGAGGAGTGGGAAACTATGAGACGCTCGAGTTGCAGTAAACTGGTGGGTCATGTGCAGCCGGCCAACCTGTACGATTACTCCTATCTCAAATGTTGCTTGTATTTCAAAGCAAAAATAGCTCGCGCGACAGCTCATATCTCAAAAATCTCGTATGTTAGGGCACTCGTATCTCGAGGTACCACTGTACTTTCTCTCTTCTTCTGGCACCCCCATAATTCAGGTATTGGTATGCTTGAATTTGTCCAAGAGGCTCCTTACACTATCTTCATATTTTTTGGATGCTTTTTGCTTTTTGCTTTTCTAGTTGGATGTTTTTTACTTCTTTGTATTTCAAATCTTGCATTCTTCTAGTCTGCTGTTAGGTCTCTGTGTATTATTTTTTATTTCAGTCAGTGTATGCTTAACTTCTAGTTGGTCCTTTTTCATATCCTCAAGGGTCTCACTAAATTTATCAGCCTTTTCTAGAAAATTCTTATAAAACCTATAACTGTGGTTTTGAACTCTATATCCAGTCATTTGCTTTCCTCCATTCCTTTCATTTGTGATTTGTTTCTTTGTCTCTGCATTTTGGCTTCTTCCCTGAGTTGATAGAGTGGCTTTGCGTGTGAGGTATCCTATAGGGCCCAGTAGCTCAGCCTCCCCAATTACCTGAGATGGACACTCTTGGTGCACCCCTTTGTGGGCTATGTGTACAGTCTTGTTGTAGTTAAGCCTTGATTGTTTTTGTTATCACCGGGAAAAATTAACCTCCAGGCCAATTGGCTGTGAGGATCAGCTGTGTCTACACTGGGAGAACTTCTGTGCTGGAGACACCCTTGAAACAAGACTTGCAAAAGCCTCTGTGCTCAGCTTAGATGGGGTGGAGTTTCTGGGTAGAGCAGATAGCATTGGCTTTTTGTCAGCCCTGTCCTAAGAGATCCCTGGGTCTCAGTGTCCTGTGGTAATCCCTGCAAGCACCTCTGAGAGAAAGCCACCCTTAAGTTTCACCCACTGCCAGACAGTCCAGTTTCTCCCCAAATGAGTCTGGGTCGCCCAGAACTGGAGTTGAGAGCAGTTGGGAGTTTCTGTCTCCCTTCCACTTGAGAAATCCAGCCCCACACTCAGTTGCCCACCCTCTCCGCGCACGCACCTCAGAACCTCTGCCTTCCTCAGTTCCTCTTAGTCTCAGTGTGCTTTTCTCTTTCCTGGCAGTCCAGTTTCTCCTCATATGATTCTGGGTCCCCAGAGTCTCACCCAGAACTAGAGTTCAGTGCAGTCAAGAGCTTTTGTTTCCCTCCTGCTTGAGAAAGCCTGCCATGCACTCAGTTGTCAGTCCTCTCTGCACACGTATCTCTGTACTTCTGCCTCCTGCATCTCTTCTGAGTCTCAGTGTGTTTTTCTTTTTCCTTCTAGTTGTAGAATTTCCACTCAGCCAGCCTTCCAGTGGTTCTGGATGATATCCGGTTTGTCTTTTAGTTGTAGTTTTGAAATTGTTGTGTGAGGCAGCAGTTTAGGTGTTTACCTATGCCGCCATCTTGGTTTCTCTGCACCACTTCTTTATCCATTCATTGATTAATGGACACTTAGGTTGCTTCCTTATTCTATGTAATAAAGAGATAATATGCAAATGGTTGTCACGCCCACACACCATCACACCATAACAGCTCAGACTCTCAACACTGGGGAGAGACAAGCCACATGCTTTGCGGTCCCAGGTGCCAGCAGCTGGGGCTGCGACCTGGGAGAGAGACAAGCTGCACGCCCCATAATCCCGGGCATCAGAGGCTGTGCCAGTGCCTGCGGCCCAGAGAGGGACAATCTACACTCTCCATGGTCCCCAAGACCCAGATGCCAGCAGCTGCACCTGATCCTGAGGAACAAGCCCCCTGCCCCATGGTCCTAGGTGCCAGCGCCTGTGGCTTCAGCCTGGCAGAGGGACAAGCTGCCAGTCCCATGGTCCCAGGTGCCTGTGGCTGCATCCCGGGCAAAGCCACATACCCACAGTCCCCTGCAGTTGTGGCTGGCCCAGGTGAAGCCAGCCCAGGTCCTGGATGCCTACAGCTGGCCAGAGTGAGGGAAGCCTGGGTCCCGGGTTCAAGGCAAGGCAGAGGCAGTTAGGGACAATCAAGCCACTAGGGGAGTAGTTAGGGGTGACCAGGCAGGCAGGTAGAGGGGTTAGGGGCGATCAGACAGGCAGGCACGCAGGTGAGCAATTAGGAGCCAGCAATCCTGGATTGCGAGAGGCAGTTGGACATCACCTAAGGGGTCCCAGTTTGGAAAGGGTACAGGCCAGGCCATGCTGAGAGACTCCCCACCCCCACCATGCATGAATTTTGTGCACCAGGTCTTTAATATATATATATATATATATACACACACATACATACACACATACATACATACATACATAATATGCAAATAGATTGAACAGCAGAATGACCAGTCACTATGACGTGTACTGACCAACAGGGGGCAGGTGCTCAATGCAGGAGACAGTTGCTTAATTAGCGCTTGCTGGTCAACCTCTCAGTCCCTCCCCCCAGCTGGCAGGCTTCAATTGTCCAATGGGAAATGGATACCAGGGGTGGGTGACAGCAGACATGGGCGGCACCAGGCCAATGTGGGTGCAAGCGAGCATGGCCCTGATTGCCCCACCCATTGCCCTATACACAGAGGTCAACTAGCATTGGCAGCTGCTGGCAGCCAGGGAAAATCAGTCCTGATCTCAGGCCAGATCTAAGGACCCTACCTATGCGTGAATTTCATGTGCTAGTCCTCTAGTTATAAATAAGACTGCAATGAACATATGGATGGATGTGTATGTCTTTGCTAATTAGTGTTGGGATTTCTTCGCATAAATACCCAGAAGTGAAATTGTTGGGTCCTTCTTTATCTCTTGTTATAGCCTTTGATTTAAATTCTGGTGTAAGTATTACTACCCCAGGCTTTTTGTTTGTTTCCATTTTCATGAAGTATCTTTTTCCATCTCTTTACTTTCAGTCTGTGTCTTTCTATCTGAAGTGAGCCACTTATAGGTAGCATATGTAAGTGTCTCATTTTCTTTTCTTTCTTTTAATTTAAATAATTCTTTATTGTCGAAAGTATTACATATGTCCTCTTTTTTCCTCACAGTGAGCCACTCCAGCACACCCCTGCCCCTGCCCCAGGCCCTCACCACCCCATTGGCTGTGTCTATGGTCCATGCATAAATTAATACAACATCCTTGGTAGAGTATCTCCCACCCATCCACCCTTTCTCGCCTTCCCTCTCAGATTCCACACTCTGTTCCATGCTTTCATGTCTGGATCTACTCTATTCATTAATTTACTTTGTTACTTAGATTCTACATATGAATGAGATCATGTGATACTTGTCTTTCTCACCATGGTAAGAAATCATGATACTTTCCAGGTCCATCCATGTTGTCTCAAAAGGTAAGAGATTCTTCTTTTTTACTGCTGATTAGTATTCCACAGTATAACTGTACCACAGCTTCTTTATCCATTCATCTACTGATGGGCACTTGGGCTGTTTCCAAATTGTAAATGGCACTGCTATGAACATAAGGGTACATACATTCTTTCTGATAGGTGTTTCAGGTTTCTTAGGATATATTTCTAGAATTGGGTTCACTGGGTTAAATGGTAGTTCCATATTTAATTTTTTGAGAAAACTCTATATTTTTCCATATTGGCTGCACCAGTCTGCATTCCCACCAGCAGTGTATAAGGGTTCCCTTTTCTCCATATTCTCTCCAGCACTTGTATTGATTTGTTGATGGTAGCCATTCTGACAGGTGTGAGATGATACCTCATTATCATTTTAATTTGCATCTTTCTGATGGTCAGTGACTTTGAGCATTTTTTCATATGTCAACTGTATGTCCTAGTGTCTATTTAGGTCCTTTCCCATTTTTTAATTGGATTGTGTGCCCTCCTTTTGTTAAGTTGTATGAGTTCCTTATATATTTTAAATATTACATTTTTATCAGATATGCCATTGCCAAATATGTTCTCCCATACAGTGGGCTCCCTTTTCATTTTATTGATGGTTTCTTTTGCTGTGCAGAAACTTTTTATTTTGATGTAGTCCTATTTGTTTATTTCTCCTTAGTTTCTTTTGCCCTGGGAGATGTATCTGTAAACATATTGCTACAAGAAATGTTTAAGATTTTGCTGCCTGTGGTTTCTCCTATGATTTTTATGATTTTACGACTTACACTTAAGACTTTTATCCATTCTTGTGTATAGTGTAAGTTGGTGGTCTATTTTCATTGTTTTGCATATATCTTCCCAATTTTCCAACACTGTTTATTGAAGGGATTGTCTTGGGTCTATTGTACATTCTTGCCTCCTTTGTCAAATATAATTGGGCATAATGGCTTGGGTTAATTTCTGGGTTCTCTATTCTGTTCTACTGATCTATATGCCTATCAGGCTGTTTTGATTACTGTGGTTTCGTAGAATAACTTGATATCTGGTATTGTAATCTCACCAACTTTGTTCTTTCTCAAGAATGCTGCCGTAACTGGTTTGGCTCAGTGGGTAGAGCGCTGGCCTATGGACTGAAAAGTTCCAGGGTTGATTCCGGTCCAGGGCATGTACCTTGGTTGCAGGCACATCCCCAGTGGGGGGTGTGCAGGAGGCAGCTGATAGATGTCTCTCTCTCGTCGATGTTTCTGGCTCTCGATCCCTCTCCCTTCCTCTCTGTAAAAAAAATCAATAAAATATATATTTTTTAAAATGTTGTGGCTATTTGGGTTTTTTTTTGGTTCCATATGAATTTTTAGAGTATTTGTTCTAGATCTGTGAAATATGCTGTTGGTATTTCAATAAGGATTGCATTGAATCGGTAGACTGCTTTGGATCAATGATGAGAAAAATAGTTTTAATTATGTTAATTCTACCAAGCCAAGAATACAATATATTCTCCCATTTGCTTATATCTTCTTCTCTCATATTCAATGTCCTATAGTTTTCTGAGTATAAGTCTTTTACCTTCTTGGTTAAATTTATTCCTAAGTATATTAATTTTCTTTTGCAATGGTTAATTGGATTGCTTGTTTAGTTTCTCTTTATGAGAAATCACTATTGGTGTATAAAAAGCCATAATTTTGGCTGTTAATTTTGTATCCTGTTACATTGTAGAATTCATTTATTAAACCTAGTAGTTTTTTTATGGAGTCTTTAAGTTTTGGTGGAGTCTTTAAGGTTATAATAGGTCATCTGGTAAAAATGAGAGTTTTACTTTCTTCTTTCCAATTTTGATGCCTTTTATTTCTTCGTCTTGTGTAAGCACTGTGGCTAGTACTTCCAGTATTATATTGAGTAAGAGTGGTGAAAGTGGACATTCCTGTCTTTTTTTCCTGTTCTTAGGGGAAGTGGTATTAGTTTTTCCCCATTGAGTATGATGTTGGCTGTACGTTTGCATATATGGCCTTTTTAAAAAATATATATTTTTATTGATTTCAGAGAGGAAGGAAGAGAAATATATATAGAAACATCAATGATGAGAGAGAATTATTGATAAGCTGTCTCTTGCACACCACCCCCGCCCCCACAAGAGATAGAGACCCCAAGCTGGGCATGTGCCCTAACTGGGACTCAAACTATGACTGCCTGCCTCACAGGTCAATGCTCAATCACAGAGCCACGAAAGCCAGGCATATATGACCTTTATTATGTTGAAGTATGATCATTCTATTCCCATTTGTTGAGAGTTTTTATTTAAAAATGGGTGTTGGATTTTGTTGAATGCCTTTTCTGCATCTCTTGATATAATCATGTGATTTTTGATTTGCAGTCCGTGTATGTGATGTATCATGTTAATTGATTTGCAAATATTGTACCAGTTTTGCATCCCTGGAATAAGTTTCACTTGATTGTGGTGTACAATCTCTTTAATATGTTGCTGGATTCAATTTGCTAATATTTTATTGAGGACTTGAGCATCTTGTTCATCAGGGATATTGCCCTGTAATTCTCTTTCTTTGGAGTGTCTTTATCTGTTTTTAGAATTACTATAAAAAGAGCTTGAAAGTGTTGCCTCCTCTTGGAATTTTTAAAATAGTTTGAGGAGTATAGGCATTAGTTGCTCTTTGAATGTTTGGTAAAACTCCCCTGTGACACCATCTGAATCGGAGTTTTTGTTTGCTATGAGGTTGTTGTTGTTTTTTATTACCACTTCTATTTTCTCAGTTATTATTGGCCTATTCAGGTTTTCTGTTTCTTCCTGACTCTGTGTTAGGAGATTGTAATTTTTAAAGAAATTTATCCATTTCATCCACATTGTCTAGCTTGTTAGCATATTCTTAGTATATTCTTAAAATCCTTTGTATTTCTATCATGTTAGTTGTTACTTCACTGCTTTCATTTCAGATTCAATTTATGTGGGTCCTATTTCTTTTTCTTATGACTCTTTTTTATTTTTTTACATATTTTATTGATTTTTTTTACAGACAGGAAGGGAGAATGATAGAGAGCCAGAAACATCGATGAGAGAGAAACATCAATCCCTGCTGGGGATGTGCCCACAACCAAGGTACATGCCCTTGACCGGAATCGAACCTGGGACCTTTCAGTCCACAGGCTGATGCTCTATCCACTGAGCCAAACTGGTTTCGGCTTTCTTTGTTTCTTAATGAGTCTGGCTAATGGTTCATCAATCTTGTTTATCTTTTCAAAGACCCAGCTCTTAGTTTCAGTAGGTTTTTGTATTGGGTTTTGTTTGTTTGTTTGTTTTGGTTTTTTAGTCTCTATGACATTTATTTCTGCTCTAACCCTTATTATTTCCTTCCCTCTAATTATGCTAGGCTTTCCTTGTTGTTCTCTTTGTAATCTTTAAGTTGTAGAGTTAAATAGTTTATTATTAATTTTTCTTTCTTTCTCTTTTTTTTTTTTTTCAGGTATGCCTGTAATGCTATGAACTTGCTTTTCAGGACTGCTTTTGCTGTGATTCCATAGATTTGGAGTTGTTGTGTTCATTTTCATTTGTTTCCAGGAAGTTGTTTTTTTGTTTTGTTTTTTCATTCTTGATCTTATTGGTAATCCATTCATTGTGTAATAACATGGTATTTAGCCTCCATGTGTTGGAGTGTTTTTGTGTGTTTTTATTGTAATTGATTTCTAATTTCATTCTATTTTGATCTGAGAAGATGCTTGATATGATTTCAATCTTCACAAACTTGTGAAGACTTTTTGTGTGTGCTATTATTTGATCTATCTTTGAGAATGACCCATGTGCACTTGAGAAGAATGTATATTCTGCTGTGTTGGGGTGATATCTACACTAATAAAAGAGAAAGATGCAAATTGACTATAATTCTGGGATACCCACCAGCCAATCAGGAGTGAGTAGCAAATTAACCCATCAAAGGCACTGAGCAGCCTGGGTCCTGGGAACATCCTCAAGACCCAGGCCACTCCTAGCTTGTAGGTCTGCACATAGGCCCTGAGTGGCTGGGGTCCCAGAATGCCCCCAGCCACTCTGAGCCTACAAGCACAGGTGCCAAGTGGCTAGAGGCAGATGTTCCCACCCTGCGGCTGCTTGCATGTGCAATGATGCCAAGTGGCGACCCAGGTCCACATCCCCAGCTCGGCACCTGTAACATGGGACTGGCTGCAGGCCTTGGGGTGTGTTCCCCCCCCCCCCCCATGCCCCAGGCCGTGAGGATATGCCCCTAGCCCAGTGGACACAACAATATATTTTATTGATTTTTTACAGATAGTAGGGGAGAGGAATAGACAGCCAGAAACACCAATGAGAGAAAAACATCCATCAGCTGCCTCCTGCACACTCCCCACTGGGGATATGCCCTCAACCAAGGTACATGCCCTTAACAGGAATCAAACCTGGGACCCTTCAGTCTGCAGGCTGACACTCTATCCACTGAGCCAAACCAGTTTGAGTGTAAACACTTTTTCTAACTGCTCATTGACTAAGCTACCTATACACCACCACTTGCAGTGTTCTTCTTGGTAATTTGGGTAATAAGAATCCATGAAGGTGATCTAGGGCTTTTCCATCACACTACTGGAGGAAAAATAGAAGGTCTGCTGCTGGAGGGGCTAAGAAATGTCATATCCTGCCCTAGCCAGTTTGGATTAGTGGATAGAGCCTCAGCCTGCCGACTGCAGGTTCTGGGTACAATTCTGATCAAGGTCATGTACCTAGGTTATAGGTTCCTCCCTAGCTGGGGCCCAGGAGAGAGCTCATGCAGGAGGCAACCAATCAAAATGTTCCTCTCACATTGATGTTTCTCTCTGTCTCTCCCTTTCTCTTCCACACTCTCTAAAAATCAATGGAAACATATCCTCTGGTGTGGAAGAAATAAAGGAAGGAAGGAAGGAAGGAAGGAACGAAGGAAGGAAGGAACGAAGGAAGGAAGGAAGGGAGGGAGGGAGGGAGGAAAGAAGAGAAGGAGGAAAGAAGGGAAGGAGGAAAAAAGAAAGGAAGGAAGAAAGGAAGAGAAAGAAAGAAAGAAAGAAAGAAAGAGAGAGAGAGAGAGAGAGAGAGAGAGAGAGAGAGAGAGAGAAAGGAAAGAAAGAAAGAAAAGAAGGAAAGAAGAAAGGAGAAAAGAAAGAAAGAAAGAAAGAAAGAAAGAAAGAAAGAAAGAAAGAAAGAAAGAAAGAA
>JAAGEH010000032.1:17220688-17514750 GCA_011751065.1 Lasiurus cinereus
GAAAGAAAGAAAGAAAGAAAGAAAGAAAGAAAGAAAGAAAGAAAGAAGGAAAGAAAGTAGGAAAGGAAAGGTCATATCCTATGAAAGACATGTCTTGAAAATGCCTAAAGAAAATTATCATTTTTTCATGGTGAAGGGACTGGAGTGCATGTTGATCAAAACACCTTGGTGGCTGCAGTGACTGGCAGTGGCTACAGTAGTGGCGTGATGGGGCTGGTGCCTTCCCCCGATCAGCCCGGTCACCTGCCACAGAGGGAGGCCAGACTGTGAGGAGTGGGCCTAAGCCATCAGTAGGACATCCCCTGAGGGCTCCCAGTCTGTGAGAGGAGGCAGGCTGGGCTGAGGGACCCCTCCCCAGTGTACTAATTTCATGTACAGGGCCCCTAGCCCTATCTAATAAAAGAGTAATATGCAAATTGACCATACCTCTGCTACACTCACAAGCCACGCCCACTAGCCAATCAGAGTGAGCATGAAAATTAATCCATCAAAGATGGCCATTAATTTGAATACAAAGGCACCCAGCGCCTGGGTCTTGGGAACATCCTGGCACCCAGGTCACTCTGAGGTAAGCCCTGCATGGGCCCTGAGCAGCTGGGGAAGGGTCTGAGCCAGGGGCCTCCTGGGCAGGGCCAAGCCTGTGATCAGAGCCGAGGGGGAAGGGGCAGAGCTGATGATCAGAAGGAGCTGGGGGTCCGCTGCCGAGCTGAAAGCATCAGCTAGAGGCTTTCAGCCTGGGAAGACCTGGGCAGGGGCGAAGCTGGCAATTGCAAGCTGTGGGTCCACTACACAGGCTTAAAGACTCAGCCAGAGGCTTTCGCTTGGGCAGTGGCGAAGTCAACGATCAAAGAGAGCTGGGGGTCCCCTGCATAGGCCAAAAGCCTTGGCCAGAGACTTTCGGCCTGGGCAGGCCTGGGCAGGGGCAGAGCCGGTAATCAGAGGCTATTGGCAATTGGTGTGAATTACAGAGGAAACACCTTTTCTGAATCCCCATTGGCTAAGCTCCCTGTATGCCATTGCTAATATTCTTAGTAACTTGAGTAATAAGAATCCAAAAAAGTGATCTAGGGTTTTTCCACCACACTTCTGGAGAAAGAAACCAAAAGTCTGCTGCTGAAGGGATAAGAAATGTCATATCCTGCCCTAGCCGGTTTGGCTCAGTGGATAATGCCTTGGCCTGCCAACCGCAGAGTCTGGGTTCAATTCTGTTCAAGGGCATGTACCTAGGCTCCTCCCTGGCCGGGGCCCAGGTCAGGGCTCATGCAGGAGGCAACCAAAGTGTTCCTCACTTTGATGTTTCTCTCTGTCTTTCCCTTTCTCTTCCACATTCTCTAAAAGTCAATGGAAACATATCTTGAGGTGAGGAAAGAAAGAAAGAAAGAAAGAAAGAAAGAAAGAAAGAAAGAAAGAAAGAAAGAAAGAAAGAAAGAAAGAAAGAAAGAAAGAAAGAAAGGAAAAGAAAGGTCATATACTATTAAAAAATACATTTTGGTAATGCCTAAAGAAAGTTGTCATTTTTTCATGGTGAAGGGACTGGAGTCTGTGTTGATGAAACCACCTTGGTAACTGTAGTGACCGGCAGTGGCTGCAGCAGTGGAGTGATGGGGCTGGTGCCTTCTCCTGATCAGCCCCATCGCCTCCCACATTGGGAGGCCAGAATGAAGCCTAGGCCCTGAGTGGGAGAGGGGAGAACGGGCCTAAGCTGTCAGTATGACATCCCCTGAGGGCTCCCAGTATGTGAGAGGGGGCAGGTTGGGCTGAGGGACAAATTTGGTGCACTGGGCCCCTAGTATTCTATAAATGTCAATTAAATCTGTCTGATCCCAGGTATAATTTAGAGTCCCTGTTTCCTTTTTAATTTTTTATCTGGAAGTTCTATCCAGTGGGGTGTATTGGTGTACTATGACTGTATTGTTGTCAATCTCTCCCTTAAAGTCCTCTAGAAGATTTTTTATATATTTAGATGTTCCTATATTGGGTGAATATGTTTACCAGAGTTATATCCTCTTGTTGGACCAATCCCTTTAGTATTAGGTAGTGGCCTTTATTATTTCTTGTGATGGCCTTCATTGTAAAGTCTAATTTGTCATATATGAATATTGCTACCCCAGTTTTTAATTTCCATTTGTATGGGAAATGTTTTTTTATCCCTTCAAGCTCATCCCAGGTGAGTCTTCTGTTCTGAGGTGGGTCTCTGGGAAACAGCATATAATTGGGTCATGTTTTTTTTTTTTTTTGTCCATTCAGCTCCCCTATGTATTTTGATTGGAGCATTTAAACCATTTACCTTTAAGGTTATTACTGATTAGAGGCTTGCTGCATAAAATTTGTGCACTTGATGGGGTCCCTCAGCATGGCCTGCACCCTCTTGCATTCTGGGAGTCCTCAGGGGATGTCTGCCTGATGGATAAGCACTGCCACAGAGGTGGGAGAGTTGCCCACCATCGCCACTGCTCTCACCAGCTATGAACCCAGCTTCTGGCTGAGTGATGCTCCCCCTGTGGGGAGCACACTGACCACCAGGGGGAAGCTCCTGCATTGAGCTTCTGCCCCGGGTGGTGAGTGGTGTCATAGCGACCAGTCATTCTGCCATTCGGTCAATTTGCATAGTAGCCTTTTATTATATGGGATAGATACTTATTTATTACCATTTTAATTCTGTATACCTAGGTTTCTCTCTCATATTTCTTCTTCTTGCTACAGCAGTTCCTCTAGCATTTCTTGCAGTGCTGGTTAGGTAGTGATAAACTGCTTTAATATTTTTTTTCTTTGTCTTGGAAGCTCTTTATTTCACCTATTTTGAATTATAGCCTTGCTGGATATAGTAATCTGCGTTTCAGGTCCTTGCTTTACCTTGAATACTTCATACCATACCCTTTGGCCTGTAGAGTTGTTGATGAGAAATCAGCTGACAGCTTTATGGGAACTCCTTTGTATGTAACAAATTGCTTTTCTCTTGATGCCTTTAAGATTTTCTCTTTGTCTTTAATTTTTGGCATTTTAATTATGATGTATCTGAGCATGGGCATGTTTGGGTTCTTCTTGCTTGGGTTCTCTATGCCTCCTGAACTTTTGTGACTTTTTCCTTCATCAGGTTAGGAAGTTTTTCTGTCATAGCCCTAACTGATTTGGCTCAGTGGATGGAGCATTGGCCCAGAGTCCTGGGTTTGATTCTGGTCAAGGGCATGTACCTCAGTTGTGGGCACATCCCCAATGGGGTTGTGCAGGACACAGCTGATCTATGTTCCTCTCTCATTGATGTTTCTAATTCTTTATCTTTCTCCCTTTCCCTCTGTTAAAAATATCGATAAAATACATTTTTTTAAAAAAGAAAGTTTTCTGTCATTATTCAAACATGTGCTCTATTTCTTGTTCACTTTCTTCTCCTTCTGGGACTCCTATTATGTGAATATTGGCATATTTCATGTTGTCCCACAACTCCCTTAAGCTGTCCTCCTGGTTTGTTTATTTTTTAATTAAATCTTTATTATTCAGATTATTACATTTGTTTCTCTTTTTCCCCCTCCATAGCTCCCCTCCACCGGCTCCCACCCCTCCCTCTACCCATACCTCTCCCCCATTTACCTCATCCATAGGTGTATGATTTTTGTCCAGTCTCTCCCTGCAAACCTCACCGCTTTCCCCCTGAGAATTTTC
Organism: Lasiurus cinereus; assembly: GCA_011751065.1. Taxonomy (NCBI): domain Eukaryota; kingdom Metazoa; phylum Chordata; class Mammalia; order Chiroptera; family Vespertilionidae; genus Lasiurus; species Lasiurus cinereus. Next base: position 17,224,346 of record JAAGEH010000032.1, read on the forward strand.
AGTCCACTCCCTTTCTGTGCTCCTGATTCTATTATATTCACCAGTTTATTCTGTTGATCAAATTTTTAATTCATTTAATTTTTAGATTCACTTGTTCATAGATATGTATTTGCTCTTCATAATTTTTATCTTTTACATTTTTCTTCTTCCTCTTCTTAAAGAGTACCTTTCAGGATTTCATATAATACTGGTTTGGAGTTGATGAACTCCTTTAGCTCTTCCTTATCTGTGAAGCTCTTTATATGACCTTCAATTCTGAATGATAGCTTTGTTGGATAGAGAATTCTTGCTTGTAGGTTCTTTTATTGATCATGTTGAATATTTCTTGCCACTCCCGTCTGGCCAGCATCGTTTCTATTGAGAAATCAGCTGACAATAGTATGGGTAATGAACTGTTTTTCTCTTGCTGCTTTTAATATTCTCTCTTTGTCTTTTGCTCTTGGTATTGTAATTATGACGTGTCCTGGTGTAGTTCTCTTTGGATTCCTTTTATATGGAGTTCTGTGTGCTTCCTGGACTTGTAAGTCTGTTTCTTTCACCAGATGTGGGAAGTTTTCAGTCATTATTTCTTGAAATAGGATTTCAGTATCTTGTTCTCTCTCTTCTTCTGGCACCCCCACAATTCTGATGTTGGTACACTTGAAGCTGTCCCAGAGGATCCTAACATTATCTTCATATTTTTGGATTCTTTTTTCTTCTTGCTTTCCAGTTGAGTGTTTTCTGATTCTTTATATTTCAAATCTTTGACTTGATTCTTGCCTTCCTCTAGTCTGCTGTTAGGTCTTTGTATAATATTTTTTATTTTAGTCAGTGTATGTTTAATTTCTAGTTGGTCCTTTTTCATCTCTAGTTGGTCCTTTTTCATCTCCTCTTGGGTCTTGCTAAATTTATCCATCTTTTCTAGGAGATTCTTTAAAAACCTTATAACCATGGTTTTTGAACTCTATATCCAGTCATTTGTTTTCCTCCATTTCTTTTGTTTGTAATCTCTTCCTTTGTCTCTGCATTTTCACTGTGCTGAGAGAACTTCTGTGTTGGATTCAACCTTATGATACATACTTGCAAAACTGCAAAAGTCTCTCTGTTGAGCTTGGGATGGGTGGAGTCTCAGGGTTTAACGGACCACCTTGCCTTCCAGTCGGCCCCGCCCTATAAGACCCCTGGGTCTCACGTGACTCTGGGTAATCAATGGAGCAGTCCTTGTGCGTGCTCGCAGTGCCTCTAGATCGCTGCCTTTCTGGCTCCCCTGTGCTATGGGACCATATGAGTCTGGGTCCCCAGGTTCTCACCCGAAACTAGGGTTTAGTGGAGTTAGAAGTGGTGCAGTTGGGAGACTCTGTCTCCCGCCCACTCATGAAAGCCAGTGGCAAAATCAGCAGTCAGTGTTCTGTGCGCAGTGCTGTGCCTTTTCACGACTCCCTTACATTTCCGTGCACTTCTTCCTTTTCACAGTCCAAACTCCCCCTGTATAAGTTTTGGCTGGACCTGGGGTTTGGTGCTGTAGGATAAGGCGTTCAGTGCAGTTGGGAGTCTCCATCTCCCTCCTGCCAGAGAAAGCCAGCCAGGTACTCTGGCACCCGCTCTCTCCACGTGCGCATCTCCAGCTTTTTGAAGCTCCTCTAGGTCTCTGTTAGCCCCTCTCTTTCCTTCTAGTTGTAGAATTTCCACTCAGCCAGTTTTCCTGTGGTTCTGGATGCTGTCCATTATGTCTTTTAGTTGTAGTTTTGAAATTGTTGTGCGAGGCAGCAATGTATGTGTTTTCCTATGCTGCCATCTTGGATTCTCCTGTCTCCCTGGTTTTTAATTGTTTTGTTTTGTTTTGTTTTGTTTTCTGTCTTGGTTTTCATATTGCATGAATATTTCCTACCCTATCTTCTAATCCACTGATTCAATCCTTGGCTTCCCCCAATCTACTGTGTATTCCTTCCATTGTATTCTGTATTAGTGCTATGTCATTCTTCATAGTTACTATATCTTTTCTCATGCTGTTGAGCATATTGGATTCTTATTCTGAACTCTATGTCTGATGAATTTCTTATCTCTGTGGCATTTAGCTCTTCTTCTGGAGAATTCTCTTGGTCTTTGTTTGGGAATTGTTTGGGTTTTTTTTTTTTTTTGGTCTCCTTCTTTTGATTGTCTTTTTGGGTTTGTGTCTGGGTACTAGGTAGATCTACTATGACTCCCAGTCTCTAGTGTAGGACAAGACCTCTTTGTGACTGGCCCTGAGTGCACTGCTTGGAGCTATCCAGCACTGTGGCTCCCTCTCCTGGAGCTGAATTCCTTTGGAAAGGAACATGATATGCACCAGGGTCTGCTTTTCTTATCCTGGACTCTAGATTATAGCAGGCAAGCATTCAGAGTCTCCAGAGACCCCTCCTCTGCCTGAGCCCCATTGACTTTCAGACTTCATTATCCTCAGGCTCCTGACCACAGGGTGGGGTGAGAGATTTTCCAACAGGATAGGGCAGCTACCTTCCCACCATGCAAAATCTGCCTATATACCAAATTTTCACGTGAAAAAGCTTTTATCTGCAGTGTGAGGGAATGGCTGAACACAGGAAACTGAGCTGGCTGCTCCACAAGCTCCAACCCTAAAGCTCCCCAATCATGGCTTCTGCTCACACAGCTCAAATCCAATCTGCCCTTCCTCTGCCAGAGCCCAAGGTGAGTGGCTACACACAAAATTTTGGAGGGTGCCTGCATTTCCAGGCATCTCACACTGGCAGACAGCAACCTTTTCACAGACAGCTGTTATGTGGGCATTTTTATTACTCTGGTGCTCTGGGCTAGGAGATCAGCTTGGGTTTTAGACCCCAGGGTTGTAAGTGGGAACTGCCCACAGCTATGATATCACTCTGGAAATTTAGCCGCTATCTGTAGAAGCTTGGTCAACCCTTTCATGCCTCCACTCTTCCTACCAGTCTCTATATAGTCTTCACTTTCTATGCTTGGTTATCAGGGTTTTCTCCAGGTAGTCATCAGCTGATTTTTCAGGGTGGTTTTTCTTTATTTTATTAAGTGCAGAGCCAGAGAAAAAATGTGCCTTTAAAATTCTCGGCCTCCTCACATGGAGGAAACCTTTTCTATTTATAAAAATAGATACACAGTGAATCTTCCTCTGCCCCATATTCTTCTTTTTAACCCTTCTAATACACATAAAGAAAATATCATTGTCTGAGCTTGGCAAGGCAGAGTTACTTTTTAGGAATCATTAAAGGATTGAGGTTTCAAAGAATAAGGAATACTGAGTAGAAGGTCTGAGACATGGTTATGCATTTTTAAAGGACATAGAAAGAATGTTTGAAGGCTAATTTGAAAGTGTAAAATTTATAAAGGTTGTATATGTAATAAGAAGGAGAAGATAAATGTTGAAAGGAAATTAATCAAATAATACAGGCCAGTAAGCCAGGAAGAGTAAATAATTTACATTCTGCCTCCCTAAACAGAGGGTAAATAGTTATGCCAAAGTACTTAGGGGGGAATTGATAAAAGAAATCTAACAGTTACTGTTTGTTATAATACATTCAGAAAAAATTACTTTGGAAAGTCCATAAAAAGGACTGGCAAGGAGAATTCTGTCTTAAAGCAAGTCAGTATATTTTTCTCATTATACAATTCCTCTGAAATTTGGCAATACTTAATAAATAAATCATAACAATACATTTCTTTGCATAAATTAAATGAGACCTGTTTTCAATAGTGGTTTTATTAACCAGAAACTTTGGAGTATCATGTTATAAAGAGCCCTGCCTGAACTCTGAAGATTTGAAGCCAATAAGAGTGCCATAGAGAAAGTCTGGAATACTGCTTGGTAGCCCTGAAAATAGCTGGTGCTGGAGCATCAGGCCCATACCCTACCATCACTGGCGGTTGGTCAGAGTAGAAGGGGAGCAATAAGGGCACTCTGCATTCCTGTGGGACCCCCACACACTCTGAGCCGTGACAAATAAAAGGGCTGAGGTGAGCCTTGAAGCCTAGGGTATAGGCCCAGGTAGAGCCACTACAGGTGAGGAATTCACTTAACTCAGCAGATACTACAGGCAGTCCTTACAGCAGCTGGATGGCTTGGCTTCCTGGCCGTATGGGGCACATTAAGATTCAATCATGAAATTCCAGAAAAGATAGTCAGTTACCATTCTTGTTATATTTATACAAACAACCAGGCCAAATTAAATACAATAGATAAATTAGTCTTGATATGACATTTTTGATAAACATGGGGGTGATTTTTTAAAAAATATATTTTATTGATTTTTTACAGAGAGGAAGGGAGAGAGATAGAGAGCTAGAAACATCGATGAGAGAGAGACATCGATCAGCCGCCTCCTGCACAATCTCCACTGGGGATGTGCCCACAACCCAGGTACATGCCCCTGACCGGAATCGAACCCAGGACCCTTCAGTCCACAGGCTGACGCTCTATCCACTGAGCCAAACCAATTTCGGCAACATGAGGGTAATTTTGAGGAGAAAAATTCTATTTCCATAGAAGTTATTAAAACTGAAATGTTTTCTTTCCCTTCCATCAGACCATTTATCATAGTTTGTCTCTGCCATGTCACAAGGCCACTTCCTTTTGTGCCCAGCCTCATTGTCCCACTAACAAACAGCAAGGATCTCTTAGCTCAGAGAGAAACCTCTGGTCCGCCTCAGCAGGCAGTAGCTAGAAGAGTCCACTGACGTCCATTTTCCCTAAAAGGATTCAGAGCCAGGATCCTTGAGGTAATATATTAGACAGACAGAAATATGCAGAGCAAAGATGATAGGCCAACTTAGTGCTACCAGAGGTAATTAAGTCTTTCTGTCTCTACCTATGTGAGTTAAGGGGACTTCCCAGAAGCAAGAGGGAATGAGGCTGCAGATGAAGCAGCCTGGGAGGCTACACTAAAACCAGTGGGGCCTCTACAGATTCTAGTGTCTCTTCCAAACCCTGACCTACTCACCTCACTAGCTTACATGGAAACTCAATCTAGGAAAGCTGAAATCCTTAACCAATCTTTACTCAAGTTCTTACAGGCTTTAGAGTCTATCCAGAAAGCAGTCTAGAAGAGTATCCAGGGTACTCTGCTTATACCAACTTCTGATCAGGTCCATCCTTCCACCCTGGTGACTCTGTTTGGGTAAAGAAATTTGCCACACAAGGTCTGACTTCTACCTGGAAAGGACCACCCCCACAGCAGTCAAGGTCAATGGGATCACACCTGGCTTAAGACAGTCCAGGCAAAATAGAGAGTCCAGGATTCTTCGGATCCTCTAAAGATTAGTCCTGGGCCCTTATCTTATAAACAGGCCCACTGACTTTATTCAGCGGAGAATTAATTCTATCAAGCTTATATTCCTCAGGGGCAAATATAACCTCCTTGCCAACAATGACCCAAAAGAGTCAATGATTTGACTCATGAACATAAAACCAGTGGGGAATGAAGCATCCATCTTATATAAAAACTGCTGTTTGAAATTTTAACCCTGCTATTTTGGCTTCTGTAAACACTTGTTTGCTTAAATAATAAGGAAAATAAGAATACTCCAATTCCAGAGAGGCACAGACTATGCCCCAGACAGAGTTGTTAATGCTTATACCAGGGTCAGGCCTTGAGATATGGTCTCTTGGTCCCTTCCCAGCATGTTGGCCTTCTTTCCCAGAAGGCCTGGAAGTCTGATTCCAAATTTGGGAGACAAAAGAGCTAGGAAAAATATAAATAGAAAAGGTTTCCTCCATGTGTTAGGGCCCAGAATTTGAAAGGCACATTTTTCTCTGGCCCTGAACTTAATAAAATGTAATTGCCTTTCTCTAAGCATGGTTTGTTTGTTTTCTCCCATCTTCTGTAACACTATGACGCACTAAAGAAAACAAACAAAAATGTTAGTCTCGATAGGAAGCCAAGATGGCGGCATAGGTAAACACCTACACTGCTGCCTCGCACAACAATTTCAAAACTACAACTAAAAGACAGAACGGACATCATCCAGAACCACAAGAAAGCTGGTGGAGTGGAAATTCTACAACTAGAGGGAAAGAGAGGGGCTCACAGAGATCCAGAGGAGCTGCAAAAAGCTGAGGTACGGAGACGCGCGCTTGGAGAGAGCAGGTGCCAGAGAACCTGGCTGGCCTTCTCTGGTGGGAGGGAGATGGAGACTCTCAAAGGCATTGAACTCCTTATCCTACGACACTAAACCCCTGATCCAGCTGAAACTCATTTGGGGGGAGTTTGGACTGTGAAGGGGGAGAAGTGCACGGAAATTTAGGGAAGCCACAAAAGATCAAAGGCCTGGTGGCGCGCACGGCACTGCGCACAGGACAGACTGCTGATTGTGCCGCTGGCTTTCACAAGTGGGCGGGAGACAGACCCTCCCAACTGTGCCACTTCTAACTTCACTAAACCCCAATTTCAGGCAAAACCCTGGGGACCCAGACTCGTGTGGTCCCGTAGCACAGGGGAGCTGGAAAGGCAGCAGTCTAGAGGCACTGCAAGAGAGAGCGAGCGCACGCACAGGGACTGCTCCAGCGATTACCCAGTCATATGATACTCAGGGGCCGAGGAGGACAGGGCCGACTGGAAGGCAAGGTGGTCCCTTAAGCCCCGAGACTCCACCCATCCCAAGCTCAAGAGAGGCTTTTGTGGTTTTTCAAGTCTGGTATCATAAGGCTGAATCCAACACAGAAGTTCTCCCAGCATAGTGAAAATGCCAAGACAAGGAAAGGAATCACAAACAAAAGAAATGGAGGGAAAAAAACGACTGGATATAGAGTTCAAAACCACACTTATAAGGTTTTTCAAGAATCTCCTAGAAAAGATGGATAAATTTATCAAGTCCCAAGAGGAGATGCAAAAGGACCAACTAGAGATGATAAAGGACCAAATAGAAATTAAACATACACTGTCTGAAATAAAAAATATTACACAGAGACCTAACACCAGACTAGAGGAAGGCAAGAATCAAGTCAAAAATTTGAAATATAAAGAATCAGAAAACACTCAACTGGAAAAGCAAGAAGAGAAAAGAATCCAAAAATGTGAAGATAATGTAAGGAGCCTCTGGGACAGCTTTATGCGTACCAACATCAGAATTGTGGGGGTGCCAGAAGAGAGAGAGCAAGATACTGAAAACCTGTTTCAAGAAATAATGACTGAAAACTTCCCACATCTGGTGAAAGAAATAGACTTACAAGTCCAGGAAGCACACAGAACCCCATATAAAAGGAATCCAAAGAGGACTACACCAAGACACATCATCATTAAAATACCAAGAGCAAAAGACAAAGAGAAAATATTAAAAGCAGCAAGAGAAAAACAATTAATTACCTACAAGGGAGCACCCATACGACTATCAGCTGATTTCTCAACAGAAATGATGCAGGCCAGACGGGAGTGGCAAAAAATATTCAACGTGATGAATAGCAAAAACCTACAACCAAGAATACTCTATCCAGCACAGCTATCATTCAGAATTGAAGGGCAGATAAAGAGCTTCACAGAGAAGAAAAAGCTAAAGGAGTTCATCAACTCCAAACCAGTATTATATGAAATGCTGAAAGGTACTCTTTTAGAAGAGGAAGAAGAAAAAGGTAAAAGACAAAAAATTATGAACAACAAATACATATCTATCAACAAGTGAATCTAAAAATTAAGTGAATTAAAAATTTGATCAACAGAATAAACTGGTGAATATAATAGAATCAGGAGCACAGAAAGGGAGTGAACTGATAATTCTCAGGGGGAAAGGGGAGATGGGGGTACAGGGAGTGACTGGACAAAAATCATACACCGATGGACTCATCAATTGGGGGGAAAGGTAAGGGTAGAGGGAGGAGTGGGAGTGGGGTGGAGGGGAACTATGGAGGGGAAAAAAGAGAGACGAATGTAATAATCTGAATAATAAAGATTTAATTTAAAAAAATGTTAATCTCTGCTAGGCTACCTGCAAGGCTCTATATATAAAGTTTAGGTTACATAGTGAAAATAAGACACTTCTATAAAAAAGCAAAAGGTAGCATGTGGTGAGTGTTCCAGCAGTTAGGGAAGCAAAGGGTTTCTAGAGTCTAGAGGAGGAAATTATGTCCAAATGAGTAGAGGGAAGAAGATAGGGTAAACCTGAGAAGGCTTCTTAGAAGAGGTGGCATTGAATTGGGCTTGAAAGATGGCATATGCTTCAGGAAGTACAGATGGTTCGACAAGGACAGTAGACAAAGAGAGGGCATGTTTGAGAAATCACCAGCATTTTGCTATGGCTCAAGTACAGCTGAGAGAGAAAGTGAGATAGGAAGGTTGCAAAGGAAGGTTGATATGTCACTTAGGGTCTTCATATCAAGCTCAGAAGCTTATACTTTTGTAGATGAAAGGAAGCTGATGAAGTATTTTGAGTGAAGAAATGCCCTAGTCTCAAACTGGGAGCCATTCATATTCCCAGTCAGTCACCAAATCTACATTCATAACCTCTTTAGAATCTCTCCAAATCTCTCCTCTCTATGGTGTCACAGATTTTGTTCCTGCCACAATTTCCTCTCACCTGGATGATACAACAGCATCATGACTAGCCTCCAGATTCCCCTCAAGCACATCCACTTCTAATGTGTTTTCTTTGTCAAAGTGCAAATCTAATCTTGGGAATTTTCTGCTTGGAGACTTTTAAGAGATTCTCTTTACCCTTGGGATAAAGTAAAAATTCCTTCCTTATGATGCACCTGTCTCCCGCCAGCATATTAAATGATCTCTAATTCTGCAGTCCCTTTCTCAGTGGGAATGCCCCTTCCACTCATCACCTGGCTGAACCTTCCAGGTTGGAGAGTCAAGGTTCAGTTCAGGTGTCACTGTCTCAGGGACCCAGGTATGACTGCCATCCCATCCCCTGGCTTCTCCTGCTGCCTGGGCTTCCTATTGGCCTAGCACCCATCACAAAGTCTAACACTATGACACACTAAAGAAAAAAAAACAATGCCCCAGCCTCACAGAGTCATTGCAGTTGAAATAGTCTGTTGGTGTATTTCCCTTGCTCTCTATTTTACTATGTGACCCGTGTTCCCATAGAGAAGGTTCTTGGAGCTCCAAACAAAAAGTCATCAAAGGGATGAATAAATGCTCACTTCCTCTCTCTCTTTTTTTAATCCTCACCCGAAACAGAGGAAGAGAGAGAGAGAGAGGGAGGGGGAGGAAGTTGGGGGGATAGAGAAAGAGAGAATAAACATTGATGTAAGAGAGAAACATCAATTGGTTGTCTCCTATACCCACCCTGACCAGGATTAAACCCACAACCTAGTATATCCTCTGACTGGGAATCTAACCTGCAATTTTTTGGTGTATGGGATAACACTCCAACCAACTCAGCCACCCAGCAAGGGCCACTTCCTCTTTTGGCTGACTTCTCCTATCCCCAAAGTCTTCATGCCCACAGGACACATATTTTGCTTCTGTTTCTTCTTTCCATTGTTTTTCTGTCCTTCTGTCCAAAGATATGACTGTAGTGCAGTAGAAGAGCACACAGTCTTTTACAAACAATAGCTATGGAAGAAACTGGAGTAAAATACCAAACATTAACAGTCATGGTCTCTGAGAGAAAGACAAGAGATGATATTTTATTCTTTCTATTTTACTTTAATTTATTAAATTTATCATTGTATTTTGTAATGGGAAACTATTATTTTTTAAAAGAAAGACTACTAGGCCTAGACTGAAAGAGGTTAGTTTCAGTCAAAATAGTAGAATAGTGTATACACTATCATGTCTAAATAAAGAAAAGTAGGAAAACATATATTTACAAAATCTTTCTGAAGGGACATATAAAAAATGGACAATGTCAATCACCTCCTGAGAAGACAGCTAGGAGGTTGGGGCCGGGGGAGCTAACTTTACACCATATCCCTACATACATTTTGGATTTAGAACCATATGACTATACTAACTATGCAAAAATGAAATAACTAAAGTGTCAATTAAAAATAGCTGAGCTTAAATTCTAATCCACTTATAACTTAGGAAGCTTCACTTTCCCCATCTGTAAAATGGAGAAGAATGTCCCAGCCTCACAGCGTCATTGCAGAGAGTGGATGATGCAGCAGAGTGGATACATACATGGTGAAATTCTGCAGCACCATTCCATGGTAAGGACAAGGCTGCTCGCCTTCCAATTCCACCCAGTCCTTCCTCCTTTTCAGAAATTCTCAGCCTGAAAATGAAGCGGTCAAGGCCAAATTCTATGTCTGCCAACATATCCCCCACATGAGTTCCCTGCCCTGGTACCCTGCCTATTGGAACACAGCCAACAGAGAGCAATATTTCGGGGATCTGGACATTTCAAAGCAGGCGAACAGCTCTTTTTGTTTCCTCAGGATCTCAGTTTGCCAGCTAGTTCCACACATTAGAATTATTTTGAGTCAGCACTATAGTTGGCAACCATAGCAGATTCATTTTGTTTTATAACAACTTTCTTATAATAACTCTGGGAAAAACTACACTGCACCTAGTCCCAACCCTGCTCTTGGGCTTTGCAAGATCCATTCAATATGGGGTCTTGGGTAATAATCATAAAAGAAGTCAAACTCTCCTACAACTCTCTAGGACTTGACCTGGAAAAAAGGATTTTTTTAGATTGAATTTCTAAAGGACTGCCATTGCTTCTTCTTCCTTCCTTCCTTCCCTCCCCCTCCTCCTCTTTCCCCTCCTCCTCCTCCTCCTCCTCCTCCTCCTCCTCCTCCTCCTCCTTCTCCTTCTCTTCCTCCTCCACATCAATTGATTGGCTCCCACACATGGCCCCAACTGTGTGACTGAGGAATCTGCAACCCAGGTAGGTGCCCTTGACTGGGAATCAAACCCATCACCTTTTGGTGAGTGGGCCAATGCTCTAACCCCTGAATGACATGACCTGTCATGACCTTCTAACTGAGACAGAAAGAGGAGCTTAATTTATCATATTTATACTGGATTAGGTGTTCTGCTTTTCTATGCAGCCAGTGGATTTTCTCTCCTATTTGTGAATATTTACTGATTGTTGATGAGAAGTGTGATACTGAAGTAGGTACTTTCTTTTGGACTTGGGATAGGGCTGCCAGCTCTGGCAAATGAAAATACAGGGCACTTAAACAAAAGTTCTAGTTATCCAATGTACCCTTTTTTAGTTTAAGTATGTCCTATGAAATATTTTCATACTAATACTAAATATTATTAACTAGTGGCCCAGTGCACAAAATTCATGTGGGGGGAGGGGGTGTCCCTCAGCCCAGCCTGCATCCTCTCCAATCTGGGACTCCTCAAAGGATGTCCTACTGCCAGTTTATAGGGACTGGGCCTAAACCAGCAATCAGACATCCCTCTCACAATTTGGGACTGCTGGCTCCTAACTGCTCACCTGCCTGCCTGCCTGATTGCCCATAACCACTCTACCTGATGGTTTGCTCTGCTTGCCCTCAAATGGCCCCCGCAGCCTAATCACCCCCAACTGTCCCCCCTGCTGGCCTGCTCATCCCCAGCTAGCCCTCCTGCTGGCCTGCTCACCCCAACTGCCCCCCCCACCCCTGGCCTGATCACCTTCAATGCCCTGCCCCCCACCAGCCTGATCATCCCCAACAGCCCTCCCCTCTTGGCCTCTAACCGCCTCTACCTCAGCCCTGCCACCATGGAAAGTCTCCTGGAAGGTCTCCCAGTCTAATTAGCATATTACCCTTTTATTAGTATAGAGGCCTGGTGTATGGGACACCTGAAGGGTGTCCCAGTGGGGGGTTCCTTGGGGCATGGGGCAGCCTGAGTGAGGGGCCTATGGTAGTTTGCAGGGTGCCCACTGGGGGAGGGGGAGTGGCCAGCCTGGGTGAGGGGCTGAGGGCTGTTTTTAAGCTGGCCACACCCCCTTCAGGGTGGGGGTCCTACTGAGGTGCCTGGCCAGCCTGGGTGAGGAGCTGATGGCTGTTTGCAGTCTGGCCATGCCCCCTGGTGACCCAGGCTCCCAGCCCCTCCTTGAGTAGCGGCCAGGGCATGCTGGAAACTTGGCTTCCTCCATCGCCAGGGACAACCCAAGCCTCTTGCTCGCTCTAGCTCCATGGCTGCCACCATCTTTGTTGGGTTAATTTGCATACTCACTCATGATTGACTGGTGGGCATAGTGGAGTGATGACCAATTTGCATGTTTCTCTTTTATTAGTGTAGATTGTTGATCTGAGATTCAGATTTAATGGGTGTCCTATATTTTATCTGGCAACCCTGTCTGTGAGGGACATGGGCAAATCCTCTTTAGCTCTACAGAGGAACCAGGACGCCATTTCTCTTGCTCTCTTGCCTGGTACTATTCCTTTAAACCAGTCCTTCAGCCCTGGGCCACAGATTAGAACCCAAAAGGAACAAAACCTCAGCTTGCTTGCTTTGTGGCACACATTCTCTCTCTTAGCACTGTACCTCACCTTGTCTAGCACTCTGTTTCTGAAATAGTATCTGGAACAGGAACTCCCAGTTCCTGTCTTAGCATCAAGTTTTTCTGCAGGCTTCTGCTCTGCCTGGAACTCTTTGCCATCCCATACAGCTTGTCTGGGCTGCCTCACTCCTCCTTCAGCAACATACCCACATTTTCTCTGAGTGTCTTCTGTGTCCACCCTAAATAATAATGCAGCCTGAGTCAAGGCAGCTCCCATAGCTTGCTCTGGTCCCAGATCCTTTGACTCCAGCTCTAGATATGTCCATTCTTCTTAAGATGAGTCCTGGGTGTGAGGACCCAGCTCAGAGAAGGAGATAGTAAAATACTATCAGTCTAGAGGCCCTATTTCCATAAAGCCAGTTGCTTTTATTGAAAGCTTATTATCTGAAGTGGTGGGTGGATTCAGAGATAGGAGTAACATGCAACTGTTCTGAGTTTCAGATCAGTTAGGCTCAGTCTCTCTGGGGCAGGTGATGATAGGGGTGTACTTCCTGAAGTTTTGAGCTGGCTCAGTAAGTAAGTCTCTAGTAGAATTTGGGCTAGAGGCCTCAGAAAGAGCTGTGTCATCTGAGAAAAGAGAATTAAAATTAGACTCACTTCACACTGCCAGATGCCCTGCTAGCTCTGGGAGGCCCATGTTCAATCAATTACTTTCTCACAATTGTGTCTTGTGATGTGACCCTTTAATGAGTGGCCATGTGAATAGGCTTCTTGCAATTGATGTTCACCAACATGGTATTCAAAGATACTCCACTGTGGTTAACTGATATCTGACATTATGCTTCATGTCTGGTATAAGTCAGAAGACATAAAATAGCAAAATCTGTGATGGTTTGCTAAGGCTAGTGTAACAAAGTGCCAGAAATTTATTGTCTCCATTCTGGGAACTAGAAATCCAGTGTGGGGACCACACTGCCTCTGAAACCTGTAGGGAAGGATCCTTCCTTGCCTCTTCCTGACTTCTGGTGGTTGGCTGTCTCTCTTTGGTGTCTATTTGTTTGTAGACATATCAGTCCAACCCTTAATCTTTTAAAATATATATATATTCTTATTGATTTCAGAGAGAAAGGGAGAGGGAGAGAGAAATAGAAACATCAATGATGAGAGAGAATCATTGATTGGCTGTCTCCTGCATGTCCCCCACTGGGGGACTGAGCCCGCAACCTGGGCATGTGCCCTTGACCAGAATCAAACCCGGGATCCTTCAGTCTAAAGGCTGACACTATCCACTGAGCTAAGCTGGCTAAGGCCCAATCCTTCATCTTCACATGGCTTTCTCCCTGTGCTGTCAGCCAAATGCTGCTGATACACATGAATTTCAACAAAAACTTACTGGTTGTTAATAAATAAAAATTGAAAAATTTTACACAAGTCTGAATTACTGTAGAACTTTATAACTTTTTTGTTGTTGTTAATCCTCACTTGGGGATGTTTTCCCATTGATTTTCAGACAGTCAAAAAGAGAGGGAAAGACAGAAAGAAATATTGATGTGAGAGAAATACGTTGATGGGTTGCCTCCTGCACGCTCTCTGACCAGGGCTAGGGCTGGGAAAGAACTTGCAACTAAGATATGTGCCCTTGACCAGAACTGAACCTGGGACACTTCTGTCTGCAGGCTGACGCTCCATCCACTGAGCCAAACCAGCTAGGGCAGGCCTTTGTAAATATGATTACAGTGTATACTTTGTCAGGGAGCAGGTGACAGTTTTGTCACACACACACAAGTGTAAATGAGTTTGTCATATATCCTTTTCACAGGCTCTGGGCACTTGAGGTGGGAAGTCAGTGACAACACTGTATGTAGTGGGAATGAGGGGAGGGAAGGGTGATGGAAGTTAAGAAGTGAGTGCTGAAGGCTGTGTACCCCTTGGCAGATAAGGGCAGGGTGGTTCCACAGGCAGAACTGGACTTCAGACTCTCTTCCTGTGTGGCACTAGGCAGCAATCCTGATGCTCATCAGCCATCCTCAGTCCTCCCCTCCCTCTGTGCAAGCTGCGATCCAACAATTTCTAGCAATTTCCTCAGTCATGAGAAGAAGATTTTCAAAGGGTATTTTTGAAGACCTTATAATCCAAACAAGCACTGGCTAAGGAAGTGTTTGATTCAATTTCTGGTGGTGCCTACTGGCATCCGGTTTAACATGATTTCTGTGGCTGTCCTCACCCTTCAAGTTAATTAGAGTTCTAATTTTTATTAATATTTTTCAATAGTGCAATTTTTGTATTATTTAGAGCTTTTGCTGAAAACAGTTCCACAAATTGACATCTCTCTTTATTTTTCTGTTTCTAGAGCAGAGTGTGCAGTAATTTGTTCACATCCTTGCTCCAAGGCAATACCTTAGTGAAAATTCCTCCCCTTAATTTACCCCAAATTTGGACTTTTCTGGTTAACAATCATCACTGTCTTAATTTTTTTTACCTTCATCACTGATACATGGCATTTGTCCATTTAAGGGCTATTTCCTACAAAGCTACTAGTCTTTTAAACATTTTTAAGTATAATATATGCACAAGTTAAAAGGTTATAATCCTTCATGAGAGCTGGAATGAACAGCAAGGTGGGATGATTGAGACCCATTGCTTTGGGTTTACAATATACAAGATCTTAGCTATGTGTTTCACTTGCATGACCTTATGAGGTAGACATTACAATCACCCATGCATGGGCTAGAAAGAGGATGATGACAGCTCAGAGCCCAGGGCACTTGCCCAAGTTCACTCAGTTACTACATGGCAGAGTAAGAATTCAAACTCGGGTTCCCCTCGTAGTATGCCCAATTCTTCATGACTGTGCTCCTCTGCTTTCTTGCCAAGTGATTACCTGCCACATCTCTCAGGAAAGTCTGGGAGGAAACACATCCTTTATGGAGAAGGTGGTGGTGGTAGTTAGCAGTTGGCAATAAATAGCAATAAAATATTAACATTAGTGAAGTAATGAATTAATAAAAATAAATATATTAAACATAAAAGAAATTGGGGATTCAGCAAAATTGCATTATTTCATGTCATTGATTTTTATAATATTTTGAAATTGCATTGTAAATCAATGGATATTAAGAGTCTATGATGGGAGAATCCAAGATGGCGGCATAGGTAAACACCTACACTGCTGCCTCGCACAACAATTTCAAAACTACAACTAAAAGACAGAACAGACATCATCCAGAACCACAGGAAAGCTGGCTGAGTGGAAGTTCTACAACTAGAGGGAAAGAGAGAGGCTCACAGAGACCCAGAGGAGCTGCAAAAAGCTGAGGTACGGAGATGCACGTGCAGAGAGAGTGGGTGCCGGAGTACCTGGCTGGCTTTCTCTGGTGGGAGGGAGACGGAGATTTTCAAAGGCATTGAACCCCTTATCTTACAACACTAAACCCCAGATCCAGCTGAAACTCATACAGGGGGAGTTTGGACTGTGAAAAGGGAGAAGTGCACGGAAATTTAGGGGAGTCGCAAAAGATCAGAGGCCTGGTGGCGCGCATGGCACTGCACACAGGACAGATTGCTGATTGTGCCACTGGCTTTGGCGAGTGGGCGGGAGACAGACCCTCCCAACTGTGCCACTTCTAACTTCACTAAGCCCCTGTTTTGGGTAAAACCCTGGGGACCTAGTCTTGTGTGGTCCTGGTGTGCAGAGGACCCGGAGGGGCAGCGGTCTAAATGCACTGCCGGCGCTCGGGCACAAGGACCCTCCAGCGATTACCCAGTCACGTGAGACTCAGGGGCCGTGGAGGGCGGGGCCGACTGGAAGGCAAGGTGGTCCTTTAAATCCTGAGACTCCACCTCTCCCAAGCTCAACAGAGGCTTCTTCAGTTTTGCAAGTCTGGTATCATAAAGCTGAATTCAACACAGAAGTTTCCCTGGCATAGTGAAAATGCCAAGACAAGGGAAGGGATTACAAACAAAAGAAATGGAGGGAAAAAAACGACTGGATATAGAGTTTAAAACCACGCTTATAAGGTTTTTTAAGAATATGCTAGAAAAGTTGGATACATTTAGTGAGACCCAAGAGGAGATGAAAAAGGACATACTAGAGACACTGACTGAAATAAAAAATATTATACAGAGTCCTAACAGCAGACTAGAGGATGGCAAGAATCAAGTCAAAAATTTGAAATAAAAAGAATCAGAAAACATTCAACTGGAAAAGCAAGAAGAGAAAAGAATCCAAAAATGTGAAGATAATGTAAGGAGCCTCTGGGACAGCTTCAAGTGTACCAACATCAGAATTGTAAGGGTACTAGAAGAAGAGAGAGAGCAAGATACTGAAAACCTATTTAAAGAAATAATGACTGAACACTTCCCACATCTGGTAAAAGAAATAGACTTACAAGTCCAGGAAGCACACAGAACCCCAAATAAAAGGAATCGAAAGAGGACCACACCAAGACACATCATAATTAAAATACCAAAAGCAAAATTAAAATAGCAAAAGACAAAGAGAGAATATTAAAAGCAGCAAGAGAAAAACAGTTCATTACCTACAAGGGAGCACCCATACGACTGTCAGCTGATTTCTCAACAGAAATGATGCAGGCCAGACGGGAGTGGCAAGAAATATTCAACGTGATGAATAGCAAGAACCTACAACCAAGAATAATCTATACAGCAAAGCTATCATTCAGAATTGAAGGGCAGATAAAGACCTTCACAGAGAAGAAAAAGCTAAAGGAGTTCATCAACTCCAAACCAGTATTATATGAAATGCTGAAAGGTACTCTTTTAGAAGAGGAAGAAGAAAAAGGTAAAAGACAAAAAATTATGAACAACAAATACATATCTATCAACAAGTGAATCTAAAAATTAAGTGAATTAAAAATTTGATCAACAGAATAAACTGGTGAATATAATAGAATCAGGAGCACAGAAAGGGAGTAAACTGATTATTCTCAGGGGGACAAAAATCATAAAGCATCAAACAGACTGAAATTACAGCAGAAAGATTAAAGTTAGGTGAGGTAGATAAGTGATCAGTCAAAGGACTTGTATGCATGCATATAAGCATAACCAATGATCACAGACACTGGGGAGTTGGGATATGCCTGGGAGGGAGGGGGGGCAATGGGGAGATATGTATAAAAATTAATAAAAATTAATAAAAAGAAAAAAATAATAATAATAAATAATAATAAAATAAAATAAAATACCAAGAGCAAAAGACAAAGAGAGAATATTAAAAGCAGCAAGAGAAAAACAGTTAATTACCTACAAGGGAGCACCCATACAATTGTCAGCTGATTTCTCAACAGAAACTATGCAGTCCAGATGAAAATGGCAAGAAATATTCAAAGTGATGAATAGCAAGAACTTACAACCAAGATTACTCTACTCAGCAAAGCTATCAATCAGAATTGAAGGGCAGATAAAGAGCTTCACAGATAAGAAAAAATTAAAAGAGTTCATCAGCACCAAACCAGTATTATATGAAATGCTGAAAGTACTCTTTAAGAAGAGGAAGAAGAAAAAGGTAAAGATAAAAATTAAGAACAACAAATACAAAACTATCAACAGGCGCATCTAAAAATCAAGTGAATTAAAAATCTGATGAACAGAATAAACTGGTGAATATAAAAGCATCAAGGGCATAGAAAGGGAGTGGACTGACTATTCTCAGGGGAAAGCGGTGAAAGGGGTCAGGGAGAGACTGGACAAAATCATACACCTATGGATGAGGACAAATTGGGAGGGGGGAGGTAAGGGCAGAGGATGGGGTGGGAGCTGGGTGGAGGTGAGCTATGGTGGGTGGGAAGAGGAACAACTGTAACAATCTGAACAATAAAGATTTATCAAATAAAAAAAAGAGTCTATGATGGTAGCTTAATTGCCATCATCTTGTTTGAATAAACTTTAGCTCTAGATTTTTGTCTCATGTGTTTCACCATCTTGGGCAAATTGCATGAACATTCTCATTCTGGGCAGACTTTGCTGGTACTGTTGGAAATAAGAACTGGATCTTATATGGCAATGAGAAGCCCGGTGCACAAAATTCGTGCAGAGGGAGTGAGGGAGTGTCCTTCAGCCCAGCCTGCTCCCTCTCCAATCTGGGACCCCAGGTAGGATCAGGCCTAAATGGGCCATCAGACATCCTTCTCACAATCCAGGTCTGCTGGCTCCCAACTGCTCACCTGCCTGCTTTCCTGATTGCCCCTAACCACTTCTGCCTGCCAGCCTGATCACCCCCTAACCACTCCCCTGCTAGGCTGATTGATCCCTAACTGCTCCCCTGCCAGCCTGTTTGCCCCTAGCTGCCTTCCTCTACTGACCTGTTTACCCTAACTGCCCTCTCCTGCAGGCTTGATCACCTCCAACTGCCCTCCCTTGCAGGCCTGGTCCCTCCCCTACTGGCCACCTTGTGGTGGCCATCTTGTGTCCACATGGGGGCAGGATCTTTTGACCACATGGAAGCAGTCATCTTGTGTGTTAGAGTGATGGTCAGTCTACCTATTGCTTTTTTATTAGGTAGGATAGAGGCTTGCTGCACAGGTGGGGGCCAGATGGTTTGCCCTTAGGGTGTGGGATGGTCTAGGCCAGGGGCCTATGGTGGTTTGCAGGCCAGCCACACCCCCTAGTAACCCAAGCAGAGACCCTGGTATCTGGGATTTGTTTATCTTCTACAATTGAAACTTTGTAGCCTGGAGCAAAGCCAAGCCTCCTGCTTGCCCTGCAGCAGCAGCCATTGAAACTTTGTTGCCTTAAGTGGAGGCCTCAGCAGGCCAGGGTGTGCATAAAGCTTGGCTTCCTCCATCACCAGGGGCAACCCAAACTTCCCTCCTGCTCTCTCTGTGGCCATAGCCATCTGGGTTGGGTTAATTTGCATACTCGCTGGTGAGCGTGGTTGGTGGGCATAACTTGGGTATAGCAGAAGTAATGTCAATTTGATATTACTCTTTTATTAGATAGGATAAGAGCAATCAATCTTTTTGCTTGGAAAAACAAAGCAATTGGAAAATAAGAAACAGAAGTTACTTGAGAAGGGAAACATATAGTAAGTGCACTGCTTAAGTCAACAGTAAATATTTACGTAGTTAATATTAAATGGATCATTAACATATAAGTATTAGAAGAATGAAAGAAGGAAATAAGAATAGGTAGTTACGCTAAGTTCACAAAATCCTGTCAAAACACTGGGTCCAAAGTTAAAATATACCAGAAGCATCAGTTAAACTGGTTCTGCATGTTGCTACCTGAAGTGGGGCTTAGTGTGTGGGACCGCTCTTTTTTATTAAAAACTCATAATTATTTTTTGTTGAGGTTCTTAGTTGAGACAACAATCTCTTATGAATAAAGGAGTTTGTTGAGGAGTAGCTGTGGCTCCAAGAATAACGAGGAGGTCTGAAGAGGGAGACTTGAGGCTGTGTTCTCACAGCAATTCCCAGACCTTAACTGCACCGTGGTAGTGATGGTTTCTTACCATGACCCGGGTGGCCCCAGATGCCCACTGCACCAGCTGTCAGCAGCAAGCAGGTTAGCCTCCCATCATAACCAGGACCAGCAAAACACAGACCCCACACTCGCCTCCTTGACCACTCATTCAGTTCCAAACCACAGGTGTACAAAGGTCTTAAGTGGCAGCAGAACCCACCTCACATGTCCCTGAAAGTTCTGGGACCTTAAAAGTTTAAACACTCTGTTGGGAAGGTGTGTTTGCATGATGTGAAACTGTTCAATTTTTTTTAAGCCATGCAGATATTACTTTGATGAAAATAAAAAAAGAATAAAAAAGGAGAGGGCTTTCTGATCTTTAAATAGAGTCAACTTCTAGCATTGTCAAGTACTTTTGTTTAATTTCTAAATTAGCATTTTCACATGGCAGAAGTAGAACATTATTTGAAAGTTTGGTTTTTATTTTACTTCATTATTATAAGAGATGCAGAGTAGTCATTTTTCTGGCTACAGTTAAGAAAAGGTAAGCAATGAGCTATGTCTTTAATTAGGAAAGAAAAGCATTCAGTAAGTGGGTGCCTTCTTCCCCTTCTTCCTCGGTCTTGTTCCAAGCTCATACCCTGGAGCTCTGAAGTCCAGCTCAGTTACCTTTCCTCCTTTACACCCATTGCACTGACATTTGGAACTTGATTAGCCTAAAAGCAGTCACCTGAAATCGCACTGTGACCTTAGAAAGCTGACTGAGGGTCCTGGCAGGGACCTTTGTTCATGAAAGAAGGAAGAAATTGCAATGCTACGGTACATATTGTAGTTGGAGCTAAACAAAAATACAACCAGCTAATCCTATAGCTCGTGCCAAACACAATGGTGTGAAGACCTCTGTGATGAGTGAGTCTAGAGCTGTGGAAAGAAAGGCCCACTCATCACAGAAAGCTCTAAGAAACAGCACTGCCCCATTGATCTGTGTTACCTATGAAAAGGGACACACAGAAGGTAAATGGCCACAGTCAGTCTGAGCTCTCTTCACACGTCTGGCTTTTCCTCCAGTTAGATTGCAGACAAGTAGAACACAGAAAGGCAGCCAGGAGGAACTGCAGAAATGTTTTGAATGAAATCCAGAGGGCAAAAGAAGAGTTTATAAAGCAAGTGCACATTTATTTTTTTTGTTTTATTGAGATATAATTGACATATACTATTATATTAATTTTAGGTGTGCAACATAGTGATTTGATATATGTATATATTGTGAAATGATCACTGTAAGTTTAGTTAGCCTTCATCATCTCACATCTTTTTATTCACAAATTGAATCACTGGTAAGTTTGTCACTGATGTACATTGTGTCTCATCTGTTGAAATGCACTTCTGAAAACATATGAAACATTGGAGAAAACTGCTTCATAATGAAAATATTGTTGCAAGTTATAAAAACCACTTTCTGAAGAAAGAAAAATGCTGGTAGAAGAAGCAGGGTATGTGCCTCTTTGGACCCTGTGCAGAGTGGGCATGGGAATGTGGCCAGGCACCAGATCCCAAGTTCAGGGACTCTGTCAGGTAGGCCTGAGCTCATGGCATACACACAGCCAGGGACAAGCCCTGGAGAGATGTCAGCTCCTAGTACTTCCCACCATCATCCATCACCCAGGGAGTGAGGCTGGGGCACCTGCATCACTCCCCCACAGCGCTGCCTCAGAGTCAGCTGGGACTGAGGAACCCGAGGAATCACTGGAGTGAGGACTGACCAACGAGGGCCCTGGATGACTCACACTTAAAATCATAAAAGAGATTTCTTTTTCCTTTTTAATGAGAAATCTGAGCTAAAAAGAAGCATACTGATATAAGACTTGGGCTTAACTACACAATTTATCATTTCCTGGACATGTACACTTTGTTGGGTTGATTACTCACAGTGGTTGGGTTGTGGGTTCAGGCTTTGCACTGGGGACTTGGGCAATTACAGTTGTTTTTTTTTTAAGAATGTCTATAGCATCTTTATTATTTGGGTGAGGGAAATCACAGTTTTGAGAACTAAAACAAATAAAGAAGATTGTATATGCATACTTTTAAGTAGCTCAAAGTGAAAGGAGAAAGCAGGGTCTGCATGTCAAGCTGGCAAATGGACTAGAAAAAACATGTTCCTTCACATGCTGACTAAAGGGGAGGATTGTGTATATCAAATTTCCTGTGCCTTTGTCCTCTAATTTCTACCCACCTCTGCCTTGCCCTGGCCTCCAAAACAAAAGTAAACTAAGCTAACCCTAACTAAACCAAACAAACGGATACAAAAGTGACAATGGTGGCTAGCTTAGAGATAGAGAGCTGTGAAAAAAGAATGAAACTAGGTTTTGAAGTCTGCCTTGCTTAAGCTACTTACAAGTGGTTAAATCTTTGCCTTGTAGATTTTTCCAGATCAGGGCACTGAGCCTCAGGCCACCAGGTGGGAAGGCAGAAAACCCTGCCCCACCACACCTCTGCCTCAGCTCCCCATCTCCAGAGCTGCTCCCCTCACTGCTGACAATACAATGCAGGTTAACATCCTGCATTTGGGCTTGGTTCCTGGAAGAAACATGGCTCTTAGGGATTGAGAGAGCATTTACCTTTCCTATGTTTTTCACTGCAGGTGCTTCTAGGCAGTCCAAATAAGTTGCTAATATAAAGTTCCTACAGGACTTTACAATTTACAAAGTGCTTGACCAAATGTCATTCAGAACTTTAAATGACCATGTGAGGCAATGATCAGCTAGTTAGAATGCCTACCCTGTGGTGGCAAACACAATAGTACCTTAGTTTTTCCTCAAGAGTGAGGGTTGAGTATTCATTTCCTGAAATATGAGATCAAATTAGTAATGGAAGACCTTGACTGAGATCTGGGTCTGTTTATTCTGAGCTCACATGCTTACCAACCTGACTGGCTACCTCTCAATATCATTCTTAGAACTGAGTTGTATTCAGAGAAACAAGGTTCTGCTACCTGCAGCCATAATAGGTTTATATTTATTTTCTAGTAATACCATGGAAATTGGAGAATGGAGAGCAAAACTGATTGTAAAGAAAATAAATACAAGCAAAACTGAGAGAAAGAAATGTTTGTAATGGAAACCATAACTTGGAGATATTAAGGCCTCCTGCTTAATCAAAGCTTCTTTTCCTCCTCTTGCCTCTGGATTCACCCTGCATAGTGCTGGCTAACCCTATCCACTCCCACCTGAGGGCTGAAGTAGGTGTTCTACTTGAGGTTTTAATGCCCAATTAGATAAGATGGCTCAGGAACTCTTCATATGAGAGGAACAATTGAATGAGCAAATGGCCCAGGGAAGAGAAAGCTGCTGAGAAGGCTGATAGACAATTCAGAAAAAGTTAATGAAAGATATTAATGAGGTTTGTGGTATTTTTCTCTAGAGATATAGTACAGAGGGTATATTGAGTATTTAAAGAATTAATTAAAATTGGAAACATAGAAATGCATATTATATCAATAGTTCTTGTGACCACATGTGACATTCACATGCACTACATACAATTGTTCTGAATACAGTGGTACCTCGAGATACGAGTTTAATTCGTTCCGTAAGCTTGAGGCGTGGGAAACTATGAGACACTAGAGTCGCCGTAAACTGGTGGGTGGTGTGCAGCCGGCCAATCCGCGCAATTACTCCTATCTCAAATGTTGCTCGTATTTCAAAGCAAAAATTGCTTGCTCGACGGCTCGTATCTCAAAAATCTCGTATGTTAGGGCACTTGTATCTCGAGGTACCACTGCATAATTTCCAACCCATAGATGAAAATAATTTGGCAAATTAATAATTTTCACAGTCATCTAAATGGTAGATAACCATCATATAAACTCATATATGCTCCTGGAATTTGACATACAGTGGTACCTCGAGAAACGAGTGCCCTAACATACGAGATTTTTGAGATACAAGTCGTCGAGTGAGCGATTTTTTGTTTTGAAACACGAGCAACATTTGAGATAGGAGTAATCGCGCGGATCGGCTGGCTGCACACGACCCACCAGTTTACCGCGACTCAAGCGTCTCATAGTTTTCCACGCCTCAGTCAGTGTGCTTGTTTACCTCGTTGTCAAAGCATCTTTTGTGCATTTACATACTTTATCACATTTCTTTTTATAACCATGGCTCCGAAGAAAGCGAGTGGAAAGGTCAGTGCTCAGAAGAGGATGATGTCTACTGAATTAAAGCGTGAAATCATAGAAAAATATGAGCAAGGTGTGCGAGTGGCTGACTTGGCGAGGCAGTACGGGCGTAGTACTTCAACGTTATGCACTGTGCTTAAACAGAAGGAGTCAATAAAGGGTATAACGCCAGCTAAGGGCGTTACAATAATCTCTAAGCTCCGTGGCTCTCTCCATGAAAAGATGGAGAATCTACTGATGGTGTGGGTGACGGAGAAGCAGCTTAAAGGAGATACATTAACACAGGGCATCATATGCGAGAAGGCACGAGCGATTTACGGTGATTTGCTGGAGCAGACCCCGTGCACTTCCACGGAAGAAGCATCGAAAGACTCATTTAAAGCCAGTAGAGCTTCCCACCCTCCTCTTTCAACCGCCCAGCTCTTAAACCCTTCCAGCTCTTCTCGACCCCCGAGTCTCTTCTTAAACCCCCAGATCTCTCCTGAAACCTCAAGTTCTGAAGGGACGGTGTGGAGGGTTGCCATGGAGAATAAGGGATGGGAAGAGCGTTAGTGAGCAGGGGGAAGTTTTTGAGTGTGTGCTGCTGTTTTTTGGTTTTTCTTATTTCGTTTCCGGCAAATTCATAAAGCAGATGATAGTCAGGAGTGTTTAACTTTTAGAATCAATCCGTAGATAAATGTGTCATAAGCAAGATGTAAACGGCATCTACGTTGGCATGTAAAGGAAAAGATTCTGTAGGAAAAATGGCTGGAGAGGTAGAAGGGGAGGAGGAGGAGATGAGAAGAAACAATGTTCTTGGTTGTGGGCACCTACCCAGCAGGGAGTGTGCAAAAAAGAAAAAAGAAAACAATATTCTCTCACACCGAGTTGAGAGCCAATGCGGACAGTTGACAGAATGAGAAAGTTAATGACTATAAGCACTTGAGGCTAAAGGATAATAAATACGAGCTCTTTAAAGTGATACTCTTAAAGTAAATACAGATGCTGACCAGGATGCTTACATCCCAGCGAGGGAGGCATTAAGGAGGCACAAGAAAATAAACAGGACAAAACAGACTGTTTAATGGGCAGGCAAGCATTGAAGTGACTCTACTTGATTTTTGTGTTGTTTTTTTTAAACAACAAAAACCACTAATAAGCAGCTAATGAATATTAGAGATACGGAACTAACCAACTAAACAACTAAAAGGAATACTTGAAAGTTAAGGGTCAGGGATGGGACAAGAATGGTAGCTTTTCATTATATGCTTTTTCTGAATCCTTTTTTCTAAGCCAGGACTTGCGTTGATTAAAAACAGAAAGGCCCCGGCCAGTGTGGCTCCGTTGGCTGGAGCACTGTTCCCGTGCATCAAAGGGTTGCCAGTTGCTGGTTCGATTCCCAGTCAGGGCACATGCCCAGGTAGTGGCTTCGATCCCTGGTAGAGGGGCACCTATGGGAACCAACGATCAAAGTTTCTCTCTTGCCAAACTCCCTCCCCTTTCCTTCTCTCTAAAATCAGTAAAAACCTATCCTCAGGTGAGGGCTTAAAACAATTAGAATAGACCTGCAAGTTACTCCCTTCCTATGAACCCACAGGCCACCATGCTCCAGAGATGGGACGCTGACTCTGTCCCTGGGACAAGGTGTTGGGAAGGACCGACCTCCAATCTTGCTGCTGGCGAGGAGGGAAGCCACTCAGCGGCCGAAGCCTGGGGCCCAGCTCTGCAGAGTCCCGGCCCCATGGGGGGACTTTTCCCTCAGGGCCTCCGCCATCCTCAGCCTTGCCTCCTTCAGCTGTCCTTGCTATTACAGCTCTTTGATTGGAAAACTCGGCGGCTATAGAACCACTCGGGAAGTTTTAAAATCCCGAGGCCTGAAGAGAATAAGTTAAGCTTAATGTACCACATGAATAGGAGATGTTGGAAATGGAGAGGCTGGGGGCATATGGGGAGTCTCTGGACCTTCCTCCCAATTTTGCTCTGAACCTAAAACTGCTCTAAAAAAAAATAAAATCTTAATGGAAACATAATCCCAATGCCCAGGCTGCACCCCGATCATTAAATCAGTTTTTAATGATTTAACTGATTTAACCGATCATTAAATCAGAGTTTCCAGGGAGTGGGGACCCCAGGTGATTCCAATGGGCAGCGGAGTTGAAAGACCACAGCAGATGAAGACTGGCTCGAAAAATGGTTACCCTCCCACACAGCACAGAGTGAAAGGAGCTCTCTTTCACTCGTCTAGCCCAGTGGTCGGCAAACTCATTCGTCAGCAGAGCCAAATATCAACAGCACATGATTGAAATTTCTTTTGAGAGCCGAAAACCGACTTCTGCGCGTGGGCCACGAAGTTTCAATCGCACTGTATGTGCGTGCCGGCACATGGTGTTTAAGAAACCAGTTAAGCTGTTTGTGGAAGAGCCACACTCAAGGGGCCAAAGAGCTGCCTGTGGCTCTCGAGCCGCAGTTTGCCGACCACTGATGTAGACAATCCCAGAGTGCCGTGTGTGTGTGTGTGTGTGTGTGTGTGTGTGTGTGTGTGTGTTTGGTGCGGGGGGGCAGTCTTTGGCAGGATCACTGATATCATCTTTCATAAGCAGAAAGAGGACTGTCCCAGACCAGAGCCAAGAGAAGTCAGGGTCTAAGCCCTTCTATGACATCACAGAAGTCCCCACTCTGAATGGCTACCCTTTCATCCCAGAGCAGGGGAGCTCAGACTGGGGGAGCATCAGCATTACCTGGAAGACTCACTCAAACCCAGGTGGCTGGCCCCTCCCCCCCAGCATCTGTGGGTGAGACTTGAGATCTGAGTTCTCACCGTTACCCAGGAGGTGCTGATGGCTCTCCCGGTCCTGAGACCAGACTGAGAACCACCGACCTGAGAGACTTGGAGGAAAAGTGGGTGCAGACACCCCTCTCCCCAGGCAGAAGGGCAGCCATCGAGAGGACGATGGCAGAACAGCCCCCCTAATCTCACTGAGAAGGCGCCACACGGAGGCTGAGGGATTACCCACACCCCCTGCAGGGTGTGCTCAGAGGGACCGCTGGTTTCGAACGCGCTCTCTGTTCAGACGTGTGACGTGAGATCACATGCCCCAGCATCATGTGACTCAGCTGAGGGGCATCTTTTTTGTCCAGGAGCTCGACTTGGTGCTTCCCTGTGTTTACAGGAGAGGATGAAATTGCTCTTGGAAAAAAAAAAAAAACAAACAAACAAAAAAAACAAAAACCTCCCGATAGTCCTGACTGCTTGAGTGTAGGCCATTTCTTGAAAAATTTTCTTCGCTAAATATGTAGGGTGGCTGTTTTATAAAATAAGATGAAGGAAGGAAGGCAAAAAGGACATAGAGTAAACTTGATCTAAACCACATTGAGAGTCAGTACTTAGTATTTAATTCCGAGCCACCGACCCACACCTGTTCCGGAAATTCTGGGGGCAGAATTCTGGAGCTCTGGTGGGAGGCTGGCCTTGCAGCCTTCGTCTAAGTTTCTCCTTCCCAGATAGGTTTCAGCTGGCAGCCAAACCGCGGGGAAAGAACTAGCAAATTCCTTCATGAGGGCACTGCGTGCACTTCTTCATAATGGTTGTCACTCATTTTAATGAATTCTTCTAATCCCCTGCCTTCTCCTAGAACCATGAGTGGTCAATAGTATGTAGTAGTATACTGGAGGGACAAATATATTTTGTTTTATGGGTAGAAATATAATTGTAAAAAGAAAAAAAGAAAAAGAAAAAAAAATAAAGCCAGTAGAGGCTGGTTTGATAACTTCAGGAAAAGGTCCGGCATTCACTCCATCATCAGGCATGGTGAGGCAGCAAGTTCGGATGTGAAGGCAGCTGAGGATTACCTCAAAACTTTTTCCGAGCAGAAATCCAAGATGGCGGCATAGGTAAACACCTGCACTGCTGCCTCGCACAACAATTTCAAAACTACAACTAAAAGACAGAACGGACATCATCCAGAACCACAGGAAAGCTGGCTGAGTGGACGTTCTACAACTAGAGGGAAAGAGAGGGGCTCACAGAGGCCCAGAGGAGCTGCAAAAAGCCGAGGTACGGAGACGCGCGCTGAGAGAGCGGGTGCCAGAGAACCTGGCTGGCTTTCTCTGGCGGGAGGGAAACGGAGACTCCCAACGGCATTGAACCCCTTATCTTACGACACTAAACCCCAGATCCAGCCGAAACTCATACGGGGGGAGTTTGGACTGTGAAAAGGGAGAAGTGCACGGAAATTTAGGGGAGTTGCAAAGGATCGGAGGTCTGGTCGCGCACGGCACCACGCGGAGGACGGATTGCTGATTGTGCCGCTGGCTTTCGCGAGTGGGCGGGAGACAGACCCTCCGATCTGTGCCACTTCTGAGTCCACTGGGCCCCTGTTTTGGGCGAAACCCTGGGGACCTAGACTCGTGTGGTCCTGGTTCGCAGGGGAGCCGGAAAGGCAGCGGTTGGAGGCGCTGCGGGTGCGCGTGCGCACAAGGACCACTCCAGCCATTACCCAGTCACTGAGACTCAGGGGCCGTGGAGGGCGGGGCCGACTGGAAGGCAAGGCGGTCCCTTAAGCCCTGAGACTCCACCCTCCCAAGCTCAGCAGAGGCTTCTGAGGCTGAATCCAGCACAGAAGTTTCCCCGGCACAGTGAAAATGCCGAGACAAGGGAAGGGATTACAAGCAAAAGAAATGCAGGAAAAAAAACGACTGGATATAGAGTTCAAAACCACGCTTATAAGGTTTTGCAAGAATATGCTAGAAAAGATGGATAAATTTAGTGATACACTGACTGAAATAAAAACTATTATGCAGAGTACTAACAGCAGACTAGAGAAAGGCAAGGATCAAGTCAAAAATTTGAAATATAAAGAAGCAGAAAACATTCAACTGGAAAAGCAAGAAGAGAAAAGAATCCAAAAATGTGAAGATAATGTAAGGAGCCTCTGGGACAGCTTCAAGCGTACCAACATCAGAATTGTGGGGGTGCCAGAAGAAGAGAGAGAGCAAGATACTGAAAACCTGTTTAAAGAAATAATGACTGAAAACTTCCCACATCTGGTAAAAGAAATAGACTTACAAGTCCAGGAAGCACACAGAACCCCAAAGAAAAGGAACCCAAAGAGGACTACACCAAGACACATCATAATTAAAATGCCAAGAGCAAAAGAGAAAGAGAGAATATTAAAAGCAGCAAGAGAAAAACAGTTTATTACCTACAAGGGAGCACCCATACGACTGTCAGCTGATTTCTCAACAGAAACGATGCAGGCCAGACGGGAGTGGCAAGAAATATTCAACGTGATGAACAACAAGAACCTACAACCAAGAATAATCTATCCAGCAAAGCTATCATTCAGAATTGAAGGGCAGATAAAGACCTTCACAGAGAAGAAAAAGCTAAAGGAGTTCATCAACTCCAAACCAGTATTATATGAAATGCTGAAAGGTACCCTTTTAGAAGAGGAAGAAGAAAAAGGTAAAAGACAAAAAATTATGAACATCAAATACACATCTGTCAACAAGTGAATCTAAAAATTAAGTGAATTAAAAATCTGATCAACAGAATAAACTGGTGAATATAATAGAATCAGGAGCACAGAAAGGGAGTAGACTGATTGATAATTCTCAGGAGGACAAAAATCATAAAGCATCAAACAGACTGTGAAATTATAGCAGAAAGATTAAAGTTATGTGAGGTAAATAAGTGATCAATCAAAGGACTTGTATGCATGCTTATAAACATAACCAATGATCACAGACACTGGGGGGTCGGGGTACGCCTGGGAGGGAGGGGGGGCAATGGGGAGATATGTATAAAAAATTAATAAAAATTAATAAAAAAAAAAAGACCTGAAAAAAAAAAAAACTTTTTCCGAACTGATAGAAGCCAAAAGATATATCCCCCAGCAAGTCTTCAACTGTGACGAGACAGGGCTTTTCTGGAAGAAGATGCCGAATAGGACTTATATAATGGCAGAGGAGAAGGCGATGCCAGGCCACAAAACCATGAAAGATAGGCTAACTCTCACACTGTGCACCAATGCGAGTGGCAACTGCAAGATCAAGCCTCTGCTCATATACCATTGGGAAAATGCCAGAGTCTTTAAGTCACATAAGATTTTAAAAGATAAACTGCAAGTTATGTGGAGGGCAAACCCGAAGGCATGGGTCACCAGGCAGTTCTTTGTGGAGTGGGTAAACCTGGTTTTCGGCCCTTCTGTTAAGAAATATCTACAGGAAAACAACCTAACCATGCAAGCCCTCCTCGTCCTCGACAATGCTCCTGCTCACCCACTGAACCTCGATGATGAACTCCTCGAAGAGTTCAAGTTTATAAAGGTTGTCTACTTACATCCCAACACCACTCCTATCCTGCAGCCCATGGATCAGGAGGTGATTTCTAATTTTAAAAAGCTGTACATCAAGCACCTGTTCCGGCGCTGCTTTGAGGTGATGGAGAACACAAACTTCATCCTTGGAGAGTTCTGGAAGAACCACTTTAACATCGTGATATGCCTCAGAATTATTGATCAGGCCTGGCTGGGTGTTACAACGAGGACTTTGTCCTCTGCATGGAAGAAGCTGTGGCCTGAGGCCAGAGCCGAAAGGACCTTCGAAGGATTCGAACCCGAGGTGCCAGTGGAGGAGGAGATAGTGTCTCTGGGAAAATCCATGGGCCTGGAGGTGGATGAGAGAGACGTGAATGAGCTCGTCAAAGAGCACTCTCTGGAACTCACCACGGAAGAGTTACAAGAGTTGCAGTCTCAGCAACATGCGGAGGTTCTCCAAGAAATTGGTTTCAAGGAGGAGCCAGAGGTGGAGGAGATCTCTACAAGTGAGATAAAGGAGATCTTAGGAATGTGGGAGAGGGTGTGACACTTGATGGAAAAGAAACACCCCGAAAAAGTTGCTACTGGTCATGCATCGGAGCTGTTCAATGAAACTTGCCTCACCCATTTCAGAAACATTCTGAAAGGGAGGAAGAGGCAAACCTAGTTGGACACGTTTTTTTTAAAATTAGCCAAAAATGCAAAGACCAGTAGCAATTAAGTTCAGTGAAGATTAGTTAAGTTATATTCAGTTTAGAGATAAAGTGTAGCATTAAGAGTGTAACAAGTAGGTAAATACACTTTATAAAACCAGTTTATTCCTTTACATTCTCTTTTATTATGTTTTTATACAATATTTGTCATTTATAAATACATTTTTCTTATTCAAAAACACGTAACAAGAACAACTGGGGTGGCATTTTGGGGGCTGGAACGAATTAACGACATTTCAATTGATTTCAATGGGGAAATTTGTTTTGAGATACGAGCAACTTGATTTTTGAGCAAGGTTACGGAACAAATTAAACTCGTATCTCAAAGTACCACTGTAGTTTATTTGTATTTTGAGGAGTTGGACCTACTAGTAAAGTTGCATTAAGTACATCAACATTCACTGAATCAATCCAGAGAATACTGTTGTATCCTATCTAATAAAAGAGTAATGTGCAAATTAACCATCACTCCACTACACCTACCAGCCAATCAGGAGCGAGTATACAAATTAACTTAACCAAGATGGCTGTGGTCACGGAGAGAGCAGGAGGCTTGGGTTTCCTCAGCAATGGAGAAAGCCAAGTTTCCACAGCCCTGGCCTGCCTTGGCCTCCGCTTTAAGGCTACAAAGTTTCAATTACAGAATATAAATAAATCCCAGATACCAGTGCCTTTGCTTGGGTCATCATGGGGTGTGGCCAGCCTGCAAACCACCACAGGCCCCTCACCCAGGGAATACCCCACACTTCAAGGGAATGCCCACTCTGATCCAGGACAACCTTCAGGGCAAACCAACTGGCCCTTACCCATGCACCAGGCCTCTATCCTATCTAATAAAAGAATAATATGCAAATTAACTGTCACTCCAACACACAAGATGGCTGCCCCCATGTGGTCAAAGATGACTGCCCCCATGTAGACACAAGATGGCCACGACAAGATAGCCAGCAGGGGAGGGCAGTTGGAAGGGGCCAAGCCTGCAGGGGAGGGCAGTTAGGGGTGACCAGGCCTGCAGGGGAGGGTAGTTAGAGGCAACCAGGCTGGCAGGGGAGCAGTTAGGCATCAATCAGGCTGGCAGGGGAGTGGTTAGGGGTGATCAGGCTGGCAAGCAGAAACAGTTAGAGGCAATTAGGAAGGCAGGCAGGTGAGCAAATGGGAGCCAGCAGTCCTGGATTGTGAGAGGGATGTACAACTGCCTGTTTAGGCCCAATCCTACCTGAATCCTACCTATATTGGGCCTAAACAGGCAATCAGACATCCCTCAAGAGTTCCCAGATTGGAGAGGGAGCAGGCTGGGCTGAGGGACACACACCCCCGTGCATGAATTTTGTGCACCAGGCCTCTAGTTATTTTATATTTTACTCTGAAAGAATAAAACAGTTTTAGAATAGAAAA
Source organism: Lasiurus cinereus (assembly GCA_011751065.1). Taxonomy (NCBI): domain Eukaryota; kingdom Metazoa; phylum Chordata; class Mammalia; order Chiroptera; family Vespertilionidae; genus Lasiurus; species Lasiurus cinereus. The sequence continues at coordinate 17,256,679 of JAAGEH010000032.1, forward strand.
ACATACATAAGAAAAATCTTTATTTCCTTTACTTCCTTTGTAAATTGACCAGTTCTGGCTGTATGCTTTTAACTTATTTCAATATTTTTACAATGTATAGTTAGATCTGAATAAAAATTTTATCATTCCCCAGAACATAATATACACTATAGAAAACTAGTATCATTCTGTATTTACACTGATAAACAATTGTAAAAGAAAGAATCTGGAAACTAGAGTCTAGTTCATTTTCTGCAGTAGTCATAAAAAGCAAATGTCTGTTTTCACTTGGAAAATAGGATGAGCATTATGCTAAGTGAAATAGGCCAGTCAGAGAAAGATAAATACCACATGATATCACTCATTTATGGAATATAATGAACAACATAAACTGATGAACAAAAACTGTTCCAGAGACAGAAAAGCCAAACTTCAGAGGGAAGGTAGGGGAGAGTTGGGGTAAGGGAGAGAGATCAACCAAAATACTTGTATGCATATATATAAGTCCAACCAACTGGACACAGACAATAGGGAGTGAGGGCATGAATGGGGGGAGGTGGAGGTTATGGGGGGATGAGGACACATATTTAATACCTTAATCAGTAAAGAAATTAAAGATTTAAAAGAGAAAATAGGATACATTTTAAAAAATGAGATTCGACTTCTGGTTAAGATGGGGCTGTAGGTAAATGTAGTACTCGCCTCCTCCCACATCCACATCAAAAGTAAAACTAAACATGTTCCGCCATCGCCTCAGGGACCTCCAGTGGTTTGGCAAGCAGTGACGACAGATTCCAGTAGCCAGGAGCCCACAACTTCAATCCCAGACGATGTCTGGCAAAGGCTCCATGGTTCTGGCTTACAGTGGTGGCCTGGACACCTCCTTCATTCCCGTGTGGCTGAAGGAACAAGGCTATGATGTCACTGCCTACTTGCCAACATTAGCCAGAAGGTAGACTTTGAGGAAGCCAGGAAGAAGGCGCTGAAGCTCAGGCCCAAAAGGTGTCCATGGAGGATGTCAGCAAGGCGTTCGTGGAGGAATTCATCTGGCCCTCCATCCAGTCTAGTGCTCTCAACGAGGACCACTACCTCCTAGGCACTTCTCTGGTCAGGCCCTGCATCACCCACAAACAAGTAGAGATTGCCCAGCGGAGGGAGACAAGGGAAAGGGCAATGACCAGGTCTGGTTTGAACTCACCTGCTACTCATTGACCCACCCAGATTAAGGTCATTGCTCCTTGGAGGATGCCTGAGTTCTACAACCACTTCCAGGGCTACAGCGACCTGATGGAGTACACCAAGCAATATGGAATTCACATCCCGGTCACACCCAAGAACCTGTGGAGCATGGAAAAGAACCGCATGCACATCAGCTACGAGGCCAGAATCCTGGAGAACCCCAAGAATCAAGTCCCTCCAGGCCTCTATCCAAAAACCCAGGACATGGCCAAAAGGCCCAACACCCCTGATGTCCTTGAGATTGAGTTTTTAAGAAAGGGGTCCCCGCGAAGATGACCATTGTCAGGGATGGCACCACTCACCGCACACCCTGGGAGCTCTTCATGTACCTGAATGAAGTTTCGGGCAAGCATGGCTGGGCTGCACAGACATCATGGAGAACTGCTTCATCTGGATGAAATCCCTGGGTATCTATGAGAACCCAGTGGGGATGGTCCTTTTCCATACTCATTTAGACATCAAGGCCTTCATCATGGATTGGAAAGTATGTAAAAGCAAGCAAGGCTTTTGAAATTCGCCAAACTGGTGTACACCAGTCACTGGCACAGCCCCGAGTATGAATTTGTCCATCACTGCATTGCCAAGTCCCAGTAGAAGGGAAAGTCCTAGTGTCTGTCTTCAAGGGCAAGGTATACATCCTCTGCTGGGAGTCCCCACTGTCCCTCTACGAGGAGCTGGTGAGTATGAACGTGCAGGGCCATTATAAGCCAATCAACGCCACCAGTTTTATCAATATCAGCTCCCTGAGGCTAAAGGAATATCATTGCCTCTAGAAAAAGGTCACTGGAAAATAGACTACCTGACAATGAGGAGCTGGGCCTTCTCACTTTGCCCATCTTCCAAGTACAAGCTCTAGTTGTCCTGATAATTTGTAGTTGTGCTGCCATAACTTCTAGCTGGCAGCTTAGTGGGGGTTCCAGGCTCCAGCTTTGTTCCCTAGTCCCCTGTAGCCTACAAAGTAGTCAATGAAGGGAAGAGTGAGGATGGCTATGGTGAGGAGCTACAAGATGACAATTAAAAAAAAAAAACACAATAAGATACACAAAAAATATTACAACTAAATTTACAGAATAATCATCATCCAGAAGCACCTGAAATCTAGCTGAATGGAAGTCCTACAAGTAAGGTGTCAGGGACACTCTCCTCAGCCAGGGATTTGACCTTCTAGGTGAGGAAAATCAGAAGAACATGCATGTATAAGCAGGCAAATGTGACATGCTTTATTCCACACAAAAGCAGCCACAGCAGGCTGGTCAGTGGCAGCTTATATACATGCTCAAACAAGCTCAAATGAAAGTGGCTTCTTGTCAAATAGTAACATCAGTATTTTGGTTAAGGCATGTCTGTGCAGTATAAAACTTGCAGCATACTTGCACCTGCTTATAGTATATTAGCCTTGAACACCCTGATTAAGCCCAGGCTTAGAGTAGCCTTAAATATCCAGTGTATTCTAGATAGGGTCCCACAAGAGGATATAAAGAAGAAGCCACATTGCCTGGCCAGTGTGGCTCAGTGGTTGAGCACCAACTCATGAACCAATTGGTCCTCAGTTCAATTCCCAATCAGGGAACATGCCCAGGTTTCAGGCTCAGTACCCTGTAGGGGGCATGCAGAAGGCAGCTAATCAATCTCTCTCATTGATGCTTCCCTCTTTATCCCTCTCCCTTTCTCTCTCTCTAAGATCAACAAAAACATTTAAAAAAATAAAGAAGCCACATTAAGACTGGTAGAATGCATGGGGCTGCAAAACAGGCTGGTCGCATGCCTACATGTGATGGATAAAAATTGGGAGTGATATCTTAGATGTAGAGGTCATCCTTGAGGAGCGAGGTGTCATAGCCTCACATCAGAATCCCCAGCCCAGAGTTATCCTCCAGGAGAAGGCGGAGAACTGCTGGAGGGGGCTCTCCCGGCCAGGCAGCCCCACTGCCAGGGGGTTTTTGTCCGCCGGAGCCATTAGCACGAACGCAGAGCCCGAGCCATCTTGCAGTGGGAGGTGGATGTCTGCGGCCATCTGAAGCCTGCGGCTGGGGCACCCATCGAGCAGCCAAGGACCCGGGGACCCAGAACTCTGCTCTCCAATTGGCGCAGACACGCGGCGGAATCAGAGATCCACAGAGCACACGGATAGGTCAGATTGCGCCTGACTTAAGGGGGAGGTGGATGTCTGCCGAGGTCTGAAAGCTGCGGCTGACGGAGGCACCCACAGAGCAGCCAGGACCCAGAGCGCAGCTTCCCAGGCTGCACGGACGAGCAGGCGAGATCCACGCGGCACAGGGAAGGATCAGATTTCGCCTGGGCCAAGGTGAGGTCTCCTACCCCTGCAGGGCAGAGACATGCACTGTGGGAGCCGGGCTGCGGGAAAGCTGCCTCTGGAGAGGTCCGAAGAGGTGGTCAGGGCATGATCCCTGAGTGTGAAGGCAAACCCTCTGAGCTGTTGACAGAGGAGAGCTCTGGAAAACGACTCGTTTTTTTTTTTTTTTTCTGGGGCAGAGGGACAGCCTGGGAGTTATTACAGTGTCCCGGCTGCAAAACCCCCACAAACTGGCTTTGAGAACCACAGAGTAGCAGGATCTGAGCAGAGCCTAGAGAGGTCCTGTGCCTTGTCTCAGAGATCAATTCCGAAACACTGCCACCGAGTGGATGATACACAAATTGACTCTCGCATAACCACAAAAGAATAAAGAGACTAAAACACCAAGAAGGGAACACAGGGAGCTGCAGTGCCTTCCCTGCTGGGAAACAGGAGTGCCAAGCAGAATAATAGTGGAAGTGAAGGACCCTTCTATTTTTCTTCTTTTTTTTATTTTTCCTTTTTTCTTTTTTTTAATTTTTTATTTTTCATTTTCACATATTTTAATTAAAAGAATATTTTTTTCTTTCCACCTCAATTGATTTTACCTTTATAATTATTACATTTTTTGTTTTAAACTAGTATTATTGATTACTACTAGTACTTAACCGTTTTGGAAAAAAAAACAAGTGTCATTTTGTTTTCTCTTTATTTTATTTCAGGATTAGAGTTCTACATTCAATTTTCATCTTTCCTTTAGCATAATTTTACTCCAACTCAACTCTACCTTTATGCCAACACTTTCCTCCTAACTTTCCCCATTTTGTTGTCTTGTTTCTCTTTCCCTTTTCCAACTTTAGATTCTCCCTATTTTTCTCTTCACCTGGTTAAAATTTCACCCCATTTATATATCTAATTTCAAATCCCCTACTACAAGTCCACACAAACCTCTTTCTTCTTGTCGTCACTAGCCAAAAAGTTGTTTTTTCTCTATGTCCTTTTGTTGCTATTTGCCTGAAAAGTGATTATATCGATTTTTTGAAATTTTTTTGTGAGATTGTTTTAGTTTATTCTACTTGTTTTATTTTGCTTTTTACTGGCTTTGTTTTCTACCTCTCTTTTCCCTCACCTCCCTCGATACCAGTTGCTATTTGCAATTTGCCTTAATCTCTAGGTACTGGTTGCTGGCCTTTATTGGGATTAGTGACTGTTCTATTGGAGTTGTCTCCTGACATCTATATTTTGTTCCTCTTTTCTCTCTTATACACTTTCTTTTCTCTCTGACTTTTTTCTCTTCCTATTTCCTACTCCTTCTTCTCCTTTTTATTTTCTTATTTTATTTTATTTTATTGATCATTTATTTCTCTTTTTTTTTCTCACTCTCCCAATTTGATTTTGGCATTTCTTTCTTTTCTTTTTTCTTCATTTTCCTCTTCTTCTTTCTCTAGTTACCCCTAATTTCTCCTTCATTGGTGGTCACCTTATTTGTGATTATTAAGATCTTGAATACATTTCTACTCAGTGCCTTGTGTGCTGTACCTGGTCGTGTTGTAGTTTGTGCCTTTCAATCAACGTAGGAGAGAGAACTACATAACCAGACACCCTGAGAAGAAAGACCATGGGCAGAAAAAGAAACAGCCCACATAAGACAGAAAGGCAGGTTTCACCACAAAAGGAAGTAAAAGAAATAGAACCAGAAATAAGCCTACCAGAGAAAGAGTTCAGAGAAATGATCATAATGTGGTTGAAAAGAATGGAAGACAAATTTGACAATATGAGTAAGAGCCAAGAGGAAATGAAGAAGACGCAAGAGGAGATGAAGAAGCAGCAAGAAGAAATGCAGAAGAACCTAGAGGAGGTGCAGAATAAACAAGAAGAAATGAAAAATGACATCACTGCTATAAAGAACTCAATAGAAAGCATCAAAAGTAGACTAGAAGAAGCAGAGGACCGCATCAGTGAGCTAGAAGACATGGTAGGAAAAAATACCCAAGTACAGCAGCTTCTAGAAAAAAAAGTTAAAAAGCAAGAGGAGAGTCTAAGGGAACTTTGGGATAACATGAAACAAAACAACATCCGCATAATTGGGGTTCCAGAAAGAGTGGAAACTGAAAAAGGATTAGAGAACGTGTTTGAAGAAATAATGACAGAAAATTTCCCCAATATAGAAAAGAAAAAACCCACACAAATCCAAGAAGCTCACAGAGTCCTAAGCAAAATGAACCCCAACAAACCGACACCAAGGCACATTATAATTAAATTGGCAAACACCGATGACAAAGTAAGAATCTTAAAAGCAGCCAGAGAGAAACAGAAAGTTACCCACAAAGGAACCCCCATAAGACTAGCTACTGACTTCTCAACAGAAACTCGTCAGGCCAGAAGGGAATGGAATGAAATATACAAAGTCATGCAAAGGAAGGGTCTGAATCCAAGAATACTGTACCCTGCAACTCTCAATCAAAATTGAAGGTGAAATCAAAAGCTTCACAGACAAAAAAGGACTAAGGGAATATATTACCACCAAACCAGCAATGCAAGAAATGTTAAAAGGTCTGCTGTAATAAAAAGAAAGAGGAAGCGAAGAAGGAACTCGGGGGTAAGGACTAAAAATGGCAACAGATAAGTACTTATCAATAATAACTTTAAATGTAAACTGATTAAATGCTCCAATCAAAAGACATAGGGAAACCGAGTGGATAAGAAAACATGATCCATATATCTGCTGTCTGCAAGAAACCCACCTTAAGAAAAGAGATGCACACAGATTGAGGGTGAAGGGATGGAAGATGGTATTTCAGGCAAATGGAAATGAAAGAAAAGCTGGGGTTGCAATACTTATATCTGACAAATTAGATCTCAAAGTGAAGGACAAAACAAGAGATAAAGAAGGCTACTTCATAATACTAAAGGGAACAATCCAAACAAGAAGAAATAACTCTGGTAAACATATAAGCACCCAATATAGGAGCACCTAAATACATAAAAAAAAACTCTTGGAGGATATTAAGGGAGAGATTGACAGCAATACAATCATAGTAGGAGACTTTAATACCCCACTGTCACCATTGGACAAATCCTCTAAACAAAAAATCAACAAAGAAACATCAATCCTAAATGACTCACTAGACCAGATGGAATTAATTGACGTCTTCAGAACATTTCACCCCAAAGCCATAGAATATACATTCTTCTCCAGTGCACATGGGTCATTTTCAAAGATAGATCATATGTTGGGTCATAAGAAAAGTCTCTTCAAATTCAAGAAGATAGAAATCATATCAAGCATTTTCTCAGACCACAGTGGCATAAAACTGGAAATCAACTATAATAAAAACAATAGAAAGAAATCAAACACATGGAGACTAAACAGCATGCTATTAAACAGCGACTGGGTAACCAGAGAGATCAAGGAAGAAATAAAAAACATCATGGCAACAAATGACAATGACAACACAACAATACAAAATTTATGGGACACAGTGAAAGCAGTCTTGAGAGGGAAGTTCATAACCCTACAAGCCTACCGCAAAAAACAGGAAACAATGGTAATAAATTACCTAAACCTACAACTCAAAGAGCTAGAACGAGAACAACAAGAAAAGCCCAGTGTACTCAGAAAGAAGGAAATAGTGAAGATCAGAGCGGAGATAAACAACTTGGAGACCAAAGAAACAATTCAAAAGATCAACAAAACAAAGAGCTGGTTCTTTGAAAGGATAAACAAGATTGATGGACCGCTAGCCAGGCTCACCAAGAAGCAAAGAGAAAAGACCCAAAATAAACAAAATCAGAAATGAAAGAGGAGAAATAACAACAGACCCTGTGGAAATACAAAAGATTGTTAAAAAATACTATGAACAACTCTATTCCAACAAATTGGACAACCTGCAAGAAATGGACATTTTCCTAGAAAAATATGACCTCCCAAAACTCAATGAGGAGGAAACCAAACATCTCAATAGTCCAATAACTATGGAAGAAATTGAAGCAGTAATCAAAAAGCTACCAGCAAATAAAAGCCCGGGTCCAGATGGCTACACAGGAGAGTTTTACCAAACATTCAAGGAAGAATTAAAACCTATCCTCCTCAGACTATTCAAAAACATTCAAGAAGAAGGAACACTTCCAAACACCTTCTATGAAGCCAGCATCACCCTAATACCAAAACCAGATAAAGACAACACAATGAAAGAGAATTATAGGCCAATGTCTCTCATGAACATAGATGCCAAAATCCTCAACAAAATTCTAGCAAACCGGATCCAGCTGTACATCAGAAAGATCATACACCATGACCAAGGAGGATTCATCCCAGGAATGCAGGGATGGTACAATATCCACAAATCAATAAATGTGATACATCACATAAACAAATTGAGAGATAAAAATCACATAGTCATATCAATTAATGTAGGAAAAGCATTTGACAAAATCCAACACCCTTTCTTGATAAAAACTCTCAGCAAAGTGGGAATAGAAGGATCATACCTCAACATCATAAAAGCCATATATGATAAACCCACAGCTAACATCATACTCAATGGACAAAAACTAAAACCATTTCCCCTAAGAACAGGAACATGACAGGGATACCCACTCTCACCTCTCCTGTTCGACATAGTACTGGAAGTATTAGCCATTGCAATTAGACAAGAAGAAGAAATAAATAAAAGGCATCCAAATTGGAAAAGAAGAAGTAAAGCTGTCCTTATTTGCAGATGACATGATATTGTACATAAAAAACCCAAAGGAATCCATTCCAAAACTAATTGACTTAATTAATGAATTCGGCGATGTAGCAGGATACAAAATTAATGCTAAGAAGTCTGTGGCATTTCTATACACTAATAGTGAAATTATAGAAAGAGAAACTAAAAAAGCAATCCCATTTACCATCGCACCAAAAAAATTAAGATACCTAGGAATAAACCTAACTAAAGAGGTAAAAGACCTTTATGCAGAAAACTACAGGACACTGAAAAAAGAGATAGAGGAAGATGTTAACAGATGGAAGAGCATACCATGCTCATGGATTGGGAGAATCAACATCATTAAAATGTCCATACTACCCAAAGCAATCTACAGATTCAACGCACTACCCATTAAAATACCAATGACATATTTCACAGACCTACAAAGAATTCTTCATAGATTCATCTGGAACAAAAAAAGACCACGGATAGCTACAGCAATTCTGAGAAGGAAGAATAAAGTAGGTGGGATCTCAATACCAGACTTCAAGCTATACTACAAAGCAACTGTTCTCAAAACAGCCTGGTACTGGCAAAAGAACAGACATATAGACCAATGGAATAGAATAGAGAACCCAGATATCCACCCAAACCACTATGCTCAATTAATATTTGACAAAGGAGGCATGAACATTCAATGGAGCCAAGATAGCCTCTTCAATAAATGGTGTTGGGAAAATTGGACAGGTACATGCAAAAAATTGAAACTGAACCACCAACTTACAGCAAATACAAAAATAAACTCAAAATGGATACAGGACTTAAACATTAGAAGGGAAACCATAAAAATACTAGAGGAATCCACAGGCAGCACAATCTCAGATATATGCCGAAAGAACTTCTTCACTGATACTGCTCCAAAGGCAATGGAAGCTAAAGAAAAAATAAACAAATGGGACTACATCAAAATAAAAAGCTTTTGCACAGCAAAAGAAACCATCAACAAAACAACAAGAAAGATCACTGTATGGGAGAACATATTTGCAAATGTTATCACTGATAAAGGTTTAATCTACAAAATCTACAGCCAATTTATACAACTTAATAAAAGGAAGATGAAGGATCCAATAAAAAAAAAATGGGCAATGGACCTAAATAGAACCTTTTCAAAAGATGACAGAAGGAAGGCCAAGAGACACACGAAAACATGTTCAAAGTCACTAATCATCCGAGAGATGCAAATCAAAACGACAATGCGATACCATCTTACACTGGTCAGAATGGCAATCATCAACAAATCAACAAACAACAAGTGTTGGCGAGGATGTGGAGAAAAGGGAACCCTTGTGCACTGTTGGTGGGAATGCAGACTGGTGCAGCCACTGTGGAGAACAGTATGGAGTTTCCTCAAAAAACTAAAAATGGATCTCCCATTTGACCCTGTAATCCCACTCTTAGGAATTTATCCTAAGAAATTACAAACACCAATCAGAAAGGATTTATGCACCCCTATGTTCATAGCAGCACAATTTACAATAGCTACAATTTAGAAACCGCCTAGGTGCCCGTCAGCACATGAGTGGATCAGAAAACTGTGGTACATCTACACAATGGAATTCTATGCTGCCATTAAAAAGAAGGAATTCTTACCATTTGCAGCAACCTGGTTGGAACTGGAGAGCCTTATGCTTAGCGAAATAAGCCAGTCAATGAAGGAGAAGCATCACATGATCACACTCATTGGGGGATAATAAAAAACATTATAAACTTATGAACAAAAGGATAGATACAGAGACAGTAAAGCTTCAAACAGACTGTGAAATTACAGCAGGAAGATTAAAGTTAGGTGAGGTAGATAAGAGATCAATCAAAGGACTTGTATGCATGTATATAAGCATAACCAATGAACATAGACACTGGGGGGTTGGGGTATGCCTGGGAGGGAGGGGGGGCAATGGAGAGATATGTATAAAAAATTAATAAAAAAATAAATAAATAAAAATTAAATCAGAAAAAAAAAAAAGAAAGAATCCCCAGCCCAGGGTTTCAGTGCTGGGAAGTAAAGTCACCATAACTTCTAGCTGTAAAAACCAGTGTGTGTAAGGGGTGGGGGGGAGTGGGCAGAGAAAACAACAATGGGTTTTTGGCTGAGTGAGATGGAGGGCTGCTGGAATCCCTGGCAGTTCCTCTTAAAGAGCTTATGCACAAACTTACTTTGAGTTCCAACATTGGGAAAGCAACTTGAAAGGCCCCAGGGACATAGGTGGAGAAACTAAACTGTCTGATATCAGGGTGAGAATTAGAGGGGCAGCTTTATACTAGACAGAGATGCTGGCAGAGGCCATTGTTCTTTTAATGATCCGTCCCCCCACTACCTCCCACACAAAGCCTACAGATGTACCATATCTGAGTCTCTATTACTCTGTCTGGGGCTTAGTCCATAGCCTCTCTGGAATGGGAGTAGTCTTATTTTCCTTATTATTTAAGCAAGTAAGTGTTTACAGAAGCCAAAATAGCACGGTTAAAACTTCAAACAGCAGTTTTCATATAAGATGGATGCTTCAAAAAGAATCTTAATATATTCATATACAGTTCCATATATATACTATTACTAGAGGCCTGGTGCATGGATTCGTGCACAATGAAAGGAAATTAATTAGAAGGTGGCCAGTGAGGTGGGACAGGCAAGATGGGCCAGACACGCCCTGGAGCCAATCTCCCACAGCCTTCCCAGCCAGCCATACCTGGGGCAGTGCCAGTGCTCGAAGGGCATCTGTGGAGTGAGCAGGGTCCCTTTATCAGGTGGGGTTCCTCAGCCTGGCCTGCAGTGATTGGGCTAAAACCAGCAATCTGACACCCCCTGAGGGGTCCCAGAGTGTGAGAGGGCACTCTGCAAAGTTGCTGTCCCTAGGCAGCCCCTGCATTGAGCATCTGCCCCCTGGTGGTCGTAGCTACTAGTTAGACAGTTGGATGGTAGGACGGTCGCTTAGGCTTTAATATATAGATTAGAGGCCTAGTGCAAAATGCATGCACTGAAGGGGGGTGTCCCTCAGCCCAGCCTGCCCCTTTTCACAGTTCGGGAGCCCTCAGAGGCAGGAGGTGATCCAGCAATCAAGGGAAGGTGATGGCCCCATCACACCTCTGCTGCTGCCACTGCCAGCAGCACAAGCCTCGACCATGCCTGGTTACCTGAGCCTCAGGCAGCCCGGGGCAGCTGGGGGGCTGAGGGGACTGGGGGACTCTGGAGGCAGGTGTGCAGTGTGGCTGGACCCCACCTGGCAGTGGGTCTGGCCATGCTGGGTGCCTGCTGCCCCAACGGGGCTGAGGGGACTGGGCGCCACTATCTTGTGGCTATGAGCGCCACCATCTTTGAGGCCATGGCAGTCAATTAGCTTATTCTCTTTTTATTAGTTATGATATTCATGTATATTCATACTTTCCCATAAATAAGCAATATTCACATTATCCATGATTTCTTCAAGATTGGGCACTCTAAATCTATAGCTTCTCCATTAAGAGATGATTCACACCCGTTCCAAAATAACTTTTTGAAAGTTTCCAAAATAACTTCATACTTTTTATTTTAGAAACCTAGGGTTAAACATCAATCTGACTCAGAATTTAACATTATTTCAGAAATTAGTTAACCAAAAAAGTAAGAACTGTCACAGCACATACATAGAGATTACAGGCTCTGAAGTCACACTTGCCCCAAGGGCAAATCTCAGCCTCCTCATTAGGCCTTGGGCAGCTTACTTGAGATTTTCTTTCTTTCTTTTTTCTTTTTATCTTTTTTGTTAAAAAGAGAGAGAGAGAGAGAGAGAGAGAGAGAGAGAGAGAGAGATATTAACTTTTATTTAGAATTTATAACTTTGCTTAGAGTAACCTGTAAACCCATTTAGATTACCCTAGATGTTATGAGGTTTGTGTAACCACAACCTATAATTTGCTAAGACTTTAACAGAAGGGCTAGTTAAACTTCTTTTCATACTTACACCATCCCTGACATTGATGGCTGCCAAAGCTGTCTTTTCAAGAGCTAGCCTAGGATGAAATTTGTAGGACCAGGGGGCTGATCTGACTTGAACCACCAGGGCTGACCAAAGGATCTTCTATTGACCGCCTCATGAACTTTTCTCACTATACCTTCATCATAATACCAAAATCTCCCAAGGGCAGAGATTTTCCACCACTTTTGAACATGTATAGATATGTTTTATAACTGCAAAGGCACAGAAATATCTCTACCTGTACATTCAATGACAAAGCTCAACTTGTTGTTTATGGATGATATCCCTGAATAAAGACAAATCCAACCTTTGTTCAGACACACAACACTTTGGAAACACACACTTTCTCTCTCTCTCTCTCTCTCTCTCTCTCTCTCTCTCTCTCTCTCTCTCTCACACACACACACACACACACACACACACACACACACACACACACACTGTGTGCTGCCAATAAAGTTTGTTCCTTCTCCTAAATTCATTGTCTAGGCTGAAACCGGTTTGACTCAGTGGATAGGGCGTCGGCCTGTGGACTGACAGGTCCCAGGTTTGATTCTGGTCAAGGACATGTTCTTGGTTGCGGGCACATCCCCAGTAGGGGGTGTGTAGGAGGTGGCTGATTGATGTCTACCTCTCATGGATGTTTCTAACTCTCTATCCCTCTCCCTTCCTCTCTGTAAAAAATCAATAAAAATTTTTTTTTAAAGAGGAGATAGTGTTTTTAAAAAAATGAAATAAATAAAATCATTTTCTAGGAGTTGTCTTTTGACTGGCAACTACTGAATAATTGGACTTTGTTTCACAACTACAAAAATTAAAGACTCCTTGAAGGCAGAGACCAAAACTCTAGAATCTCAAGGAATTTTTGTTGATTTGAAATAAATGCCCGCAGGGGAAGTTCATAGCCAAGAAGGTTTATGAAGTAAGGAGAATTAGGCAAGCATAGGGGTTTCCATGGGATAGATAGAATCAAACCTGTGGGAAGACCCTGAAGCAGAAAGGATCAGCAAGAGCATAATTAATGTTAAGACCCTGAGTTCCAGCCCAGGATAGAGGCTGATACCCTGCTTTTAGGCTTCTTCCTGAGTGCTATAGGTCCTCAGAATGTGGAAGCCTCCGTCAAAAAGCAGACTTACAAACATTGGTAGACCCTGAATAAGCAGGACGAGGAGATGAAGTCTGTTGGAGGTTCTTGGAGTCAGACTCTCAACCCCACAAGTTAGAAAATCCAGATGGTATCTACAGACATTAGATACCTTTATCACTCCCTTCCCAGAATTAGAAGCATGCTCTCTTGTTTTACTATCCCTGATCCCTCACTGCCAACTCACAACTCCTTGGGATTCTGTAGCAATCACAAGTCAGCTTGACACTGCTGGGGAGCTCCCATAATTCAGCCTCAAAACAGCTATAAAGCTGAGCATTTCCTTTTTGGAATTGAGGTGGAAGAAGGAGAGAACTGCAATGAGAAAATATCCTGAGGATATTCTTGGCCTGAGCAAAGACCCACTGTTCTGGGCATCATCTTATATGCAGGTTCCCCACAGACTAGGTACACTTTTGTTCTCCCTAGATTGTACCTTCTGATTGGAGAAATGGAGAACCATATAGGAGAAAAGAGCAGCTCTACAACATCTTCTCTAAAATATAGTGGAAGAAGGCTTGGGAGTCAATTCTTAAGAGTAAATGCATTCCAGATAAGCAGTATAAATGGTTCCAGGTACTCCATTTCTGGAGGTCTAAGGAAAAAGACAAGCTGGAGAATTTTGGAATCTCCCATGCATGTTACTTGGCCACCCCTGACTTTGACTGGGCTGTTTTGGGCAATGAGAAGGAAGAAGAGAAAAGAAACATTGAGAGAAAGGAGCAAAGAGCAGTAAGAAATGTTTCAATGTTGTTTCAAGTTAATCAGTAGCAGAGGAGAGGAATGAAGCCCATTGAATTCTTTAGTCATTCTCTTATTCACTCACGCATTTAGTGAGGGCCCAGCATTGGAGGTGACAGAGACAAATGCCCTTAAGGAGCTCCCCATCCCATGTGTGGAAACAGAGAAACCCACAGAACTTTGACACAAATGCCATAATAAAGATGGGAAAGGACATCAAAGGATTTAACTTGAGTTGAAGAGATTAGGGAAGGTGGCCAAGTTGTTAAACTTTGAAAGATGAGCGGGATTTTGATCTGAAGAGGCTGAGAGAACAGCATAAATAGATTAGAAGGGAGGAGGCCATAGCAGCAATCTGTAGAAGAGTTCGCAGCTTGAAGGAGTAAGAATGAAGACCTTTTTGAGAAAACTTTAGCCTCTCCAGAATAAACAAGACTCAAAGGGCAAGTATTTTCTAAGGTAGAACTCAAGGAGATGGTACAAATGGGCCCAGGGTTAGAGGGGGAATTTGTAGTGTCCAAATTACTGTAGCAATGTCCTGCAAATAACATATCACACATGTCAGGTGATGTTACTTAGGGATTGGCACTTAGAAGGCACTACAGACCTGTGGACTCTCTGATCCTTCCCCTGGAGTTTTCAGTGCAGGTGAGGTGAGCTTTCCCTCAAAAACCTGCTGCCCTTGAGGTATCATTACTCCAGCTCCTCTTGGACTTGGAGACAGACAGACCAGAGGTTGAAACACACCTGAACTCCTGGCCTAGTGAAACTCACCCAGAGCACAGCGCTCACCTGCACCTCTCCAGGACCAAGTGGATTCCCATCAGGCCACAGAGATCTTGTCCCATTTGCCTACTTTACTGGTGAGGAACCAGAAGCTCAGAGATGTTAAGTAAACTGCTCCAGGCATCACATCCTAAATAAAGTAGAAGTCCATTTCAAACTTAAGAGAGAGGCTAATACCACAACTGATCCTCTTTCCACATTTTCTATGCTCTCTGATCAGACCTGGGGAGGCAACAGAGAGAGCAGGACAGGAACCCTGCAGTCAGTCTGCCATACAATCTGATGACTCTGCAAATTTCTCACCTTTTCTAAACCTCTGTTAACTCACCTGTGAAAAAGAGGTAATGGCAACCACTTGAAAGGGTTGTTTTGGTAATTAAATTAGTTTTTTAAGTACAAGAGAAAAAAATATGGGGAGCCCATCACAGACCTTGGCACTCAGTTAAACTTTACTTACTCCACACTGTCTTTCTGCTTCAGATCTTTTCAAAAGCTCCTCTGAGAAAGATGCAGGAGGAAAGAGGTGAAGAAGAATATTTCCCTCTTCATCCACTCCCTAGCATGCTGGGTGGCCTGTTACAGAGGCCAGTACCATGGGTCAAAGAATTGTAGAATTCTGGAGTAGAACTCATTCATAGGGGAAGAGATGGGAACCCAGGAAAGAGTAAGATTATTGCTAAGTGTCACTTTGCCAGTCAAGGCTAAGGTGGGACTAGGTTTAAATCAGACAACTGTAGTCACTGAACCTCTTTTGTGAGACTAGGCCTTCTGAGGCCCTACCCATGTGAAATGGTCCATAGAGATGGGGATCTTCCTTGAGGAGCTTACATGTTAGTAGGGAGACTAATGATAAGCTAATGAGGAACCCTGAGAGAGAAGGGGACTCCCATCAAGACAGCCAGTTGGCCCTGGCTGGGTGGCACAGTTGGTTGCAGGTTAGATTCACAGTCAGAACACATACCTAGGTTTCAGGTTCTATTCCCAGTCAGGAGGCATATAAGAGGCAACCAATCAGTGTTTCTCTCACCCATTATTGTTTATTCCTCTCTCCCTCTCCCTTCCTTTTTTACTTAAATCAATAAGCATATCCTCAGGTGAGGATTAAAAAAAAAAAGAATGAATTGCAGATTCTGAAATGAGAAGGGATCTAGAGTACTGCAAGGAGAAGGAGTCTGGTTGGGCGGGGGGAGGGGAGGGTGCAGTAGGAAAGCAGATGAGACCTCGGTTTGAGAGCTGGGAACTGAGGGTATCTCCAAACCAGGACTTCTCTGTGTGGTATGCTCACTCTTCTCCAGCTCAGAGTAGGGTCTTCCTTGTCACTTCAATTGTTAACTGAACCCATTCATTCATGTTGCTGCACATGTTGTAGTTCATTAACATTGTTTTCAATGAATACCGTTTTCATTGCACTTTATACTTGACTATACCATGGTCTATACATTCTGTTGCTGATAGACATTTGGGTTCTTTTCAGCCATAGGCTATTTATAATAATGCTGCTACATACATCTTTATACATCTCTTTTAATTTCTATGACCACATATGTCTAGGAATAGAATTGC
Organism: Lasiurus cinereus; assembly: GCA_011751065.1. Taxonomy (NCBI): domain Eukaryota; kingdom Metazoa; phylum Chordata; class Mammalia; order Chiroptera; family Vespertilionidae; genus Lasiurus; species Lasiurus cinereus. The sequence continues at coordinate 17,273,128 of JAAGEH010000032.1, forward strand.
TGGGATACAGGATATTGGTATTTTCAATTTTGGGAGACAGTGCCAAAGTTCTCCAAAATAATTGTCCTAATTTAATCCCACCAGTAATGCATGCAATTTTCAGTAGCTTCACAACCTGCAATAATCAGTCCCTAAAATTTTAGCCAGTTTGGTGAGTGGGAAATAGTATTATCATTGTGGTTTTAATTTTCATTTTCCTAATTACTAAAGAGGGTAAGCATCATTTCATGTTTATTGACCATCCAGGTTTCTACTTTTGTAAAATTTAACCAGTCTCTTGCCAATGTTTCTGTTGGAGTATTTGTAGCACTTATTTTCATATTCTTTAAATAGCCTCTTCATCAGTTCGACATGGTGCAAGGATATTTTCCCAATCTATGGCTGGCCTTTTGTATTCTGTTGGTAGTATCTTTCAATAAACTTAATTTTAATGTATGCAAATATATCAATCTTTTTAAAAATTTTAATAGTAATGCAAGATCATGAAGATACTTTTATATCCTTCTCTACAAGTTTTATTTTTTGCCTTTCACATTTAGTCCACAGCCTACCTGAGGTTGACTTTTATGCATAGTATGAGGTAGAAGTCAAGTTTTACTTTTTTCTTATGAATGACTAGTTGTTCTGGGACCATTTATTTAAAAGTGCATCTTTTCCCCACTGCTCTAGCACACCTTCGCTAACATCAATGTTTATATATTCAAAGGTCTGTTTCTATGCTCTATATTCTATCCTATTGCGGATTGTTATGTCAACAGGAGTTGATTTAATATTTTGTGACAATAAGTCTTGAAACGTAGAAAAGTAAGATTTTCCATCTTGCTTTTCTTTTCTTTTTTTCTTTATTGATTCAGGTATTACCTATGTGTCCTTATTCCCCCATAACCCTCCACCTCCCATTTATGCCACCAACTCCCTGTTGTCTGTGTCCAAAGATTAGGCTTATATGCATGCATATAAGTCCTTTAGTTTATCTCTCCCCTTTACCCCCATCATCCCCTACCTTCCCTGAGGTTTGACATTCTGATTGATGTTTCTCTGTCTCTGGATCTATTTTTGTTCATCAGTTTATGTTGTTCATTATATTCCACAAATGAGTAAGATTCTGTGATATTTATCTTTCTCTGTCTGGCTTATTTCACTTAGTATAATGCACTCCATCTCCATCCATGTTGTTGCAAATGGTAAGAACTCATTTTTTATCGCAGCATAGTATTCCATTGTGTAGATGTAGTACAGTTTTTTAATCCACTCATCTGCTGATGGGCACTTAGGCTGTTTCCAAATCTTAGCTATGGTGAATTGTGCTGCTATGAACATAGGGGTGCATATATCTTTTCTGATTTGTTTCTAGTTTCTTGGGATGTATTCCTAGAAGTGGGATCATTGGGTCAAATGGGAGTTCCATTTTTAGTTTTTGGAGAAAACTACATACTGTTCTCCACAGTGGCTGCATTCCCACCAGCAGGACATGAGGGTTCCTTTTTCTCTCCATCCTCGATAGCACTTGTCATTTGTTGATTTGTTGATGATAGCCATTCTGCCAGGTGTGATATGGTACCACATTGTTGTTTTGATTTGTATCTCTTTGATGATTAGTGACTTTGAGCAGGTTTTCATATGTCTCTTGGCCTTCCTTCTGTCTTCTTTCAAAAAGTGTCTATGTAGATCAGTTGCCCATTTTTTGATTGGGTTGTTTATTTTCTTTTTGTTAAGCTGCATGAGTTCCCTGTAAATGTTGGAGATTAAACCTTTACCATTGATATCATTGGCAAATATGTTCTCCCATGCAGTGGGCTTTCTTCTTGTTTTACTGATGGTCTCCTTTGCTGTGCAAAAGCTTTTTATTTTTATGTAGTCCCATTTGTTTATTTTCTCTTTAGTTTTCATTGTCTTAGGAGCAGTATCAGTGAAGAAATTGCTTCAGCATATGTCAGAGATTTTTCTGCTTGTGGATTCCTCTAGTATTTTTATGATTTCCCGTCTTATGTTTAAGTCTTTGATCCATTTTGGTTTGTTTTTGTGTACGGTGTACGTTGGTGTCCTAGTTTCATTTTTTTGCATGTATCTGTCCAATTTTCTCAACACCATTTATTGAAGAGACTGTCTTGATTCCAATGTATGTTCATGCCTCCTTTGTCAAATATTAATTGAGCAGTGATTTGGGTCAAATTCTGGGTTCTCTATTCTATTCCATTGATCTATATGTCTGTTCTTGTGCCAGTACTAGGCAGTTTTGAGAACAATGGCTTTGTAATACAGTTTGATATCTGGTATTGAGATCCCACCTACTTTGTTCTTCTTTCTCAGGATTGCTGTAGCTGTTCGGGGTCTTTTTTTATTCCAGATGAATTTTGTGGGAGTTCTTTCTAGGTCTGTGAAATATGTCATTGGTATTTTAATGGGAAGTGAATTGAATTTATAGATTGCTTTGGGGAGTATGGGCATTTCGATAATGTTGATTCTACCAATCCATGAATATAGTATGTTCTTCCATTTGTTTATATCTTCCTCTATCCCTTTTTTCAGTGTCGTGTAGTTTTCCGGGTATAGGTGTTTTACCTCCTAAGTTAAGTTTATTCCTAAGTATTTTAATTTTTTTGGTGCAATGGTAAATGGGATTGCTTTTTTAGTCTCTCTTTCTGTAATTTCATTATTGGTGTATAGAAATGCCATAGATATCTTGTCGTTAATTTTGTATCCTGCCACCTTGCCCAATTCATTTATTAAGTTTAATAATTTTTTTTATGGAGTCTTTAGGGTTTTCTATGTACAGTATCATGTCATCTGCAAATAAGGACAGTTTTACTTCTTTTTCAATTTGGATGCTTTTATTTCTTCTTCTTGTCTGATCACAATGGCTAGTACTTCCAGCATTATGTGGAATAAGAGTGGTGAGAGTAGGCATCCCTGTCTTGTTCCTGTTCTTAGAGGAAATGGTTTTAGTTTTTGCCCATGGAGTATGATGTTGGCTGTGGGTTTAACATATATGGTTTTTATTATATTGAGGTGTGATCCTTTTATTCCCACCTGCTGAGAGTTTTTGTCAAGAAAGGATGTTGGATTTTCGTCAAATGCTTTTTCTGCATCAATTGATATGACTATGTGATTTTTAGTTCTCAATTTGTTTATGTGATGTATCACGTTTATTGGTTTGCGAATATTGTACCATCTTTGCATACCTGGAATAAATCCTGCTTGGTCATAGTGTATGATCTTTCTGATGTATTGCTGGGTCTAATTTGCTAGAATTTTGTTGAGGACTTTGGCATCTATGTACATGAGTCCACCTTGCTTTTCTTCAAGGGACTGTCTTGATTATTTTTGGTCCTTTGTATTTTCATATAAATTTTATATTAGATTATCAAAAAAATCTGTTGAGATAGAACCACACTTAATCTATACATCAATTTACAGAAATTTGGTATCTTTAGTACTGAGTCTTCCAATTCACAAACATGGTATAACTCTCACTTTATTTAGTTCTTTTTAGTTTCTCACAGTATTTTATAGTTTTCTACATAGAGATCTTACACATCTTTTGTAAGACTTATTTTTAGGTAGTTTATAATTTTTATGTCATCGTATGCGATATCTTTTATTTTCAGTCTTCAAATATTTTTTACTGGAAGCCATGAATTGCCTCCATTTATTATATTTAAGTAACTGTATATTTACTTTTGTGAAAATGTTTCCTGCATTTTCTAGTACAAAAAAACACACAAAAACTGTTTCAGGAATGTAGAGGAATATACAACTTAATTAAGGGGAAAGTGCACCATAATTACTACTGCACTGCAGTCATTTCAGCATTACCCATGTTCCTTAAATAACTATCTTGTCTGATAACACACAATATAAAATTCAATTATGAAAAAAAGACATTCACATATACTTTTAGAATCTTAATAAGAATATCTTGTTGGCATTGGATAACCAATCATAGGTGTAGCAGAAGTAGCAGGATATGCATATTCCTATTGGATCATATACCACTGTGAATATTTGGAACATTACTTCCATATTGTGGAGTGCTATCATAGCCATTCTGGTAAAACTGGTCTGTATCCCAGCAGACATACAATTATTTCCAAAGGATGTAATTTGCAGCACTATAAACACGATTCTGGGGGTTTTGCCCCAAAATCTCTCTTAAGCAGACTAGAGTAACCTCTGTCATAATTTTCCCTATCTTTAAGAGTATTAAATCCACTCCTTCTGCCCACAGAGTATCTGTCCTGAATGTCATCCTTCATGCCTCCTCTAGCCCTGGAACAACCTGAACCTCTCTCATCCTAGATCTTATCCTTGTAACTCTTCACTATCTTTCTAGGTGTTTGATGCTTTTAGAAAGGCTTTTTTATTTTTAACATGTTGTCTAAGTTTTTTTTTTTTTTGGTTTTAGCAAGAGGATTGGAGTGTTATGTACTTCAGATCAGACCTCATAGTAGAAATTGAGTTATCTATTTTTTTACTGATAACAATCTTGAGTATGAACACTCATCTTCACTCCTCATAATACTCTTTGCATATTCAAGTATCTTTTATATTTATACTGTGAGTTACTTGAGGGCAAAAATTGTTCCATAGTTATTCTTCATAGTCTTGGTGTCTATCATGGTTATTTGCACATAGCAGGCATTCAATACCTGCTACATGAATGAGTGAATGGTTAATTAAGACTTTATCCTGCTTTCTTATATTTTTGACATTTCCTCCAAAAAGTAGATCTTATCTTTGGGAATAAGAGTTTAGTCTGTCCATCAAGGACTGAATCTTAACGAATACCTGAGTAACTTGCTCAGGCTTGTTATAGACATCTGTTATTCTTCCTCTGTCTCACAGAGTTAATCTCTGCTTCACTGAGAGCTTTCTTTCCAGGTATTCGTGTTTCAGCAAGTAGGGCAGCAAATGAGTAGACTAACTTGGTGTCAAAAAAAAAAAAAGTCAGCTCGGGATCACAAAATACATTTTTTTAAATCCACACAAAGAGAATTCACTGACTTTAAAAGCTATAACATTCTTTAAAATATTTGCAAGGAAAATAGGATCTCTCTTTCATTTTCTTCTAAAATGTATGGAAGCAGAAGTCAGTTTTTTTCATCAGGAACTTGCTCTTCAAGAATGGTCAGTAACATTTAACCTTAAAGCCACAGAGCAGAGTCAGCAATCATTTACTACAAAGGCTTCAATGAGAGAGTCTTTTTATTAACAAAATGCGTGTCATTAACAGGTTTTTGCTTATAAAATAGTGTTTTGGGTTGGGGGAGGGCAACTAGGGGATAAAAGGTGGCAGAAAGAGACTTTTTTCTTAAGAGAGAGAGAGAGGGAGAGAGAAAAAAATGTAAGTTTGTTGTTTCACCTATTTATGCATTCATTGGTTGATTCTTTTTTTTTTTTAACATATTTTATTGATTTTTCACAGAGAGGAAGGGAGAGAGATAGAGAGCAAAAAACATTGATGAGAAAGAGACATCGATAAGCTGCCTCCTGCACGACCCCCACTGGGGATGTGCTTGAGACCAGATACATGCCCTTGACCGAAATCGAACCTGGGACCTTTCAGTCCCCAGGCCGATGCTCTATCCACTGAGCCAAACAGGTTTTGGCCATTGGTTGATTCTTATATGTTACCTGACTGGCGTTCAAACCCACAACCTTGACATATAGGGACAATGCTCTAACCAACTGAACTAGTGGGCCAAAGCCAGAAAAACTTGACTTTGGATGGTGAATGCACAATGAATTACACAGATGTGTTTTAGAGTTGTACACTTAAAACCTGTATGGTTTTATCAACCAAAGCAACTCCAATAAATTCAATAAAAATAAAAAATTTTCTAGAGTAAAAAAAAAAATGAATAATATTAGTGTATTGCTAAATTATATAATGGATGTCAGAGATGGGTTCCACCTCCACAGGCAAGTCTACCTAGTGAAGGAATAGATCATTTTAACTTTATAAAGATTTTTGTAAAGAATGGAGAAAAAAATTACCCCAAACTCATTTCAGGAAGCAAGTATAACTCTTATTTTAAAATTAAAAGAAATACTAACCTTTAAGTCCTGAAAGAAGACAAATATGTCCACTCAACATATCCAGTCAACATGTGCCAGCCAACACAATAAGTCAAGAAAAAGAAATTCAGAGAACCCAAGATGGCGGTATTGGTGAACACCTATACTGCTGCCTTGCACAACAATTACAAAACTACAACTAAAAGACAGAACAGACATCATCCAGAATCATTGGAAAGCTGGCTGAGTGGAAATTCTACAACTAGAGGGGCTCACAGAGACCCAGAGGAGCTTCAAAAAGCTGAGGTATGGAGACATGCGTGTGAAGAGAATTGATGCCGGAGAACCTGGCTGGCTTTCTCTGGCAGGAGGGAGATGGGAGACTTCCAACTGCACTGAACCCTTTACCCTATGGCACTGAACCCCAGGTCCAGCCAAAACTCATACAGGGAGAGTTTGGACTGTGAAAAGAGAAAAGTGCCCAGAAATTTAGGGTGGCCGAGAAAGGGCAAAAGTCTGGGGGCGTGCACACCGCTGTGCACAGAAGACTGACTGCTGCTTGTGCTCCTGGCTTGTGGGCAGGAGACAGAGCCTACAGACTGTGCTACTTCTAACTCCACTAAACCCGTTTCTGGTGAGACCCTGGGGACCCAGACTCATATGATCCCAGAGCGCAGGGAAGCCAGAAAGGCAGCGGTCTAGAGGCACTGCGCTTGCGCACAGGGATCACTCCAGCTATTACCCAGAAACTTGTGAGACCTAGGGGCCACATAGGGCAGGGCCGACTGGAAGGCAAGGCAGTCATTAAGCCCTGAGACTCCACCCCTCCCAAAGCTCAACAGAGAGGCTTTTGCAATTTTGCAAGTCTTGTATCATAAGGCTGAATTCAACACAGAAGTTCCCCTGGCATAGTGAAAATGCAGAGACAAAGGAAGAGATCACAAAGGAAATGGAGGAAAATAAACAATTGGATATAGAGTTCAAAAACATGCTTATAAGGTTTTTAAAGAATCTCCTAGAAAAGATGGATAAGTTTAGCAAGACCCAAGAGAAGATAAAAAAAGACCAACTAGAGATGAAAAGGGACCAACTAGAAATTAAACATACACTGAATGAAATAAAAAATATTATTCAGACACCTAACAGCAGACTTGCGGAAGGCAAGAATCAAGTAAAAAATTTGAAATACAAAGAAGCAGAAAACACTCAACCAGAAAAGCGAGAAGAAAAAAGAATCCAAAAATGTGAAGATAATGTAAAGAGCCACTGGGACAACTTCAAGCATACTAACATCAGAATTGTGGGGGTGCCAGAAGAAGAGAGAGAGCAAGATACTGAAAACTTATTTGAAGAAATAATGACTGAAAACTTCCCACACCTGGTGAAAGAAATAAACTTACAAGTCCAGGAAGTGCACAGAACCCCAAATAAAAGGAGTCCAAAGAGGACCACACCAAGACACATCATAATTAAAATACCAAGAACAAAAGACAAAGAGAGAATATTGAAAGCAGCAAGAGAAAAACAGTTAATTACCTACAAGGGAGCACCCATTCAATTGTCAGCTGATTTCTCAACAGAAACTATGCAGGCCAGATGGGAGTGACAAGACATATTCAACGTGATGAATAGCAAGAAACTACAACCAAGATTACTCTACCCAGCAAAGCTATCATTCAGAATTGAAGGGCAGATAAAGAGCTGCACAGATAAGAAAAAGCTAAAGGAGTTCATCACCACCAAACCAGTATTATATGAAATGCTGAAAGGTACTTTTTAAAAAAGAGAAAGAACAAAAAGGTAAAGATAAAAATTATGAACAATAAATACATATCTATCAACAAGTAAATCTAAAAATCAAGTAAATTAAAAATCTGATGAACAGAATAAACTGGTGAATATAATAGAATCAGAAGCATAGAAAGGGAGTGGACTGACAATTCTCAGGAGGAAAGGGGTGATGAGAGTGTAGGAAGAGACTGGACAATAATCGTACACCTATGAATGAGGATAATGCAGTGGGAGGTAAGGGTAGAGGGAGGGGTGGGAGCCAAGTGGAGGAGAGCTATGAGGGGGAAAGAGAAACAAATATAATAATCTGAACAATAAAGATGTATTAAATAAATAAATAAGTCAACTGTATAATAATCCTATATAATAAATAGGTAATATGCAAATTAACCATCACTCCAACACACAAGATGGCCACCCCCATGTGGTCAAAGAAGGCTGCTCCATATGGATACAAGATGGCCACCACAAGATGGCTGGCAGCCGAGGGCAGCTGGGAGTGACCAGGCCTGCAGGGAAGGACAGGTATGGGCAAAATGGCTGGCAGGGGAGAGAAGTTGGGTTCATGCCTGCAGGGGAGGGCAATTGGGAGGGACAAGGCCTGCAAGGGAGGGCAGTTGAGGCCTGCAGGGGAGGATATTTAGGGCTGGCAGATGAAGGCAGTTAGGAGCAACCAGACTGGCAGAGAAGCAGTTAGGTGTTGATCAGGCTGGCAGAGGAGTGGTTAGGGGATGATCAGATGAAGAGTTTAGACACAAACAGGCAGGCAGGCAGACAAGCATTTGGGAGCCAGCAATCCTGGATTGTTAGGGGGATGTCCAAGATTGGAGAGGGTTCTGGCTCAGCTGAGGGACATCCCTCACTTGTATGAATTTCATGAACCACACCTCTAGTGTTAACTATAATCACTTTTAGTGTTTGGTCAGTGACTGGGCTGTGAAAGAACTCACAACTAAAAGAAGAGATTCAGAGAGGAAGTTTATTTTATTTACCAAAGGAGGAAAGTGTGTTGTTAGTCAATCCATGGCAGGGAAGAAAGAGTGACTTCTGCTTTTAAAGAGTAAGCAATTGCAGTTGCTAAGGAAGGAAGGGGGATTATGTTGAAAATGAGCAGATACCAGGGCTTGTCTTGAAAAGTTACAGTTTGTTTGCTTTCCAGGAGACATGTCCTAAGAAGATGTTTTATCAGTATTTTCCCAAGTCTGTAAAGTATGTGTAGAGCAAAGGTTACAGAGTTCAGAAGAGGCTTATTTGAAAGGGAAAGAACAGGGAATTTTCTATTAACTAGAGACTCCTTGGTGTGAATTATCCCTGACGTCTAAAAACATCATGGAGAAGGGGATGCAAGAATGCAACCTTGAGAGTAGTTTACCTTGTCCTTCAGTTTGAACTGAGGAGCCAACAATATCAGGGTTTATTTACCAGGTGCTTCTCATAAATTGTGAAAGAAAAAGAGAGGCCTTTTTATGACCATACAATTATCATGCTGTGCATTAGATACCTGGAACTTATTTATCTTCTAACTGCAGGTTTGTACCCTTTGATCAACATCTTTGCAATTTCTCCACCTGCCAGGGCACATATATTTTGGTAAGCCATTACCTTTGCCCAAAATTTATCATCAAGACTCAATTTCCAGGAGAATCCAAGATGGCTGCATAGGTAAACACCTACACTGCTGGCTTGCACAACAATTTCAAAACTACAACTAAAAGACAGAATGTACAGCATCCAGAACCACAGGAAATCTGGCTGAGTGGAAATTCGACAACTAGAAGAAAAGAAAGGGGCTCATGGAGACCCAGAGGAGCTGCAAAAAGCTGAGGTATGGAGACACGCGCATGGAGACAGTGGGTGCCGGAGTACCTGGATGGCTTTCTCTGGTGGGAGGGGGAATATGAAAATTCCAACTGCATTGAACCCCTTATCCCACGGCACTGAACCCCAGGTCCAGGCGATACTCATACGGGGGGAGTTTGGACTGTGAAAAGGGAGAAGTGCACGGAAATTTAGGGGAGCCGTGAAAGGGCAGAAGTCTGGTGACACGCACAGCACTGCGTGCAGAAGACCGACTGCTGATTGTGCCGCTGGCTTTCACAAGTGGGTGGGAGACAGAGCCTCTCAACTGCACCACTTCTAACTCCACGAAACCCCAGTTTCGGGCGAAACCCTAGGGACCCAGAATCATATGGTCCCGGAGTGCAGGGGAGCCAGAAAGACAGCAGTCTAGAGGTATTGTGCGCTGGCACAGGGACCACTCCAGTGATTACCCAGAGTCACGTGAGACCCAGGGACTGTGGGGGGCGGGGCCATCAGGAAGGTAAGGCGGTCCATTAAGCCCTGAAACTCCACCCATCTCAAGTTCAACAGAGAGGTTTTACGGTTTTGCAGGTCTTGTATCATAAGGCTGGATTCAACGCAGAAGTTCTACCAGCATAGTGAAAATGTGGAGACAAAGGAAGAGATCACAAACAAAAGAAATGGAGGAAAACAAACGATTGGATATAGAGCTCAAAAACACACTTATAAGGTTTTTCAAGAATCTCCTAGAAAAGATGGATAAATTTAGTGAGACCCAAGAGGAAATGAAAAAGGACCAACTAGAGATGAAAAAGGACCAACTAGAAATTAAACATACACTGACTGAAATAAAAAATATTATACAGAGTCCTAACAGCAGACTAGAGGAAGGCAAGAATGAAGTCAAAAATTTGAAATATAAAGAATCAGAAAACACTCAACTGGAAAAGCAAGAAGAAAAAATAATCCAAAAATGTGAAGTTAATGTAAGGAGCCTCCTGGACAGCTTCAACCGTACTAACATCAGAATTGTGGGGGTGCCAGGAGAAGAGAGAGAGCAAGATACTGAAAACCTATTTGAAGAAATAATGACTGAAAACTTGCCACATCTGATGAAAGAAATAGACTTACAAGTCCAGGAAGCACACAGAACCCCATATAAAAGGACTACACCAAGACACATCATAATTAAAATACCAAGAGCAAAAGACAAAGAGAGATTATTAAAAGCAGCAAAAGAAAAACAGTTAATTACCTACAAGGGAACACCCATACGATTGTCAGCTGATTTCTCAACAGAAACTATGCAGACCAGATGGTAGTAGCAAGAAATATTCAAAGTGATGAAAAGCAAGAACCTACAACCAAGAATACTCCATCCCAGCAAAGCTATCATTCATAATTGAAGGCATATAAAGAACTTCACAGATAAGAAAAAGCTAAAGAGTTCATCAACTCCAAACCAGTATTATATGAAATGCTGAAAGGTACTCTTTAAGAAGAGGAAGAAGAAAAGGGTAAAAGATAAAAAGTTATAAACAGCAAATACGTATTTATCAACAAGTGAATCTAAAAATTAAGTGAATTAAAAATCTAATGAACAGAATAAACTGGTGAATATAATAGAATCAGGAGCACAGAAAGTGAGTGGACAGATAATTTTCAGGGGAAAAGGGTGAGGGGGGTGCAGGGAGAGACTGGACAAAAATCATACACCTATGGATGAGGTCAATGGAGGGGAGGTAAGGGTAGAGGGAAGGGTGGGAGCTGGGTAGAGGGGAGCTATGGAGGTGAAAAAAGAGAAACAAATGTAAGAATCTGAATAATAAAGATTTAATTTTTTTTATAAAAGACTCAATTTCCAGTTTAGTGTAGTTATTACTGTTATTTTGTTACTTGTTATACCTGTAATTGATGTGAACAAGTCTGACCAACAGTAGTCAAGCCCTGCAAGCCCATGGTGAACACATTACTAAATCTATTTTCTTCCTTTCTTTCCAAACTCTGTACAGGATCATTATATCTCTGGATTTCTAATGAGCTACTCTCTATAGAATACATTACTGACTGCAAACCACTTCCTAGATCCTTTGTGACATTTTGTTAACTTACTTGATCCTTGCTCATTGGCTGAAGTCTGGGAAGGAAAGAAAAATTATGAACAGGTAATAACATCAAAGAGTGAAAACATGGGTTCTGGCAACTTTTTTCATCCTATTGATCTTTCCTCAGTAGCAACGTTATGTTGAAATGACCCAATGGTCCATTATCATTCCTCCTCTAATAGAAATAATTTCCTCAATTTTTATTCTAGACCACTTCTGACTCTTTTCTCTAGTCACTTAATCACTGAGCACAAAAGGTACAAAAGACTCAAGAACAAGCTTTCCTATATTCAAGGTCATTTTCTTAGAGTTGGTATTAGTGTTAACTTTTAAAAAATCATTTTTAATCTTTCAATTATAATATATATTAGTTTCAGGTGTACACACCAGTGATTAGACATTCTAAAACATATTAAGTGATAATCCCAAAAAATCTCATACCCATCTGACACCATAGTTATTAAAATATTATTTACTATATTCCTTATGCTGTACTTTACACCACTGTGACTCTACTGTAACTACTAATTTGTACATCTAAATCCTTTTACCTTTTTCACTCATACCTCCAAACCCCCTCTCCTCTGGCAATCATCAAAATGCTCTCTGTATCTATGAGTCTGTTTCTATTTTATTCATCTGTTTTGACTTTTAGATTAAATTTTTGATAGATATGTATTTATTGCCATTTTATGTTCATATTTTTATTTTTTTCTCTTTTTAAAGAAGACCTTTTAACATTTCATGTAATACTGGTTTGGTGGTGATGAACTCCTTTAGCTTTTTCTTGCCTGGGAAGCTCTTTTTCTGACCTTCAATTCTATATAATAGCTTTGCTGGGTAATCTTGTTTGTAGGTCCTTGCTTTTAATCACTTTGAATATTTCCTGCCAATCTCTTCTGACCTTCAAAGTTTCTGTTAAGAAATCAGGTGACAGTACTATTGTTGTAGGTAACTAACTACTTTTCTATTGCTGCTTTTAAGATTCTCTCTTCATCTTTAATCTTTGGCATTTTAATTATGTTTTGTCTTGGTGTGGGCCTCTTTGGGTTCCTCTTACTTGGGACTCTATGCATTCTGGACTTGTATATTTATTTTTCCAACAGGAAAAATTTTTTTTCTGTCATTATTTCTTCAAATAGATTTTCAATATCCTTCTCTCTCTCTCTTCTCCTTCTGGCACCCCCATAATATGAATATTAGTATGCTTGAAGTTGTCCCAGAGGCCCCTTATACTCTCTTCATATTTTTTCTTTTTGCTCTTCTGATTTGGTGTTTTGTGTTTTGTTTTGTTTTTTTTGGTTTCTTATATTCCAAATTCTTGATTTGATTCTTGGCATTCTCTACTGTTTATTCCCTGTATATTATTCTTTATTTTTAAAAATATATATTTTATTGATTTTTTACAAAGAGGAAGGAAGAGAGATAGAGAGTTAGAAACACTGATGAGAGAGAAACATCAATCAGCTGCCTCTTGCACACCCCCTACTGGGGTGTGCCAGAAACCAAGGTACATTCCTTTGACCGGACTCGAACCTGGGACCCTTCAGTCTGTAGGCTGATGCTCTAACCACTGAGCAAAACTGGTTACCCTATTCTTTATTTCAGTTAGTGTATCTTTCATTTCTGACTGGTCCTTTTTAATGTTGTTGATATTCTAAGTTCCTTGAAGTTCTCAGTAACTTCCTTGAGCATCCTATAACCATTGTTTTGAACTCTGTATCTAGCAGTTCTCTTTTTCATTTAATTCTTTTTCTGGATATTTCTCCTGTTCTTTCATTTATGACATGTCTCTTTCTCTCCACATTTTTATTGTTTCTATGTATTAAGTAGATTTGCTATGTCTCCCAGACTTGGTATGGTGCCCTTGTGTAGTAGGTGTCCTATAGGTTCACTGGCTCAGTCTTCCCAGTCATCTGAGCTGGGCACTCCAGGTGCACCTTTATATGAGTAGTATGTACTGTCTTACTATTGTTGAACCTTGATTGATGTTGGTATCACTGGGAGGAATTGACTCCCAGGTCAAAGGCTTTGGAGATTGGCTGTGACTACATTGAAAGAAATGCTGTGGAGAAGTCAACCCTACGGAGCAGGACTTGCTTCAGTGCGGCTTTGGTGCTCACTGAGTTTTCCCCTTGAGTGTGTCACTTGTGGAGGGTAGAGGGTTGTAATTTGATGTGGTTGAAGCTGACCACCAGGTGTACTAGTGGGGCCTTCTGGGAGGTGCAATAATAGTCACTGTGCCCTGCCCAAAGCCACCCAGCATGAGCTACAAAGCAATCTGAAGATGGATGCTACTGGTCTTGGGCTTGGAGGTGCCCAGGAGAGGACAAGCTGTGAACCAAGGTGGGCTGCTGCTATTGTCAGGCCGAGCTAGGCCCACTTATTGAGAGGTATGGGGTATGTTGAGGGCAACTGCTGCTTGTTTGAGAGATTTTAGGAAACATGAGGCAAGAGAGGCCAGTTATATGGAAAAGCCAATGGAAATGGCTTGGGTGAACCTGCAAGTTGGGAGGGGCAGGGTCTCAGAGAATCACTTGGGCAGAGGGAAAAGTGTGAACCTCAGATATAGCTCCTGCCTGCTGATTCATGGTGGGGAGGACTCATCAAAGGAATAATGGCCCCTGCCAGCATTTCTGTCTGGGAGAAAGCCATTTCTCCAACTCTTACCCTGATAGCAGATAACTGAATTCTTCTCTAAATGTACCTGGTTCCTTTCAAGATACTGCCGCAATACTGGAACTCAGAGAGAGTGAGTCTCAGTAAGTTCGTGTGTAGGCCCTTTAAGAGGAACTGCCTGGAGCTTCAGCAGCCTCCATGTCACCCAGCTACAATCCCCACTGGTTTCTACAACCTGAAGTTATGGGGACTTCTCTTCCTGGCACTGGAACACAGGGCTGGGGAGCCTGGCGTGGGACGGGGACCACTCACTCCTTAGGGAAACTTCCACAGCCAAGATATACCTCCTGGTTTTAAACTGCCATACATGGGTGTGTGACCACCCAGTTACACAATTCTGCTCAGAGTCTCCTCTCCTCCTACCAGTCTTAGTGGCTTCTTCTTTAATTCCCTAATTGTAGGACTTCTGCTCAGCTAGATTTCAGGTGGTTCTGAATGATGGTTGTTCTGTAGTTTAGTTGTAATTTTGATGTAGTTTTGAAAGGGGGCTAGTACCGCCAGAAACTTTTCTCTTTAAACACACACACACACACACACACACACACACACACACACACACACACCAAAAATGTCCCCTTTGCTCCTGACCAGGTGGCTCAGTTGATTGGATCACCATCCGGTACACCAAAAGGTTATAAGTTTGATCCCCATTGCAGGTTCATTCCCTGGTTGGGGCAAATACAGGAGCCAACCAATCAATGTTTCTATCTTGCAAGGATGTTTTCCCTATCCCTTTTCTTTCTCTCTCAAATCAATATGTATATGCTCAGGAGAAGATAAAAACAAAAGAAAACAAAAGCCAACTCCTCCTTTGCCCATAATCATTCAAGGCAAGTCATGAGCCTCTTCAGAAGTGAACACTTGAGTAGTTGAGCTAACAACACTTCCCAGTTGGCGAGCAAAAGAGTGTGCACTGTTATAGAAATTGGTTTGGAAACTATATTAAATTAAGAATGCTTAGTTTGTGGGAAATAAGTTGTGAAAAATTACCTTGCAGCAGGAGATTGCATGTATTTTCTACTGCTCCAGAGAACCAACCTGGAACCAATAGGTTGTCTTGGGCATGAAGCTTATGGGAAACTAGGCAGGGAAGAGATCTGTGGAGAAGTGGTGGAGCCAAGGAATGGAAAAAAATCACATAGCTAGAGTCTGGCTCCTGCAAGAACTTCATGTTATCAAAACCTAGTGTCAGCCAGAACCGGTTTGGCTCAGTGGATAGAGTGTCGACCTGTGGTCTGAAAGGTTCCAGGTTCGATTCCGGTCGGGGGCATGTACCTTGGTTGCGGGCACATCTCCAGTGTGGGGCATGTCTCTCTTTCATCGATGTTTCTGACATTCTATCCTTCTCCCTTCCTCTCTGTAAAAACTCAATAAAATATATTTAAAAAAACACACACAAAAAAAAACCTAGTGTCAGATAATGTGGTAAATTCAGCAACAGGTGGGCAGTCACTGAAAACCAGGTGCTCCAGTGCAGTACATTGAACAACAGATAGGGATTCTAGGCAACAATTCCTAGGTCCTTCCTCAAAGGACCATAACACTAATGGCAGGGACTGTGGGGGCAAGAAACAACAGGGCAAAATCCCTCAAAATCACCTGAGTTCTGAAAAAGCTGTCTTTGGATGAAGCTGGGTAACTGCACAGAAATTAAGGGAAGAGACCCATGGTTTAAAGCCAGCCCAATGCACTTGGCCAGTGGAATGAGAAGAGGGGGTAGGTAAAAAAGAGCACAAGGAGCACTATAGTTTAAGGTCACTTTATGGGGCCCAGGATGCACAGAATCATAGTGTGCTGGAAAGGCATATGGGCCTGGGGAATGAAACGCCATGTGAGGCGTTAGGGAAGATTAGGGAAGCTGGGATAGAGAGAGCAAAGCAGGGCCTACTGAAGCCATTTCAGGAGGCTTATGATGACTTAACTATCGTATAAGTTTATTCAGAGACCAGTCTGTCAGGCTCTGAGAAGGGGATCTTTCAGTGTCAGAGTTTTAAATATTTGCTCCTTAAAGCCCATCCAACTTGAATGCATTGATCCTACAGGGTTTGATAAAACACAAGGCGTGGGAACTACATCTCAGGTCCTCACTATCTATAGAAATAAAAGCCTAGGTCATCATAAGATTGCCACCACAAGATGGCTGGGAGGGGAGGGCAGCTGGGGGTGATTGGGCCAGCAGAGGATCAGTTAGGTATCAATAAGGCTGGTAGGGAAGCAGTTAGGGGGCAATCAGGCTGGCAGGCAGAAGCAGTTAGGGTCAATCAGGCAGGCAGGCAGGCAAGTGATTAGAAGACACCAGTCCCAGGGATGTCCGACTGTAAGATCAGGTCTAAACTGGCAGTCAGACATCCCCCGATGGGTCCCAGATTGGAGAGGGTGCAGTCCAGGCTGAGGAACACCCTCCCGCTCTGTGCATGAATTTTGTGCACTGTGCTTTTAGTATACACATACACATTTTTCTTGTTTGGAAATTGAGTATTTCAGAAACAAGTTTCCTTAGTAAACCTGTTAGTATGTTGTCAGGCCAGTGTGACTTCCAAATCAGTATCTCACATATTTATAACCCCCCTTGGAGGTGTAGTCCCATTTTGTCCTCTAGACCCAATATGTGCAATAGAAGCAGTTTATAGTCTAGCACTGCTGACTCAGGCTTGTCTAGTGTCCAAATTCTGATTGGTGAATGTCTTCCTATTTCTGAGATGCTCAAGGCTCCACTGGGGTTAGCTGGAGGTTTGTCTTGCTTCTCATACTTGGATCTCTATTCCCTAAGCCTTGGGTCTTTGCTTTCACATTCCTTATCCTAACATCTGCTGACTTCTTTTCTGATGGCAGCTCCTGTTTGGCCATACTGTTGAGTGTCCCTTGCATCAGGTAATCCTGGTATGCTTATCTGCAGCCTATGCCTTGATACATTTCTGCTATGCTGCTAGACTACTGTCACTATCTCTGGGGCAACCCATTTGCCAGATCTGAATATGTTCTGAAACAGAGTTATGAGATGTGAAAGAAAGAGATGAAAATGAAAAAAAAAAAAGTCCAAGGCTTTTGGACTGTGAAACTGGAAGGAAGAAATTGCCATCAACTGCAATGGGCAAGATTGTAAGAGGAACACATATAAGACTGGGGAAAGATTAGGAATCCAGTTTTGGATATGCTAAGTCAAAGATGTCCATTAACCATCTAAGTATGGAGACTGATGGTTATTGGACATTTCTGGAATGTGAAAGAGAGGTGTGGACTAGATGTTATTATTTTGGATGTTGCTGGGACACAGACAGTAGTGAAGCCATTATATTAGATGTTGTCACCAAAGGGTTAATGAAAAGAGAAAAAAGAAAAAGTTCAAGTTCTGAACTAAGAGACTCCTACATTGAAATCTGAAACAAGAGGAAGAACTATCACAGAAGACTGTTTACTGGAAAACTGCTTGCTTTCTTCAGCAAATAATTAGCAGCCATTATCACAGTCAGGTGCTAGAATCTAAGGGGAGTTTTTCCTCATTGGGTTCCTTTAGTGTGTGTCTTGCTGTATGTGCAGAGAGGATGCTATATACTCACTATTACTAATTACTTTTTTGAAGTTTTTACTGCAGGCTTGGGTTTGCTTCAAATCTCCCTTATTTTCTCCTAATATGAGTGGGCTTAGTGTACATTTGGAGACGGAGAGCAAACTGATCAATGAAGATAATATGCACACATCGCACTGAATGTGCTACTGTAGGTAGCTGGTTATTAATAAGGAAAAGAGCAATGACCCGCAAAAGGGGTCATGCAGGAGGCAGCTGATCGATGATTCTCTCATTGATATTTCTCTCTCTTTCCCTCTTCTTTTCTGAAATCAATAAAATATATATATTTTAAAAAAGAAAAGAGAGCAAATTAGACATTGTTGAGCATATTCATCTGGGAAGCAGAAGCCTGTTTGCTTCACAGGAAGCTATAGCTTCATACTCCCCTCAGAAAACCACCAGTCCGTTCTCTCATTCAGGTCACTAGGGGAAGGGATTGAACAAAGGAAAGGTAAGCACATGTATAATCAAGTCAAAATGGCATAGGGGAGGTGCTGGACTATAGAGGCCTGTCAATCAAATCTGGGAAAAAGAAAATTGGCTGGGGGTGGAGCCAATGCAAGCCCAGGAAAGCTAAATGGTTATTTCCAAAAACTTTCTGGTTCCTCCCAAGTCTCAGAATACATAATTTCATAATTCCAAGTGAACAAAGAATCTCTCAATCTCTCTCTTTGACCTGCACTCGTTTGTTCACGTTCTCTCCCACTGGGGAGCATTCGACAGATCTAGTAGCTGTGTCTAAGGACTATGAAGCAGAAACTCTGGGCACTGGCCTTTGCCGTGGCCTTGTTGAAAGCCCAGTTGTATGTTTCCATAGTAAGACAGATGGAAATGGGACATTGGAAACCAGGAAGTGAACTCTTTTGATATTATATTACAAATAAACCATGCCACCATATCATAATCTCCCATGTGTAGTTCCTTGGAATTCTTTCCTAAGGTTCCTGTGGAAGAGTCTGTTTTCCAATCTCAGCAAATGCAAAGTTGAAGAAAACTCTTCTCTCTCCAAATACACTAACCAATCACACCTGTGGGTGGGAGTGTGGCTTTTTATCCATATACTAGAGGCCCAGTGCATGAAATTTGTGCAGGGGGGAGGGAGGGCTGTCCCCTCAGCCCAGCTTGCACTCTCTCCAATATGGAACCCCTTGGAGGATGTCCAACTGCCAATTTAGGCCTGATCCCACAGGCAGTCGGACATCCCTCTTGTAATCCGGGCCCACTGGCTCCTAACCCCTCACCTGCCTGCCTGCCTGATCACCCCTAACTACTCTGCCTGCCCCACTCCTGTAGGCCCCAACTGCCCTCCCCTGCTGGCCTGCTCACCCCTAATTGCCTCTGCCTCGGCCCCACCACCATGGCTTTGTCAGGAAGAACATCTGAAAGGTCTCCCAGTCTAATTAGCATATTACCCTTTTATTAGTATAGATTTTTAGTGTGTGTGTGTTTGTGTGTGTATGTGTGTGTGTGTATTCATGCATTCTTCATCAGGTAAGTGGTGATTCTTTGGAAATTATTTTCTCTGTTTTGTTAAGGAAAAGCCAGAAGATTCTGTTTAGCTGGCTTTTATACTAATGTGTAATCTCCTAAATAAAACATAAAATATTTAAAATATAAAAGCCCACAAAAATTTTAAGCAATCCCATTTAAAACCTTTATTAAGGGAAATGTATTGGTTTTTTAGGGCTGTCGTTACAAAGTACAATCAACTTGGTGGTTTAAAACAACACAATTTATACTCTCACAAAGCTGCAGGCTAGAAGTTGAAAACCAAGGTGTTGGTAGGGCTGCACTCTCCTGAGAGCTTTAGAGGATCCTTTCTCCTCTCTTCAGTTCCTAGAGGTGCTCGAAAAGCCCTGGCGTTCCTTGGCTTGTTGCTGTATCATTCCAATCTCTGCCTCTGTCTTCACATGGTCTTCTCTCTTATGTGTCTTTGACCAAATTTTCCTTTGGTCAAAGACGTGATTGTAGTAGGGTCCACCCTAATCCACTATGACCTTGTTTATATTTGCACAAACCCTATTTCCAAATAAGGCCACATTTCCAGGTTCTCAGTGGATGTGGGGGAGGGATGGGTGTGGAGGAGGCATTATCCAATCCAATGCAATAACTAATTTATTTGCTTTGTGGAGTAGTGAATAGGGTGGCTCAAACCAGTATACAATCAATATGTAACTACCGTATTTTCCCGTGTACAAGATGACAGGGCGTATAAAACGACCTCCAACTTTTCCAGTTAAAATATAAAGTTTGGGATATACCCGCCCTATAAGACTACACCCAGCGTATAAGACAACCCCTGACTTTTGAGAAGATTTTCCTGGGTTAAAAGGTCATCTTATACGCTGGAAAATACGGTAAATACAAGGTATTAGGTGATTCCCATAAAAATGAACATACCCACCAACTGCAAAACAAAAAAGTTAACAAACACTTCAAGGCAGAAAAGGACTTACCCTAATTGAGTTCACATTACACTTCACTGTATTTCTGGTTTATTTTCAGAAACGACAGCACTCTAATAGTGTAATAGTGTTCCACTGTGTTCCATGCGAGTTTTCACGTATCTGTTTGCCACATATGGGTTTGATGGTGTAGTAGAGACCAAAATGAATTAGCTAGTTGTCTGATCCTTTTCTTCCTTTATCTGCATCCCAGAGAATTCCAGATTGCTTGCTTCAGGGACTTTAAACTGGTCTCAGAGCTTTCTGATCTAATCAGATTGGGTTGAGGTTTGGCAGTGAGACTGACTGACTTTTCTAGAACAAAGGTCATTAGTAGACCAAACTGGCTCCAATTACTCAGTAATTGCCAGCCAAATGATAACTTGAGATTTCATGAGAAGGAATATACATTATTGTCAGCTGTAAGGCAAGGAAATGGGAGTGGAGGGCGGAGAGAAGGTGAGAAGGCTACTTCCTCAAAGGATTGGATTTGTCTTTATTTAGGGAAATCATGCATAAATAAAAAGGTGAGCTTTGTCATTAAATGTATAGGTAGGGTGATTTCTGTGCCTTCACAGTTAGAAAACTTGGTTTGCATGTTCAAAAATGATGGAAAATCTCTGCCCCTGGGAAATTTTTGTATTAAAATGAAGTTACAGTGAGAAAAATTCACAGGGAGGATAGTAGAGAGTTCTCCAAGCCACTTTGGTCAGCGTCGGGAAGTTTGAGCCAGATCAGCTTCTGGTCTTTTAAATCATCCTGGGTGTGTCCTTGAAAAGACAGTCTTGGCTGTTGTCAATGTCAGGAATGGTGTAGATATAAAAGATTTAACCAATTAAGTCTCAGTCCTCTGTTAAACCCAGCAAATTATCAGTTGTGGTTACACAAATCTCATAATATCTAGGGTGATCTAAGTGTGTTTACAAGTTAAGCTAAGCAAAGTTATGAATTCTAAATAAAAGTCTCTGCTAGGCTACCTGCTAAGCTGTATATTTGGTAGGTTACACAGTTGACCTCCTAAACATGCAGCCTCTAAGGAACTCAAACTGGAGCTCTCTGTTTAGATACAGGCCAATGCTTATGCGAAGAGAGCAGCAAAGTGGTCACCTCAACCTTACTCTGAGTGCCTCTCTTCCTTGCATTATGGAGCAGTGGAGAGGGTGGCCCCAACCAGAATCAAGCACATAGGTGACAATTAGAGAAAGCAGGCAGCTTCTGGATTTCTTATACCTTGTAATTCCATTCCATATTCCACTTACCAAGTGGAATCCTTCTTGGCTGTCAACTTTTAGAGATGGTTATTTTAAAATGTATCATCTAAACAAGGAATCTCAGATATTTACTTCAAAGCTAGCATTGATTTGAATTTAGTCACTTCAGTTATATATAAGCTAAAATGATAAAACAGTTTTGTTATTTTCTAGTCAGCATTCAACTTTTCCTATAATGTCAGATACTTCTGTTTTTTGTTTGTTTGTTTTTTAAATATATTTTATTGATTTTTTACAGAGAGGAAGGGAGAGGGATAGAGTTAGAAAGATCGATGAGAGACATCCATCAGCTGCCTCTTGCACGCCCCCTACTGGGGATGTGCCCAAAACCAAGGTACATGCCCTTGACCGGAATCGAACCTGGGACCTTTCAGTCTGCAGACAGACGCTCTTATCCACTGAGCCTAACCGGTTTCGGCTTTCTTTTTTTTTCTTCTTTAACTTCTGTTGTATCACTGACCTCCTTGGAGCAGATGTTCTGGTAAACAACTTATGCTAAACAGTTTATTTTGGCTAAAAGTAGATCTTTGCTTATCATGTCTGTCCTTTCTTTCCTAGAAAACAGGTAAAATCACCTACTTTAAGGAGTTGAGGTTCTCAGCATAGGATTGCGTGCTATGCTAGGAGTAGTCCCATGAGCTAGCTGATACCTAACAAATCTGGTTATAAAAGTCACAGGAAATTTACATCTTTTTCTGCAACACCAAAGCTCTGTCAAGGAAAATTCCTATCTGACAATACAGGAATTAGCAATCCACTAACTTTATCCCTTCTCCAGCAGTGCTAACTTCAACACTGGCTGAAATCCTCAATTACTGCAACTATAAATAGTAAGCTACTAACAACAGGGGAAAAGGAAACAAAATAAACAAAATCTTAAAAACCACTCCTTTCTTACTGAAGTTCTTTTCCATAAATTGATTCCCAAAGGTTCCCTCCCTTTGCTGAAAAATTGTAAACTTGTCAGGGAAATGCAAAACACTGACTTATTTCTATCTCAAGGACATTGCTTAACCAGTAGTTGACAAAGATTTGTGAATATAGGAGATAATAATTGTAAATCTATGCCAAGTAATTTATAGCCCATTGATTCATAGAAATAAAATGATTTATATATTTTTTTAAAAAGGAGATAATCAGATGACAAATTTCCATTTGGTTCAATTACACAACTTCTATAAATGTTTCCTTGCCTCAAGGTGAGGTGCCAACAACGCCCACTCAAGTCCAAGGAAGGCATATCGTAGGGAAGGCAGTGGTTGGCAAACTCGTCAACAGAGCCAAATATCAACACTACGACAATTGAAATTTGAGAATCAAATTTTTTAAACTTAAACTTCTTCTAAGCCACTTCTTCCAAATAGACTCACCCAGGCCATGGTATTTTGTGGAAGAGCTACACTCAAGGGGCCAAAGAGCCGCATGTGGCTCGTGAGCCGCAGTTTGCCGACCAGTCTTATAACTTATATAAACACCTAAACACTCAACCCTTTCATTCTTGTGTTTATGACTTAAAAATGTATGTAATATATTCATATGATAAATGAAACTCTTTAGTCACATTTAATCTAGATATTAATCCATGGGCTTCATATCAGAGAAATGAGATGGATTAAAATGCTTCTAAGGATTCGTTTCTAAGATCAGGATCAGAACTTCCATGCAGTAGAGATCAGATGGGGCCTGCTCCACTCACTTATCTCAAAAGCACATCAAATGCAAGGTGTCTATAACCAAGACCTCTTATGGCTTCTCCATCTTCGTCCTGTCCAAGGTTCCTCTCACTGAATGGCATTAGTTGTGGAAGCCAAAAAATCCAGGTGTCTTCTTTGATTCATCCTTTTCTTCACTCACCCAACTCATTCCATTCCATCATTAAACTGTGTCAATTTTATTTACCTTATTCCTCTAGCACAGTGGTTCTCAACCTTTCTAAATGCCTCGACCCTATAATACAGTTCCTCATGTTGTGGTAACCCCCAACCATAACATTATTTTCGTTGCTACTTCATACCTGTAATTTTGCTACTGTTAATGAATCATAATGTAAATATCTGTGTTTTCCGATGGTCTTAGGCTCTACAGCAGCGGTTCTCAATCTGTGGGTCACGACCAACAGGTTGAGAACTGCTAGCAGGGTCGCCTAAGACCATCGGAAAACACAGACATTAACATTATGATTCATTAACAGTAGCAAAATTACAGTTATGAAATAGCAACGAAAATAATGTTATGGTTGGGGGTCACCACAACATGAGGAACTAACTGTATTATAGGGTCGAGGCATTAGAAAGGTTGAGAACCACAGCAGTCTAGAGATAGCCACTGCCATTCAGGTAAACTGCTTATCTTCTACCCGAGTCTAACCCCTTTATTAGCCTCTAGAGTTCATTCTTCACCCTAATCCAGATTATCCATTTCCCACGAAACTCTGCAAATATAAAATAGCTTACAATCACCAAAGAAAAATATGTAAATATGTATACTATAAAAGCATAATAAAATGAATATTGATTCACCCATCACTCAAGAAAACATATATTTTTTCATGCAAATGTAACTCCCCTGCTTAAAATCCACATAATTCAGTCAAACAGGTCTTTTGATTCTTGGGTTCTGGTTGCTGTTTCTTAGCTCAGGTTCTTAGCTGTCACTCCTGTTAGAATATGCTCTCCTGCCTTCACTGTCCCTTTAACTTCTCTCATGCAACTCTCCTCAAAGTAGCCAGGATTTCCCTTCACAAGTATTGACATTTGGAATGACATATTTATGACTATGACATGTCTAAGAGTTCCATATGGGCACTAACCTTATCTTTTTGGCTAATTATTGCAGCAACTTTATCCATTATACCTTGGCACTAGTAAAGGTTTGCTAGATGATGAAAGGAAGGTGACTTCATGAGTTATAGATGGAGGGCTGGGGAAAAAATACCTTAGAATTCCCTATGAAGTGTAGTCAACTGCATATGAAAATATTCCTACCTTTAATGAATTCTAGCCTCGAAGTTGTTTCATATAAGGACTAATTTAATTGCTTCAGCCTTAGAAATGCTTCATAAACAAATCAAACTCCAACCAGTGGGCCTATCCATATTAACTGCCATTCACTTAGCTAAGGCCCATATATAACTGTCCTTAGAAATAGCATTTTAAAAGTTCACATCTTTATTTTGACCTTGCGCAACCAAGAATTTTTCCTAGGAACCAAAAATGAAGAGCTCAATAAATTATCCATTTTAACTGAAAACAGGTTTGCATTGAGTAAATATACCTGAAATAAACGTTCTATAATTGTACATGTGAATGAATATAAAGTATTATATTCACAAGTACACTTTGCCGTGATTCGGCTGTAAGCCAAGTCACTTCATTATATTCACATCTTAAGTAATTATTTTAAGAACCAAAATAAGAAGTGTTTATTATCACAATTTAACTAGAAAAAAATTTTTTCTTTAAAAGTCAGGGAAAACTATCCTTAATGTATAAGATGAAGCTATTTCTATCTATAGGCTGTGCTATATTTATTAAGATTAAATTCAGGTTCTGCAGTTTCTGGAAATGACTCCTGAAAAATTCTCTTTATTAGCTTTCTCATCTATGAAGGTACAGGAGAAAAACCTATGTAATGACCTAACATTTGCTAAACTTGGTCATTGCTTGATTACTAACAAAAGTTTGCCTTCAGGGCTAGAAGGTAAAGAAAGAAAACCACTTCAGACCAGAGAACCCTTTGATAGTATGAACTTTTCTAATTATACCCTCATTATCCTGCTAAAATCTCTGCCTAAGGTGGAATTTATACACCATCTTCTACACAGGCAATATATGTATAGCCATGCCCACTTCTGCTCATGCTCATCCAAAGCATACCTTGAAATGTGAAGATGCAAGCAACTATTCTTGTAATACCACATGGTCTTTTGTTTTGGGGAGGTTCTGCTCAGGGAATAATTCCTAGTACACTCCTTGCTCATTGGCTTGCAATAAAGTTCCTACTAACACAACTTGGAGTGTTCTTTTGGTTGACACCTACCAAGTGGCCTGACCTGTTTAGTAACAAGAGGAACATTGCCTCATCAAGAAGATTATCTGAAAATCAAATAAAAGAACATATGTGGAAGCACCTGTCCTAGTCTGCACTTAATAAAAGCAAAAAAAAAAAAATTTATCGCACTGCAGGATTTACAGGTTACAAAATACTATATACTACATAAAGTAAAACACAAATTTCAGACTGCCTAGTCTTTTGTTTGTATTAAATCAAACTATCATAACATATTTAACTAAATCTTAGAATGAATTTGCATCTATTGTAGCAATGTATAACCATTTTAGCTTTCAAAGGGAAAGGATGGATTGTTAACAAGAACTGTGCTAGCTGTTAAATGTATCAGACTCATGCATGTTAACTACCTCAGTATTAACATATCTTTTTTAAGCCTCTGAAGCTTTTATAACATTATTTTTGGTTTCTGAAATAAAGCAGAGAACCCATCTTCTCTCCTTCCTCTTTTAAGCTTTAACCCTTTCTGTCCACAAGCAGGAAGCATACAACCTCCTCTGAGCTGTGTGCTCAGATCTCCTGCAATAAGGATTTCAGGAGACTGTAACCCTTCCCTCATTTACCTGAGGGGAAGATATGGCCTAAAATTTATTTTAAACACCATTTCCTTTGAAGCTGATGGCTTGATTAAATGTGTCTAGCCTTTCTTACTCATGCTTAAACATAACTTCAATATATTTCCTTTCAGATAAAATGGAAAAAAGATGCGACGGAAACTCTTGCCAGTCATTTCTGTAGACTTCAGCACAATTATTTTGCCCTTTTCCCCAATATAATACACAGGTTGGGCAAAAGTAGTTTATAGTTGTGAGTACACAAAACACAGAATTTATTTTTGTATCATTAATAAATTATTCTATTATTTTCCATATGAGAACTGTAAACTTACTTTTGCCACACCCTGTATTTCCTTGACAGATAATGGAATAAGACTTGATTTAAGATTTGTAAATATTTAAGTAAAAAGAAATCAATTTGGAAAACTTTATCAAAAAGTTATTAGAACAAAAGTTTGTTTTTTGACAGTGAAATGTATTTTATATGGTTGCCATTATTTTCTCTCTAGGAAGAAAGGTAAAATGAGATATACAGTATATAAGTTATAAGCTCATGAGAATTTTTTTAAACAGTTAAGAGACATTAGTTAGAAAAAGTACAAACCAACTGTAAAAGTCAATTGTTTTTATTTTTTATAAAAGGCCTTATCTGTTAGAATATACGTACACTAAAGTATTGTTAAGTGAAACGGTTTATGTGAAAGATGCTTTAAAATATTCTACCTTAAAAAAGTTGTGTGTTGGTTGTATTGGTAGGGGAAATAGATAATAAATATGATAACAGACCACAGTATTCTAATACTGGCTGTTGATAAATATAATGAAAAAAGTAATGGAATTTCATGTCTCTATATAAGTGGCACCTGGTGTAATACTATATATATATATATATGTTTTTTTTTGCAAGGAAAATACCTTTACTTCTGCAGAAGAGTATGTACCAGCAGAGTCTGGCAGCACATATACTGAGCAGGCAGTCTGCTCAGGCTTTTATGCCTGATGAACATCATCTGTCCCTCACTCTTGATTGGTCAGAGCTAGGCTCACATTCTTGCACGATTGGCTAATTTAAAAGAAAAAGAGAGGAGTTGACCTTGGCTGTTTCAAAATGGCAACCCCTAAGGGAGTCGCCAAACTCCCTTCTTTGACAAAAAAGATTACTTGTTTATTCTCACAATTCTCCCCTTTTATTTAACTCTTTTCTTCAAACTCGGTTAATATTCACTTACTTTCATGCTTTGCAGTGTATAGGAGATTATTTGATCAATGTGGTTTCAATTAACCTTTGGATAAGACCTCTCATGCATGGGATGATATAACATCCCATTACTGTGATTCCTAACCTGATTATCAAAGAGGTTAATATGGATACCATCATTCCCTTCCACTTTCTGAACCATTGCTCTAGTTAAATTGGAGCAAGGGTCCTCAATTCCACAATTCTCAGCTAACTTATTAGCTAAAGTTGTTCAACCCTGTAGGGACTTAGTAATGGTTCTTTCTGGAGCTGTGTTGTCAGAGATTAATGTACAATACTGGCCCACAACATTAGACAAACTCCCATTTCTGCCAGAATCATATCCAAGGTCATCCTGCTGGTGGCATCTAGTTGTTTAGCTATATCTTTAACTGCATCTCGAGCATAGTTAACAATCTTTTGCTGGTTATAGTAAATGTAATTAATCCAGTCCACATTGTTTACAGTGGACCACCAGAATAGGACTGATTCAAACCCACAATATGATTTCTAGCCTTAAACGCATTTGGCACCCCTGTTGGAACCCTAATGGAATCTATGTAAATATGGGGATCAAAGGAGCCCCCTGGACTGGACTCTCTCTTCTTCCTAGTCTATCTGTCCATTTAAAAAGGTTTACAATATGCCAAAGTGAAAGGGATAGCCAATTGAATCAGAGCACAAGTTCCACTCCAAGTGCTAGGCAAGGTCACAAATAATGGTCCCCCACAATACCACCAGATAACAGCATAGGGTATCAACAGTGCAGAATGATTGGCTTCTGAGGATACTCGGCCATTTACACATCCGGATAAATTTCCCATAAACTTCTTTATGCTTAAGTACTGTTCTCCCACTTTGACAGGCAGGAGGTATAGTTTACGGTAGAGGATAGAGGCTGGATAATTTTGGGAGGGAGGAGTCCTAGCTCTACCTCTGTTGGATGGGAACAGGGAGAGTCTTACAGATGGGAACAGGGAGAGTCTTACAGGAATTGTTTCCCTAGGCAATTTTCTCCTGATACAGGCCAAGTACATATTCCATCCCATAACTGTCTGAGGTCCATCTGAATGGAAATGGGACCACTTGGGCCTCTAGCATTCCTGTCCCACAAGCATAACAGTTGCTTTTATTTAATCCATTCCAACCAGGCATTCATTCCCTTATATCCTATTTCTATTTGCATAGTGGTGGCATTGGCCTAGAGCAGTGGTGGGCAAACTCATTAGTCAACAGAGCCAAATATCAACAGTACAACAACTGAAATTTATTTTGAGAGCCTAATTTTTTAAACTTAAACTTCTTCTAATGTCACTTCTTCCAAATAGACTCGCCCAGGCCGTAGTATTTTGAGGAAGAGCCACACTCAAGGGGCCAAAGAGCCACAGTGACTCGAGAGCCGCAGTTTGCCGACCACGGGCCTAGGGGATCTTGTTCTGTGACATCTACTCCTAAATCTAGTCCTAGCCAACCTTTTGGCTTAAAGGCTGAAATATCCAAGTCATCCAAGTTATCTATAATCAATGTTAATTGGATAAGCATAATCCGGGTTGTAGACATCTCCCCAGCACACATTGTAAGCCCCTGTAATTTGCCAGGGACCTAAAGCAAATAGACAGCTTATAGTTTCTTACTGTTAATTTCAAGGGGCTATGTCCTGGTATGGCTCCAAGTTGAGGTGTTTCCACCTGAAGAAGCTGGTGGTCCGCCCTTAACCCATGTGTGATGGGTCCAACCTTATTCTGCAGTCAAAACAGCAGTATCAGTGGTAAGCAAGATGATGATGGATCCTTCCCAGGATGGTTTCAACTTGTTTCCCTTCCAAATCTTGATTAGAATGAACATAGTCTCTTGGTTGATGATGATGAGCTGGTAACTCAAGAGAAGGGCCTTGGGATAGGAGGCCTTCTTAACCAACAGTCTGACAACACATACCAATATATAGATTTTTAAAAAAGTGTTTAGGCTATGCACTGCTAAGCATAGCTGTGACTTAATGAATCTAGCATCGAAATGTTAGAGGAGTATAAGGATCTTTTGGTATGATAGGATCTCTTGCAACTCAGAAAGGTAGAGAGGGAAAGGTGATAGAGTGATAGCATTATTCTATGTTAGAATTAATATATTATAAAAACAGAAGACTTTTGAATGAAAGACTCTATGCCAGACATGAAGTCATCACATATTTCCCACATACTCCATTTCTGTGGTGTAGCACATCACCAGAAACTCATGATGGAATGAAATCCTTAATATTCAAAATGCTCATATCCAATGTAGTTCCAATCCTTAAAAAGAAAATATTCTTTATGTTGAATGCATTTTTATGCACTCTAGAAAAATTGACATATTTCAGTTAGATTTAAGTAGGAGTACAAGTGAATTATATCATTCAGATAAAAATGCAACTAAAGCTGCATTCGCTGCTTTGATGACTCAGGAACATTTATAAATGATTTAGTATGATACTCCATCCACATAAAAAAGGCATTCTATTTCTTTATTTTTTTATTTGACAAGCAGCAATATTATGTTTGTCATTTTAATGTAGATACAATTATTAGGTTATCTGTCATATTACGATATTTAAGTTTTTTATTTTATGTCCTTTAAGATACATTTAAAAAAAAAACAAAACACACACATCAACTGCAAACGTGAAAGGGAGAAAAAGCATGGTACCCAACCAAATTTCCACATTTCAGCAATACTTCACTCATTCTTTAATAAAGTTTTAAGAAATGTCATAATGACATGAGCTTGAAATATCTCTAGGCATTTTCTCTGACGCTCATGACGTGGCACTGGTGATGTTGTAAACAGCAGAAAAACAGGGGCTGCCAAATGACCAAATTATGGAGGCATAGGCCTGCTCTTTTCCCCACAGGAACACACCAAATGGTGATGGCAATGATCTTCTCACACCCACACAGGAGGAGAGCAACATCATGCTACGTAACTGTATTCATCTGCTGAAGCCTGGCTGCGTTCAATGTACTGTTTGTCTATCAGCACTTCAATACACTTCTTAATCATGCTGATACTAGGGTTAAACCTAGCTCTTGACTGGCTAATCACCTGTAAGAGAGACATGGGTGTCAAACTACTGCCAATTAATCAGTTATAAATAATTACTTTTAACCAATCAGCTATAAAATTTTCTCAATTTTATTGAGGTTCCATCAAGAATATCTAAGCCATATAGAAAAATGTACTTAAAATAATTATGAAATTATATTAAACAGAATAAAATCATATTAAATGGATACATGTGACATATCAAGTTAAGAGAATGCCATAACAATATTAAAAATTTTAAACTCAGAGAGCAGTGCATAAGGAGAGAGGGAGAATTAGATCAATTTTGACATTATGACCAAAAGTAATATTTTGTGCAAAGTAAGGAAAAAGCCTAATGTTTACTTTGTGAAGGAATTAAAATGCAACATATATATAGAGAGAGCAAAATATAATATTCATACCTAAATAAACTAGAAACTAATTAATGTAAATACCCACACCCTCAAGCTTCCCTTACTCCACTTTTCGCTCTTAGCTAAAGTAACACTTTTTCAAGAAAGCTTTCTCCAATATCCCTAAGTCAAGATTTCTATATATAGTCTCACAGTACTGTATAATTTTTTTCAGTGCATGTTACTGTAATTTTATAGTGTATACTAGAGACCCAGTGCATGGGTTTGTATAGCAGTGGGGTCCCTCGGCCTGGCCTGTGCCTTCTTGCAATCCAGGACCCCTCAGTGGATGTTGGACTGCCAGTTTTGGCCCAATCCCCTCAAGTCAGGCCAAGGGACCCCACCAGTGCATGGATTCATGCATCAGGCCAATTTCAGTCCGATCCCCAAAGGCCAGGCCAAGAAACCCCACCAGTACACAAATCCATGCACTGGGCCTCTAGTATACATATAAGATCTTTGGTTAATCTCTTCCCACCCTACCTTGTCCCTACTTCCCTCTGAGATTCACCAATCTGTACCATTTTCAATGACTGTGCATTGAGCATCTGCCCCCTGGTGATCAGTGCACATCATAGCTACCAGTTGAATGGTCAGATGGCTTTTGATTATTTCAATAATGTATTTCTTCCCTATTAGACTCTGAACTACAAAAAGGATGGAACCACATTTTGCTTTGCTCTGCATTAACCCCCCAACAGCAAGGACAGTGCTATCACATCCTAGACACTCAATATTATTTATGGAATGAGTCTTTGATGTGGTCAACTTCCTCTAATAACTGGAGAAAAGACTCAATAAACTGATGGAAGTTTATACCTCTGAACTCAAGCCAAAGCAAATCTGAACTTAATTCTGAAATTGTAAGTGGGTACTGTTCCCATTATGTAATGAAGCATATCTTTATGCTATTTGCAAATCAATGGATTTCTTTATCATCTTTACAAAGAAACATTACTCATCTGTACATTGGTAATACTTTCTACCCCAAGAAGTTTTGAAGACTTTTCCCTCTTTTACCTCTTGAATAAGGGCATTATGCCGAAGTACTTTTCGTGCTTTCATGATACGAACTATAGCAGCTTGGAGATACATTTTCCGGTCCTCATCTACAGCACTTCTAGTTTGTTCCATTTCCTGTTTTAGGAAAAGGCAAATGAGACATTAAATCATAATTGTTCTGAAGTCATTTTATCAGTCAGCACTTATACTGAGCATTGGGTAGAGGAGGTGACAGAATAAATAATGATGGATGGATACTTGACTTGGGGTAGTGAATATTCAATACTGTGATCAGATGATGTGTTGTAGAACTGTGCACCTGAAACCTGTATAATTTTATTAATCAGTGTCACCCAATAAATTCAATAAAAGGAAAAAAAATACCGAGCATCAAATTATACAGTTATTATGAGCCCAAAATCACATAATCTTTACTAAAAAATATGTACAATGAGTTATACACAATTAGTTGGGTTTAAGTTGGAAGGTTATTTTAAAAAATTAACACTATTGCAGACTGTATTTAATGTAAACAGGCAATAAATAACTTAAATGACACAGAACAGTAATTTTCAAGACTGCTGTCCTATCAGTGAGTACAGACACTATGTCACAATGTTTTTAGGTGCTTCAGTGATTGGCTCCAAGTGCACACTGGGCTAGGCTTCCAGGGGAAGAACTATGGAGGGTTCTATTTGGCTCAAGCTGAGAAGCCAGAAAGGATGGGCCAAAATGGGCATAAATCATACAGCTCAAGGTAACAGTAGAAGCAAGGCACAAAGTAGGCAATACCACATTAATAGGAATCTCATGACAGCTTTTAAGATAAAAATATAACCCATATCTTACAAATTATTATTCATTAGTCTGAAGGAAATAGAATATTGAACATTTTAAGATTCAAATTTAATAGCAATTCATTAATATATGTTTCCCCATGGGTAAGTTCCTGAAGATTGCCTGACATCATATATAGCTTCACATTCTGTCCCAAGCCCAAGGATATAGGTAGCAATAAGGAAGCATAAGTGATGTGAACAGGCCATCCCAGAAATAAGCAATAATCACTGCTGAGTTAAAGAATCAACAGCACACATACAAACTGGCTTATCTGGTAGTCTGGACTCTACGCCACACCTCATAGATCACAATTTGAGTTCTGACAAGATTCCCAGGTGGTTCATTTACACATGAAAGTTTAAGAAGCATTTTTAACAATTTTCCTTTGAAATAAATTAGTTGTAAAACTTTCCTTTATTTTACAAATAAAAAATATAAGAGATTATATTACTATTCAAGATGGGAATTTTTAAAAAGATGCAAAGCAGAGCAATAAGAGCAATGCAGCACCCTTTTCCTTAGGTACCCATTATACTACTACTTTTAAAATCTATACTACTGGCAGAAATTTTCTTTGTAAGATAAATAAATGCAAAGCATATGCCAGAAAAGATATAGTGTATTATTAATTTTGATGTGCAGAGTTTTACATCATCTCTCAATGTTTCTCTACTTACAAAGTACAATGCTTAAATATTTCCAAAAGAAATGACATAGAAAAGCACTTACCTGTGGTGTGTCTTTCTGCATTGATGTAGTAATTTTAAATTTTGTTCTTTTACTGCTGAAGTTCATATTTAATGAAAATGAAGATTCTGCATCAATATCTTCCTATAATTACAAATAATTCACTTATATTTATAAAACATAAAATGATTACATAAGAATTGCTGCAAATAATATGCTATTAATCAAGAAAAAATCTTAAATTTTCATACTTTTACATTATAAAAATTATGAGAGAAAAATAATTTCTTCTGTCAAATGAAGTGGTAAAAAACAATTTTTTTTATTTTACATTTGATAGAATTTTAATTGATTTAGATTAAATAAATAAGCAAATTTCTGGTCTATTACATTATTACCTTTGGATAAGACAAAAGAGTCAAGCTCATTGGCTTAAACAGAATTTGATATTTTAATTTTTATGCAATGTTGACTCATCATTTCCCCATTACCCCATTTTGAAAAACCAGCCAAATATTTTTTTTTTAAATGCTGCAATAACAATACCAATTATAAGTTACCTGACTATAAAAGCAAGCTGTTTCCAGTGGCACACAAGTATCATTTCTCCATGACCCTGGTGTGATTCTGCCAAGAGTCTGCTCTTCAATTCATGTTTTATTCACTCTGCCAGAAGCAAGTGGCCTTTTCTCAAGTGAAAGTTTTTAAGGCAACTTTTAGAATCACAACTTCTCTATCAGGCTTAAGAAAGCCACTCATATCATATACTGAAATTTCTCTACCAGCAGGATCAAGAAGCACTTAAGTAGTCCCTGGCCGGTGTGGGTCAGTGGTTAGAGCTTTGACCCTCAAACTGAAGGGTGGAGCGTTTGATTCCTGTCAAAGACATGTGCCTGGGTTATAGGTTCTATCCCTGGTAGGGGCACATGTGGAGGCAACCAAGTAATGTTGATGTCTCTTCCTTTCCCCCCCTCCTGCCTTCCCTCCCTTCCACTTTCTCTGCAAAGCAATGAAGAAGATATTACTTGGATATGGATTAGCAACAACAACAAAGAGAAGCACGTGGTATGATAGATTCAGTTTCAATAATAAACTAAGAAATTCTAAGAAACCGGCAGATTCATATTTAAAATTTAATATGCGAACAATCTATATTTATTTTTTATATTTTTGGACAGTGAAAATAACACATTTCAAAATATATATAACTTCTAATTCAGCAATTAAGCTTAACATTTTTTAACTTAAAATAAATTCATTGCTTTAAGTCATAATTTCTGTATCTAAAATCTTATTAAGAATTTTAACATTTAAAGATTCTGAAGTAAAAAAATTTAATCACTTCTCAAAATTAAGAAAAGCCTTTAAAAGATTTGAATTTCAGAA
Source organism: Lasiurus cinereus (assembly GCA_011751065.1). NCBI lineage: Eukaryota > Metazoa > Chordata > Mammalia > Chiroptera > Vespertilionidae > Lasiurus > Lasiurus cinereus. Next base: position 17,308,054 of record JAAGEH010000032.1, read on the forward strand.
TATATGTAATTTAGAGCTGTTCAACTATAGGCTATAAAATGTTATCATAATCTTAGAGATGTTAGCAAAATGAATTGATGAAAGAAATAAGTTGTCGGCTATTAACTTTAAAAAAATAAAAATGAAATACCATCTACAAGAATTTTTTTCATATAGGTACAATAATTTAAAGTAGAAGATTTAACTCACATCTGTTGCTTTTTAAAAACTATTTAATTATCTATCTAAGATATATTACAATAACAAAAACTACTGTAAAGAAAGTTATATATAAAAAAAGAAATATATTATTGGCTTGCTAGTCTCATGATAGATATTTTAAAAATTTGGTGGTTATTGAGTTCTGAAATTAAAGGATATGAAAGTGAGTGTGTCTGAATTGAAGTTACATATGTTAAGTATCATACAAATAACATCAATAGCTGTTATTTCCTACTACAGAACCATTCGGTTAAACATTAACCAAATACATGGGGGAAAATATCTTGGAAAGTTTTAAGATAAGGTACAGTTTTCAACCTCAATAAAAAATTCTCAATGGCAATTTTTTCCAATTTTTCAGTACATTGTCATAGTATAGGACAAATGAAATCAAACTGTAAAGGGCACATAGGCACCAATTTACATAGCCTTCTCTGTGACTCCTCAAGTTCACAGTTGTAAGGAATTGGCAGTAATGTAGTTGATTCAAGTGCTTTCCAAAGTACTAATGGCATTAACAATTACAACCTACTTTCAATACTGTGAACATCCCATAAAATGTTTTAATGTTTATAACACTTAAATTGCTTGACCTTTAAATCCCCATACCTTTTCTGAATCATGGTTAATCATTTTCACATCAAGTAATGATTTGATTGTTTTTGTCAGTTCCTTTTCATTCATCTGTGTGCTGTCTTGAAGCTCTTTATAGCTGACAGTTTCACTGTTGTTGAAGGCTAGAAGAACTGCCATTTGGTATGTAGTAACCATGGCTACATATGGTTTGCCCAAATAGTTCATTTTAACTTCACCTACAATTAAAACAAAAATTGTGACAATAAATTCATCATTCAAAGAAACATTTTGAAATTACTTGAATAACAACTGTTTATTTTAGATATTCTCCTGAAATAGGGACTTATTAATTGTTATGAAGCCATTCTTGCTGGCAATGTAATTATTTTGTTTGTTTGATGGATTGGGGGTAGAGCTCTTAGTTTTAAGTATAAATTATGGTTAAGTTATCGTAACTTTATTAGCAGGGTTTAAACAATGTCTTTAGTTAATGGAAAGCTAACTAAAACTTGGGGGGGGGGGAAACCGTGTGGGGGGGGGGGGAGAAAAAAAAAAAAAAAAAGACAAGGGGAGAGAATGTTGGCTTGCTATTAGCAATGGCTTCATATGCTGTCTCCATCTGCTCTATCCCAGAGAAGGGTCAAGCCTACAGAGAGGCCTATGAGCACACAGAAAATGCTTAACGTACAGCTATGATTAAACTATAACTTCTGCCAAAATTGTTAAAATTACATCTTTCTTCCCAGCAATTTTCTAGGGGAAAACAAGAATGAGAGAAGAGACAGACAGATCTTAATTTTATTTAAACAGTTGATAGATTAACAGTGTGCTAGACTCTACCTTATCCCTCAAGAGCTATTAAATATACAGCAGGTTTAGATATACTGTAGTTTTATAATATTGCAGGAATAGGACACTGAAAAGCTTGCAACAAACTGTATGACCAACATGTATGCATTCTGTAAAACTCAGTAACAGTCAAAAAAAGTTAAGGAAAGTCAAAGAACTGCTTCCTACAGTTGTGGTACAATGATTGTACTACTATTCTCTGTCTGTGTGTCTCTCTCTCAACGATTGTACTAGTATTCTCTCTCTCTCTCTCTCTCTCTCTCTCTCTCTCTCTCTGTCACACACACACACACACACACACACACACACACACACACACTCCTTGCATTATTTGACTGTCAATGGATTATAAATTAACTCAGCATGAAAATTGGTTTCAGAACCCTACATTTTAACTCAAGGAAGCTGTATTTTATATACTAGTAAATTGAACCCCAGAGGCTGCATTCCCTATATTAATAACTCTGGTCAAGATATTGTGCTTTATTCACTAATTAAAGATTTTAAAAGAATATAATTATTCACCAACTTATTATCAGCACACACATGCCTATTTTAACTTTCATTATACCTTTTACTTATTTTTTTAAAAACCTGATATTCAGAAATATTCTTCAAAATTATTTGGGAGGAAAAAAAATTCCTAATCTCTGAATTTTCATGAACGAAAGTTTAATACATTAATTAGAATATTCTACTCACACAAAGAGTTTAAGTAAGAAATTATCACAAGTGTGCACTACTAGTAATTAGTATAAAGAGTACATTAAGGACTTTCATCTCAACATGTAAGTTTGGAAAATGTGGCAAGGAGCAAAACATCACATAAATTATATTCTACTATATGCACAATGACTGCTTAGTCATACTAGTATACCAGAAAAAAAATATAAAACAACTAGAGGCCCAATGCACAGTTTTGTGCATAGGTGGGATTCAGCTGGCCCGCCCTTATAGGGGCCAATTGGGCTGTGCATGGGTGGGGTTCAGCTGGCCCGCCCCCTGATCGAACTTGCAGTTGAACTCCTGGTAAAGGGGACAATTTCCATATTAGCCTTTTATTATAGAGGATGTATCAAGCACCTCGACTAAATGAGACTATCAGAAAGCATGTCCTTTCCATGGGCTTGGAAACAGAATGAGTCTTCTGTGACATAAACAGTCTTTTATTTCTACTAGAATCAAAACAGCATGAGGAGACAGTACAAATAAGGGATCAAAGTATAACTTACTATCAAGTACAGTCTGCAACTTATTATCAAGTATAGTCTGCAACTTAAAAAGGGTTAAACTAGTGAGCTTTGTATCACACCTTTTTCTTGCAATATTTTTTTTTCAATAAATTATCAAGATCAGGGGTACATGGACCTCTTCAGATTTTTCCAGCATCATGCTCTGATTGGTCAACTCATGGCTGAAAAGACTGGGACCTAAATATTGCCCTTCAAATGACCTGCTAAATGAAAAGGGGAATATATCTTTACAATGGAGCTATCTATTGGTTACCTTAATCAAGTGAGCAACTTTAGTGTCGCTAATAGTGGGACAATCTGATATTACATGTCCTCTGCTGTAATATTAAGATCAGAGAATCCTTAGTATTCTTGCCAACAATATTTAATCTGAATATAATGAAACTTTTGGACCTAATTTCCACTTTCCAGAAAATATAGGGAATCAGAAAACAAATAAAATACATCAAAATTAAGTAATGTGACAAATCCAGAATGCTGGTCTTAAAAAAAAAAAATGTCCAGAAGGTTAGAGTGGGATGGGGTGGGGGAAGATGATGGAGAAAGTGTTAGATAAGAAAAGGTATCAAGGTCTGGGCAGTTCTAAATGTTATTGCTAAATGTTAAAATATAAACAGGACGAGCTTGACAGAATCTCAACGGTATAAATGTAACTGAAAGGATTAAAGAGAATAAAAGGGGGCAGAGAAAAACTTAATGTGCTTAGCAGATATCTTGCAGAAAGCTTGAAGCCATGAGCACAGCGTAGCTCAGATAACCAGAAGACACCTGGCATGGGAGGAACCAAGGATGGACCAGACCCTTATGTCAGCAGAGCAGCATACAGCCAGCAAAAATTAATAAAAACCCATCTCTTCCTGCTCTCTTCACTGATGCCTTTCTCAGTCTCAACCCACCTGCACTGGAATAAAACCTTTTTGATACATTATGGCCTCATGTCATAGGTGCACGAACCTGGCCCACTCCAAACCTTTCATTTGGTGCCAAAACCTGAAAGGCCTAGTGAGGGGTCCAGTAAAAGCCATTGCAGAGTTCCAGCAACTGGTCCCTTGACACTCAGAGAAACCGTGATAGTCTGGCTCCTGAGCTCCCTTGTGTCCAGGGAAGCCCCCAGCCACGCTCCTGCACAGCTGAACTTCTGTGGAACTCGCGACACTTATTTGGGCCGCCCTAGCCTTTCTTGGGACTGGTCTGGGTCGTGCCTACCTGTGACTGGATAGTGGACCTTTCCTTGCCTTGTCTTCTCCTGCATCAACGCCAGGCATAGATTCATAAGTGGCTTTAGTCTGTTTTCCTCCATCCAGACTGTCCTGTCATTTTGTGTTTGGAGCCAGGCTCTGGGCTGATACTGTTCAGCCAGCCCCATAGAAATCCAGCGCTGGTAGAGACAAGTACTCTAGGAGAACCATGTTCCTTTACCCACTCTCCTGATGGGGATGCCTGTCATGAAGGGAGGGCTCCATCCGTTTCTTCTAAATGTTAGGGGGAGACGGGGACACCTTTCTCAGCCTTAACTTCATGGAAAGCAGACCTTAACATGTTAAGCATCCAGTCAGTCACCAGTGACTAACACTATACTTTCTGCCCAGAAGACAAAAAAGGCCCAACGCTTAACATGTTAAGTCACTGCCAGTCACCATGAGGAATTCACAGTCAACCATTCCCTGCACCATACCCCTGGCTGTCTACTTAAAAGCCTTCAGACGCTAGAGTGCAGGACGTCTGGCCTCAGTAAAATGGCACTTTCAATCTTCAAATCCTAACTGACCTTGACAATTACTGCCGCAGGCAGGGCAAGTGGTCTGAGATCCTATATATTCAGGCTTTTTTTTTTTTTTTTTTTTTTTACATTCAAGGACACATCCTTCTCTCTGTAATAGATGCTCTCCCTCACCAGATTTTTCCTTCTTCACTCTAAACCCCCAGGGAATCTCAATTCCCCCTCCTCCTTCATCACTTTTTTTTAAAAAATATATTTTATTGATTTTTTTTAGAGAGGGAGAGGGATAGAGAGTTAGAAACATCAATGAGAGAGACATCGATCAGCTGCCTCCAGCACACCCCCTACTGGGTTGTGCCTGCAACCAAGGTACATGCCCTTGACCGGAATCAAACCTGGGATCTTTTAGTCCACAGGCTGACGCTCTTATCCACTGAGCCAAACAGGTTTTGGCTCTTTCATCACTTTTGATCCCACTAATCATCCCCTGGTTCTCCAGTCTATCGCTCCTCTATCTCAGCAGCCCGAGAGCCCACCACCCTACCCAGCAGATCCCACCACCACCATGCCATCTCATACCCACTCCAGAGCAATTTTTGGCTCTATTTCTTTCCCTATTCCGGTACTAGCCTTAAAGTGCCCCCTTCGAAAGATTGCTGGCACTAAATCTGGCTTCATGACCAGGGCCATGCAGATACCCTCAGCTGACAGGTCCCTTACCCCCACCTCCTTGGTCAGAGTGGATGCTGTCCCTAACAGGGACCCACAGAGGAACTATCAGGAAGGGCAGGCAAGATGCAAGTCTCAAGACCAGACTGTTCTCTGCCTAGGGGGACTGAGAAACACAGCCCACAAAGCAGTTAATTATAAAAAAATTAGCAAAGGTCACCCAGGAAAAACATGAAAATCCGGCAATCTTCCTTTCTTGCCTTACACAGGCCATGAGAAAATACACTAATCTTAACCCTACAAACCTCCCAACGAGACCTTTTAAACATGACCTTTCAGGTCTTTAATAATAGAGATAAGGAGACCCAAATCAAAAGACAAAAGCTCAACAGAAAGGCTTTTGCAAGTCTTGTATCATAGGACTGACTTCAGCACAGAAGTTCTCCCAGTATAGCAAAAATGCGGACACAAAGGAACAAATCACAAAGGAAAGAAATGGAGAAAAACAAATGACTGGATATAGACTTCAAAATCACGGTTATAAGGTTTCTCAAGAATTTCCTAGAAAAGATGGATAAATTTAGCGAGACCCAAGAGGAGATGAAAAAGGACCAACTAGAAATTAAACATACACTGACTGAAATAAAAAATATTATACAGAGACCTAAAAGCAAACTAGAGGAAGGCAAGAATCAAGTCAAAGATTTGAAATACAAAGAAGCAGAAAACACTCCACTGGAAAAGAAAAAAGAATCCAAAAATGTGAAGATAGTGTAAGGAGCCTCTGGGACAACTTCAAGCATACCAACATCAGAATTATGGGGGTGCCAGGAGAAGAGAGAGAACAAGATACTGATAACCTATTTCAAGAAATAATGGCTGAAAACTTCCCACATCTGGTGAAAGAAATAGACTTACAAGTCCAGGAAGCACACAGAACCCCAAATAAAAGGAGTCCAAAGAAGACCACACCAAGACACATCATAATTAAAATGCCAAGAGCAAAAGACAAAGAGAGAATATTAAAAGCAGCAAGAGAAAAACAGTTAATTACCTACAAGGGAGTATCCACACGATGGTCAGCTGATTTTTCAACAGAAACTATGCAGGCCAGACGGGAGTGGCAAGAAATAGTCAAAGTGATGAATAGCAAGAACCTACAACCAAGATTACTCTACCCAGCAAAGCTATCATTCAGAATTGAAGGGCAGATAAAGAGCTGCACAGATAAGAAAAAGCTAAAGGAGTTCATCACCACCAAACCAGTATTATATGAAATGCTGAAAGGTACTCTTTTAGAAGAGGAAGAAGAAAAAGGTAAAAGACAAAAAAATTATGAACAACAAATACATATCTATTAACAAATGAATCTAAAAATCAAGTGAATAAAAAATCTGATGAACAGAATAAACTGGTGAATATAATAGAATCAGGGGCATAGAAAGGGAGTGGACTGACAATTCTCAGGGGAAAAGGGATAAAGGGGGTGCAAAGAGAGATTGGACAAAAATTATACACCTATGGATGAGAACAATGCAGGGGGAGGTAAGGGCAGAGAGAGGGGTGGGAGCTGGGTGGAGTGGAGCTATGGGAAGGGGGGGAAGAGGAACAAATGTAATAATCTGAATAATAAAGATTAACTAAAAATAAAATAAAGAAGAAATCAGGTGTAATTGACAAAATAGTATATATAAGCAATGCCTGAGTTTCTCTTCTAGGAGACAGAGCTTTGGGTATGAATCCCATCTACTTTATTTGCTACAAGTAATTAAAACTACCTTGCAACAATAATGTCTTTTTAAATAAAGCTCCGGAAGTGGCAAACCCCTTGAGTTTGGTAACAAATTTGGTGACTCCAGATGGAACTCTCTTAAAATGTCTCCATCTCAGTCTGGTATGGCTACTTGGTGAAGAAGTGGACAGTGGCAGCTCACCCGAGGCTTACTTACCTATGTCTCCAATATATGAAGGATCTCTTCTACAGGAGACTCCCACTTACTGCTGACCACTGGAAAAAAATGCCTGGCCTGTCTCGACAACAAAGCAATCACCTAAACATGTTTTGTTCAGCACTTTGGAAGGTGGTGGAGAAAGTGTTAGATAAGAAAAGGGTATCAAGGTCTGGGTTATTACTAAATATCAGCCCCAGTAGATATATTAATTAGTGTTTCTATTCCCATTTTGGGTATAGGGTTGTCAGAAATGTAGTTTCAGTTCTAGTCTACACTTGGTTTCTGGTTGGTTAGACAGGAACTATCTTTGGGATGCTGATTCAGGGCTCAACTTACATCTAACTATGAAGGGTGGAGGAATGCCTGAGGGGCAATCCAAGACATCCTTGGTTACAATCTCTGGTCTGGTTGCCTGGCAAGCAGGAAATGGATTTTATTCTTAAGTATATATTTGCATTTGCCTTGTTTGTCTAATATGTAAACATGCCAGTATTTTTATGGTAGTCACCCTGGAATTCTGTTACTGGCCTTCTTGGCAAGCTGGGAGTCAGTTATACTGTTATTGGTTAGTATCAGGTTGTTTGAAAGATTGGAAATAACTCTTAAGAAAAATAGGAAATATATTTAAAAGGATCTAAGGACTGGAAACTGAGCCATCAGGCATGACATTGCCAGTTCTTGAGGGCCTCTCAGAAGACCTCTTGATTGCTTGCCCCCAGGTGTCCTGAAACTGTGGCTCTTTTAGTCTCTTTTTTGCTGTCCCTCCCTGCTATCAGCTTCTCAATTCTTTTGGTTCCCCCTAATCTGTTAGGAACGCCTGTGAAAACATTTCCAGAACAGAAAATTAATACTTCCACCCTGTATTCCTAAATCCACTACCTGTCAAGGTACTAGTTTTCATCCAGAGGCTAAATTGTGCCCCCTCAGACAGGTTCTAGATGGGGAAGAGGGAATGAATGGTCACTGTACATGTTTTCTCAACATTAGATCTGTATATTGGAAGGGAAATACTAAGAGACATCAATTTGATCCAGAGAGGTTTATTAGCTTGATTAGTAGTATATTCATGACCTATAATTCTATTTGGGAAAGTATTCAATCCTTCCTAACCATCTTCCTATTATGGAAAAAATGACTGTTCTGTTAAAAGCCAAAGAAGAGGCTGATAAACAACATACTTCTCAGTCTAATAATCAGATCTGGCAGCCAGCAGATGAGTTCATTCCCAATAGTAATCTTCAGTGGGACACCAATGACCAAATAAACTTGGGCTCACCTACTGCTGAAGGGTATGAAGGTTGCTGCCATGCAAATTGGGGCAAAGTAAGAAACATCCAACAAAAGCTTTATGAAAACCCTTCTTAGAAAAATGTTAAAAAATGCTTAAGATAATAATACACCCCCTAGGGAATGAAGCTATCCTGAATACCAGCCTCATATCTCAGAGTGCTCTGATACCTATAGAAAGTTACAAAAAATAGTGGTGGGATCTACCATTTCCACCTCCCAATTAATAGAAGCAGCCTTTAGGGTTTTCAACAGGGATGTGACAGGGGGAAAAAAGGAAGAGGGAAAGATGAAAAAAGCAGGCAGCTTTTCTGGCTGTTGCCCTTGGGATAATCAGGAGACAAAGGGCAGAAGACCATCTTGTATGAGTAACCCCAGACCCCACCGTGGGACCAACCAAAATGGTCCAGCAAAGCTAGAGTCTAACCAATGTGTATATTGCAAACAAAAGGATCACTGGAAGAAATAATGCCCTAATCCTGCCCAGAGAAGAAACAGAAGCTCCTAATTCTTCGTAGTTTCCCCAGATGAAGACTGACTTGGTTGGGGTCAGGGGGTTCCCCTTTAGGCTCCAAAGGATAACATTTCAATCTCCCATGAGTAAATCTGGGTTACTTTGAATCTAGAAGGATAAAAAAAAAAAAAAAAAGCATTTCTATTAGATACTGGAGCCATTTGCTCTGTTCTTACTAGCCAGGAAAGCCCTCCAAGAGGGAATGTAATAGTAAAGGGGTGTTGAGAAACCCAGACACAAAGAAATTCTTTGAGTCTGACATGTGAAATAGAATCCCACTCTTTTCTCTATGTACGTGAGTATCCAGTTCCCCTCTTAGGAAGGAACCTACTAAGTAAATTGGGGGCTACCATACACTTAACCAAGATAAAGTTAAAGCACCTGATTCCAAATGATAAAGAGATTTTATGGTCCTTCTCCGTGGAATCTCAAAAGGCCAAAGACCTATACCCACAGAGATTCTTGACCAGTTAATTAGGATGTTTAAGCACAAGGAGAATTAGAAGGGCAAAGAATGCCCTACCTTTTAAAGTAGTAACCAAACAGCAGACCACTGGCCCTGCATTAAACAATACCCCTTGAAACCTGAGGCAAAAATAGGAATTGCCCCTATCCTCAAAGCACTTCTAGAACAGGGATTCATTCAGCCTTGTCAGTCACTCTGTAATACCCTCATCCTTCAGACCCCTATTCCTAACCCCTCTACCCTGTTGGCCAATCCCCCAGGACCTAGCAAATACTATACAGTTCTAGATGTAAAAGATGCTTTCTTTTGCATTCTCTGGACAATGACTACCAGAAGATTTTTTGCATTTGAATGGTAAGATACTGATACCCATCACAGTCCCAGCATTGCTGTTACCACAAGGTTTCCCCAACCTTCTTTGGAGAGGCTCTTGAAAAAGGTAAAAAAATATGACTCTACGACAATATGTAGATGACATTCTAATTACCACAGTTCTGATAAAGTAACTTCAGAGAGAAACACTATTCTGATCTTAAACCATCCAGCAGAAAGGGGACACAAAGTATGCCAGAAAAGGGGTCAATTGAGATGTTTTCTTGGAATGATAGGATTCTGTAGGTTCTGGATCCCTTGTTCCTCAAGGGCTACCTTGGAACATAGTAAAAGAACCCCTGGGAAGGAAGCACTATATAAATAGTTAGTCTAGGTAATAGTGATCCTGGGCATGAAAAGAATCATTAATAGGATTATGATTAGATGTGTACAATGCATATATTAGACCTCTGGTACCACTTTAAGTAAGGCAGTCCAGGCCTAGTGAATGTTGCCTGGAAAAGACTGGAAGGTGGACATTACAGTAATGTTCCTTGGTCCTGGAAGATTCAAATACTTATTAGTGTTAGTCAATACCTTTCATGGATCATTCCCATGATGAAGTGAAAGGAACAATGAAGTTGTAAAGGTCTGCTTAAGAAAATAATACCAACATTAGGACTCCCCTGCAACTTTCAGAGTGACAGTGGGCTGGCTTTTACAGTGGCTGTAGCATGGGCTCTCCAACTTAGGTGGATCTTACATTCTTCATGGAGACTAGTCTTCAGTTAAAACAGAATGCAATCAACTGCTCAAAAAGACCCTAGCCAAAATGTACCAAGAAACCCACGAGACCTGGCTTAATTACCAACTGTCCTAACCCAGACCAGAGCAGCACCTAAAGGAATACTTAAACTGACCACTTTTGAACTTATGTATGGTAGGTCTTAATGGGCTCCTCTAAAATTTTAGGGTGCCAAGACCCATTTCTAAAACAGGCCTTTAAACATATTATCCATTAGGAAAGGTAACTTAAATAAATATGCTCACCTGATTTTACCCACACAAACAGATACTAAGGTACACCCATATGATACAGGGAACCAGGTATATTTAAAAACATGGAAATCAGGATCCCTGCAAGATAAACTGAACCCAATATGGACAGATCCTCATTTTGTGTTACTAACAATTCATTCTTCCTGGATAGATCACTCTGGACTGAAGCAAGCTCTACCACCCAGTGAGAACAACGATCCAGATCTACAGTACTCCTGTGAACCTTCCTGTCTAACCTTCAAGCTGCTCTTCAAAAGAAGTGATGATTATTATGCCCTCTTATTCTCAGGAATCCCAGAACCTAGAGGACTCCATGACTTTCATAAGTCAGGCAGCCAGAGAATTTGTCCATGTTCAGCAGGAAGCAGTTACACATGTATGACCTTCATGCCTATTACCGCAAGAATGAGGAGTGAAAAATCTCAAGGGAATTGTTAAAATAGGACAAAGGTCTCAAGATCTGGGTAGTTCTAAATGTTCTTACTAAATGTTATCCTTACTAAATGTTAGAATATAACCCAGTATTTTATAAACCAGCTGTAAACAAAATGAACTTGAGGGGAACACAACTGGACGACAGCAGCTAACTACAAACAAGAAATTAATATGGCTGAAACCGGTTTGGCTCAGTGGATAGAGCATCGGCGTGTGGACTGAAAGGTCCCAGGTTCGATTCCAGTTAAGGGCATGTATCCTGGTTGCGGGCACATCGCCAGTAGGGGGCATGCAGGAGGCAGCTGATCAATGTCTCTCTCTCATCCATGTTTCTAATTCTCTATCTCTCTCTCTTCCTCTCTGTAAAAAATAAATAAATAAATAAATAAATATATTAAGAAATATGTAATTGATCAAATAATGTATATAAGCAATGACTGAACCTCCCTTCCAAGAAGTAGAGCTTTGGATATGAATCCCATTCTCCAATACTTGCTGCAAATAAATTGAACTACCTTGCAACAAAAACATCTCATTCTTGAATAATGAATCCCATGTGGCAAATACCTTGAGTTTAGTAACAAAGAGGGAAGACACAAAAACCAAATGCAATTAGTAATTTTTTATTACACGAATAACAGACATCAAAGTGTCTATGTAGGAGAATCCAAGATGGCGGCATAGGTAAACACCTATACTGCTGCCTCGCACAACAATTTCAAAACTACAACTAAAAGACAGAACGGACATCATCCAGAACCACAGGAAAGCTGGCTGAGTGGAAGTTCTACAACTAGAAGGAAAGAGAGGGGCTCACAGAGACCCAGAGGAGCTGCAAAATGCTGAGGTACGGAGACTTGCGCTGAGAGAGCGGGTGCCGGAGTACCTGGCTGGCTTTCTCTGGCGGGAGGGAAACTGAGACTCCCAACGGCATTGAACCCCTTATCCTACGACACTAAACCCCAGATCCAGCCGAAACTCATACGGGGGGAGTTTGGACTGTGAAAAGGGAGAAGTGCACGGAAATTTAGGGGAGTTGCAAAGGATCGGAGCTCTGGTCCCGCACGGCACCACGCGCGGAGGACGGATTGCTGATTGTGCCGCTGGCTTTCTCGAGTGGGCGGGAGACAGACCCTCCCAACTGCGCCACTTCTGAGTCCACTGGGCCCCTGTTTTGGGCGAAACCCTGGGGACCTAGACTCGTGTGGTCCTGGTTCGCAGGGGAGCCGGAAAGGCAGCGGTTAGAGGCGCTGCGGGTGCGCGAGTGCACAAGGACCGCTCCAGCCATTACCCAGTCACGTGAGACTCAGGGCGGGGCCGACTGGAAGGCAAGGCGGTCCCTTAAGCCCTGAGACCCCACCCCTCCCAAGCTCAACAGAGGCTTCTTCGGCTGAATCCAGCACAGAAGTTTCCCCGGCATAGTGAAAATGCCGAGACAAGGGAAGGGATTACAAGCAAAAGAAATGGAGGAAAAAAAACGACTGGATATAGAGTTCAAAACCACGCTTATAAGGTTTTGCAAGAATATGCTAGAAAAGATGGATAAATTTAGTGAGACCCAAGAGAAGATGATAAATACACTGACTGAAATGAAAACTATTATGCAGAGTACTAACAGCAGACTAGAGAAAGGCAAGGATCAAGTCAAAAATTTGAAATATAAAGAAGCAGAAAACATTCAACTGGAAAAGCAAGAAGAGAAAAGAATCCAAAAATGTGAAGATAATGCAAGGAGCCTCTGGGACAGCTTCAAGCGTACCAACATCAGAATTGTGGGGGTGCCAGAAGAAGAGAGAGACCAAGATACTGAAAACCTGTTTAAAGAAATAATGACTGAAAACTTCCCACATCTGGTAAAAGAAATAGACTTACAAGTCGAGGAAGCACACAGAACCCCAAAGAAAAGGAACCCAAAGAGGACTACACCAAGACACATCATAATTAAAATGCCAAGAGCAAAAGACAAAGAGAGAATATTAAAAGCAGCAAGAGAAAAACAGTTTATTACCTACAAGGGAGCACCCATACGACTGTCAGCTGATTTCTCAACAGAAACGATGCAGGCCAGACGGGAGTGGCAAGAAATATTCAACGTGATGAACAACAAGAACCTACAACCAAGAATAATCTATCCAGCAAAGCTATCATTCAGAATTGAAGGGCAGATAAAGACCTTCACAGAGAAGAAAAAGCTAAAGGAGTTCATCAACTCCAAACCAGTATTATATGAAATGCTGAAAGGTACCCTTTTAGAAGAGGAAGAAGAAAAAGGTAAAAGACAAAAAATTATCAACAACAAATACACATCTGTCAACAAGTGAATCTAAAAATTAAGTGAATTAAAAATCTGATCAACAGAATAAACTGGTGAATATAATAGAATCAGGAGCACAGAAAGGGAGTAGACTGATTGATAATTCTCAGGAGGACAAAAATCATAAAGCATCAAACAGACTGTGAAATTATAGCAGAAAGATTAAAGTTATGTGAGGTAAATAAGTGATCAATCAAAGGACTTGTATGCATGCTTATAAACATAACCAATGATCACAGACACTGGGGGGTCGGGGTACGCCTGGGAGGGAGGGGGGGCAATGGGGAGATATGTATAAAAAATTAATAAAAATTAATTTAAAATAAAGTGTCTATGTATTGTCCAATGAAATGTTATCTCCCTTTTTTCAACTTATCTCTCAGCAACTGACCTAGGATTCCAGCAATTTCTTGCTCTGCCACAAATGATACTTATCCAGACAGTGTAACAGTTTCCAGGTTCTATATTTGTATTCCTTCATCAAGTTGTTTGCCAGAATAATTCTATTTAATGTATAGTAATAAACCCAATGGAATTTTCATCTTTCTCTCATTAAGTAACTGTCACATCAGATATTGTACATCAGAAATTTTCAATATGTGTGCTGCAATAGGCACACTGCTGAGTGGCAAAAATTGTTTTTTAATTTATTAGAATGACATTGGTCAAATAAACATAGATTTCAGGTGTGAGTTTCTATATTACAAGACATGTATATTGCATCACAGGCTCACTACGCAAAGTCAAATCTTCTCCTGTCACCATATATTAAGACCCCTTCTCCTTCACCCACTCCTTCTGGCAATCACTACACTGCTGTTTGTATTCACAAGTTTAGTGAATCCACAAATGAGTGAAATCATATAGTTATTAGCTACTTCTGACTGACTTATTTCACTTAGTATAATGTGTTCAAGGTCCATACATATTGTTTCAACTGGTATTATTTCATACTTTCTTATGGCTGAATCGTATTCCACTGTGCATGAGTACCACATCTTATTTAAACAGTCCTCTATCACAAGACACTTTGGTTGTTTCCATGTCTTGGCCACCATGAATCGCAGTGAATATATTCTGCATATATCTTTGTGAATACACGATTTTAAGGTTTTCAGGTATATGCCCAGGAGAGGGATTCCTGAGTCATATGGTAACTCTATTCTTAACTTTTTTAGGAATCACCAGACTGCTTTCCAAAGTAGTTGTACCACTCTACATTCTCACCAGCAGTGGATGAGGGTTCCTTTTTTTCCCACAACCTCTCTCTCCAACACTTGTTATTCCTTGTACTGTTAATAATGGCCACTCTAATCAGATGGTATTTCATTGTAGTTTATTGAAAATTATCTGTCCATCTACATGTAGTTTTATACTTGGGGCTGTCAATTCAATGTCAGTGATCTGTGTGTCTGTTTCTCTACCAATACCATGCTGTTTTGATTATCCTAGCTCTGTAGTATAATTTGAAGTCAGGTAGCATGATACCTCCAGCTTCATTCTTTTTTCTCAAGATTGTCTTGGCAACACGGGTCTTTTGTGGTTTCATACAGCTCTGATTTCTTCTTTTATATTAAAAAATGACATTGGGATTTTGATGGGGATTGCATTAAATTGTATATTGCTTTGGGTAATACAGACATTTTAATTATGTTGATTCTTGCAATCCATGAGCAATATGGGATATTTTTCCATTTTGTTGTGTCTCTTTAGTATCTTTTAATAATGCTTTGTAGTTTTCAGTATACAGGTTTTTCAAATTCTTTAAGTTTATCCCTAGGTATTTTATTCTTTTGGTTGCAATTGCAAAAGAAATTGGGTTTTATTTTTCCTAATTTCTTTTTCTTAAGTTTTATTGTCAGCAGACAGGTAAGCAATGGATTTTTGCACATTGTAATTGTATCCTACAACTTGGCTATATTTGTTTTATTGTTTCTTATAGTTTTTTGCTGGAGTCTTGAGGATTTTCTATATACAAAATCATGTCATCATGGTAGTTTTACTTCTTCCTTTCCCTATTTGGAGGCCTTTTATTTCTTTCTCGGGCCTTATGGCTCTGGCTAGGATTTTCAACACTATCTTGAATAAGACTGGTGAAAATGGACAGCCTACTCTTGTTGATCATAGAGAAAAAGCTTTCATAAATGAAATTTATCAAATGCTTTTTTCTGCATCTATTGATAAGATCATATGATTTTTATCCCTTCTTTTGTTGATATAGTGTATTACATTTATTGATCTACACACGTTGAATCAACCTTGTGCCCCTGGAATGAACCTCACCTGACTGTAATGTATTATTTTTTAAATGTACAGTTGTATTCAATTTGCAAATATTTTGTTTAGGATTTTTACATCTGTATTAATCAGAGATTTTGGTCTGCAGTTTTCTTTCTTTGTGTTATCTTTGCCATGTTTTGGTATCAGGGTTATATTGGCCTCATAGAATGTGTTAAGAAGAATTGCCTTCAGGAGAGAACCAAGATGGCGGCATAGATAAACACCTGTACTTGTTGCCTCCCACAACCACATCAAAATTACAACTAAAATACCTACCAACTATCATTCAGAATCATGGGAAAACTGGCTGAGTGGAAGAACTAAAACTAGAGAGGTAGCCAAAACCGGTTTGGCTCAGTGGATAGAGCGTTGGCCTGGGGACTGAAAGGTCCCAGGTTCAATTATGGTCAAGGGCACGTATCTTGGTTGCGGGCACATCCCCCATAGGGGGAATGCAGGAGGCGATTTATCAATGTCTCTCTCTCATCGATGTTTCTGGTTCTCTATCTCTCTCTTTTCCTCTCTGTAAAAAATTCAATAAAATATATTAAAAAGAAACAAAACTAGAGAGGTAAAGAAGAAAGCGTATTCAGACTGATAGGAGGTGTGGAGGCATGGAATGGGTTGGCACTTGAGTGTGCTGCTTTTTTAATCAGGAGGGAGATACAAGCTCCTGTTTACTCTGAGCTTCAGTGCCAGGCAAGAATCTGGGGGACCCAGACACTTATGGGGAGAAACTGTACTGTTTAGTATTGGGACAGAAACGCCTGGGTGGCTTTCTTCCAGATGGAAGTGCTTGCAATGGTCATTGTTCCTGTGCTGGGACTTCACTGGTGCAGGGCTGACTGACAGCCATTGCTGTTTGCTCCGCCCTAGAGATTCCCTGAGACCCCACCCTATCCAATTTACAACCCCACCGGAGCTGTGCACAGCAGTCTTTGCATATGAATGAACTTCCTTTCTCAGGCTAAAAACCTGTCAGACAAGCTGCACTTGGGTTAGGGAACCCCAAACCTATCAATAAAAGACCGAAGGCCCAGCACCAGCACCAGCCTGCTTTTCTCCACAGCTGGGCCTCATCTGGGCACTTCCAAACTTGATACAAAGAGGAGGAATCTGCAGATCTCTCTGTAGCTCCTGCTAGGTGGCCCCAGGCCGTGGCTGACTTTGCACCTCCTTGGATATCCAAGAGCCAGTGTACTCAGTGGTCAGTGACAGACCATACCAGATTACAACTCATCACATCCATAAGTGACACACTCAAAGGGCAGACTTAGTGAGCACCAAAGACCCACTGAAGCAAGTCCTGCCCCATAAGGGCATCTCCTACATAGCAGCTCTTCCATTGTAGACACAGCTGGTTCTCACAGCCAAGTGGCCTGAAGGCCAATTCCTTCCAGTGATACCAACAGCAATCAAGATTCAACTACAACAAGGCTGTGCAAATAGCCCACAAAGGGGTGTCCACCTCAGGTGATTGGGGAGGTTGAGCCACTGGGCCCTATAGGACATCTACCACACAAGGCCATTCTATCAACTCAAGGAGACTTAGCAGCTACCCAATACATAGAAACAAACACAGGGCAGCAGCCAAATGCACAGACATCTCACAAATAAAAGAAATGGAAGAAAAAACTACTGGATATAAAGTTCAAAACCACAGTTATAAGATTACTCAAGAATCTCCTAGAAACTTCTGAGGAACTTAGTGAGTGAGACCTTTAAGGGAATTAGTAGAATGTAAAAAAAAAAAAAAAAAAAAAAGGAAAAAGGAAAAGGACCAGTCAGAAATTAAGCATACACTGACTGAAATAAAAAATAATATACAGAGATTCTACATTATACCAAAGGATCCCAAGAATCAAATCAATGATTTGAAATACAAAGAAGCAGAAAATACCCAACTGGAAGAGCAAAAAGAAAAAAGAATCCAAAAATATGAAGAGAGTGTAAAGAGCCTCTGGGACAACTTCAAGCATACCAATATCCAAATTATGGGGATGCCAGAAGAAGAGAGAGAGCAAGATACTGAAAACCTATTTGAAGAAATAATGATTGAAAACTTCCCCCACCTGGTGAAATAGAATTACAAGTCCAGGAAGCACAGAGAACCCCAAAATAGAGGAATCCAAAGAGGACCACACCAAGACACATCATAATTAAATGCCAAGGGCAAAGACAGAGAATCTTAAAAGCAGCAAGAGAAAAACAGTTAGTTACCTACAAGGGAATACCCATATGATTGTCAGCCTATTTCTCAACAGAAACTCTGCAAGCCAGGAGGAAGTGGCAAGAAATATTCAAAGTGATGAATAGCAAGAACATACAACCAAGATTACTCTATCCAGCAAAGCTGTCATTTAGAATTGAAGGTCAGATAAAGAATTTCACCACCAAATCATTATTATTTGAAATGCTGAAGGGTATTCTTTAAGAAGAGGAGGAAGAAGAAAAAGGCAAAGATAAAAAATTATGAACATCGAAGTGACAACAAGTATGTATGTATCAACAAGTGAACCTAAAAATCAAATGAATAAAAAATCTGATGAATAGAACAAACTGGTGAATTTAACAGAATCAGAAGCATGAAAATGGAGCGGACTGACAATTCTCACGGGGGAAGATGGTGTGTGTGGGGTGTGGGATTGGGCCTAAACAGGCAGTCAGACGTCCCTCTCACAATCCAGGACTGCTGGCTCCCAACTGCTCACCTGTCTACCTTCTTGATTGCCCCTAACCACTCCCCTGCCAGCCTGTTTGATGCCTAACTGCTCTCCTGCCAGCCTGTTTGCCCCCAACTGCCCTTCCCTGCAAACCCAGTCACCCCCATCTTCCCTCCTCTCCTGGCCTGGTCACCCCTAACTGCTCTCCCCTATAGGCTTGATCACCCCCAACTGTCCTCCCTTGCAGGTCTGGTCCTTGCCAACTGCCCTCCCCTGCTGGCCATCTTGTGTGTTAGAGTGATGGTCAATCTCCATATTACTCTTTTGTTAGATAGGATAGAGTCCTGGTGCAAGGGTGGGGGCCAGCTCGTATGCCCTGAAGGGTGTCCTTGGATCAGGGTGGGTGTTCCCTTGGGGTATGGGATGGCCTGCATGAGGGGCCTGTGATGGTTTGCAGGCCAAACACATGTCCCGGCAACCCAAGCGGAGGCCCTGGTATCTGGGATTTATTTATCTTCTACAATTAAACCTTTGTAGCCTGGAGCGGAGCCAAGCCTTCTGTTCCCACAGCCATTGAAATTTTGTTGCCTTAAGCAGAGGCCTGGGCCTGCCAGGGTATGTGGAAAGCTTGGCTTCCTCCATCACGGGGGGAAACCCAAGACTCACTCCCTTGTGGCAGCCATTGAAACTTTGTTGCCTTAAGCAGAGCCCTGGGCCAGACAGGGTTTGCGGAAAGCTTGGCTTCCTCCATTGCCAGGGCAACCCAAGCCTCCGTCCTGCTCTCTGTGGCCATAGCCATTTTGGTCGGATTAATTTGTATACTCACTCTGATTGGCTGGTGGACACGGCTTGTAGGGACAGCAGAGTGCGGTCAATTTATATATTACTCTTTTATTAGATAGGATATGTGTGTGTATATATAAATAGATGATAGACAGACAAATAGATAGATAATTATAAATCAGCTGCCTCCTGAGACCCACGCAGAGGAATGGGGGCATTTGCCTCATCTGGGAATCTAATCATGACCTCCTGATTCATAGGTTAATACTCAACCACTGAAACACACAGGCCAAGCCAGTAGTTCACTCTTAATATCCTTTATTTCACATTTCTTTTCTAGGATTTCTGATTTATTCTTTTTTGAAGTTTCAATATTTTTTGTACCCATTTGGTTCATTCATTCTCTGAGTCCACTGTATTGCCTATCTGTATTTTCTCACATATCTTAGAGTATTTTCCGAAATGCAATCTTGAAATGTCATTTATATCACGTATTTCCACGTTTTCCAGCTTGCTTTCCGGTGATTTTTCATTTTCTTTCCCGTCATCCTCATTACTGTGCTTACCCATGTTATTTTCTGTCCTCCTTTGCCTCTGTATTTATCTCTGAAGAGGTCTTCCTACTATTTTCCAGTGGACGGCACTGATTCACATATTTTTTTTTATTTCTATAATCTCCCTGTCTTGAACCTCTCTGGCTTCCATAAGACAGTACAGTCACGCTCCAGCTGCAACAGCTCTTGATTTACAAATACAGTGGTACCTCGAGATACGAGTTTAATTCATTCCGTAACCTTGAGGCGTGGGAAACTATGAGATGCTTGAGTCTCCGTAAACTGGTGGGTCTTGTGCAGCCAGCTGATCCACGCGATTATTCCTATCTCAAATGTTGCTCATATTTCAAAGCAAAAATCGCTCGCTCAATGGCTCTTATCTCAAAAATCTCATATGTTAGGGCACTCGTATCTCGAGGTACCACTGTAATATACTCCTGAACCCAACTCCAATGACAATGGGTGGCGAATTTTGGGAGTCCAAGCAGCCAAAGGGTTCTGTCGTTCCATTTCTTTGTCTGAAATACCACACCAGGCCTGACAGGGGAAAGCTGCAAGGCAGAACCCATGCTTTGTCAGGCATCTGCTGACTCAGACACTATCTACTCTCTCACCACTCCCCCTGCTAGAATGTCCTCTTCCCCCACCTCTAGAGCTCTCTGTTTCTCCAGGCTGAAGGAAGTGCCTGCTACCATTGGCTTTCTCCCCTTTTCTGTTGGCCCAGTTGCCAGTTCCCAGCTGCAGAGCTGCATCTGCACTTTCCTTCTTATCCCTCCATTTATTCCTGGTTATCCTTCTTTAGATGTTTCAATGCATAGGTCTCAAGCATGTGGCTGTATTAAACAGGGATTTCTTTGTTGAGTTATAGTTGTTAACTTGTTGAAATTTCAGTGGGGGAAAGGATAAGGGTCTGTCTCACACTGCTATTCCTCTGATGTCACTATGCACGTTTTTAAAACATTCAATAGCTGATCTTTTAGTCATGGGTATGAATCTCTTTTCCATTATATTGTTAAATGAAAAAAAAATGACAACAGCCAACACAATAGCCATCCAGAGCAAATGAATCAAACTTATACCTTTTTAATTTAATAAATCTTTATTGTTCAGATTACATTTGTTTCTCTTTTTCCCCACATAGCTCCCCTCCACCGGGCTCCAACCCCTCCCTCTACCCTAACCTCCCCCCACATTGTCCTCATCCATAGGTATATAATTACTGTTCAGTCTCTCCCTGCATCCCCCTCACTCCTTTCTCCCTGAGAATTGTCTGTCCACTCCCTTTCTATGTTCCTGATTCTATTATATTCACCAGTTTATTCTATTCATCTGATTTTTTATTCACTTGATTTTTAGATTCACTTATTGATAGCTATGTATTTGTTGTTCATAATTTTTATCTTTACCTTTTTCTTCTTCTTAAAAGAGTACCTTTCAGCATTTCATATAATACTGGTTTGGTGGTGATGAACTCCTTTAGCTTTTTCTTATCTGTGAAGCTCTTTATCCGCCATTCAATTCTGAATGACAGCTTTGCTGGGTAGAGTAATCTTGGTTGTAGGTTCTTGCTATTCATCACTGACTATTTCTTGCCACTCCCATGTGGCCTGCATAGTTTCTGTTGAAAAATCAGCTGACAATCATATAGGTGCTCCATTGTAGGTAATTAAGTTTTTCTCTTGCTGCTTTCAATATTCTCTTTGTCTTTTGCTCTTGGCTTTTTAATTATGATGTGTCTTGGTGTGGTCCTCTTTGGATTCCTTTTATTTGGGGTTCTGTGCACTTCCTGGACTTGTAAGTCCATTTCTTTCACCAAGTGGGGGAAGTTTTCAGTCATTATTTCTTCAAATAGGTTTTCAGCATCTTTTTCTCTCTTCTTCTAGCACCCGCATAATTCTGATAATGGTACACTTGAAGTTGTCCCAGAGGCTCCTTACAGTACCTTCACATTTTTTATTCTTTTTTATTTTTTCTTTTCCAGTGGAGTGTTTTCTGCTTCTTTGTATTTCAAATCTTTGACTTGATTCCCGCCTTCCTCTAGTCTGCTGTTAGGTTTCTGTATATTTTTTATTTCAGTCAGTGAATGTTTAATTTCTAGTTGGTCCTTTTTCATCTCCTCTTGGGTCTCGCTAAATTTATCCATATTTTCTAAGAAATTCTTGAAAAACCTTATAACTGTGGTTTTGAACTCTATATCCAGTCATTGTTTGTGATCTGTTTCTTTGTCTCTGCATTTTCAGTATGCCAGGAGAACTTCTGTGCTGGAATCAGCCTTATGATGCAAGACTTGCAAAAGCAAAAGCCTCTCTATTGAGCTTGGATGGGGTGGTGTCTCAGAGCTTAGCAACCGCCTTGGCTTCCAGCCAGCCTCGCCCTACGCAGCCCCTGCGTCTCATGTGTCTCTCGGTAAAGTTGTAGCCCTTTCTGTGTGCACACGTACCCATGCCTCCAGACCTCTGCCTTTCCAATTCCCTTGTGTTCTGGGACCCGTATGAGTATGAGTCCCCAGAGTCTTGCCTGAAACTGAGATTTAGTAACGTTAGAAGTGGCGCAGTTGGGAGGCTCTGTCTCCCGCCCACTAGAGAAAGCCAGTGGCACAATCTGCAGTCTGTCCTCTCTGCACGCATTGGTGTGCGCTCCCCAGACTTCTGCCCTTTCGCAGCTCCCCTAAATTTCCGTGCAGTTCTGCTTTTTCACAGTCCTGACTCCCCCTGTACGAATCTCGCCCAAAGCTAGGGTTCAATGCAATAAGATAAGGGGTTCAGTGCTGTCGTGAGTTTCCATCTCCCTCCCACCAGCGGAAGCCAGCCAGGCACAACGCCGCCCACTCTCTCCACGTGCATGACTCCATACCTCAGCCTTTTGCAGCTCTTATGAGTCTCCTTGTGCCCCTCTCTTTTCTTCTAGTTGTAGAAATTCCACTCAGCCAACTTTCCTGTGGTTCTGGATGATGTCCGTTCTGTCTTTTAGTTGTAGTTTTGAAATTGTCGTGCAAGGCAGCAGTTTAGGTGTTCACTTATGCCGCCAACTTGGTTGCTCCTCTATACCTATTTTTTTGTCTGACTGGCTAAAAATATATTTTTCGTGTACTGCAGAATTTTCAATTAGCTTCTGTGTGCCATAATATAAAAATCACTGCTATAGACTGCTTTTTAAATAATTGTTGGTTTTGGAGAGAGAGAAGAAGGGAGATATAAACACCCATCTAAGCACTCACTGGTTGATTCCTGAATGTGTCCTGACAAGGGATCAAACCCGCAACCTTGGTCTATCAGAACAACATTCCAATCAACTGAGCTACCCAGCCAGGGCAATAGATTGCTTAATTTAAAAAATTTTACTCTTCTATACTTCAATTCTGGCTAAGTCATATTCAAAAACCAAGTTTAGATGTTATCTACCTAGTATGTGTTTGCTACCATCATTCTGTGTGATATGTAACACCCTGGAATGTTGTCTCTCCATTACAACATTCAAAACATTGTACTATAGTTAATTACTTGATAACCATTGTCAGGCCAAATTCTAAACACATAAAACTATATACATAGTTTATTCTTACCTAACAATAAAAAAAGTCCACCTCTCATTAAAATTACATTAGGAGACAGTTTGATATTGCTAAGGTAATGAGAATAATCATTTAATAATAATAATTTAAAGAGTTTAAATTCCCCAAATATATATGAAGGAAATTGAAAATAAATTAAGATATAGTTGCTTTTTTAATTATCTAAAACACCATTTTCCCTTAAAATCAATTATAGTTAATAAATGAGAATAGAAAATATTTACAACAGATGTAAAATTAAAGGCCAATGATTAAATTAACATTTACTAAAAAATATCAATAAACAAACTATTGAAAAATTAAAATGCCCTAGTTGTTTAATAAAGATAACCTTGATAAATATGAATTACCATGTATTAATTACTATAACCTCCTATTACTAACATAACAAGATATCATATTCTAAATGTTAGTCAAATAAATGGCACTTAAGAGAAATTACTTACATGAAATTATTCTTAGGTGAATGAACAGAAAGACTTTCCTAATAAAGGTTATAGTGACTGGTCAGATTTTCTTCTACTATTTCTAAGAGATACTTTCTTGTACAGTGTCGTCTTCTTTTTTTTCTTGTACCATTTCTAAGACATATTAACATATACACCCTTTCCTTTTTATACAAAGGAAAAGTTGATAAACTGCATTTTTCAAAGCATAAGTAGAGAAAATGTCAGTGTTTGCTTAGGCTAACATCTTCAGGTAATTTAGAGGAATTTCACACAGAGTACAATCATTCAGATATTACCCCTACTTAAAATAATATATCATTATTATTACTGTTAATAAATAACAAAAACAAAAATTGAACAGTGACACCGCCCCTCCCCCCTTCTGCCCCCAATGTTCTAGAAAGCAGCAAAAGAAATGATTAGATTCTGATTAAACTTTTCTAAAACTGGAAAGTAACTTGGACTTTCTGGAAAAAGCATTTACTATTGAAATTCACTAATAGTACCACAAATAAAAATCAAATGGTTGTGTCTTCTTATGATGCTATAAAGATATTTAATATAATGGTTAATATAATGTTGTGTGTTTGTATCTGGCATATTTAAGAACAGGTTTTTCTGGAGTATCTGATTCATCAAGTCTGGGTTTCTAAATAAAATACTAATGTCTAAAAAGTGGTTCATTACAGAAATGTAGTAAACCATAAAAAAATTCAGAAATTTAAAACATAAACAGTATTAATATAAGTAACATAACTATAAAATACTATTAAAAAGTGCTGCACCAGCCCGGCTGGTGTGGCTCAGTATTAAGCATTGTTCTGTGAATCAGGAAGTCGAAGTTCCATTCACAGTCAGCGTACATGCCCAGGTAATGGGCTCAATCCCTAATGTGGGATGTGCAGAAGCCAGCCTATCGATGATTCTCTTTCATCACTAATGTTTCTATCTCTCCCTTTCCCTTCCTCTCTGAAATTAATTTTTGAAAAAAGTGTTGCACTTGAATTTCATTAGTAGTTGCTTTAATGGTAACCAAAAAGGAAGGTAGAGAAGAAAAGGTTAAAAACCATCAAAAGGAGGAAAACATAGCAATCTATAATTAAGCTACAGAAAATCTCTTTCTAAATTATTACCATAATCACAGCAGATAAATTTCATTAAATTAGATATAATTATGTTTGTTTTACCTGTGCAGAGGTAATGTAACCATGTAAGTTTCCTTCCACTGAAATGCTGGCTGTAAAATAATTCAAACTGTAAAAAATTAAAAGAGTCAAATTATTTTCTGCTACTGTAACAACTTACTTGTCTATTACTACACTAAAAAAAGATTTTAAAAAGTTCTTGTTATAAAAAAACATTATACCCCATCAGGTATTAACTACTTGTTTTACCTAAGAGAAAACACATCTGTGCAAGTCTCTAAACAACATATGAAAATTACTCCAACTCTTTTCACTTACAACCTTGTCCAAGATACTTTCTACTAAAACACAGCCCTACAAATTTGATTTTTTTAAAATAAAATCGGAAATTATGTAGTGATTAAATATCATTTTTTACAGGTATCAATTCAGACTTTATAAATATTCATTATAAACCAAAAACACTATCATAAATTTCAATATGAAAATACAAGTCATACTTTTATTTCTAATCTATTTGCCAATATATATCTACCATTGCTGAAGGACAGGTTAATATATCAGTGATTACCTATAAAGTGACATCCAATATTTAATTTTCACATCCAGTTGAACACTAATACAATCAAAGCTTCAGAGTATTTGTATCTTCTCTTGTTGATATTATTACAAAAAAATTAAACATTATTGTAATTTTAAAAAATATTCATTTGTTGGACTGAATGTGCAATTGTAGGACACCAGTCCAAAAAACACAGTTCATATCTTTCATTTATTTATTTATTTACTTATTTATTATTTTATATTCTTTAGAGAGAAAGAGAGGGAATGAGGGAGAGAGAGAGAAAAACATCAATTTGTTTTTCCACTTATTTATGCATTCATTGATTGATTCTTATATGTGCTCTGACATTTTTCATATTTTTATAGAAATGTAGTAAACCATAAAAAAATTCAGAAATTTAAAACATAAACAGTATTAATATAAGTAACATAACTATAAAATATTATTAAAAAGTGCTGCACCAGCCCAGTTGGTGTGGCTCAGCATTAAGCATTGTCCTATGAATCAGGAGGTCGAAGTTCCATTCACAGTCAGGATACATGCCCAGGTTATGGGACTGAATCTGCAATCTTGGCATATCAGGTCAATACTGTAACCAACTAAGCAACCCAGCCAGGACAAAATTATTATCTTTTAATGAGCTATTAGATAAATATAGTGAGAAAATCTGATAAATTAAAAAGATAAAAAGTCAACTTTATTGAAATGTCACAATTTCGAATTGTGATTGTAGACAGACTTTTATTATGATTTTTTATTGATTTTAACAGAGAGGGGGAGAGGGAGAGAAAGAAACATCAATTGGCTGCCTCTTGCACACCTCCTGCCAGGGATCAAGGCCTGATCGAGAATCAACTCAGTAAACTTTCAGTACTCGGGACAATACCAAACCAACTGAGCCACACTGGCCAGAATGTGGACAGACATTTTAGAATGATGTGTCATTGTGTCATATGTAATATATCTAAAGCTTTTATTTATATATCAAACTTTACTATTTGTACTTTCAAAAAGAAGTTTAAATAAAGCAATTAGTAACATTTGATCTATAAGCTGCACTATGCCCATTCCTTGCAACAAAACTGATCACTCTCAGCCAAGGAAATTAATAAATTATTTCAGCAGTTTATTCCAACTTTGCTTACTCCTAGGAAACTAAAACTTGTTAAGCATGTTTTCCCTTCAAGAGGGCATCATTCACCTTTATGAGCAAATCCATCAAACACTTTGCATGATGAATAGGAAAATACTGACACCTGGAATACTTAAGATTTTTTTTCCTGGTTCAAATGTAGATAAAGAGAAAATAAAAATATATCACAAAAGGATCCCAGAAGTATGCTTTGACCAATTAATAATCTCAAAGGGTGTTCATAAAATTAAATTACTGTTATACAGCTTATAACTTAACTAGAGGCATGGTGCACAAAATTCATGCACGGGGAGGATGCCTAGACCTGGCTGGCAATCAGAAACAATCTTCCAGGTGACCTGCAAGAGGGCTCCCACTGGCACCTGCCTTGGCTGGCCTGGTACTGCCCACATGCTGGCCTTGCGCCTCCCTTCCACCACTGGTTAGGGCCTGCAGGCTGACAGCCACACTTGCATTGAGCATCTGCCCCCTGGTGGTCAGTATGCATTATAGCAACCAGTTGTTTCAATATTCGGTCTATTTACATATTAGGGTTATATTGTATAGGATTTTTAAACACTTATAATGAATTAGTGGACAAAAGCAAATGAAAACATTTCTGAAACTGAGAAAAGTTTACCAGGTGTACCAGTTAATAACACGGATTTTGTAATAAAAAACACACGATAATTTCAAGAGAAACATCAAAAGTGCTTTATTCAAAGTGATATCCATTGCCTTGCTACATGTTTACTCCATCTTTCAGGTAATTTGTGGATACCGTCCCAATAGAACTTTTCTTGTTTTGAGGCAAGCCATTCAAAGACCCAATTTTCCACTTCTTCATATGTTTTGAAGTGCTGCTAAGAAAGTGGCTGTGCCATCAATAGAAACAAGTGATATTCTGTCTAGTGAATACAATAGGTGGGTTAATACTTCCCAGGCAAGATCTTTAAACCTGTCTTGAACTGGTTTTGAAGTGTGTGATGATGCATTATCATGAAGCAAAATTACTTTGCCATGTCTTCTGGCACATTCTGGTCGTTTCACAATCAAAGTGTGGTTCAAATTGATTATCTGTTGTCCATAGCACTCAGTATTAACCATTTCACCTGTTTTTAGAAGCTCATAATACACCACACCTTCCTGATCCACCAAATGCAGAGCATTGTCTTCTTTCCAAAGTGATTTGGCCTTGTAGTTGATGTTGATGGTTGACCTGGATCAACCCATGATTTTGTGCATTTAGAATTCTCAAAATAAATCCACTTTTCATTGACAGTCAAAATTCAATGCAAAAAAGACTCTTTCGTGCTGTTGAAGCATTTTACTGATGACTTTTCGGTTTTTCATTTGTCTTTCGTTCAGTTGGAGTGGCACCCATTTTCCTTCTTTCAAAATCTTTCCCATTGCTTGTAAACGATTGGAAATTGTTTGCTGAGCAACATTTAATCTTTCTGCAAGTGGTTTTTGAGTTTGACATGCATCTTCATCCATTAATGCTTGTAATTGTTGGTCTTCAAACTTTTTCGGTTGACCTTTGTCTTTCACATCGAAATCATCATTTTTAAAGCGTTTAAACCAGTATTCACAAGTATCTTGAGATGGAGCATGTTCACCATAAGCTTCTCAAAGTATATGATAACTTTCAGCAGCACTTTGCTTCAAATAATGAATTAAAATTTCCTGCAAATGCTCTTTTTTGGGCACGAAATTCAACATTTTTAAGTGTAAAAATACCTATAATGTTAACACTTTCAGCAAATTTGACATGTGAAGTTTTGAAGATTGCTGTCAATACAACAAAATAGCATGCATATCAAATCACATATATATCAACATATGTGTAACTCCATCTATTGAAAGAAATACGCATTATAAACCAGTACAACTGATAAAATGACCTTTACAAATTATTTAACTGCAAAAGTATCTTTATATATTCAAAGGGTATATATTCAAAGCTTGAAGGCACATGTTTTACCTCTTTTTATTCCTGGTACTATCAGTAGTTTTATTGATGATATCGATATGCCAAAAAACATACCCATTACTTTATACTTAAATATCTGAATAGCTAATTATAACAAAAAGATTTAGTTCTAAATGAGGATATTATACATTTATTTGGTATTAAAAGATAGAAGCTGAGATCCAAGATGGTGGCTGATGGGATGATAGGCTGCAAGATAGTGTGTGAGAGAGCGATAGGAGAGTGCATGAATGTGCAGGGAGTGTCTGTATTTGTGAGTGAGGGACAGCTATATTCCCAGAACTGTTGGGGACTAGCAGACCAGGCTCCCCTAGCCGGACAGCATCTACTACTACTGAAATCGCTCCCAGAGCGGCTGGCTCTGCTAC
The DNA here is from genome assembly GCA_011751065.1 of Lasiurus cinereus. Classification (NCBI taxonomy): domain Eukaryota; kingdom Metazoa; phylum Chordata; class Mammalia; order Chiroptera; family Vespertilionidae; genus Lasiurus; species Lasiurus cinereus. The sequence continues at coordinate 17,337,164 of JAAGEH010000032.1, forward strand.
AAAGACTGAGCCATCTTGAAGTGAGAGCAGCTATGTTCGAAAGCCCAGCCTTACCTTCAACTGGGAGACCTCGGATACCTCCTAAGACCTACAGCCACAACGCCCAGGGATTGACGAACACCAAGACTCCAGCATCCCCGGCCACAGGCCCCTCAAAAGTTTGTCCAAGAGGAGACAAAGTGGTGGCCAAATATGTGGTTGAGTCCTGTGCCTTCTCATAGAGCAGATAGAAGGAACAGCTAAATCAAATAACCACAACCCACCCAGAATTAGCAATGTAAACAGACCTGGTGAAGCAATCCGTGGATGGAAAGGTCAGAGACTGCCTGGAGAGAGGTGAGGTCTGGGATCCAGGCTGGATGGAGAAATACACACAGCAGGGAATAGAGTATCAGAAGGAAACTGCGCCCCACCAAATCCATGACCCTTGGGGTCAGTGCAGCCCTCGAATGTGGAAGGGGTTCCACAGGACTGCTGGTAAAGGGGAACTCTAGATAACATGAGAGACTGTGTCCAGAAAGACAGCCTGAAGTTCTATACAGACCGTGAAGTGCCAGAGGGAAAAAGACACAAGGTGGTGCAGTTGCTTTGTCTTTTGGACTTCTTGCTTTTGCTTGCTAAGCCCAGTACATAGGATCTTCCAATTAAAAACACTCATCGAGACTGCAGGGGAAAGTTGTTTTTGTGGAAACTGGGTATCAGAATAAGGAGAGATAAGCAGGAAACCAGCTCTGGGTCAGTCGATCCCTCCAACTCAGTATTAGGTGTGGCAGGGAAAGAAGAGTCTAAACCCTGGGTCATAGGGCAATTTGGTCCCAGAAACTAATCCAGAAACACTGTGGGTGTCAGAAATTGATTCTTGTGTAAATAAAACTGAAGGCAGGCAGAGAAAGAAAATGAGCAGAGAGATCCCACCTCCTTGAAAACAAGGTTGTGGTTTATGACACAGGAGCGGTGGACTGCAGGGAATCTCAACACTGTGCTATGTGACAGGAAATAGACGTGTGAGGCAGAACAGTAGAGAAGGGGTCTTAAAAGAGCCCCAATGGATCACTGGAAGCCCCGCTGAAGTGAATGAATTTCATTACTTCACTTTTAATTTTTTACCATTTATTTAAGCAACTATTTTTTTTATCTTTTCTCACTTTATTTACTGTTAATTTTCTATTATTACTATTATTTTTCCTTTTTTAAAGTTTTATTTTTTTATTTTATTTTTGGATCAGTGTTCTACATTCTTTTTATTTTTCTTTTAGCATTATTTTACTCTATCTCAAATTTTCTTTTATGCCAACATTCTTTTCCTCATTTTTCCCATTTTTCTTACCCTGTTTCTGCTTTAGGTTTTCTCTATCCTTTCTTTTCCCTCATTACAAATTGATCTTACTCATATATATTATTTCCTCTCCCTGTCACAAGTCCATTCATACTTCTCTCTTCTCTTTCTTCACTAGCAAATTTTTTTTCTTCCTCCCCTTTTTCTTCTTTCTTCATGTCTTGTTTGTTAGTTTTTTTTTCTTTTGCTTTTTTTTCTCTCTCCTTATTTGTTCTCTTCTTCTATTAATAGCTTAATTAGTTTCAATCACCAACCCAGGCCTATCTACTCTCTATTTTCCTTTAACAAAAATAGATGAATACATAGATAGAACAAAGGGAAAAGAATTTTTAAATATATTTATATATATATATTTTTTCCTTTTATATACATACTAGAGACCCGGTGTGCAAATCTGTGCATGGGTGGGGTCTGTTCGGCCTACCCCAATAGAAGCTTACTGGCCTGGGGTCAGCTGTGGGGGAGGGGCTATGGGAGGTTGACTGGCAGCCCCCGCCCCTTGGTCAAACTCCCAGTAAAACTCCCAGTAGAGGGAACAATTGTCATATTAGCCTTTTATTATATAGGATTTTTTAATATATATTTTAGTACATATATTTTTCTTTCTTTTTTAAATATTTTATTACTTTTCTTCTTATACATTCATTCTCTATCTCCCTCCTCTATACTCAACTGTGGCCATTTCCCCATTCATTCAATTCCTTGATCTTACCTTCTAGAAATAAGCTCTACCTTTTCAGAATCATCTGGGTAATTTGTTGTTTGGGTGTTTGTTGTCTGGATATTTGTTGTTTGTATTTTTCTAGATTAGTTGTTGCTTGTTGTTTGCATTCTTCTCTTAGTGTTCGTTGTTTCCATTTTTTGGATTAGTTCCTAGTTTGTTGGAGTTTTCTCCCCCAAAATATTTTTTCCCTGCTTCTTTTTTCTTCTTTTTGTATTCTCTCTTACATTCTTGCCTTTTCTCATTATGATTTTTGCACTCTTTTCTCTCCCCTAATTCTTATTTCTCTGGTGGTCTTTTATTTGGGCTTATTGGTATCATTAATACATTTGTGTTTGGTGCCGTGTGTTGTGTTTTGCTGCTGCAGTCTTGAGAGGGAAGTTCATAGCTCTATAGGCCTACCTCAAAAAAAACAAGGAACAATGGTAATTAACTAACCCTACAACTCAAAGAGTTAGAAAGAGAGCAACAGGAAAAGCCCATAGTAAGCAGAAGAAAGGAAATAAAGATCAAAGTGAAAATAAACGACATAAAGATAAAAAAGAAATATATATATATATATGATCAACAAAACCAAGAACTGGTTCTTTGAAAGGATAAACAAGATTGATGAACCTCTAGCCAGGCTCACCAAGAAGCAAAGAGAGAGAACCCAAATAAACAAAATCAGAAATGAAACAGGCAAAGTAACAATCCCACAGAAATACAAACGATTATGAAAAAATACTATGAACAACTCTATTACAACAAAAAGGACAACCTTCACAAAGTGAAAAATTTTTTAGAAAAACACAAGGTCCCAAAACTCAAATCAGGAAAAACCTGAATAGGCCAATAACCACCAAAGAAATTAAAGGAGTGACCAAAAATCATCCAGCAAACAAAAGCTCTAGTCCAGATGGCTGTACATGGGCATTCCACAAAGCATTCAAATAAGAACTAAAACCTCTCCTCCTCAGACTATTCCAAAAAATTCAAGAGGAAGGCACACTTCCAAGATCTTTCTATGAAGCCAGCATTACCCTAATCTCAAAATCAGATAGACACCACAAAAAAAGAGAACTACAGGCTAGTATCCTTGATGAGCATACAATCCTCAACAAAATTCTAGCAAATCAAATTCAGCATTACATCAGAAATATCATACACCATGAACAAGTGGGATTTATTCCAGGGATGCAAGGATGGTATAATATATGCAAATCAATAAATGTGATACATTACATAAACAAATTGAGAGATAAAAATCACATAATGATATCAATTGATGCAGAAAAAGCATTTGACAAAATTCAAAACCCTTTCTTGATAAAAAATCTCAGCAAAGTGGGAATAGAGGGATCATACCTCAACATAACAAAAACTTAATATGACAAACCTACAGGCAACATCATACTCAATGAGCAAAAACTAAACTCATTTCCCCTAAGAAGGATAAAAACACAGGGATACCCACTTTCACCACTCCTGTTCAATATAGTACTGGAAGGGCTTAGCCATAGCAATCAGACAAGAAGAAGCAATAAAAGGCATCCAAACTGAAAAACAAGAAGTAAAACTGTCCTTATTTGCAGATAGTATGATACTGTACATAGAACATCCCAAAGACTCCATCAAAAAACTACTAGATCTAATAAATGAATTCGGCAGTGTAGCAGGATACAAAATTAACGCCCATCAATGTATGGTTTTTTTATACACCAATAATGAACTCAAAGAACAAGAAACTAAACAAACAATCGTATTAACTATTGCACCAAAAAAATTAAGATACCTAGGAATAAACTTAACTAAGGAGGTAAAAGACCTGTACTCGGAAAACCACAGGACATTGAAAAAAAAAGAGACAGAGAAAGACATAAACAAATGGACAAATATACCATGTTAAAGGATGGGAAGAATCAACATCATTAAAATGTCCATACCAATAACCAAAGCAATCTATAGATTCAATGCAATCCCATTAAAATACAAAAGCATATTTCAAAGATCTAGAACAAACTCTCTAAAAATTCATCTGGAATAAAAACAAACCCTGAATAGCCACAGCAATGCTGAGAAAGAAAAGTTGGAGGGATCACAATACCATATATCAAGCTATATTACAAAGCCAAAGGTCTCAAAACTGCCTGGTTCTGGCACAAGAACAGACATACAGACCAATGGAACAGAACAGAGAGCCCAGAAATCGACCCAAGCCATTATTAATTAATATTTGACAAAGAGTCAAGAGCATAATATGGAGTCAAGACATTCTCTTCAATAAATGGCACTAGGAAATTTGGTCAGCTAACATGCAAAAAAATGAAATGAGATCAGTAACTTATACCATACACTTAAACTTTAAATGACTAAAAGACTTAAATGGAAGATGGGAAACCATAAAAATCCTACAAGACTCCACAGGCAGCAAAATATTAGATATATGTCATAGCAATATGTTTACCTGACATAGCTCCTAGGGCAATGCAGACTAAGAAGAAAATAAACAAATGGGACTCTATTAAAATAAAAAGCTTCTGCACAGAAAAATAAACCATCAACAAAACAACAAGAAACCCCACTGCATGGAGAATATATTTGCCAATGCTATTTCAGATTAGAGTTTAATCTCCAAAATATATAGAGAACTCATACAACTTAACAAAAGGAAGATAAAAAATCCAATAAAAAAAATGGGAACAAATCTAAATAGATACTTTTCAAAAGTCGAAATACAGAAGGGCCAAGAGATATATGAAAACATGCCCAAAGTCACTAATCTTTAGAGAGATGCAAATCAAAATAAAAATGAGGTTCTATCTCATACTTGTCAGAATAGCTATCATTAACAAATCAACAAGTGCTGACGAGAATGCGGAGAAAAAGGAACCCTCATGCACTGCTGGTGGGAATGCAGACTGGTGCAACCACTTTGCTAGACAGTATGGAGTTTCTTCAAAAAACTAAAAATGGAACTCCCATTTGACTCAGTAATACCACTTCCAGAACTATATCCCAAGAAACCAGAAACACCAATCAGAAAGGATATATGCACCCCTATGTTCATAGCAGCACAATTTACCAAAGCTAAGATTTGGAAACAACCTAAGTGCCTATGAGCAGATGAGTAGATTAAAAACCTGTGGTACATCTAGACAATGGAATACTACACTTCTATAAAAAAGAAGGAACTTTTACCATTTGCAACAGCATGGATGAACCTGGAGAGCATTACACTAAGAAAATAAACCAGTCAGAGAAAGATAAGTATTACATGATCTCACTCATATGTGGGATACAATAATCAATATAATTTGATGAACAAGAATAGATCCAGAGATAAATGGCAGTGGAGGGGGTAAAGAGGTTAGAAAGCAACCAAAGGACTTATTTGCATGCATATTAGCATAACCAATAAACACAGACTCTAGGGTAGTGGGGGCTTGCTGTAGGTGGGAATGGTTGGGGAAGTGGAGGTAGTTCAATTTGGGGAAAAAGGAGACATATGTAAAACTTAAGACAATTAAAAAAAAAACAGAAAGAAAAACTGTTTCCTGGCTGGTGGTGCTCAATTGGTAGCCGGTTGGATTCTCAGTCAGGGCACATGCTGGTGTTATGGGTCTGATTATTGGTTATAATATATACAGGAGGCAGCAATCAATGTTTCTCTCATATAAATTTTTCTTTTCAATCTCTCTCCCTATCTTTATCTAAAAATAAATTTAAAAAGCATATCCTCATGTGAGGAAAAAGCAAAAAAGACAAGTTGGAAGACCTTGCTTAACTATATCATTAAATAATCACTATCAGCCCTAGCTAGTTTGGCTCAGTGGATAGAACGTCAGCCTGCAGATTAAAGGGTCCCAGGTTCGACTGCGAACGAAGGGCACATGCCCAGGTTGTGGGCTCGATCTCCAGTAAGGGGCATGCATGAGGCAGCAGATCAATGATTCTCTCTCATCATTGATGCTTCTATTTCTCTCTCCCTCTTCCTTCCTCTCTGAAATCAATAAAGAAATACATATATATATGTATATACATATTTTTAAATAAAAATAGATAATTAAATAATCATTATCAGTCCTAATAGAGTATCGGGAAAGGCTAAAGGTTTGCACTGGCAAAAGAGGATGAAGATCAGATGCACTCAAAAGAAAAAAAGTGTGACATATATGCAAGTCTATCTTTTATAAACCTAATGGTAACTACACACACAAATTCCCAAACCAGGACACAGCTTAAAAAAAGAGGAAACAGAGGAAAGAAGTATGGAATACCACCAAACAAAAACGACAGAAACACAAAAGAAAAGAACCAATGGAGGCCCAGAGCTACCAGAAAACAAAAGATAAAATGGCTATAGGAAAGACTCATACATCAATAATTATCCTAAATGTAAATGGTCGAGTTCACCAATAAATAGGCACTGAACAGCAGAGTGGATCAAAGGAACAAAACCTAACCATATGAGCCTACATGAGACACAACTAAGATGCAAAGACAAAGGTAGATTCAAAGTAAAAAGTGGAAAGTGATTCTTCACGCAAATAACAGCCACAGAAAAGCAGGTATAGGCATACTTTTATCTCACTTTATAATGTTAAATGGAATACTACATCAAGAAAATATAACACTTAATATACATGCACAAAATTAGGGAGTACTGAAATACTAGTATATAAAACTACTCACAGAATTAAAGGGAAAAACAGATCCAAACACAATCATTGTTGGGAACGCTAATATCCCACTGACAGCTTTAGATAGATGAACCAACCAAAAAATCAAGAGAGAAATATCCTTAAATGAAACACTAGACCAAATTGAAATAATTGACATTTTCAGAACCTTTCATCCCCCAATATCAGATTACACATTCTTTTCCGGTGCACATGGAACATTCTAAAGGATAGATCATATGTTGGGTCACCAAACTCCAGCCACGATGTCTTGAAATTAGAAATCAATTGCAATAGATAATAAGTAAATTCACAAATACTTGGAGATCAAGCAACATACTACTAAAAAATATGTGTCAAAGAAGAAATAAAATATGAAGTCAAAAGATATATAGAGATAAATGAGAATGACAATACAACATACCAGAACTTCTGGGATGCAGCAGAAGCAGTAATATGAGGGAAGTTTATATCATTATAGGCCTATCTCAAGAAATAAGATAAATCACAAGTAAACAACCTAACATCACATCTTAAAGAATCACATCTTAAAGAACTAGAAAGAAAAGAACAAAACAATGCAGTCAGCAGAAGACAATAATAAAAATTAGATCAGAATAGAATGAAATAGAGAAAAAAAGACGATATAAAAATTCGATAAAACAAACACCTGCTTCTTTCAAAAGAATGACAAACCACTGGCCTCACTCACTAAGGGAAAAAAAAGGAAAAGAGCCATATAAACAAAATCAGGAATGAGAGAGGAGAAATTACCAGACATCATAGATAGACAAAAGATCATACTAGAATATTATGAAACACTATATGCCTCCAAATTCAATAACCTAGAAGAAATGTATATGTTCCTAGCAATGTGTAACCATTCTGGACTAAATCATGAAGAACTGAAAAATCTAAATGGACCGATCAGTATTGAGGAAATTGAAATAACCATCAAAAACCTTCCCAAAAATAAAAAGCAAGGACCAAGATGGCTTTACTAGTGAAAGCAAATGTTCAAAGAACATTTCAACCTCTCCTTCTTGAACTCTTCTAAAAATTGACCAAGAAGCAATATTTCCTAACACATTCTATGAGAGCAATATAATCCTGATACCAAAACCTAACAAAGATAACACAAATAAAGAAAACTACAGTCCAGTATCTCTAATAAATACAGATGCATAAATCCTAGACAAAATACTAGCAAATCAAATGTAACAGAACATAAAAAATAATACATCACAACTAAATGGGGCTCATTCCAAGGGCACAGAATGGTTCAACACAGGCAAATCAATCAATCAATGTAATACACCACATTAACAAAAGAAAGGATAAAAACCATATGATCTTATCAACTGGTGCAGAAAAACTATGTGATAAAATACAACATCCATTTGTGATTAAAACACTCAATAAAAAAAGGAATAGATTGAATGTATCTCAAAAGAATAAAGGACATGTCTGATAAACCCTTAGCTAATATCATAGTCACTGGTGAAAACTGAAAGTTTTGCTTCTTAAGATCAGAAACAAGAAGACAAGGATTTCCACTCTCGCCACTATTATACAACACTGTGCTGGAAGTCCTACTCAGAACAATAAGACAAAAAAAGAAAAAAATGGCATCCAAGCAGAGAAGAAAGATGTGAAATATCACTTTTTGCAGATGACAAGATTCAGTATACAATGGTACCTCGAGATACGAGTTTAATTCATTCCGTAACCTTGAGGCATGGGAAACTATGAGACGCTCGAGTCGTGGTAAACTGGTGGGTCGTGTGCAGCCAGCCGATCTGTGCGATTACTCATTTCTCAACTGTTGCTCGTATTTCAAAGCAAAAATCACTCGCTGGACGGCTCGTCTCTCAAAAATCTCGTATGTTAGGGCACTCATATCTCGAGGTACTACTGTATAGGAAACGCTAAAGATTCTACCAAAAACTATTACAAACAATAAACAAATACAATCAAGATGCAGGTTACAAATTCAATATGCAAAAACCCATTGTCTTCCTGTATACTAATAACAAAACTTCAGAAAAAGTGGGAAAACACACACACACACACACACACACACACACACACACACTTCCTTTTGCAATTGGAACCAAAAGAATAAAATACATAGGAATAAACTTAACAAAGAATGTGAAAGACCTATATACTGAAAATTACAAAGCATTATTAAAAGAAACTGACAATCCGGGAGAAAACAAGATGGCGATATAGATTAACACCTAAATTGCTACCTCACACAACTAAAAGACAAAACAGACATCATCCAGAACCACAGGATAGTTGGCTGAGTGGAAATTCTACAACTAGAAGGAAAGAGAAAAGCACACTGAGACTCAGAGGAGCTGCAGGAGGCACAGGTACTGAGACGTGCATGCACAGAGGGCAGGCAACTGAGTGCACGGCTGGCTTTCTCAAGTAGAAGGAAAACAAAAGCTCCCCACTGTGCTGAACTCCAGTTCCGGGTGAAACTCTGGGGACCCAGACGCATTTGGGGAGAAACAGGACTGTCTGGCGGTGGGCAGAACTCAAGGGCGGCTTTCTCTCAGAAGTGCTTGCAATGATTACCATGGGACACTGAGACACAGTGGCCCATTGGGGAAGGGCTGATGGAAAACCAATACTGTCTGCTCCATCCTGAGACTCCACCTCATTCAAGCTGAACACAGAGGCTCTTGCAAGTCTTGTCTCATAAGGGTATCTCCAGCATAGAAGTTCTCCCAGCGTAAACACAGCTGATCCTCACAGCCAATTGGCCTGGAGGTTAATTCCTTCCAGTGATACCAACAACAATCAAGGCTTAACTACAAGACTGTGTATACAGTCCACAAAGGGGTGCACCAAGAGTATCCACCTCTGGTAACTGGGGAAGCTGAGTCACTGGGCCCTATAGGACACCTAGCACACAAAGCCACTTTATCAACTCAGGGAAACAATAAAAATGTCGCAACAAAGAAACAGATCACAAATGAAAGAAACAGAGGAAAGCAAACGACTGGATATAGAGTTTAAAACCATGGTTATAAGGTTTTTCAAGAATTTTCTAGAAAAGGCCGATAAATTTAGCGAGAACCTCGAGAATATGAAAAAGGACTAACTAGAAATTAAACATACATTGATTGAAATAAAAAATATTATACAGAGATCTAACAGCAGACTAGAGGATCATGAGAATCAAGTCAAAGATTTGAAATACAAAGAAGCAGAAAACACTTAACTGGAAAAGAAAAAAAAATCTAAAAATGTGAAGATAGTGTAAAGAACTTCTGGGACAACTTCAAGCATACCAACATCAGAATTATGGGGGTGCCAGAAGAAGAGAGAGAGCAAGATACTGAAAACCTATTTGAAGAAATAATGACAGAAAACTTCCCACACCTGGTGAAAGAAATACACTTACAAGTCCAGGAAGCACACAGAACCCAAAACAAAAGAAATCCAAAGAGGACCACACCAAGACACATCATAATTAAAATACCCACAGCAAAAGACAAAGATAGAATATTAAAAGCAGCAAGAGAAAAATTGTTAATTATCTACAAGGGAGCAATCATACGATTGTCAGCTAATTTCTCAACAGAAATTATGCAGGCCAGATGAGAGTGGCAAGAAATAGTCAAAGTGATGAATAGCAAGAACCTCAACCAAGATTACTCTACCCAACAAAGCTATCATTCAGAATTGAAGGGCAGATAAAGAGCTTCACAGAGAAGAAAAAGCTAAAAGAGTTCATCGTCATCAAACCAGTATTATATGACATGCTAAGAGGTATTCTTTAAGAAGAGGAAGAAGAAAAAGGTAAAGATAAAAATTATGAACAACAAATACATATCTATCAACAAGTGAATCTAAAAATCAGGTGAATAAAAAATCTGATGACAGAATAAACTGGTGAATATAATAGCATCAGGGATATAGAAAGGGAGTGGACTGACAATTCTCAGGGGAGAAACGATGTGGAGGGGTGCAAGAAGAGACTGGACAAAAATTGTATACCTATGAATGAGGACAGTGGGGGGAGGGCATAAGGGCAGAGGATGGATTGGGAACCAGGTAGAGGAGAGCTATGGGGAGAAAAAGATGACAATTATAATGATCTGAACAATAAAGATTTATTAAATTTAAAATATAAAAATAAAAAATAAAATAAATAAAATTGTGGCAATCTCCTCCCTCCCCTCCCCCCAAAACAAAGGGACTGAAAAAGATACAATAAAATGAAAAATATTCCATGTTCATGGATTGGAAGAATTAACATAGTTAAAATGGCCATATTCCCAAAGAAATATACAGATTTAATGCAATCTCCATCAAGATCCCCAATGTCATTTTTCAAAGAAATAGAACAAGAAATCAGATCCTTACAAAATCACAAGACCCTGAACAGCCAAAGTAATCCTGAGAAAAAAGAATGTAACTGGAGGTATCATGCTACCCAACTTCAAATTATACTAGAGAGCTACAATAATCAAACAGCACGGGAGTAGAGAGCCCAGCTATTTTGACAAAAGAGCAAGTAACATACAATAGAGTAAAGGCAGTCTCTTCAATAAATGGTGCTGGAAAAACTGAAAAGCCACATGCAAATGAATGAAGCTGGATTCCAGTTTGTCCCCTTGTACAAAAATTAATTCAAAATTGATCAAAGATCTAAATATAAGACCCAAAATAATAAGTTACATAAAAGAAAATGTAGGTAACAAACTTAGGGACCCTGTTCATAGAGAATATTTTATGAACCTAACCCCAAAGGCAAGAGAAGTAAAGGCAAAAATAAATGAAAGGGACTATATCAAACTAAAAAGCTTCTTTACAGCAAAAGAAACTGACAACAAAACAAAGAGGGAGCCAAGTAAATGGGAGATAATATTTGCAAACAATAGCCCCAAGAAAGGTTGAATTCCCAAAATGTATAAAGAACTCATAAAACTCAACACCAAATAAACAACCCAATCAAAAAGTGGACAGAGGGCCTGAAAATACATCTCTCCCTAGAAGACACAGGAAGAGCCAATAGATATATGAAAACATGTTCAACCTCACTGGCAACTAAGAAAATGCAAATCAAAACTTCACCTCACACCTATTAGAGTTGCCACTATCAACAATACAAGCAATAACAACCGTTGGAGAGAAAAAAGGGAGCCCTCATCCACTGCTGGTGGGAATGTAGACACTGGTACAACTAACTATGGGAAGCAGTCTGGCGATTCCTTAAAAAATTAAAAGTAGAGCTACCATATGACACTGCAATCCTTCTCCTGGGAATATACCCGAAAACCTCAAAACCATGTGTTCGCAAAGATATATGCACCCCATACCAATTGCAGCATTATTCACGGTGGCCCAAGACATGGAAACAGCCATAGTGTCCTGCAACAGAGAACTGAATAAAGAAGATGTAGTACATATACTAGGTGTACCAGTTAATAATGTGGATTTTTATCAATAGGTAGAGTTACACGCATGTTGACATACAGTATATGCAATTTGATATGTATGTTATTTTGTTGTATTGATAGCAAGCTTAAAAACTTCGTATGTCAAATTTGCTGAAGCTATTAACATGATAGATATTTTTAGCTTAAAAATGTCAAATTTCATGCCAAAAAAAGAGCATTTGCAGGAAGTTTTATTATTTTTATTTTAAGTATTACATATAGTAGTACGTATATCTCCTTTTTTTTCCCCAATGACTTTCCCCCAGCCTCCCTTAACCCCTTTACATGCCCTCATCCCACTCCATCCCCAGTGTCTTGTGTCCATTAGTGTGCTTATATGTATGCATACAAGTCCTTCGGTTGATCTCTTTTCCCCTCTCCCCAACACTCGCCAGACTTAGTATCTATCTTTTGTTCATCAGGTTATAATGTTCTTTATTTTCCAAAAATGAGTGAAATCATGTGGTATTTTTCTTTGATTGCCAGCCTTATTTCAATTAGCATAATGCTCTGCAGTTCCATCCATGCTGCTGCAAATGGTAGAAATTTCTTCTATTTTATAGCAGCATAGTATTCCATTGTGAAGATGTACCATAGTTTCCTAATCTACTCATCTGCTGATGGGCATTTAGGATGTTTCCAAATCTTAGCTATGGTGAATTGTGCTGCTATGAACATAGGGGTGCATATATCCTTTCTGATTTGTTTCTAATTTCTATTCCTAGAAGTGGGATTTTTGGGTCAAAGAGGAGTTCCATTTTTAATTTTTTGAGGAAACTCCATACTGTTCTCCACAGTGGCTGCACCAGTCTGCATTCTCACCAGCAGTGCATGAGGGTTCCTTTTTCTCTGCCTCCTCACCAACACTTGTCATTTGTTGATTTCTTGAAGGTAGCCATGCTGACAGGTATGAGATGGTACATTGTCGTTTTGATTTACATCTCTCTGATAACTAGTGACTTTGAGCATGTTTTCATATGTCTCTGGCCTTCTTTCTTAAATTTTCTATTTAGATCCATTGCCCTTTTTTTTTATTGGATCATTTATCTTCCTTTTATTAAGTTATATGAGTTCCCTGTAAATATTGAAGATTAAACTTTTATCAGTGATAACATGTACAAATATGTTCTTTCTTCTTGTTTTGTTGATGGTTTCTTTTGCTGTGCAAAAGCTTTCTATTTTGATGTAGTCCCATTTGTTTATTTTCTCTTTAGCTTCCACTGCCCTAGGAGCAGTTATCGGTGAAGAAATTGCTACGGCATACATCTGAGATTTTGCTGCCTGTGGATTCCTCTAGTATTTTTATGGTTTCCCATCTTATGTTTAAGTCCTGTATCCATTTTGAGTTTATTTTTGTGTATGGTGTAAGTTGGTGGTCTGGTTTCATTTTTTTGCATGTATCTGACCAATTTTCCCAACACTATTTATTAAAGAGATTGTCTTGACTCCATTTTATATTCATGCCTCCTTTGTCAAATATTAATTGAACATAGTGGTTTGGGTCGATATCTATTCCATTGGTCTATATGTGTTCTTGTGCCAGTACCAGACTGTTTTGAGAACAGTGGCTTTGTAATACAGCTTGAAATCTGGTATTGAGATCCCATCTACTTTTATTCTTCTTTCTCAGGATTGCTGTGGCTATTCAGGGTCTTTTGCTATTCCAGATGAATGTCTGGAGAGTTCATTATATGCCTGTGAAATATGTTATTGGTGTTTTAATGGGGAATGTATTGAATCTATAGATTGCTTTGGGTAGTATGGACATTTTAATGATGCTGATTGTACTAATCCATGAACATGGCATGTACTTCCATCTGTTTATGTCTTCCTCTTATCTGTTTTTACAATGTCCTGTAGTTTTCCACGTATAGGTCTTTTACTTCCTTATTTAAATTTGTTTCTAGATATCTTTTAACTTTTTTGGTGCAATGGTAAATGGGTTTGCTTTTTTAGTTTCTCTTTCTGTAAGTTCACTATTGGTGTATAGAAATGCCATAGATTTCTTGGTGTAATTTTGTATTCTGCTACCTTGCCGAATTCATTTATTAATTCTAATAGTTTTTTAAAGGAGTCTTTAGGTTTTTTTATGTACAATATCATGTCATCTGCAAATAAAGACAGTTTTACTTCTTCTTTTCCAATTTGGATGCCTTTTATTTCTTTCTTCTTTTCTAATTGCAATGGCTAATACTTCCAGTACTATGTAGAACAGGAGTGGTCAGAGTGCGCATCCCTGTCTTGTTCCTGTTCTTAGGGGAAACGGTTTTAGTTTTTGCCCATTGAGTATGATGTTGGCTATGGGTTTGTCATGTATTGCTTTTATTATGTTGAGGTATAATGTTTCTCTTGAAATTACTGTGCTTTCTTTGAATACAAAATCTACATTATTAAGCACTATACCTAGCATACAATGGAATTCAATTAAGCCATAATAAAGGATGAAATTGTGCCATTTGCAATAATGTGGATGGACCTTGAGAACTTTATGCTAAGTGAAATAAATCAGTTGAGAAAGGCTACAAACCATATGATTTAATTCATATGTAGGATAGAAAACTGAAACTCATGAACAGAAATAGCAGTGTGGTAGTTGCCAGAGGGAAGGGATTATGGGTAGAAAAGGGTTCTAAGATGTGGTGACAGAAGATCTTACCATGGATGGTGGTCACCTGGGCAATATACAGATCTTGGAACATATAAACTCACACTTGAAACCTATATGTTCATGTAGACCAATGTCACCCCAATAAATTTAGTTAAAAAAAAATTTGCCCAGAAATAAAAATAACTACAAGGGATAAATGAAGTATCAAAATGGCTCTAAATTCAAATATAAAATTAGAAAGTATTAAGTATGTAAGTATTAAGTTCTAAACTTTCTTCTAATATCAAGTTTTTATCATTTAAAACTGCTTAAGAGCTGATAAGAGGTTTATGAGTAAGAGTCATGTTTTGACAAAGAACTCTATGAAAACCTTTGCTTATGAGTTTTAATATTAGTAACTAATAATTTACATTCTTCCTACAAAGTACATAACTATGATTTCTGAATATATTTCTGAATATATTTTACAAGCAATTAAGACTTTGGAAAATATTTAAAGTGATATAATATGGAGACAATTATTAAAATTCCTAGGTCTTCTAATATATATCTTGCAAACTTACCATCTGTACACTTTTTTCCAATTCCTGGGGAATCGCAAATGTAGATGAAGGAGCCTGAGTAAGAGGCCATGCGCCAGCCTACAAGAAAATAAGTAAAATAAAAAGTTAAATAGACAAGTATCCAACTTGATAATAAATATTTATAAAATGAATTGAACTAAAGCATCTCTTTTTTCTTTTCTCAAAATGTTGATAAAATCCATTAGCATTACTATCTTGGCCCATTTCATTCCAAATCAATATAACACATAAGGTTAGAAGCTATAATCCATTGATTAAAGAAAATGCAATGAGGCCTCTATTTATTAATTGTTTGGATCAGACTATTTGGAATGAGTAGTAAATGCCTACAATAAAACATATATTCATACCTGTAGAACATATATTTGAAAACTAATTCCCAAGTCTATTATTGTGTCTTGATTTTTGATAAAATTGTTGAATTTATTGTTGAGATCAGCACTGACACTCATATCTGTATACATCCGATGCAGCTTGCTGGTAAACTCATAACCACATGCTTGCTGTAAAAACAGTTTAAAACAAACACATGATTTAAAAAGAATAATAATAAACCATATTAATTAATGAGAACATGTTACTATTGCTATTCTATAGTCAAGGTTATGCATATTATATTCAAGTCTACTCTTCAGAAAAATTATCAACTACTGAATATTTCAGCATAAATATGTCTCAGCTACTACTTATTTCATCAATGTGTAAGCTAAAATGAAACAAAAATAAACTAAAATTTAATGGCATTACAAAACTTGTACTTAAAGGAATACTTCAGGTGCATTTACTTATCAATAATACAATTTTTTTGTTAAGTTAATACTGTTATCTTGTGGAAAAGTCTATATCAACATACAAAATGTCCCAAAAAATGCATACACACTTTTAATAGCTGATAGCTGCTATATGAAAATAAAATATATTTTAACAAACACTGCCTTTATAATTATTAGGTATACTGGTTAATAATAATAAAAGAAAACACGATAACGTCAAGAAAAATATCAAAAGTGCTTTATTCAAAGTAATGTCCATCACTAGCTACACATTTCCCCATCATTCAGGTAATTTGTGGATACCATCCCAATAGAACTTTTCTTGTTTTGAGGCAAACTATTCAGAGACCCAATTTTCCACTTCTCTGTACGTTTTAAAGTGCTGCTAAGAAAGTGTATGTGCCATCAATGGAACAAGTAGTAATCTGAAGGATCAAGGTCTAGTGAATACAGTAGGTGGGTTAATACTTCCCAGGCAAGATCTTTAAACCTGCCTTGAACTGGTTTTGAAGTGTGTGATGATGCATTATCATGAAGCAAAATTATTTTGCCATGTCTTCTGGCACATTCTGGTTGTTTCACGATCAAAGCGTGGTTCAAATTGATTATTTGTTGTCAGTAGCGATCAGTATTTCACTTGGTTTTAGAAGCTCATAATACATCAGACCTTCCTGATCCCACCAAATGCAGAGCATTGTCTTCTTTCCAAAGTGATTTGGCCTTGCAGTCGATGTTGATGGTTGTCCTGGATCAACCCATGATTTTGTGCAGTTGGGATTCTCAAAATAAATCCACTTTTCATTGCCAGTCACAATTCGATGCAAAAGAGACTTTCCTTTATGCCATTGAAGCAACATTTTACTGATGACATTTTGGTTTTTCATTTGTCTTTCGTCAGTTGATGTGGCACCCATTTCCTTCCTTTAAAATCTTTCCTGTTGCTTGTAAACGATGGGAAATTTTTTGCTAAGTAACATTAAATCTTTCTGCAAGTTATTTGAGTTTGACACACATCTTCATCCAATAATACTTGTAATTGTTGGTCTTCAAACTTTTTCAGTTGACCTGGACATTCTTTGTCTTTTATATCAAAATCATCACTTTTAAAGCATTTAAACCAGAGTTCACAAGTATCTTGAGATGGAGCATATTCACAATAAGCTTCCTGAAGTATACGATAACACTCAGGAGTACTTTTCTTCAAAATAAAGTCATGAATTACAACTTTTCATAAATGCTCTTTTTTTGGCATGAAATTTGACATTTTTAAGCATAAAAATATCTTTGATGTTAACACCTTAAGAAAATTTGACATATGAAGTTGTGAAGCTTGCTGTCAATACAACAAAATAGCATACATATCAAACTGCATATATATCAACATATGTGTAACTCCACCTATTAAAATAAATCTACATTATAAACTGGTACACCTAGTATATTCAAGGTGTGTATACATTTTTAGGGGACACCTTGTATATAGAGAGAGCTTTCTTTAATACAGTATTTACATATTCCATCATATAGATATATCATTATACATTTAACAGTCACCTGCTGATAGTTTCCTGTTGTTATATCTAATGCTACAATGAACATCTTACTGTGCTAGCAGAATAATTTCTAGGACAGAATCAGATCAAAAACTCACATTACCTTTAATTTATTGATCATGGCTTCTTCAGAATCCATAGACATAGATAACCCGTGAATTAAACGTTTCGCCAGCATTCTTGCGTAGAACTATATTAAAAAATATTTCTAAAGATTACTTCTTTTCTGATGATTTATATTTCAAAAATAAATAAAATATGACTAAACCAAATAAAACTTCTCTATTCACAACTTACCTTTTGAAAAACATCCTTATCATCGATATATTTGAAAACAGTAATGAAACTGGTGAGTTTGTCTTCCACTTCATTCTCAGTCATCCCCTTTGCTGATTTCTTTAGTAAGTTGTCACAGTACTTAGCAAGCTCAAATAGAAATTGACAGTGTATCTTATAAAGGGCCCTTCTATACATATGCCTCAATAGAGGCAAAGGACAATAGTACAAAATATCAATGAATAAAGTCTCTGCTATCCTAAAGTTTGTTTTTTAAATTATAAACATGCACTAAAGCAGTGGTTGGCAAAGTGCCGCTGTGTTGACTAATGAGTTTGCCGACCACTGCACTAAAGAATTCAAAATATGTCATAAGGTAAATTTTTTAAGAAAACTATAAACAAGATAAAAATCTAATCAACATTTAATGAACAATAAAACACTAACATAAACAACAGAAGTTTCAAAAGAACACCTAGATGCATTTTGAGCAGTTCTATAATTTGACATTAAACCATTTTTCTTACCACAACTTTATAATTAAGTTTTCTTTAATTATCATCAAATTTCCTTTCAATTTCAGATAAAAACTTCTAGGAGAAGTAATGCAAATGATTTCAAAGAAGACATACTTTAAAACCCAAACTCTACTGCTTCAATTTCAGAAGCTTTACAAAAATTGGAATGGCAAAGAAAATTAGCATGGACTTTGCATAAAGATGCACACAAATTAGTGAAGCGTTTCATATTAAACATACACACACACAAAGTAAACTTTATTAAAGTATTTTTTCCTTCAGTTATTTCTCAAGAAAAGGTTATAGTACATAGGTCCAACTGTATTCCTTAAATAAATGCCAAATTATATATGATGTAATTTTTACTTTTAATAACTTAGTTGCATGAATTTTTTCTGAAAAATGTTACAAATACAAATTAATTTAACATTCTCCTTAGTTTTCATTTTCTAATATTGATGTCCCTAAGATTATTTTTAAGCAATCATCAAACTTACCAATTCAGGAGCTTTGCAAACAGACTTGGGTTCTCTGTAATTTACAACTGATGTAAGAGCCTAAATAGAAAACAAGCCAGTAATTAACTAATAATAGGGTATAATCTGCATATCCATAAATTATTAACCCACACAAAACACAACATTTTGGTCGTAGTTTGTTAATTTTGTTTTCATTTTGAACACAGGGTAAACTTCTCTAACTGTGTGCCTCATGATAGTTATAGACCAACTAGTGGCCCAGTGCACAAAATTCATGCACATTAAAAGGGGATTAATTAAAGGAAATAATTTCATATTGCTATTTGCCCTTTCTCTATAATAGAAGTATCAGACATGAAAGAAAATTAGTAAAATGTGTATGAAAACCTTCCTCCTGTCAGAGACTAGGGCTCACCATGGGACCCAGAGTGAAGTCCCTGTCACCCACATGTGCCTCAAAATTGCGTGAGACCCTGACCCAGCCAGGCCCCTTCATTGGACTAGATCCAGACATGGCCAATCCCACCCTTGTCAAGCCCCACTGCACAGGGGGCGTAGCCTCAGGTCCCCTGGCCTGGCGCCAGGATGGGGGACACGGCCTGAGATCCCCTGTCAAGCATGGCCTGAGGTTCCCCTTTAAGCCCTACCAGGTGGGGGGGGCGCAGCCTCAGGTCCCCTGGCCCAGCACTGGGAGGAGGGATGCAGCTTCAGGTCTCCCATCAAGCCTCACCAGCAGAGGAGCACAGCCTCAGGTCCTCTGTCAAGCCCCACTGGGCAGGGGCGTGGCCTGTGTTCCCCCAACCCAGCAATGGGAGTGCACCTTGAGGCCCCCCATCAAGCCCCATTGGGTGGGGGGCATGGCCTGAGGTCCCCTGCAAGCTCAGCCAGGCAGAGAGGCCCAGCCTCAGGTCCCATGGCCCAGCACCAGGATGGGAAATGCACCTTGAGGTCCCCTGTCAAGCCCCACCGGGCAGTAGGTGCAGACTGAGGTCCCCTGTCAAGTCCTGCCAGGCAGGGGGGTGCAGTCTCAGTTCCCCTGGCCTGGTGCTGTGGATGTGGCCTGAAGTCCCTGGGCCTGGGGCTGGGGTTGGGGGGCGCAGCCTGAGGTCCCTTGTCAAGCCCTGCTGGATGGCAGGGCGAGGTTTAAGGTCCCCTTTCAAGCCCCACGGGGTTGGGGGATGGCATAGCCTCAGGTCCCTGTTGATTGCTCATTAGGGCTCCTTAAGGGAACTTGGCCTCAGCTATGGGTGCAGCCACCTTTGTGATGGAGTGGTGGTCAATTAGCATATTCCCACTTTATTAGATAGGATTATATATCCCATTCCTACTGAAAGTTATTCTTTAGAACTCATTACTGATATTTGAATACAGATAAAACAAGACTAAATTTTTTAAAAATCTTAAAAACAACCATATCAGCAAATTTCCTTTAAAGTATACCAAAATTCAAAAATTTGTAAAATATACTTATTTCTTTCAAATATTACTTATAATAGCCTACAGATTATATTGAAATTAAAAATCAGCACTAAAACATTAAAATTATACATGGTTTTCCAGAACATGTTAGAATGTTTACTAACAATTCCCCTTAGAATCATTGTTCTCATAATCATAAGAAATTCAATCTCCATATAATTTATTCAATTTAACCATTTGCTATTAATTTGAAAGTTGTTATTATTATTTTCATCTTCACATTTAAATTATGTAATCTCCATGTCAAAATTAGAAAACTCGTAATTAGAAACCTCAATCCTGAAACCACCCTAAAGAATGAATAAAGAAATAGAATCCTAATTAACCTTTAAACAACACAGATCCACTTACACCCAGATTTTTGATACAAATACTGTAAGTGTATTTTCTCTTCCTTAAGATTTTCTTAGTAATATTTTTTATTCTCTAACTTACTTTATTGTGATAATATGGTTATACTAAATATATAAAATACACTATCAGTAAGACATTTGGTAATATCAGTAGGCCATGAGTAGTGAAGTTCTGGGGAAGTCAAAAGTTATATGTAGATTTTCAACTAAAGGGGGAGCAGTATCAGGGCCCCTATCCCCTGATTTGTTCCAGGGTCAACTGTATTTATACAGACATTCCCTGACTTAAGATGATTTTTACGATTTTTTTTTTTTTTTACTTTAAGATGTGAGAAAGCTGTATGTATTCAATAAATTGTATTTTGAATTTTGATCTTTTCCAGAGCTGGTGATATGTGGTACAATATTCTCTCCTAATGCTGGAGAGTAGCACTTCACAGTTTCCAGTTAGGTGTGCCATCACAAGGATAAATAATGATACTCTCTCATGTATTTAATGTGTTAGCTAACTTTGCCCAACTATAACTAATGAGAGTGTCCTGAGAACATTTAAGATAGGTTCAGCTAAGGTAAGATATTCAGTAGGTTAGGTGCATTAAATAAATTTTTATTTAAAATATTTCTAACTTATGAAGGGTTTACTAGGACATAACCCCATGTTAAGCTGAGAAGCATCTGTAGATATAGATATTATTAAAGTTACCTTATCCAATGCACTCATAAAGTGCTGATCACCATTCAAAACAGTGTTGATAAGTTGAACAAATTTACCATGTACTTCCAAAACTGATTCCACAAATAGTGTTGGCATCTACAAATATAAAATACAAAATACATTTTAAGAAGTTCTAAGACATAATTAGGATTATCAAAAATTGACATTTAATTAAGAGTAAAGTTTTTTCCAAGCAAATTAATGTTATGCAAGCACACTTTCTCAAAAAATATTTTTAGTTAAAACCGTCTTGCCTGTCCGGTGTGGTTCAGTACTGACCTATGAACCAGAAGGTCACAGTTCAATTCCTGGTCATGACACGTGCCTGGGCTGCAGGCTCAATCCCCAGTGTGGGGAATGTAGTAGGCCACTGATGATTCTCTCACATCATTAATATTTCTCTCTCTCCTTTTCCCTTCCTCTTTGAAATCATTAAAAAAAAATACACTTTTTTTTTTAGAAACTATCTTAAAAATCTAAAACTTTAATGTTGATTAGCTGTCATTCAACACCAGCAATGCAGGGCTATAATTCCTTTGCCAAAAGAACTCACTGAAAACAAACTTCTCTTCGATGTTGGAATACTGTTTCTTAAGGGGTAACAAGATACAATCTCTGAACCACCAAGACTATCACTTTCAAAGAGGATTATATAAACAAAAACTATCTTCAAAGCTACTGAGGGCTGAAAGAGAGAACAGAGCTCCAAATTAAGACTCCTAGAGTTGGACAATCTCTTACATGTCAGAGTAAGGAAATACTTAGCTTTCACTCCTTTTTTTCTTTCTTTTGTTAATCCTTACCCGAGGATATTTTTCCATTGATTTTTAGAGAGAGTGGAAGGGTGAGGTAGAGATAGAGAGAGAGAAACATTGATATGAGAGACACACATTGATTGGTTGCCTCCTGCACGGGTCCTGCCTGGGGTCAGTGACTGAGCCTGCAACAGAGGTACATGGTTTTGACTAGAATCGAACCCATAACCCTTCAGTCCCAGAGCCAATGCTCTAATCACTAAGCAACCAGTTAGAGTATGAGTTTTCACTTTTAATGGCAGTAATTATATAGTACTTGAGAGTTAACTAAGTCAGCTAAAATTATGTGAATCTATCACAAATTCTTTCTCTTTTATTTCTATCCCTTAGTCCTTGAAGCAAACTCTATGCCTTTATGCCAAATATTACTTCACACCCTGAATCTGTAAAACTAAAATAATAAACCCAATATATAATAAAGATTAAAAAACATAAAAATATATCAACTAATAGTTTATTTTTAATTTTTAAAATATATTTTTATTGATTTCAGAGATGAAGGGAGAGGGTGAGAGAGATAGAAACATCAATGATGAGAGAGAATCACTGATCCTCATGGCCCCTACTGGGGATCGAGCCCGAAACCTGGGCATGTGCCCTTGACCGGAATTGAACCTGGGACCTCTCAGTCCACAGGCCGATGCTCTATCCACTAAGCCAAACGAGACAGCGCAATTAATAGTTTGTATCACTGTGATAGGACATAAAATCTAAGACTTGCTAAAGACAAATAAATCTACAACTAAAGTGATAAGCATCTAAATAATGTTGTTTATTATAGATTACTGCATTATAGATGACAAATAAATAGCTCTACTTAGGAAAAAGAACATTTCATGTCATATCTATTTATTCATCATCATCATTAGTAAAAACAAGATGGTCCATCAAGATTGATGATAGTAATACAGTGATAGGAAAGATGCCTTTTTTGTAAACAGTCATTTGATTGTCAGAGAACTCTTAAAAGTGGGTATTAGGGACATGATGGTCACTGTTGGGTGTAAGCATATATATGTTTAGGGAACATCATTTTAATGTAAATTTGCTTCCTGGGCTATCAAATTCAGAGTATATATAAAAAAAGCAAATTGTGAGTTCTCCATATTACTACTGATTAATTTTATTACCACTACAACTATTAGTGCTAGTTATATAGAAATAGAGTTATTTAAAATTGCTAAGTGAACACATCAATATAACTAAGAAAAAACTTATCTCATTCAATGATTTTCTAAGAATTTGATTACTCCAAAATGTGTCCAAAAATCTTTAGGCTTGAAACATTTAAATAAAGATGTTTAATGTATTGGCATGGTAAGACTTTTCTTGCATTAAGACAGTAAAGTTGTAACAAAAAACCTAAATACATGATAATCTGATTAAGAGAAAAATTCCCCAGTTCCTTATATAACTCACATTTTCCTGAGTAAGATTACTGGTCGCTCTAAGACCCTCATCATGGACATGATTTTGCAGCTCCTGTATCATATGAGGTAAACCAGTGGACACAGCACGGAGTAAGACATACATATTTGCCATGTCTGAGGGGGGAAAAATTTGTATTAGATTTCCAAATATTTTAAAAATATTAGGTAATATATGGCTCAAAATGCATAATTATAAAGAGTATGCAGAGAAAGTCCCCCACTCCTGTCTCCCAACCACCCAGTCCTCCTTCCCATGGGAAGCAATATTGTGTTCTTCCAAATCTCTTTCATGCGTACTCAGATAAATACATATATTCTTCCCTCTGCCCCTTTTTATAAGAGTATAGTGTATTTTGTGTATTATTTGCAACTGCAGAATACATTTTCATTCAGATATTTTTTTTATCAGTACACTGAGCATTTCTTCATATTTTACAACTGTACAGCACTCCATTATATATAAAATTACTCAACAATTTATGGAAATTTGGTTGTTTCCAATCTCTTGATACTACAATGTTACAATGAATAGTCCTGTATATGGACATTAACATCTATGGTATGAATCCCTGGAAGTGGTAAAGCTGTGTCAAAGCTTAATCTTCTAAACAGAGCTCCCAACAGCAGGAAGCTCTCTTGCCAACAATGTGTTATCAAGCATTTTGATCTTTGCCAATGAAAAATGTCTCAGTGTAAAGGCTTCATTTTAAACTTTTTTTATTAAAGTATATAATATACATATAGAAAAGTGTATAACCGAAAGTATGCATCTCAATAAATTATCACAAGTGAACACAAACACACCCCTTCATGTAATCACTACCCAGGGTAAAAAACAAACATTACCTACACCTAGAAGTCCCCTTCACACCTCTTCCCAATCATTACTCCTCTTGCTCTTCTGCAAAGGTAATCACTGTCATAAGTACTAAACCAAAGATTACTTTTGCCTGTTTTGAACTATCTATAAAAATGGAATCAAAACAATTCTTTTATGTTTACCTTCTTTTGTTCAACATGTTTATATGCTGTTGTATATAAATGTATTTGTTCATTTTCATTCTTCTGTTATATCCCCATTGTATGAATATACTGTACTTCATCCATTCTATTGTTATTGGACATTTAAGTTGTTCCATTTGGCTATTCCAAAAAATGCTGCTATGAACATTTTTGTATATATGTGCATACTCTTTTGCCAGGGAATTATATGTACAGGAAAGGGATAGCTTTCATATATTCAACTTTAGCAGTTAATGCCAGTTTTTCAAAGTGGTTGCATCAATTTATATTCTAAGCCCAGTGTATAACAAGTTCCCACTCTTCCACATGTTTCCCAACACTTATTATTATTTTAGATTTTTATAATAGACTTTTAGAAAGAGAGGAAGGCAGAGGGGAAGAGAGAAACATCGATGTGAGAGTAAACAGCAATTGCCTGCTCCTGCACAGCCCCTACTGGGGATCAAGCCTGAAATCCCTGCATGTGCCCTGACAGGGAATCTAACTGACAACCTTTCAGTACATGGGATGATGCCCAAAAAACTGAGCCACATCAACTAGGGTCCAAAACTTATTTTTAATTTTTAAATTTTCTATCAGAATTTATTGATAGCTGAGTATGGTTTTAATTTGCATTCCCCTGTTTCAATGAAATTAAGTACCTTTTTATGTTTATTGGTCATTTGGATATCCTCTACTCTGCTGTGCCTGTTCAAATTTCTTGGCCATTTTATATTTGAACATAAACCTTTTATAGTCATTGCAAATATATATTTATCCTATAACTAACTTTTGATGATGCAGAGTTCTTACTTTTAAGGCAGTCTGCTTGATCAGTCTTTCCTTGTGGTTGGTGCTTTTTGTGTCTTAGTTAAAATATTTTTCCCTATTTCAAGGTCATGAAGTTATTCTCCTATATTATCTTCTAAAATTATTATTGTTTTACATTTAGATCAAAAGCTACAATGACGCTGGCCAGCGTGGATCAATGGTTAGAGTGTCAGCCTGCACACCAGGGTTTCAAGGGTTCCATTCCTGGTTAAGAGCATGTACCTGGGTCCCAGGTTCGATTCCTGACCCGTGTGGGAGGCAAACAATCAATGTATTTTTCTTACATATCAATGTTTCTCTCTCTCTTTCTCCACCTCTCTCCTTCCTTCTACTTTTTCTATTTATCGGAGGAAAAAATATCCTCACTCCTTGGGTGAGGATTAAAAAAAGCCTACAACTGCCAAAACCGGTTTGGCTCAGTGGATAGAGCATTGGTATGCGGACTGAAAGGTCCCGTGTTCGATTCCGGTCAAGGGTATGTACCTTGGTTGCGGGCACATCCCCAGTTGGGGGAATGCAAGAGGCAGCTGATCGATGTCTCTCTCTCATCGATGTTTCTAACTCTCTATCCCTCTCTCTTCTCTGTAAAAAAAAATCAATAAAAATATATTTTTTTAAAAAAAAGCCTACAATAACTTGATTTTGTATATGTCTAGGGTAGAGATCAAATTTCACATTTCTCTAAATGAATATCCAGTTGACTCAGCATTATGGGTTGAAAAGATTATCATCTTTCACCCAATACTCTGCAATGCCCCTTTTGTCTTAAATCAAATATTTTCATTTTTAATTATTTATTTAATTGAAACCATAAGAGAAAGTTCATTTAGAAAGTCAGAGAATTAGAAGAAGTGAGCTGTAGAAGAAATGGACATAAAGAACAAGTTATAGAAGCAAAAAAGGCTCTTGGAGCTTAGGAGAAAGAGAAGGGCCAGGAAAACGCACCTGGGAAAAAGGTGCAGGCAAGCTCCACAGAGAGAGCTGCTGTATTTTATTTTGTCTACCACCTATTTTGAGTGAAACTGTGCATCTCTATATATTTAAAATTCATTTATATTTCCCTGTTATATTCTTTGCCTTTTTCCTACTGTTATTAAAATTCTTTTTTTTTTTTAAATATGGAACGCTTCACAAATTTGCGTGTCATCCTTACGCAGAGGCCATGTTAATCTTCTCTGTATCGTTCCAATTTTAGTATATGTGCTGCCGAAGCGAGCACTGTTATTAAAATTCTTAATGTTTTAAGGCAATTAGCCCTTAAAATACCTAAGAATGTGCAAACCTATTTTCTCAGGTTTTTCTTTTAGTTTAGAATGCCCTTTGTGAATATACTTGGTTCCAAAATAGTCCTTTAAAATAAATTGTGAATAAGGCATATCAAATATTTTAGAGATTATGACTAAAATATACTTGAAATTTAAGTTGATTTGACTATGTAAAAAGTAGTTTATAATTCTACTTTAATTTACATTTATATTTCGTGTCACTTACCATTTTTCTTCTCTTGTCGAATGATATTATGACATTCTGCATGTAAGAATTGTAAATGGTCTGCTACCATTCGTTGCTGACATTCATGAATCACTTTAGTATATGAACTTGGGTGCAAGTATTTTCGACATCGAATTTCTTCATCTTTTAATCTACCTAGAACCTTTAGAAATATATTATTATAGCATAAACTACCAGGAGAAAAAAAACTGTACTATCAGTAAGTAGCCTAATTTAATGGGTCAGTTAAACATGGCCAAGTAATGAAAAACGATTACACAACGAATTTAAACCCACATTCCATACATGAATTCAAATTTTATTTAAGCTACTAGCTATCACTTATATTTCATCACAGTCTTATGAAAAAATACTGAAGTTATGTAGTCTACATTTTGTCTTCATTTACTGATCCTGATCATCCTATTATATAAACAACTTAACATGCAACAGGAAAATCAAATAAAGATTATTAAAAACCAAAACAGTCACTTTATAAATATCTAATTATTAATCTAAAAATAAGTCACAGTAACTGGATCAAGTAGGTTAATCTGATTATTTTATGTTGGTGCCTCATAAATGGTATGAATATCATAATTAAGTATCGCAGTAAAGATTTCATTAAAATTTTTGGAAGTCAAAATATATTTAGGCATAGTTAAATATGTCAATCAAGATCTTTATTAAATTTTTTTCTATATAAAAACCACTGAGCTACAAACAAAACACTAGTTAACATTAACAAGAACTAATAAAGATAACAGCCAGGGAGAATCCAAGATGGTGGCATAGGTAAACACCTATACTGCTGCCTCGCACAACACTTTCAAAACTACAACTAAAAGACAGAACGGACATCATCCAGAACCACAGGAAAGCTGGCTGAGTGGAAGTTCTACAACTAGAGGGAAAGAGAGGGGCTCACGGAGACCCAGAGGAGCTGCAAAAAGCCAAGGTACGGAGACGCGCGCGAGGAGAGAGCAGGTGCCGGAGTACCTGGCTGGTTTTCTCTGGCGGGAAGGAGACGGAGACTCTCAAAGGTATTGAACCCCTTGTCCTGCGACACTAAACCCCAGATCCAGCTGAAACTCATATGGGGGGAGTTTGGACTGTGAAAAGGGAGAAGTGCATGGAAATTTAGGGGAGTTGCAAAGGATCGGAGGTCTGGTCGCGCACGGCACCACTTGGAGGACAGATTGCTGATTGTGCCGCTGGCTTTCGCGAGTGGGCGGGAGACAGACCCTCCCAACTGTGCCACTTCTGACTCCACTAAGCCCCTGTTTTGGGCGAAACCCTGGAGACCTAGACTCGTGTGGTCCTGGTTCGCAGGGGAGCCGGAAAGGCAGCGGTTAGAGGCACTGCACACGCGCACAGGGACCACTCCAGCCATTACCCAGTCACGTGAGACTCAGGGGCCGTGGAGGGCGGGGCCGACTGGAAGGCAAGGCGGTCCTTTAAATCCTGAGACTCCACCCTCCCAAGCTCAACAGAGGCTTCTTCGGCTGAATCCAGCACAGAAGTTTCCCCGGCACAGTGAAAATGCCGAGACAAGGGAAGGGATTACAAGCAAAAGAAATGGAGGAAAAAAAACGACTGGATATAGAGTTCAAAACCACGCTTACAAGGTTTTTCAAGAATATGCTAGAAAAGATGGATAAATTTAGTGAGACCCAAGAGGAGATGATAAATACACTGACTGAAATAAAAACTATTATACAGAGTACTAACAGCAGACTAGAGAAAGGCAAGGATCAAGTCAAAAATTTGAAATATAAAGAAGCAGAAAACATTCAACTGGAAAAGCAAGAAGAGAAAAGAATCCAAAAATGTGAAGATAATGTAAGGAGCCTCTGGGACAGCTTCAAGCGTACCAACATCAGAATTGTGGGGGTACCAGAAGAAGAGAGAGAGCAAGATACTGAAAACCTGTTTAAAGAAATAATGACTGAAAACTTCCCACATCTGGTAAAAGAAATAGACTTACAAGTCCAGGAAGCACACAGAACCCCAAAGAAAAGGAATCCAAAGAGGACTACACCAAGACACATCATAATTAAAATGCCAAGAGCAAAAGAGAAAGAGAGAATATTAAAAGCAGCAAGAGAAAAACAGTTTATTACCTACAAGGGAGCACCCATACGACTGTCAGCTGATTTCTCAACAGAAACGATGCAGGCCAGACGGGAGTGGCAAGAAATATTCAACGTGATGAACAACAAGAACCTACAACCAAGAATAATCTATCCAGCAAAGCTATCATTCAGAATTGAAGGGCAGATAAAGACCTTCACAGAGAAGAAAAAGCTAAAGGAGTTCATCAACTCCAAACCAGTATTATATGAAATGCTGAAAGGTACTCTTTTAGAAGAGGAAGAAGAAAAAGGTAAAAGACAAAAAATTATGAACAACAAATACACATCTATCAACAAGTGAATCTAAAAATTAAGTGAATTAAAAATCTGATCAACAGAATAAACTGGTGAATATAATAGAATCAGGAGCACAGAAAGGGAGTAGACTGATAATTCTCAGGAGGACAAAAATCATAAAGCATCAAACAGACTGTGAAATTATAGCAGAAAGATTAAAGTTAGGTGAGGTAAATACGTGATCAATCAAAGGACTTGTATGCATGCTTATAAACATAACCAATGATCACAGACACTGGGGGGTCGGGGTACGCCTAGGAGGGAGGGGGGGCAATGGGGAGATATGTATAAAAAATTAATAAAAATTAATTTAAAAAATAAGATAATAAATAAATAAATAAATAAAGATAACAGCCAGAAAATTGGGCTAATTGTTATCTCAAAACAAAACTAATTTGAAATGACAATCATGCCAGCACAGCACAGGCATCCGCAAATGTTTAGATTTTAAAATATTCTGACCCTGACTGACATTCTTCAGTGGTTAGAGCGTCAGCCCCTGTACTGAACGATCTTGGGTTTGATTCTCAGTCAAGGACACATTACCTGGGTTGCAGGTGCCATCCCTGTGTGGGAGGCAACCAACTGATGTGTCTTTCTCACACTGATGCTTCCCTCTTTCTCTCTCTCCATCCCTCCCTCTCCTATACTTTCTGTAAAAATCAATGAAAACTATATCTTCAGGTGAGGATTAAAAAAAGAGAAAAAAGGAAAGTATTCTGTAATGGAAAACTATGGAACTAGAGTTTCTGAACTGGCCTCAGGAACTATGTGAATTTAAGCCTTTGAGAAGTACTGCTTGTGTTTGCCTGGGCATAAGGTGATGCTGAGAGAAAAAAATGATGGTGAGAGGGAAAATAACATATTCCTGGAAACCTCTCAGATATCTTTCGATGAAAGCGAGGCTCAAGACTGAGAGAGAGATTTTTTAGAATATAGTGGCATAGGTGAACACCTAAACTGATGCCTCACACAACAATTTCAAAATTACAACTAAAAGACAGAATGGACACCATCCAGAACCACAGGAAAGCTGGCTGAGTGAAAATTCTACAACTAGAAGGAAAGAGAGGGAATAACAAAGACTCAGAGGAGCTGGTAAAAAGCTAAGATACAGAATCATGCACGTGGAGAGGACAAGCAGCAGAGGGTCTGGGTGGCTTCCTCTAGCAGGAGGGAGACGGAAAATCCCAACTGCACTGAGCCCCACTTCTGACAGCACTAAACCCCAGTTCTGGGCAAGACTCATATTGGGGGAGTCTGGACTGTCGTGAAAAGGGAAGAGTGCACAGAAACGTAGGGGAGCTGCGGAAGGCAGAAATCTGGGGTGTGTGCAAAAAGGAATGACTGCTCATTGTGCCACTGGCTTTCTCTAGCGGAAGGAAGACAGAACATCCCAACTGCACTGAAATCCAGATCCGACTGCACTGAACCCCAGTTTTGGGCAAGAACTTGGGGATCCAGACTCATAAGGGTCCCTAGAGTGCATGGAAACTCAGGGGAGTCAGAAAGGCAAAGGTCTGGAGGCTTGTGCACACACAAAAGGCAGAGGTCTGAAGGCATACACTAATGCGCACAGAGAGAGCTGCAGCAATTACCCAGGGGAATTTAGACCTAGGGGCTGCTGTGTAGGGCAGGGCTGATGGGAAGCTAAGGCTGTCTGCTCAGCCCTGAGACACCACCACATCCAAGCCCAGCCCAGAGGCTGTTGCAATCTTGCAAGTCTTAAGGCTGAGTCCAGCACAGAAGTTCTCCGGGCGCAGAAACAGCTGATCCTCACAACCAACTGGCTTGGAAGTCAATTCCTCCCAGTGACACCAACAACAATCAAGAATTTACTACAAGAAGACTATACACACAGTCCACAAAAGGGAGCACCAAGAGTGTCCACCTCAGGTAACTGGGGAGGCAGAGCTACTGGACCATTTAAGACACCTAGCACACAAAGCTACTCTACCAACTCAGGGAAGCAGGGAAAATGCTGAGACAAAGAAACAGATCACAAACTAAAGAAATAAAGGGAGAAAAATGACTAGATATATAGTTTGAAACCAGGGTTATAAGGTTTTTTAAGAGTTTCCTAGAAAAGATGAATAAATTTAGCGAGACCCAAGAGGAGATGAAAAAGAACCAACTAGAAATTAAACATACACTGACTGAAATAAAAAATATTATACAGAGACCTAACAGCAGACTAGAAGAACACAAGAATCAAGTCAAAAATTTGAAATACAAAAAAGCAAAAAACACTCAAAGCAAAAAGAAAAAAGAATCAAAAAATGCGAAGATAGTGTAAGGAGCCTCTGGGATAACTTCGAGCATACCAACATCAGAATTATGGGGGTGCCAGAAGAAGAGAGAGAGCAAGATACTGAAAACCTATTTGAAGAAATAATGACAGAAAAATTCCCCCACCTGGTGAAAGAAATGGACTTACAAGTCCAAGAAGCGCACAGAACCCCAAATAAAAGGAATCCAAAGAGGACCACCCCAAGGCACATCATAATTAAAATACCAAAAGCAAAAGACAAACAGAGAATATTAAAAGCAGCAAGAGAAAAACAGTTAACTACCTACAAGGGAGCACCCATTCAATTGTCAGCTGATTTCTCAACAGAAACTCTGCAGGCCAGATGGGAGTGGCAAGAAATATTCACCATGATGAATAGCAAGAACCTACAACCAAGATTACTCTACCCAGCAAAGCTATCATTCATAATTGAAGGGCAGATGAAGAGCTTCACAGAGAAGAAAGAACTAAAGGAGTTCATCAGCACCAAACTAGTATTATATGAAATGCTGAAAGGTATTCTTTAAGAAAAGGAAGAAGAAAACGGTGAAGATAAGAATTATGGCCGAAACCAGTTTGGCTCAGTGGATAGAGTGTTGCTTTGTGGACTGAAAGGTTCTAGATTCGATTCCAGTCAAGGGCATGTACTTTGGTTGCAGGCACATCCCCAGTAGGGGGCATGCAAGAGGCAGCCTATCGATGTCTCTCTCTCATCAATGTTTCTCTCTATCCCTTTCCTTTCCTCTCTGTAAAAAATCAATAAAATATATGTTTTAAAAAAGAATTGTGAACAACAAATATATATTTATCAACAAGTGAATCTAAAAATCAAGTGTATTGGAAATCTGATCAACAGAACTGGTGAATATATTAGAATTAGGGACATACAAGGGAGTGCACTGATAATTCTTAGGGGGAAAGAGGTGAGGGGGGGTTCAGGAAGAGACTGGACAAAATCATACACCAATGGATGAGGACAATATGGGGGGTGGTAAGGATAGAGGGTTGGGTGGGAGCTGGGTGGAGGGGAGCTATGGTGGGAAAAAAGAGGAACAATTGTAATAATTTGAACAATAAAGATTTATTAAAAATTTAAAAAAAAAAAAGACTGAGAGACAGTCTTATCTTTCCTACTGTGCTACCATGTTGTGTGGAGCCAAGAGTTCAGGGCAAAGTCGTAGAAACCAAAGGTGGGGGTCTAGAGTATTTCATCAACTAAGAAAGTCATTTTGGTCATCGTGTTTTTCTTTTAAAGTAAAAACAGTCCTGCCCGACTGGCGTGGCTAGAGACTGAGCATCAACCTATGAATCCCAGTCAGGGTACATGCCCAGGTTGCCAGCTTAATCTCTAGTGTGGGATATGCAGGAGGCAACTGATCAATGATTCTCTCTCATCACTGATGTTTCTATCTCTTTCTCCTTCTCCCTTCCTCTCTGAAATTAATAAAAGTATATTTTTTAAAATTAAAAAATAAGTTCTTATACAGAGAGAAGATGGCCATGTGAAGATAGGCAAACACCCCAATAAGTTCAATTAAAATTAAAATGTACTAAAAGTAGTATGTGTAGTAGTTATTTATACCATACTCTAAGTGACTTTAATATGTTTATAAATTAACTAAATGCAACAGTAATTAGAGTGTGGGTCTGAGTGAGGTGTGGGAGAAGGAGAAAAAGAAAAACAATGATTACTGGGTAGTGCTGGGGGTGAGGTACATATCAAGAGAAAACAGACAAGGTTGGAGTGTCTGGATTCAGGATTTCAATAGCTATAAAACCACTATAGCTGGGAGAAAGGCCAAAATTAAGAAGAAAGATACAGAAAGGGAAATAGGAAGGCTACATTATTTAGTTTGTTAAGTAAATTACTCTTATAAATGCTTTTTTCCCAACAGAGCTTCCAATGCCTTTCTTTTAACAGTTTGAGATAAAATTTACATTTATGATTCATCCACGCAAGGGTGAATTCAAGTTTTCGGTATATTACATTATTAGTATTTTTTAAATTGTGATAAAATGTTCATAACATAAAATTTGCCATTTTAACCATTTTAAAATATATAATTCAGTGGCATTAATTATATTCACAATGTACAACAATTTCCAAAACTCTTTCATCACACCAAACTCTGTAAACATTAAGCAATAACTCCCTATCATACCTTCTAAAAACTTCTACTTTCTGTCTTTAAGAATTTGCCTATTCTAGATATTTCATAGAAGTGGAATCATACAATATTTTTGCCAATGTCCTCTTTTTTGAAAGCCAGATATAATGAGGAGAATGCATCAATTAATTTTGTGAGCACTTTTCAAGATTGGATCTAGATCCTTTAACAAGAGTCTCAGATGCAAAAAAGGCTAAGAGCTGAAGACCACTGTGTAACTGCATGTAATGGATGGAGGAAAATGCCCCAGATGACTTACTCAAGGTCCAGAGCTAATAAGTGACAAAAAACAGGAAGAGACTAAACAAACAGCTTAGACTTCTAGGCCTGGACTTTATGAAATACATAATTATATTTCTTGACCTATGTTCTATACTATGACCTATGTACATACTAAAGCTATCCTCCTTATATTTATCTTTCTTGCTTAAATTAGAAAAACCATCCTATAATGAAATGCTTGAAATCCAACGCTGCAGATGAAAATAAAAAAAACCATATCATTAAAATTTCTCATATATCTTGTGTGATGACTGAATTTATGCTATAACTAATTCTTTTACTGAGAAAATACACAAAGAATTTTAAATATGGTCATCAGTATGTATTGGTTTAATAATTAAAATTTGTGGAGCCCTAGCCGGTTTGGCTCAATGGATAGAGCGATGGCCTACAGACTTGAAGGGTCCCAGGTTCGATTCAGACAACGGGCACATGTCTGGGTTGTGGGCTCGATACCCAATAGGGATTGTGCAGGAGGCAGCCAATGATTCTCTCTCATCATTGATGTTTCTATCTCTCTATCCCTTTCTTTCCTCCCTAAAATCAATAAGAAATATATATTTAAAAATAAATTTAAAAAAAATAAAATTTCTTGTGGAGAGCCCAGTTATTGTGGCTAAGTGATTGAATGTCGACCTATGAACCAAGAGGTTATGGTTCGATTCCCGGTTAGAGCACATACCAGGGTTGTGGGCTCGATCTCCAAAGGGGGACATGTAAGAGGCAGCTGATCACTGATTCTTTCTCATCAATAAAGTTTCTGTTTCTCCCTCTCCCTTCCTTTCTGAAATCAATTTAAAAAATAAAAATTTCGTATTAGAAAAATTAAAAACTTTTTTCATTAAAAACTTAACAGATCAGAAGAGTGATCTATCCAAGTATCTACAGAATTATTATATTTTTCCTTCCATTTTAAAGAAAGAAGATAAAAACCTAAACACCTAGTATCTATACTATTCCATAAACATATCCACTAAGCATAAAATATAGATTTTGCTGAGAACGTAATCTTAAAGACAAGCAAATCAAGTAATCAGGATCTATCAAAAAGTATCAGTCATGATAAAAATCAGAATAGCAATTTTCCTCATGAAATATGCTACAGCAAAAAAAATGAGTTATCAATAGTATTGTACATTAACTATAACACGAAGAAAAGACCAAACAGAAACTTTTTCACCAAAAATATATATTAACAAGAAAACTGTTACATAAAACCATGCCTGACTATAAGAAATGATGTATTTAACATACGTTTCTTCCTTACCTTTTCCATATATTGTGAGCAGTTTGATTCTTGTAATAAATTTGAAGCTTCTTGTTTGTAATACTCTCCTGTTTCAGTCAGAAAGGGGGACTCAAAGATTTCCTGATAAAACTAAATAAATCAATTAAAATCATATTGAAAAAATGAAAACAAGCAATTTAAAAAATTAAAGGTCTGATTACTCAAGTTTTTAAAGGAGACTTTTTACCTTTAAGGGAAATTTTTTCTTATACTGTTCAACATGAACAAAGGAGTTAATAACCCCATGGATTACTTTCTGATTTGGGTCTTCTCCACCACGATCACTAAAAGAAGGTATAACACAAAATATTCTTGAGAACACAAATTATCTATGGAAATACCAAAGTATGACAAAACATGATTGCTTATTCTACTAGTTGAATCAAATTGTAAAACAGTTTAATGGTCAATGTATCATAATGTTTAAAATTTTAATTTTTTCACTCAACAGCTGAATTAATATTTGATATTCAGTAAACACGTTAGATGTCATTTCAATAAATGAAAGCCTTGATTTTTAAATTAAACATATTCTGTTGATATTAAAATTATACTCTAATTTTAGAGTAGATATGAGCCCATCAATTTAAGACTTTAATATTGGTGGTCAAGAATATTTGAACTTCACTTGCCATAAACACTATTATAAGATTTGGTTTGAGAAATTCAGTCTTTGAATCATCAAGTATGGCTATGATAATTTGATGGTGCGCATCCCTCAGAAGTACACTCTATAGAACATATCACTCATTGAAATGGCTAATAACTATTTTTTCTCTAAGAGATCTGTAAGAGTTGCTAAGTTGCTTCCCATTCAAGCACAAATGAATTTATCTATTTAGAAGTTCAGTGAGATATTTAGTATAAGTTGCCTACCTATATTCTTTTACATTGCAAAGAAATCTAAAATCATCTCAATTATTCATCTGACACTTGATGGGTTCCTATTTAGTCAAGGCACTATTGGGATGGAAGTTTTAATCATGATTTTTAAAATGTAGGTGAATATTAGCCTTTCTAATGCTGAAATAGGGAAATGAAATAGGAAAAAAATGTTTGCCTAAAGCCACAGTAAAATAGTCTGGTCCTAAGTTAGGAGTTTCTAACTCGAGTACTAATGCTCAGTTTAAGCCATTATATAGTCAAAGGTTTACCTTTCTCCTGGAAAGCTTTTACCTTGCATCAAAATGTTTTTTTTATTAATAATTATTTTACAAAGAGAGCTGTAGAAAATATATTACTATAATTCCCTAGTAAACATTTTTTTGTTTTTTGTAGTAGGATATAAAGATATTTCCTTTATATATTAGTGTCTCTCCCTGCCTCTGAATCCCTCTAGTCCTCTTTCCCTTAATTACAGTAGGTCTTGGGTTGTCAGAGATCTGTTCCTACTGCGTGATGTAACACAATCTTCACCGTAAGTCAGAACCTACCTACATAAGCACCTACGTCATTCACATGGAGCACATAAACAGCAGTAATGAAGTGAAACAGTAAAAAAAAAAAAAATTATAAGAAAGATAACAATTCCTGACCTTTACTTGTGGTAAATAAATAATAAAAAAACAAAGCACATATGTACATTCATCGAAATGACAGAACTTTTTTTTTTTTTTATAAATATATGGGAGATGGCGATGTAACCACGAAACGACGTAAATTGAATTCAACGTAATCCGAGGACTACCTTGTACTTGGATATTCTGGGCGAAGTTTCTGTACATGAATTAATGGCTACAATAATTCTGTCAGTCATAGAATCTTAGATACAAAGTCTACATTTTTATATTACTAATAAAAACAATAAGATGACACAACGAGCTCATTTCCTCTGCTTACCTTCGTTAGTTCCCTCTTAAGGCCAAATGAAAAATCTGATGAAATATGATTTAACCTATCTTATCTATTTGGAAAACATCACTTTTATTTTCCTTTTAACTTTGCCTAGGATCTAAATGAAAATCAGCCAAGAATGAGAAATATCTGAATATTTGGAAAATCAGGTTACCTAAAATTATTTTCATGACCAAATCCTATTGTCTCTGTTTAGCACCAAGAAAACTTCCACTCCTGCTATTCTCAGCACTCTTGACATTTGATTCTGATCCCAAAAGGCCCAGATAAGCTGGATTCAGATAAAGTAATGCCTAGAAAAAACATTGATATTCCTAGTGCTTAATAACTAAGTTGCCTCCCTATAAGAATAATATCTGAACTCAATCATTATAAATAGTGTATACTTCATTTCTATTAGGCTAACAGATCATGAAAACAGTGAAATCATGCTGACTAAACTGGTCATCTGAATAAAATCTAGTCTCATCTAAGAACAGTGGTCCCAAGAGATCAGCCTTGAAAAAAGAACACGAAGAATTTTTAACCTTGGCTAGATAGCTCATTTAGTTACAGCATCATTCAGATACACCTAGGTTGTGGGTTCAATCTCCAGTCAGGAGACATATAAGAATCAACCAATGAATGCAAAATAAGTGAACAACAAACTGCTGTTTCTCTCTCTGAAATAAATTTTTTTAAAAAAGAATTTTTAGAAATAAAACATATTATTTGATCTTAACAGGACCATGTGGAAAATGCCTACAATAATCATAATGAAATTCCTAAGAGAATAAAACAATCTGGAATAATGGGGACTAGTAGGAAAGTTTGGCCCTTAAGATCAGGATTTTGGAGTCAGACTTCCTGGGTTTGGGTTCTGGCTGTGATAATATATATACTTTTGGGCAGATATTCAAAACTCTTAGTACTCAGATTTCCTGTTCTGTCAAGTATGCATAATATAATTCCTTACTTCATGAGGATGTGGTGCAAAGGACCTGGTACATGAGTAAACAATCAATAAACATTAGTGAGTACTATAAATACTGATAGCAAAATAAAAGCATTTTCAATATATTAGACAAGATAATAAAGCTAAGCGTTCAATAAAGTACTGATTATGATTTTTTAAAGTGTTTTTATTGATTTTAGAGAGAGAGGGGAAGGAAGAGATAAGAAGAGGAAGAGAGAGAAACATCAGCTACCTCCTGCATGCCCCCTCCACTGGGGAATTGAGCCCACAATCTGGGCATGTGCCATGACCAGGAATCAAACTGGTGGCCTCTCAGAGCAAGGGATGACACCTAACCAACTGTGCCACATTGCCCAGGGATGTTCATGACTTTTAAATCTTTTTTCTTTCTTTGTTTATTCTTTTTTTCTAAATCAAGGCTTTTAAAATCAACTAATTGAGCATTTAACTCAAGATAGCTGGCCAGATTTGTGAGTGCCATTAAAAAAACTGGAATTCTCAAAAGTGCCAATATCAGTATGTGACAAGGGGCAAATTAATCTCTTAGTAAAACTTTCATTTACCCCATGTTTAAAATGAGAACAGAGTTTCAGCAAACTAAATGCAGTCTCCTGCTCTCACCTATATCAGAGAAATGACAGGAGGGGCACTTTTAAATATTCCATTGCTGGCCAGTAGTCCTTGGACCTGTAGAAAGTGAAAAAAGATAGAAAGAAAACTGGATAGAATAGAAAAATAAAACTACCGAACCAAATGCAAAAGACAAAGAATTTCTGTAAGGAGAGAGACAGTGAGAAAACAAGCAAAAAAAAATGGCATACACTGAATGCTGGTTGGGGCACAGCAGTGGGCAAAACAACAAAGTCATTGGGAGAACAAACCAGTCTATGGAGCCAGGCAACAAGAGCAACTCTGTGTTTGTCCTGCTAGAGCAATAAATGGCCTGCCTGAGGAGGTGAGCAAGGAAAAACCTCTGCCCAGATGACTGCTGCAGCACTCACCTGAAAACATCACCTAGATTCCCCCATTGCCACTTCAAAAAGGCACTGGAAAATCAAGGACAAATTTTACCCTCATATTAACAAGATTTTAAAATATCAAGCATTGATGAGTGGTAGATAAACAGATCTTCTCAGACTCTACTTATGGGAAATAAGGTACTTTACAGGGCAAAGTGGTTAAAGTGCACTAACTCTATGACTTTAGACAAAGAGCTGCGTTCTGATATGTGCAAAATAGAAGCAATAGTTGTATTAGTGAAAAAACGGGAAACAACCTAATATGTATAACTAAGAGAAGCATTTAATAACATGAGGTAGAATCATACCAAATAGCATACAGTAGTTTAAAAATAATTATGTACAATAGACACACTCCCAGGACCAAACTGGATTTACAACTAAAATACAAAAAAGCAATCCTGAATAATCAACTGAAGACTACCTAGAGATAACCCTGATAACTAAGGATGGAAAGTGGAGATTGCATAGAGACTAGTTGGAAGGGCAAGGTGCAAAAGGGCCAACCTCCCACAGACAGCAGCTGAAGTTCCAGAGAGATCTCAGCTGTGGGGGATTACCACTAAGAACTCTGGGTTCTAAACCCCAAGTTGGGCCCTCCAGCAAAGAGTTATCAGAAGTGAGAAAGGTGTCCACATAACATGTGGCTGTGAAAAGCAGCAGGGTTGCTGTCTGCCAGGGAAAGATGGCTGAAAATGCATATACCCTCATAAGGGGCCAATACACAAAATTTCATGTGCAGCCACTCACCTCGTGAGAAAGGAAAGAGTGAACTGCAGCTGTGTGAGCAGAAGCCAAGTGTAGGAGCTCTGGGGTTAGTCCTTGTAGAGCTATCATAATGATTTCCATTGCTTAGACATTCCCTCATACTGCAAAGGACATCTTTCTTAGGCAGACCTTTGGTATTCAGGTGGTATTTGCCTGGAAGGGAGGGAGTAGGAGAGGCAATTGACCCAGACTATTGGAAAACCCCTGGCCTATCATATGGGGTGTCTCATTAAGAGACTGAGAATAACAATTAGCTTCCTGGCAGAAGCAATTGCCCCATCCAATTAGGAAATCGCTCTCCCTGCCTGTGGAAAATTGCATGAGGCTACTCAAGTCTGAATCTAATCAGTCTACAGGTAGAGGTGGATCTCTGAAGGCTTTGTATTGTTGTCTAATCTAATTAGTCAGAAACAATATTTGACATTGTCCTGCACTAGAGATTGGGAAACATAGCAAATCTACCTAAAACATAAACACAAACACAAACAGGTAGTCAAAATGGGGAGAGAAAAAAAAAAATTCCCCAACAGAAGAACAAGAAAATTTTCCAAAAAGAGAGATAAGTGAAATGGAGATAAGAAATTTATCAGACATAGAGTTCTGAGTAAGAATGGCAAAGAGGCTCAACAACATGGGAAAAAAAATTATAACTACGAAAAATGACATATCACTAATAAAGAACACATTGGAAAGAATACAAAGCTGATGCAGGAAAGCCAAGGACTGGATCAGTGAATGAGAAGATAGGGTAGAAAAAAGAAAAGAAAAAACAAGAGGACAGAGTTGGGGAGCTGTGGGACATATGAAATATAACAATATTTGAATAGGTGTGCCAGAAGAAGAAAATGAGCAAAAGATAGAAAAATGTGTTTAAAGAAATAATGATAGAGGGGAGAAACCAAGATGGCGGCATAGGTAAATACCTGAACTTGCCACTTTGCACAAAGAAAAGCCCACTGAGACTCAGAGGAACTGCGCAAGAGCAGAAGTATAAAGGCGCACATGCTCGGAAAGGGCTAGCATCTGAGTACGTGGCTGGCTTTTTCAATCAGCAGGGAGACAGAAACTCGTGACTGCTCTGAACTCCAGTTCCGGGTGAGATTCTGGGGATCCAGACTCATATGGGGAAAAATTGGACTGTCTGGCATTGGGTGGAACTCCAGAGCAGCTTTCTCTCAGAGGTGCTTGCAGCGATTACTGAGGGACACTGAGACCCGGGGACTTCTTAGAGCAGGATTGATGGGAAGCCATTGCTGTTTGCTCCGCCCTGAGACTCCACCCCCAGAAAGATGTGAGCAGAGGCCTTTGCATATTAATGGCCTGGTCTAGTGGGCGGCAAATTCATAAGTCAACAGAGCCAAATAATAACAGTACAATGATTGAAAATTCTTTTGAGAGCCAAATTTTTTAAACTTTAAGGCCATGGTATTTTGTGGAAGAGGCACACTCAAAGGGCCAAAGAGCCAAATGTGGCTCGTGAACCACAGTTTGCCAAACATGGACCTGGTCCTTTGCAATCTAAAATTATCTAACAAACTGCAGCTAAGTCAGAGAGACCCAGAACATCCAAAAGAAGGCCCAAGGCCTCACTGCAGCTTGCACTGCTTCACAGCTGGGCCTTATCTGGACACCTCCAAAACCCAAACAAAGAAGAATCTGCATGCCCTAACCATTTTGGCTCAGTGGATAGAGTGTCAGCCTGTGGACTGAAGGGTCCCAGGTTCGATTCTGGTCAAGGGCATATACCTTGGTTTCAGACACATCTCCGGTGGGAGGTGTGCAGGAAGCAGCTGATCGATGTTTCTCTCTCATTAATGTGTCTAACTCTCTCTCCCTCTCTCTTCCTCTCTGTAAAAAAAAAAAAAAAAAAAAATCAACAGAAGAATCTGCAGATCTCACTGTAGCTCCTGCTGGGTGGCCTCAGGCAGAGGCTAAATTAGCAACTCCCTGGAGATCCAAGAGCCAGTGTACTCAGTGGTCAGAGTGAATCATCCAGATTACAATTCCTCAGATCCATAAGGGACACACTCAGGAGGCAGACTCAGTGAGCACCAAAGCCCCACTGAAGCAAGTCTTGCCTCATAAGGGTGTCTC
This sequence comes from Lasiurus cinereus, assembly GCA_011751065.1. Classification (NCBI taxonomy): domain Eukaryota; kingdom Metazoa; phylum Chordata; class Mammalia; order Chiroptera; family Vespertilionidae; genus Lasiurus; species Lasiurus cinereus. The sequence goes on from JAAGEH010000032.1 coordinate 17,379,401, forward strand.
CAGCACAGAAGTTCTCCAGACAACAACAAATTGGCCTGGAAGTCAATTTCTCCCAGTGATACTAATAACAATCAAGGCTTACCTACAACAAGATTGTGCCCTCAGCCAACAAAAGGGTACACCATGAGAGTCTACCTCAGGTAACTGGAGAGGCTGAGCCACTAAGCCCACCTACCACACAAAGCCACTCTCTAAACTCAGAGAAGCAGCCAAAATGCGGAGACAAAGAAGCAGGTAACAAATGACAGAAATGGAGGATATAGAGTTCAAAACCAAGTTATAAGGTTTTTAAAGAACTTTCTAGAAACCGCCAATAAATTTAGTGAGACCCTCGAGAATATGAGAAAGGACCAACTAGAAATTAAGCATACACTGACTGAAATAAAAAACAATATACAGAGATCCAACAGCAGACTAGAGGATCGAAAGAATCAAGTCAAAGATTTGAAATACAAAGAAGCAAAAAGCACCCAACTGGAAAAGCTAAGAGAAAAAAGAATACAAAAATATGAAGATACTGTAAGAAGCCTCTGGGACAACTTCAAGAGTACCAACATCTGAATCATGGGAGTGCCAGAAGAAGAGAGAGAGTGAGATACTGAAAACCTATTTGAAGTAATAATGGCAGAAAACTTCCCTCACCTGGTGAAAGAAATAGACTTACAAGTCCAGGAAGCGCACAGAAACCCAAATAAAAGCAATCCAAAGAGGACCACACCAAGACACATCATAATTAAAATGCCAAGAGAAAGACAAAGAGAGAATATTAAAAGCAGCAAGAGAAAAACAGTTATTTACCTACAAGGGAGCACTCATATAATTGTCAGCTGATTTCTCAATGGAATCTATGCAGGCCAGATGGGAGTGGCAAGAAATATTCAACGTGATGAACAGCAAGAACCTAAAACCAAGATTACTCCACCCAGCAACGCTATCATTCAGAATTGAAGGTCAGATGAAGAGCTTGACAGATAAAAAAAAAGCTAAAGGAGTTCATTAGCACCAAACCAGTATTATATGAAATGCTGAAAGGTACTCTTTAAGAAGAGGAAGAAGAAAAAGGTAAAGATAAAAATTATGAACAACAAATACGTATCTATCAACAAGTGAATCTAAAAGTTAAGTGAATAAAAAAATCTAATGAACAGAATAAACTGGTGAATATAATAGAATCAGGAGCATAGAAAGGAAGTGGACTGACAATTGGGGGAAAGGGATGAGAGGATGAGGGAGATACTGGACAAAAACCATATATCTACGGATGAGGACAATATGGGGGCAGGTAAGGGTAGAGGGAGGGTTGGGAGCTGGGTTGAGGGGAGCTAAGGGGGGAAAAAAGAGAAACAAATGTAATAATCTGAACAATAAAGATTTATTAAAAAAATAAAAAATAAAGTCTTCAAGAGACAAGAAAAAGGACAAAACCTGAAAAAAAATAAAGAGGAAGAAGAAGAAAAAGGTAAAGATAAAAATTATGAACAACAAATACATATCTATCAACAAGTGAATCTAAAAATCAAGTGAATTGAAAATCTGATTAACAGAATAAACTGGTGAATATAATAGAATTAGGGGCATAGAAAGGGAGTGGACTGGCAATTCTCGAGGGGAAAGGGTGTTGAGGTGTGGGAAAAGACTGGACAAAAATCATACACCTATGAATGAGGACAGTGGTGGTGGGGGTAAGGGCATGGAGTGGGGTGGGAACCGGATGGAGGAGAGCTTGTTTTGGGGAAAAAGAGGAACAATTGTAATAATCTGAACAATAAAGATTTATTTTTAAAAATAATAATAATAAAGAAAAAATATCCCAATAAATGATAATAGTTTAAAAGACAACATCGAGCATAAGGACATCCACATCATAAAGGTACTAGATAGTGAAGAAGCAAGGGACTGAAAAATATTTGAGCCTTGGCTGGTGTGGTTCAGTGGTTAAAGTGTCAGCCCATACACCAAAGATTCATAGGTTTGATTCCCAGTTAAGGGCATGTACCTAGGTTTCAGGTTCCATCCCTGGAGGGAACCAATTGATGTATCTCTCTCACATCAATGTTTCTGTTTGTCTCTCTCTGTCTCTCTTTCTCTCTCCCCCGCCCCTCCTCCCCCCACCTCACACCCTCCCTGCCTCCTATCTACTCTCTCAAAAAATGAATTTGGAGTCGGGGTCTGGGAGAAAAATCTACACTAATAAAAGAGAAAGATGCAAATTGACTGGAATTATGTGACACCCACCAATCAGGAGTATGCAAACTAACCCAACAAAGATGTGGAGTTAATTTGTATGCACAGATGCCAAGCAGCAGGTGGTGGGGTCAGACGCTTGGGTTGTCACCATGGCAATGATGCAGGCGATCCACACCACCCCAGCAGCACCAGGCCTCTGGGCAGCATGGGAAGGCAGAAAGGTGACTCTGGATCAGAGAGAAGGCAGAAAGGCAGCTCTAGGCCAGAGCAAAGGTAGTACTGGAAGCCAGAGGAAGGAAGGCCCATTCTTGCCTGAATCTTCGTATATCAGGCCCCTAGTATTTAAGTAAATAATGGCCAAAAACTTTCCTAACCTGATGAAGGAAATAGACATACAAGTCCAGAAAGCACAGAGATTCCCAAACAAGATAAACACAAAGAGACCCATAGCAAGACACATCACAATTAAAATGCCAAAACTTAAAGACAAAGAATTTTCGCCAAAACCGGTTTTGCTCAGTGGATAGAGCGTCGGTCTACAGACTGAAAGGTCCCAGGTTTGATTCCGGTCAAGGGCATGTACCTTGGTTGCAGGCACATCGCCAGTAGGGGGTGTGCAAGAGGCAGCTGATCGATGTCTCTCTCATCAATGTTTCTAACTCTCTATTCCTCTCTCTTCTATGTAAAAAATCAATAAAATATATTTAAAAAAAAAAAAAGACAAAGAATTTTCAAAGCAGCAAGAGAAAAACAGTTATCTACAGGGGAGCTACCATAAGACTGTAAGTTGATTTCTAAACACAAACTTTTCAGGCCAGAAGGAATTGGCAGGAAATATTCAAAGTAATGAAAGGAAAGGACCTCTAACCAAAACTATTCTACCCAGCAAGGCAATAATTTAAAATGAAAGGGGAGACAAAGAACTTTCCAGAAAAAAAAAAAAAAAGCTAAAGATGTATATCACTACCAACGGGTATTACAAGAAATGTTAGAGACATCTTTTAAGAAGTGAGGGCGAAAAGGGGGTGGGGCGGATAAAGACATAAATTTCAATAAAATGGCAATAACTATGTACCTCCAACCAAAGGCACAAGAAAACAAGATGCTTACATATATATGCTGTTTGTAAGAGATTCAACTTCAGATCTAAAGACATACACAGACAAAGTAAATGAATGGATAAAGGTATTTCATGCAAATGGGAGCAAAAAGGATGGGGTAGCAATACTTATATCAGACAAAGTAGACTTTAAAACAATGGCTATAACAAGAGCTGAAAAATGACAGTTCATAATGGATATAGCCCTTACAAAAATTTAAGTATATTTAGAGGAGCATCTAAATATATAAAGCAAATATGAAGTACATAAAGGGAGGGCCTGACAGTACTACAGTCTCCATAGGGGACTTTTAACACCCTATTGTCATTACTAGAAAGAATTTCCAGACATAAAATCAACAATGAAAAAGTGCCCTTAAATGACACATTAGACAAGATTGACTTAATTGATATTTTTAAAGTATTTCACCCCAAATTAGCAGAAGATATAGCCATTGTTTTAAAGTCTATTTATAATTTTTTTCTTGTTATAGCCATTTAAAGTCTATTTAAACAATTTTTAAAATTGTATTTATTGATTTTTAGAGAAAGAGAGAGAAAAACAGTGATTTGTTAGTCTACTTATTTATGTATTCATTGGTTGATTCTTGTAAGTCCCCTGACGGGGATCAAACCTGGAAACTTGGTGTATCAAGACAATGCTCTAACCAACTGAGCTACCCAGCCAGGGTAGAATATACATTCTTTTGAAGTGCACATGGACCAGATTATTTACAATAACCAAGATATGGAAACAACTTAAGTGCCCATCAATTGATGACTGAATAAGAAGTTGTGGTAGGAGCCCTAACTGGTTTAGCTCAGTGGATAGAGCATCAACTTGTGGACTGAAGGGTTCCAGGTTCGATTCTGGTCAAGGGCATGTACCTTGGTTGCAGGCACATCCCCAGTGGGGGATGTGCAAGAGGCGGCTGATTGATGTCTCTCTCTCATCGATGTTTCTAACTCTCTAACCTTCTTCCCTTCCTCTCTGTGAAAAATCAATAAAATATCTTTAAAAAAAAAAGAAGGAAATCGTAAAATGGGAAACAATATGGATGGACCTAGAATGTATTTATGCTAAGTGAGATAACTAAGACAAAAAAAGAAATACCATATGATTTCACATATATGTGAAATCTAAAGAACAAAATAAACTAACAAAACAGAAACAGAATCATAGATACAGAAAATAAACTGATGATTGCCAAATGGAAGATGGTTAGGAGGCTAAGTGAAAAAGGGCAGGAATTCAAAAACTTGATTTGAAGTGGTGAACACACAATAAAATACAGTGTACATGGTAGAATTGTGCACTTGAAACCTATATAATTTTGTTAACCTGTGTTACCCCAATAAATTCAATAAAGAAAAAAATAGGTGAGGAAGGTATTAAGTACTACAAATTGACAATTACAAAGCAATCACAGGTATGTAAAGTAAAGTTAAAGTAAAAGAGTCAATAATATTATAATTATGTACAATGCCATTTAGGTAGTAGACTTATCAGAGGATCACTTGTAAATTATCTACACTAATCAAAAAGAAAGATGCAAATTGATCATCACTTCACGACACCCACCAGACAATCTGGAGTATGCAAGCTAACCCGACAAAGATGGTGGGTTAATTTGCATATGCCCACCAGCCAATCAGAAATGCATATGTAAATTAATCCAATCAAGATGGCTGCGGCCGTGGAGAGAGCAGGAGGCTTAGGTTTCCCCAGCAAAGAAGGAAGCCAAGCTTTCCGCTTGCCCTTCCCTGCCTTGGCCTCTCCTTAAGGCTACAAAGTTTCAATTATAGAAGATAAATAAATCCCAACAAAAATGGCTGTGGCCATGGAGCAAACAGAAGGCTTGGGTTTCCCCAGTGATGGAGGAAGCCAAGTTTCCTGCACACCCTGGCTGACCCAGGTCTCCACTGAAGGCTACAAAGTTTCAATTATAGAAGGTAAATAAATCCCAACAAAAATGGCGGCAGCCCCAGAGCTGGAGAGAGCAGAAGGCTTGAGTTGCCCCCGGCGATGGAGGAAGCCATGTTTCCACAGCCCTGGCCTGCTTTGGCCTCCGCTTAAGACTACAAAGTTTCAATTATAGAAGATAAATAAATCCCAGATACCAGGGCTTCCACTTGGGCCGCTGGGTAAGAAGGGGGAGGCGTGGCTAGTCTGCAAATCACCACAGGCCCCTCACCCAGGCCACCCCATGTCCCAAGGGAACCCCTACCTTGATCCAGGACACTCTTCAGGGCAAATCAGCCCCCATCCATGCACCAGGCCTCTATCCTATCTAATCCTCCTATCTAATAAAAGAGTAATATGCAGATTGACCATCACTATGAAAACACACAAAATGGCTGCCCCCATGTGGTCAAAGATGACTAACCCCATGTGGACACAAGATGGCTGCCACAAGAGAGCCAGCAGGGGAGGGCAGTTGGGAGGGACCCAGGTCTGCAAAAGAGGGCAGTTGGGGGCAATCAAGCCTACTGGGGAGGGCAGTTAGGGGTGTCCAGGCCAGCAGAGGAGGGAAGTCAGAGGTGACCAGGCCTGCAGGGAAGGGCAGTTAGGGGCAAAAGGCTCACAGGGTAGCAGGCTCAATCAGGCTGGCAGGAGAGTGGTTAGGGGGTGATCAGGCTGGCAGGCAGAAGCAGTAAGGGGCAATCAAGAAGGCAGGCAGGCGAGCAAATGGGAGCCAGCAGTCCTGGATTGTGAGAGGGATGTCCAACTGCCCGTTTAGGCCTGATCCCCGTAGAATTGGGCAGTTGGGACATCCCTTGAGGGGTCCCAGAATGGAGAGGATGCAGGTGGGCTGAGGGACACCCCACCCCCCGTGCACGAATTTCATGCACCAGGCCTCTAGTTCTTCTATAAATCTAAAGTTACTTCAAATAGAAAATGACTTTCCAACAATTTTGAAAAAATAATTCACAACAGATTTAAGAAATATAAATTTGGCTAGTCTTATCCATAGAAAAACCTGCAGCAGTGTTAAAGATACTATTTTTTAATCTTCTTACAAAGAAACCATAGATCCAGATGGTTTTGAAGATAATTTTACTAAATATAAAAAATTATCAAATTTCAAACTCTTTTATTTAAAAGAAAAAGGTAAAATATGCCCTAATACAGCCTATAACAATAAGCCTGATAACAAAAACATTATGAGAAACAATAATTACACCCTCCCACTCATAACTAGAGATGCATAATTATAAATATTTGCATATCAAATTCAATAGCAGGTAAAAATTATAATAGACAAAAACCAATCAAGAAGCTTGAAACTAAGGAGAAGAAACCTGATACCAAGGAGAAGAAACCTGAAGCCAACAAGGCTGAATGCTGGCAGCAAGATTAAGGCACCTCAGAAGGGGAAGCCCCATTGCAGCTGAAACCCCATCCTCGTCAGAAGAAATGGCAGATATTCTGGTTGGCTATGTATTCCTAAAAGGCCATGTACAAGAGAAAGTATTTGGCAGCTAAATCCGGGATTGAAAAGAAAAAAGAGAAAGTTCTCACTACTGTCACAAAACCAGTTGGTGGCGACAAGAATGGTGATACCCAAGTGATTAAACTCTACAAAAGACTTTATTCTCTAAGTCTGGTGGAGCTCTTTCCACAAAGAAGTTATAAGTACAATAAAAAATATTTCCTTGTTAGGAACAATGACATGAGATACAACTTGAGCAAACTATTTTTAATAATGTAAGTGTAAGATCACAGACCTAAGGACCAAAATTACCTAAGTCCTAATTATTCTACCATACATTAGTTATGTGACATGAGTAAGTTGATTACACGCTCTAGGCTCATTTTTCCCATCTACACTAATAAAAGAGAAACAAGCAAATTACCATCATTTCTCTACACTATCGATAGCCCATCAGCCAATCAGAGTGAGTATGCAAATTAACCTGAAAACATGGCAGCAGACACACACACACACACCCTCCCCCACCCCACCAGCCACTCTGGGTCTGTGGGGGTCAGACAAGTCAGGTGCCAGTGCCTGAGGCTGGCTGCAGCCCAGGAGTCAAAGAAACCACCCGCCCTGTGATTCCAGGCCACTGCTAGCAGCAGAAATTGCCCACACTGCATCCCAGGGAAGACAGACAAGCTGCCTGCCTGCGGTCTAGGCACCAGCACCTGCGGCTGGCAATAGCCTGTTAGAAGGAGAAGCCGCCCACCCCGCAGTCACAGGCACTAATACATGCGGGTGGGTGTGGCCCGGGAGACGGAGAAGATGCCCAGCCAGCACTTGCGGCTGAAGCCCAGGCAAAGCCACCTACCCACCATCCCTTGCAGTTACAGCTGGCCTGGGCGCCTATGGCTAACCAGAGGGAAGAAGCCTGGATGCTGGGTGCCTGTGGTCAGTTGGAGGAGAGAATCCTGGGTCCCCGATGTGGGGCCAAGATAGAGGTGGTTAGGGGCAATCAAGCCAGCAGGGGAGCTGTTAGGGATAATCAGGCTGGCAGGCAGAAGAAGTTAGGGGCAATCAGGCAGGCAGGCGAGCAGTTAGGAGCCAGCAGTTCTGAACTGTGAGAGAAGCCTGCAGATTGGAGAGGGTGCAGGCCGATCAGAGGGACACCCTTCCCCTGCCCCCGTGCACGAATTTTGTGTACCAGGCCACTAGTTTACAAAATAAGCCTATGATAATATTCACCATCATATGCTGTTATAGGGATCAGACAATATTACAAATGGGAAGTAGCTACCACAGTCACTCATCCATGTAATGCAAGTTCTGGTATTAAGCAATTTCAGCTCAAATGACAATGAATAAATAGAATGTTAAACCAAATTTTAAGTTTAAAAGAGCATGGAGTCTCTGCCCTAGCCAGTTTGGCTCAGTGGACAGAGCATCTGCCTCCAGACTTGAAGGGTCCTGAATTCGATTCTGGTCAAGGGCTCACATCGATATTTCTGTCTTTCCCTCTCTCCTCCAATAAGGATAAGTAAATAAATCCTTACTGTAAAAATTAATTAATTAATTAATTAATTAAAAAAATAAAAGCATGGAGTCTCTTTCCTTAACTATTTCAAGTTCAATACATCATTTCTCCTTGTTGAAGTTCAATTTACTTACTTAGAAATAACATTTGCCATGTTTCCTTAAGATCAAATGAAGAATTATGTGTGAAAACATCAGAATACTTTAGGCATTATAAAACGAAAATGTATTAAACTAAAGAGTTAGAGCTAGGAGTTGAGGAAATATTTTATGGACTAAAATAATAGGCCTAATGGATTTTGAGTTAGAAAACCCAGATTTGAATCCTTGGAATTAAGAAGATGGTGCTCTAAACAATACTGATTTGACTCTACTACTAAAATACTGAAAGACTTCCTAAATAATCAACAGAAGACTCGCTGGAGAGAACACTGATACCCGAGGACCGAAAAGTAGAGGCCAGCATAGAGACTGGTAGGAGGGGCAGAGTCTCAAAAGGGCTGGCTGGGCAACCTCAGACAGCAACTGAAGTTTCAGAAAGATATCTTAGGGAGGGTTGCCATTGAGAACTCTGGGATCTAACCCCCATGCTGGACCCCCAGCAAAGCGCATCAGAACTGAGGGTACCCACATTAACAGCTGGCTGTGAAAAGCAGCAGGGTTGATATCTGCCAGGGAGAGACAGCTGGAAATTAAGGCAACCTCATAAAGGTACAAAGCACAAAATTCCTTGTAGACCCATCCACCTTGTACTCCGGCAGAGGGAGGGCAGAGTGGACTGGAACTATGAGAACAGAAACAGGATTGGGGATTTAGGAGTTAAGAGCTCAAAAAGCAGATACTCCCAGTTTTCTGTGCTGAGTCATTCCCTCATGCAGTCAAGGTCATCTTTCCCAAATAGACATTTGCTATACAGCGGACCTTGCCTGGAGGGAAGATAGCGGAGCCATCCTATTGGAAAACAACCTTACACCAGGCTGCTGAGTTCCTGAGGCCACTTAAGTAACTAAAAATATCAATGAATCTCTAGGCAGGAGCAATTGCCCCAACCTGTTGAAAAAACCTCTTGCCACATCTGAGGAAAATTCAAATTGGAATCCTATAGATCTGTAGGCAGAGAAAGTCTCTGGAGGCTTTGAGTCTACCTAATTAGTAAGAAACAATGTTTGACACTGTCCAGCAGTAGAGACTGGGAGGCATAAAAGATTTACCTCATACATAGTCACAAACTCAGTCAGCCAAAATGAAGAAACAAAAAGCAACCTCGAAATGAAAGAACAAAAGCATTCTCCAGAAAAGATAAATGAAACTAAGATAAATTTATCTGACACAGTTTACAGTAATGATGGTAAAGATGCTCAACAGCATGAGAAAAGATATAGTAACGAAGAAAACAGAACTAATGAATGACATAGCACAAAGAAAGATCACATTGGAAGGAATACACAGTAGATTAGGGGAACCTGAGGAACAAATCACTGGATTAGAAGACAGGGTTGAAAAAAATCATTCAGAAAACAACAACAAAAAATTAAAAACAGGACAGCTTAAGGGAGCTGTGGGACAATGTGAAAGATAACAATATTTGAATAGCAGGAGTGCCAGTAAAGACAGAAAGGGAGAAAGGAAGAAAGAAGGTGTTTGAAGAAATAATGGCCAAAAAATGTCCCTACTCTGAAAAAGAAAAAGTCACACAAGTCCAGGAGGCACAAAGAACCCCAGGCAAAAAGAACCCAAACAGGCCCACACCCATACACATCATAATTCAAATACCAAAATTTAAAGACAAAGAGAGAATCTTGTGGGGGATTTTTAAATATATTTTATTGATTTTTTACAGAGAGGAAAGGAGAAGGATAGAGACCAAGAAACATTGATGAGAGAAGACATCGATAAGCCACCTCCTGCACGCCCCCTACTGGGGATGTGTCTGCAACCAAGATACATGCCTTGACCAGAATGGAACCTGGGACCTTTCAGTCCCCAGGCCGACGCTCTAGCCACTGAGCCAAACCAGTTTCGGCAAAGAGAGAATCTTAAAGGCAGCAAGAGAAAAGCAAACTGTTACCTACAAAGGAGTTCCCATAAAGCTGTAGGCTGATTTCTCATCACAAACTCTACAGGCCAGAAGGTAATGAAGTACTCAAGGTAATGGAAGGCAAGGATCTAAAACCAAGATTACTAGCAAGGCTATCATTCAAAACAGACATCCAAATAAAGAGCTTCTGGAACAAAACAAAACAAAACACAAAACAAAACAAAACAAAAAAGGCTGAAGAAGTATATCAGGAGTATATCACCACCAAGCAGGTATTAAGAGAAATGATAAAGTGATTGCTATAACGAGAAGAAGAAACAGAGAGAGAAACCTACGCATACAGAAGTAAAATGGCACAAGTATCTATAAATAATAACCACATTTGTAAATAAAACTCCAATGAAAAGGCATAAGGTAAGACTCAACTATGTGCTGTCTACAAAAGACCCACCTCAGAACAAAAGATGCACACAGGATGAGAAAAAGGATGAGAAAAAATTCACCATGCAAATGGAAAAGAAAAAAAAGCTGGAGTAGCAATACTCATATCTGACAAAATAGACTTCAAAATGAAGGCCATCACAAGGCCATTAGTAACAAAGGTCACTAATAATACTAAAGGGATCAATCCAAAATGAGGATATAACCTTGCAAATATATATATGCACCCAATACAGAAACAACTAAATATATTTTTAAAACTGCTCGAGAAATTCAATGGAGAGATCAACAACACTACAGTCCTAATAGGTGACTTTAACACCCCAGTGACTTTAATGGATGGATCCTCCAGACAAAAACTTAGTACATTCAAAATTCTGCTTTGAGATATAGTTCCAGAGACCTTAATAAAAGATTCAAAATACTGCTTTGAGATATAAAACCAGAGACCTTAATAAAAGAATAGTTCATTCTATTTGTATTAAAATTCCAGGGCTAAACTGAACAGTTCCATTAAGATACACACATTTATTTCATGAATACCTGTAGTATCCCTTACTGTCAGCAACCATATAAACACAAATGTTGTCCACTTATCTTGACACCAGCTGCAAATTTTCATTTGTACCACTGACTAAATGGGTGAAGTAAAATATATAAACATACAAAAAAACTTAACAAGGAAACAGTGATTCCAAAGGACACAATGAATCAGATGGATTTATAGAATATTTTACCCCAAAGCTGCAGTATGTAAATTCTTCTCTAGTGCACATGGATCATACACAAAGATAGACCACATGTTAGGACACAAAACAAGTCTCTACAAGTTCAAGAAGATTGAAATCATATAAAGCATCTACTCAGGTCAGAGTGGAAAGTAATCAACTACAGTGAAAACACCCCAAAACATTCAAACACTTGGAGGCTAAATAGCATGTTATTAAACAACTAGAGGCCCAGAGCATGAAATTTGTGCACTGGGGCCTTGGGAGATTCCTCAGCCCAGCCTGCCTCCTCTCACAGTCCAGAAGCCCTCAGGGATGTCCTTCTGACGTCTTAAGCCCACTCCCCCCAAAACACTACCAGATTTAATAAATGAATTTGACAATGTAGCAGGATACAAAATGAACACACAAATACTGATGGCTTTTTTTATACCAACAATGAATTCTCAGAAAGAGAAACTAAACAATCCCATTTACCATTGCAAGAAAAAAATTAAGATACCTAGGTATAAACTTAATCAAGGAGGCAAAAGACCTGTACTTAGAAAACTGCAGGATGTTGAAAAATGAGATGGAGGAAGACATAAACAAGTGGAAGAATATACCGTGTTCATGGATTGGTAGAATCAACATCAGTAAAATGTCCATAGTACCCAAGGCAATCTACAGATTCAATGCAATCCCTATTACAATACCAACAGCATATTGAACAGGTCTAGAACAAATATTTCAAAGTTTATATAAAATCAAAGAAAGACCATAAATAGCTGTAGCAATATTTAGAAAGAAAAACAAAGTTGGAGGAATCATAAGATCAGATTTTAAGTTATACAACAAAACCACTGTAATCAAATCATCCTTGCACTGGCAAAAGAACAGACATATATAGATCAATGGAAAAGAACAGAGAACCCAGAAATCAACACAAGCCATTATGCTCAATAAATTGTGGTGAAAAAATTGGACAATTTTTTCATGCAAAAAAAAAAAAGAAAGAAAGAAAGAAAGAAATCAGACCATCAACCTACACTACACACAAAAATAAACTCAAAATGGATAAAGGATTTAAATGTAAGACAGGAAACCATAAAAATCTTAGAGGAATCCACAGGCAGCAAAATTTCAGACATATGCTAAAGCAGTATCTTCAATGATACAGCTCCTAGGGCAATGGAAACCAAAGAGAAAATAAACAAATGGAATTACATCAAAATAAAAAGCTTTTTCACAGCAAAAGAAACCATCCACAAAACAACAAGAAAGCCCACTGCATGGGAAAACATAGTTGCCAATGTTATCTCCAATAAGGGTTTAATCTCCAACATCTATAGGGAGCTCATACAACTTAACAAAAAGAAGATAAAAAAATCCAATCAAAAAATGGGTAACGGATCTAAATAGATACTTTTCAAAAGACGACATACAGAAGGCCAAGAGACATGTGAAAACATGCTCAAAGTTATTAATCTTCAGAGAGATACAAATCAGAATGGCTATTATCAACAAATCAACAAAGGACAAGTTGCTGGCAAGAATGTGGAGAAAAAGGATCCTTCCTGCACTGCTGGTGGGAATGCAGACTGGTGTAGCCACTGTGGAGAACAGTATGGTGATTCCTCAAAAAACTAAAAATGGAACTCCCATTTGACCCAGTAACCCCACTTCTAGGAATATATTCCAGGAAATCAGAAACACCAATCAGAAAGGATATATGCACCCCAATTGTTCATAGCAGCACAATTTACAATAGCTAAGATTTGGAAACAGCCTAAGTGTCCATCAGCAGATGAGTGATTAAAAAACTGTGGGATATCTACACAATGGAATACTATGCTGCTGGAAAAAAAAGGGAATTCGCAATTTGTAACAGCATGGATAAAACTGGAGAACATTATGCTAAGTGAAATAAGTCAGTCAGAGAAAGATAAATATCACATGATCTCATTCATTTGTGGAATATAATGAACAACGTAAATTGATGAACAAAAAGATCCAGAGACAGAAAAGCATTCATCAGACTGTCAAAACTCAGAACAAAGAAACCACAGAACCGTCAAACCACAGAACTTACCTCAGAAGGAAGGTAGGAGAGGGTGGGGATGCAGGGAAGAGATCAACAAAAGGACTTGTATGCATGCATATAAGCCTAACCAATGGACACAGACACCAGGGGTGGTGAGGACATGAACCGGGGGGTAGGAGGACATAGGGGGATAGGAAGGAGGTAAGGATACAATGTAATGCCTTAATCAATAAAAATTTTTAAAAAAGGAAACTAAGGAGAACATAAACAAATGCTACTATTTACTTAGTATTTGGTATTAACATTAAATTTAAAAATATTGTCTTATTCTCTTTTGTGGCTTGCTTTTTATTAACCCCTTATTTCTTAGTAGGAGCCCCTCACATGAAAAACTCTAGATTTGGGTCCTTTTAAAGAAATCAGATTCACTAGAAAGCAAAAGAAACAAACAAAATAGAAACAAACTCATAAAGAGAACAGACTGATGATTGGCAGAGCAGAAGGGGTTTGGGAGATGGATGAAAAGAATGAAGAGATTAAGAAGCACACATTGACTGTTACAAAATAGTCACAGGCATGTAAAGTACAGCATAGGGAATCCTATATAATAAAAGCCTAATATGCTTTTCAACCAATCAAAGAGCAATATGCTAATGATATGCTAAGACTACTCAACCACTTGCTATGATGTTAACTACCCACCAAGGGGCAGACACTCCGACCAGTAGGTGAGCTTGCTGTTGGGGTATGAATGATAAGGACTGGCGAAACGGGCCAGACACACCCTGTAACCCTTCCGTGGTCCCTCCCTGGTTGGCCAACCTCCCATGTCCCTCTCTGGCCCCAATCGTGTACCACTGGGGTCCCTTGGCCTGGCCTGCACCCTCCTGCAATCTGGGAGCCCTTGGGGGGATGTCAGAGAGCGAGTTTTGGCCCATTCACACAGGCCAGGCCAAGGAACCTCATTGGTGCACGATTTCGTGCACCAGGCCTCTGGTCCTACATATGCAAATCAACCAAACAGCGGAATTTCCAGTCACTACAACACGCAATGACCACTAGGGGACAGATGCTCTATACAGGAGCTCTCCCCACACCACAGGCCCCAGACCAGCCAAAGGGGAACTGGCAGCAGCCAAGTGAACAGGCAGGGTTAATTGGTGAGTGGGTGGGGCTGGCTCATGAGTGAGCCAGCGCTGCCCCTCAATCACCCCACTGGTCACCTCCTGCAGAGGGAGGTGACCAGTGGTGGCAACAGGGGGCAAGGCTGGCAAGTGGGCGCCATCAGGCTGGCCAAGGTGGGTGCCAGTGGGGGTCCCCCATCACCCTGCTGGTCACCCCACAGATCGGCCCTTATCGCCAGGCAGGTGTAGGGACCTTACTCATGCATGAATTTTGTGCATAGGGACTCTAGTATAGCCAGTAATATTATGTATGGTGCCAGGTGGGTACTGGATATATTGGCAGGAACCTCTGTAAAAAATATATGCTTATGCATAGACCTGAAACTAATACAAAATAATATACTATAGACTGTAATTTAATAATAAAATTTTAAAAATTAAATTAAAAAAATAAGAAGTAAAAAAGAAAGAAGATTCTGATAGAGTGGTCATTATCACACTCTAATTCACTAGTTTAAGTAATTCCTATAAATATTAGTTCCAGTAACCTGAAATTGCATAACTGACCTTTAATACTTTTGTTTTTCCAAAGCTGATTTAGTTCTTCTGACTTCCAAAGATTAGTAAAAATATTTTAAGCCAGAGCTGACCCAAAGATATTTTATTCTGAACTCCATAGAAAAACCTACTTTGTCTCAACCTCGATTCACATAGCAATTAGGTAAAGAGTCAATCACTCTGGGCCATGAGTAAAATGGGAAGCTATTTCCCATAAATCTGCCAGACAGTAACAGGCATGTTACTGGTTTAACACTGAGGCTAGGAGAAAAGGAACTAACTAGAATAGGTTATCCTCACAAGGCTTTAAGCTTAAATAATATGTTCAAACAACTCAGCACTCCCTATACAGCCCAAGAGGTTTCAGAACTGAAAAACAGTAAGGGGCTTACTTCCCCCTCAGGGACTTATTTATTTACTAAGCATGTTTTTTTTTAAATATATATATTTTATTGATTTTTTACAAAGAGGAAGGGAGAGAGATAGAAAATCAGAAACATCGATGAGAGAGAGACATCGATCAGCCGCCTCCTGCATGCCCCACAGTGGAGATGTGCCCGCAAGCAAGGTACATGCCCCCAACTGGAATCGAAACTGGGACCTTTCAGTCTGCAAGCCGACACTCTATCCACTGAGCCAAACCAGTCTCGGCTACTAAGCATGATTAAGCTATAAGTATAGACCAGTGGTCGGCAAACTGTGGCTCATAAGCCACATGCAAGTAACAGAGCTGCAGTTTGCCACTCTGTTGACTAATGAGTTTGCTGACCACTGACCTAGACTCTCAATTCCAATAATTACAGGCTGTTGTTGTTCCTTGTGATTAAGCCCCTATCCCAGTGGTCAGCAAACTCATTAGTCAACAGAGCGGCAAACTGCGGCTCGAGAGCCACATGTGGCTCTCGAGCCGCAGTTTGCCAACCACTGGTGTAGACCAAAGACTTGCCCAAAAAATTAACAACAATTTTTAAACATTGGCATTAAGATGGAAAATGCGGCTCATTACAATAAAATGAGACCTATGTCTGATCAATAGCCAAGCAACTATTAAACAATATCCAACAGCAAATTAGAACTGACTCAAAAAGATAAATGTCAGAACTCACTTTTTGATTTCTCGGAGCAGCATTCGGATAAGGATGGTCTGAAGCGGTTCAACCATTAATTTCTTCCACATATCCAATGCTAGCTGCCAGAAAAAATAAAAATCACCAAAGGCTGAATTACTTAGTATTTCTTTATAACATTTGTTTAAGACTTTTAAAAAAATATCCAGTAAAAGAAGTATCTAAAACTGGTATTTCAAAATTCAAATGAAAATTTAATAAACACAAGGAAAATTAATGTCTAATTTTAAATGACATATCAGACTTGTACAAAGAACAGAATAAACGTTTCTTAGAGTAGCTGAAATTTTACAGAAATAATAGATTTTTATAAAGCCTTATTTGATTATTAAATGCTCAGTATTATGGAGGGGCTATAGATGCCAATATTGTAAAAACCAAAGGAGTTACATTGAATAAAATAATGTAATTTGGCTATTAGCTAATTTTTTAAATTATAAAGCCTCTCATACAAACATAAAAGGATAAGTCAACTAAAAGGATAGTAAAATAAAATAAACCTGTATTTACCACCCAGTTTATGAAATATGACTTCACCATTACCATTGCCCCAAATGTACTCCTACTTCCACCCTCAGACGTTTTTGCTATCCTGAATCTTGTGTTAAATCATTCCCTCGCTTATAACTGGACCAAATGTGTAAGTATCCCCATATTATATTTTTGAAGTTGACCATTTCTGACCTTGCTAAAGAAATCACACATACTATGTGTGGTTTTTAAAATTTTTAACTGTTACTGAAATCCATCTAAAATGAAAGATACAGCTATACAGTTCAATCATTGACACTGCTACATAGTATCCTATTGTGTAAATACATCATGATTTATTTTTCCTTTTTACTGCTCACAACATATGTTTGTGATTCCAGTTTTGCTATTTGAGAAAAATGCTGCTATTCTTGTATATATCTTCTGGATATAAGCAAAAAGTTCTTGGATATACACCTAGGATTGGAGATGCTGCACTATAGGGTTAGGGACATATACAGCTTTACTAAGCCAAGCCAAATGGTTTTCCAATATATACTCACACTAGAGACCCAGTGCACGAAATTCGTGCAAAAGAAGACCTCACTTCCCTGGCTGTCAGCACTGGCTTCCCTTTAGCACCTGGGACCCGGGCTTCCCTCACAGCCCCAGCTTCATCCAGAAGGTCATCAGGTCTAATTAGCATATTACACTTTTATTATTATAGAAGAAGATAACCAATGAATGAGTTCCCATTAGTTAACATCTTTGGCACCAAGTGTGACTGCCAGACTTTAAACTTTGCCAAAATGTTGGATATAAAATGGGATCTCCTTGTAATTTTAAATGGCCTTTTCTCAAAAGAGACTGGGTATCATTTTACACGCTTATGGTGCATATCAGTTTTTTTCTTGTGAAATTCACCTCTTGCCCATTACCTCATTAATGTTTGTCTCATTTTTAATGAAACCTAGTTCTTTATATATTATAGAAATTAATCCCTTAACAGTTTTACATATTATAAATGTCATAGTTTGTGACTTGACTTTTTAATTTCTTTAGTTTTTTTTTAGTAAAAATATATAATAATGTACTCAAAGTTATCAATCTTTTCATCATTTGTATTTTTTGTGTCTTTTAAAGACTCCTTCCTTACCCTAAGGTCATAAGGATATGGTCATAGGATCATAAGGTCTTCTATACTGTCTCCCAAAAGTTTTCAAGTTTTCCCTTTCACATTTAAGTCTTTAAACTCCTGTATATTTTCCTATACATAGTACAAATTATTCCAGAATCAAAGACTAATTACTCCTGTTTCTAACTGAACTGCATCCACATAGGGATAAGTCTATTTTTCGCCTCTATATTCTGTTTCTCTGGAGTAACTCTACTCTGATCCATTGGTAATTCCATTTCAAATAAATAAAAGCATCTGTCTTCTCACGAGGAACATCCTTCAAATTTTGCCTTTTTTAAATAAAATAGCATGAAAAGTAAAAATAGAAGGTGATATGAGATTTTATAGCAAATGTTTTAAAGCAAACATTACACAGAGTATTTCTTTCACAATCAGCTTATGCATTTTACAATTCTCCACACTTAAATCTGAGTTGTGGTGGGAGGGCAAACTAGCAAAGCCTTTTGAAAGGCAAGTTGGCAGAGCAAGCTTTAAACCAGAAAATCATGTTCCAGGTACCCACTCTATGAAAATTTCTGCTTCTATATAAAGAGATACATACATAAATATAATTCCATGAATGTAACGTTTTTGCCTACTTTGTTCACTACTGTATTCCTAAAATACAGAACAGTGCCTGGCACATAGAGCGATTCAAAAATATTTAATAAATAAACGATGTTCTCTGTACTATTGTTTGTAATAACAAAAAACTGAAAAGCAAATCATTTAATAAATTATTACTTGACTAATGTAGATATTAACTTCTCACACAAAAATTAACTTATGTGAAAAGAATTCCTAGACATGTTAACAAAAAAGGTATGAAATACAAGTTGGAGGTCTTTAGATATGGTATGATACCATTGTTTAAAAAATAAAATAAAAGCTATTATGCATGTATGCATGAAATTTATATGCAAATATACAGGTAAAATTCAGAAAACATATAAATCAAATTGTGTATAGTGATTTCCTCTCTGAAAAAAAGCAGGCTTGATGGTGTTAATAAGGAATAATCATTAAGTAAAATACTCACTTATAAACCTACTAATTAAAGAACCATTGTTAAGATTTTGGTATTTCTTACTGATGTGCTTCACAGTATGCTTTTTCCCCTTCAATTTTATTCCTATTAAATATACCATGTTACCCTTATTAAAGGTCCTATGAACAATTTTCTACTAATGTTTTATTCATTTGCCTACCTTTTATAACAAAATCATACTGGATATATCCTTCCACATAAGCTTTTTATTGTTGGCCTTTGGAAATTTACACTGTCTATCAATTAGTTACCCTTATTAACATGACTGCAAGGAATACCTTCAAACAAATTTCCAACAAGGATAATTATAATTTAAATCTCTAATAATGCTACATCTTGTGTTTATTTCTTTCAATAACACTACATCTTATGTTTATTTCTTTCAATAATTTAACATTAATTTCTTTACTTCTTTGGCATCTGCTTCCCATGAGGACAGAGACCTTCTGTCTATTCACCACTGCATCTACAATGTCTGGCTACTCAACAAATACATATTATCTGGAAAAGCAAACATTATACTAGAGTATTTCCTTCACAGTCTGCACATGCAATATACAATTCTCCACACTTAAATTTGAGTAAACTGCTTGAGCTGCATACATAATTGCTTTACTTTCAATTTAATTACTTTTAAATTTTAAAATAAATTTGTTATATGCATAAATTTTTATTTATTCTCCTTTAGGATCACTTTTAAGTCCATGTCCCTTGCACTTTTTAATTACAGGAGTCTCAACATTTTTGAAACACTTTTCATGAACTTTGTTACATAATGGAACTATAAACCTACCATCAGTGTAATTATTAAAATACTTATCTTTTCTGTTCTCATCTATTTGAAGTTTCTTAGAAAATCATTACACTATTTTATTTACTTAAAATTTAGGATGTTTTGAATTTTGACCTAGTTAAGTCAGTGTCCTTAAAAAAAGGACAGTGAACCAAATGTTTTTAAATAAATAAAAAACATTCTTATGCTTGACAATATTTTAAAGAATTTCCTACCTCTCCTATTTCCATAAGCGGTTCATTCATATCTACACCACCATAGCCATACTGAAGGTCAGCTTCTGTCAATTTATTTTTTTTAATAAACTGTGTGTTGAGATACCTGAAAAACAAATATAGTATCATTGAAAATAAAGTCAAATAGGTAGGAAAACAAATAACTTGGAACTTTGGAACAATAATTTTAGGGTTACAAATCAACTACAGAATAGTTGAGTAATATATCCAAAAGAAATTAAATAAAAATTTAAAATTATTACCCAACTTTTTATGTAAAAATTTAAGAAACAAAGGATAAGACTATTAGAACAGAAAAAAAAAATAAGTATAATCACAGTTCCAATTTAAAAACTCAAGGGACCCTTGCCAGGTGGCTCAGTTGGTTGGAGCATCATCTTATACACCAAAAGATGGTAGTTTCAATTTCTGGTCAGGGCCTATACCTAGTTATAGGTTGGATCCCTGATTGGGAAACATGTGGGAGGCATCAATGTTTCTTCCTCTCTCACATCTCCCTCTTCTTCTCTCTAAAATCAATAAACATATACTTGGATGAGGGAATGGAAGAAAGGAAAAGAAGGGAGGGAGGAGGGAGGAAAAGAGGAAGGGAGGAAGGGAGGAAAAAGAGGAAGGGAGGAAAGAGAGAGAGGGAGGGAGGGAGGATCAAATGTTTGTAAGAACTCCAAAGGCCTTAAAGCCTAATAGGTCTATCCAACAAATGATCCTTCAACAATCTTATTAGATCATTTCCAGATTCTTCTCTGTAAGTCAAGATAAGTTTGCTTTGCAAAGAATTAAAAAAGAAAATGGTTAAAAAATCAAAGTCAGATATGTTCTCTAATTTATATTTTTCCATGGGGGGTGGGGGAATGGAAGGTTTCAATTTTAAACAAAAACAAAAAATTACAATCAGTGAGTAAGAAAATGAAATCGATTCTCATAGAGAGTAAGAAGTACAAATAAAGCTGACATCTTGATCACTTTGTCTACCTAAGAAAAACAGCTTTATAAAGAAAATGTTTCTAAGAGATTAAAAATAGTGGTGGAGTAAATGGATGCTATACACACAAATCCAGGAGGAAACTAGAACTGCAATTAAAATACAAAGTAATCTTCCTAAATAATCAACTTAAGACTAGCGATACAGAACTCAAACAAGGATGGAGAGTGGAGACCTCATAGATACTGATAGGAAGGGCAGAGGCAAAGAAGGGCTGGGCAGGCCCCCACAGACAGCAGCTGAAGTTCCAGAGAGATAGCTCACCTATAGGAGGTTGCAACTGAGAACTCTATGATCTAATCCCCAAGCAAGGACCCCAGTAGAAAACATCAGAACTGAGAAAGGTGCCCATAATAACATCTGGCTGTGAAAAGCAGCAAAGTTGCTGTCTGCCAGGGAAATGGAAGTACATGTCCCTTGCAGGCGCCCTCTTAACCATTTGTATACCATCAGCGTCTGCAGATGCAAGCATCGGATCTTTTTAATTAAATTCAAAATATCATGGCAGATAACTGGTTAAAGAGCAACACACAAAATTTAGTGTGCAGCCACTCACCTTGTGCACCAGCAGAGAAAGGGAAGAGTGCTCTGGAGCTGTGTGAGCAGAAGCCAGGGTTGAGGATTCGGGGGGGTTGGAGGGGGTGGGGTTCGATCTTGGTGATCAGATACCCCAGTATCCTATAGTACATCACTCACCATATGGAGGTCATCTTTCTGGGGGAGACCTTTTTTATCAAGATGGGTTTTTGACTGGGGTGGGAGGGTAGACAGTTGACCCATCCTTTTGGAAAAGCACGGATCCCACCATGTGGAGTTTCTGAGGCCTATTATGAGACTGAGAATAGGGAGAAACCAAGATAGCAGCATAGGTGAACACATAAACTGCTGCCTTGCACAATTTCAAAATGACAGCTAAGAGACAGAAAGACATCATCCAGAACCACAGGAAAACTTGCTGAGTGGAAATTTTATAACCAGAAGGAAAGAGAGGGGCTCACTGAGACTCAGAGGAGCTGCAAAAAGCTGAGGTATAAAGACAAACGCGTGGAGAGGACAGACGGCGAAGTGCCTGGCTGGCTTCCTCTAATGAGAGAGAGACAGAATCTCCAGACTGCACTGAACCCCAGTTCCGGGCAAAACTCATACAAGTGGAGTCTGGGTTGTTGAAAATAAGGGAGGATTGCACGGAATCTCAGTGAACCTCAGGGGAGCCGCGAAAGGCAGAGGTCTGAAGGTGCAGACAGGACTGACTGCTGACTTTCTCTAGCAGGAGAAACACTGAACCTCCCAACTGTGCTTGAACTCCAAATTTGGGCAAGAACCTGGGGAAACAGGCTCATATGGGTACCCAGAGCGCACGGAAACTCAAAGGAGACACAAAAGGCAGAGGTCTGGAAGAGCATGCACATGTCCAAAGAGAGGACTGCAGCGATTACCGAGGGACACTGAGTACCAGGGGTCACATATGGCAGAATTTACTGAAAGCCAAGGCTATCTTCTCAGCCCTGAGACTCCACCCCATCCAAGCTGAACACAGAGGCTTTTGCAGTTTTGCAAGTCTGGTATTGTAAGGCTGACTCCAGCACAGAAGTTCTCCTAGCATAGACACAGCTGATCCTCACAACCAATTGGCTTGGAGGTCAATTCCCCCCAGTGATACCAACAATAATCAAGACTAAACTACAACAAGGCTGTACACACAGTCCACAAAGGGGTGCAACCAACACAGTCCACCTCAGGTAACTAGGGAGGTGGAGCTACTGAGTCATATAGGACACCTCGCACACAAAGCTACTCTACCAACTCAGGGAAGCAGCGAAAATGCGGAGACAAAGAAACAGATCACAAACAAAAGAAATGGAGGAAAACAAATGACTGGATATACAGTTCAAAATCATGGTTATAAGGTTTTTTAAGAAATTCCTAGAAAAAAAGATGGATAAATTTAGCAAGACCCAAGAGGAGATGGAAAAGGACCAACTAGAAATTAAACAAACACTGACTGAAATAAAAAAATATTACACAGAAATCTAACAGCAGACTAGAGGAAGGCAAGATCAAGTCAAAGATTTGAAATACAAAGAAGCAGAAAACACTCAACTGGAAATGCAAAAAGAAAAAAAAATCCAAAAAATGTGAAGATAGTGTAATGAGCCTCTGGGACAACTTCCAGCATAACAACATCAGAATTATGGGGGTGCCAGAAGAAGAGAGAGAGCAAGATACTGAAAACCTATTAGAAGAAATACCTTCCCTCACCTGGTGAAAGAAACAGACTTACAAGTCCAGGAAGTGCACAAAACTCCAAACAAAAGAATCCAAAGAGGACCACAACAAGACATATCATAATAAAAATGCCAAGAGCAAAAGACAAAGAGAGAATATTAAAAGCAATAAAACAATTAGTTACCTACAAAGGAGAACCCATACAATTGTCAGCTAATTTCTCAACAGAAACTATGCAGGCCAGACAGTAGTAGCAAGAAATATTCAAAGTGATGAGTAGCAAGAACCTACAACCAAGATTACTCTACCTAGCAAAACTATCATTCAGAATTGAAGGCAGATAAAGAGCTAAACAGATAAAAAAAAGCTAAAGGAGTTCATCACCACCAAACCAATATTGTATGAAATGCTGAAAGGTACTCTTTAGGAAGAGGAAGAAGAAAAAGGTAAAGATAAAAATTATGAACAACAAATACATATCTATCAACAAGTGAATCTAAAAATTAAGTGAATCTAAAAATTCAGTGAATTAAAATCTGATGAATAGAATAAACTGGTGAATATAATAGAATCAGGGACATAGAAAGGGAGTGGACTGGCAATTCTCAGGGGGAAATGGGTGATGGGGGTGCAGGGAGAAACTGGACAAAAATTGTATACCTAAGGATGAGGACAATGCGGGGGAGGTAAGGACAGAAGGAGGGATGGGAGCCGGGTGGAGGGGAGCTCCTGGGGGGGTGGGGGAAGGAGGAGGAACAATTATAATAATCTGAACAAAGTTTTATTAAATTAAAAATAAATAAAATGTATTTTTTTTTAAAAAGAGAGCCTGAGACTAAATTAGCTTTTGGTAGAAACAAGTGCCCCTAGCTGTAGAAAAACCTCTCCCCACACCTGCGGAGTATTGCCTAAGGCAACTCAAGATGAATACAATCAGTCTAGAGGCAGAGGTGGGTCTCTAGAGGCTTTGTATCTTTATTTGATCTAATTAGGCAGAAACAGTGTCTATACAGTCATAAACCCTAATAGGCAGTCAAAATGAGGAGACAAAAAACCTCCAATAAAAAGAAGAAAGAATTTTCTAAGAGAAGAGCTAAATAAAATGGAGATAAGAAATTTATGAAACATAGAGTACAGAATTATGATGGTTAAGATGCTCAACAACATGAGAAAAGATATGATAGCTATGAAGAATGACATGGCACTAATAGTGAACACATTGGAAGGAATACAGAGCAGATTAGGGAAATTAACTAGTGGATTACAAAGATAAGGTAGAAAAAAATCACTCAATCAGACAATCAAAAAGAGAAAACAATAAAAAAAACAAAAGTACAGCTTAAGGGAGTTATAGGACAAAATGAAACGTAACAATATTTGCATAATAGATATAATAGATGTACCAGAAAGAGAAGAAAGTGAGCAAGGGCTAGAGAACTTATTTGAAAAAATAATGGCAGAAAACTTCCCTAAGCTGGTAAAGGAAAAAGTAAGACAAAGTCCAGGAAGCATAGCGAGTTCCAAGCAAGATGAACCCAAATAGACCCACAGCCAGATACTTCATAATTAAAATGACAAAAATTAAAGACAATGAGAGAATCTTAAAGTCAGCAAGAGAAAAGCAATTTGTTACCTACAAAGGAGCTCCCATAAGGCTGTCGGCTGATTTCTCAACAGAAGCTCTACAGGACATAAAGAAATAGAATGAAGGACTCGAAGTAATAAAAAGCGAGGATCCAAAAACAAGATTACCACATCTAGCAAAGCTATCATTCAAAATAGACAATGAAATAAAGGGCTTCCCAGACCAAAAAAAAAAAAAAAAGACTAAAGGAATTTATCACCACCAAACCAGTACTACCAGAAATGCTAATGGGACTGCTGTAATGAGAAGAAATAGAAAGAAAAATGTAGGCATAGAGATCTACAATGGCAATAAATAAGTATCTATCAATAACTTTAAATGTAAGTGAATTCAATGCTGCAATCAAAAGACATAATGTAGCTGGAATGGATGTAAAAACATGAACCAATTATATGCTGTCTACAAGAGACTCAGCTCACAACAAAAGACTTACACACTGCCTTAGCTGGTTTGGCTCAGTGGATAGAATGTTGGCCTGAAGATTGAAGGGTCCTAGGTTCAATTCTAATTAAGGGCACATGCCTGGGATGTATATGCAATCCCTAGTTGGGGGCATTCAGAAGGCAGCCAATCAATGATCCTTTCTCATCAGTGATATTTCTATCTGTCTCCCCCTCTCCCTTTCTCTCTGAAATCAATCTTATATAACTAAAGGCTAATATGCAAATTGACTAAAGAGCAATCGACTAGTCTCTATGACATGCACTGACCACCGGAGGCAGATGCTCAACACAGGAGCTGCCCCTGGTGGTCAATGTGCTCCCACAGGGGGAGTGCCACACACCCAAAATCCAAAATCAGAGCTGGCGAGTGCAGCAGCAGTGATGGGAGCCTCTACCGCCTCTGCATCAGTGCAAGGGATATCTGACTGATGGCTTAGGCCAGTGGTCAGCAAACTGTAGTTGACGAGCCACATGCAGCTCGCAACATGCAGCTCGCAAGCCACGGTTTGCTGCTCTGTTGACTAATGAGTTTGCCGACCACTGGCTTAGGCTCACTCCCCATGAGGGCTCCTGAACTATGAGAGGGAGCAGGTTGGGCTGACGAACACC
Source organism: Lasiurus cinereus (assembly GCA_011751065.1). Classification (NCBI taxonomy): domain Eukaryota; kingdom Metazoa; phylum Chordata; class Mammalia; order Chiroptera; family Vespertilionidae; genus Lasiurus; species Lasiurus cinereus. The sequence goes on from JAAGEH010000032.1 coordinate 17,405,311, forward strand.
CCAAGTGCATGTATTTCATGCACCAGGCCTCTGGCTAAAAAATAAAAATGAAGAAGATTCACAAAGGATGAGAATGAAGAAATAGGAAAATTTTGCCATGCAAATGAAAACAAAAAGAAGCTAGGGTAGCAATATTTATTATCTGACCAAATAGATTTCAAAAAGAAGGCCATCACAAGAGACAATAAAGGTCTCTAAAAATACTAAATGCATAGATCCAACATGAGACTATAACTCTGGTAAACATATATGCACCCAATAGAGTAGCACCTGTATATATAAAAAATATTCTAGAGAACTTGAAGGGAGAGATTAACAACAATACAGTTATTGTAGAGAATTTTAACACACCACTGACCTCACTATATAGACTTTCCGGACAAAAATTTAATAAGAAAACAGTGAATCTAAATGATACACTGGACCAGAAGGATTTAACTAATATTTATAGGACATTTCATGCCAAGTTGTATAATATACATTCTTATCAAGTATACATGGGTCATGCACAAAGATAGAACACATGTTAGGATACAAAACAAGCCTCTACAAGTTCAAGAAGACTGAAATCATATCAAGCATCTTCTCAGATCACAATGGAATGAAATTAGAATCAACTACAGTAAAAACATTTACACACGTGGAGGCTAAATAACATATTATTAAACAATGAATGGGTTACCAATGAGATCAAGAAATAAAAAACTTCCTGGGGGAGAATTCAAGATGACGGCATAGGTAAACACCTACACTGCTGCCTCTCACAACAATTTCAAAACTACAACTAAAAGACAGAACGGACATCATCCAGAACAACAGGAAAGCTGGCTGAGTGGAAATTCTACAACTAGAAGTAAAGAGAGGGGCTCACAGAGACCCAGAGGAGCTGCAAAAAGCTGAGGTACGGAGACGTACACGTGGAGAGAGCGGGTAATGACAAACCTGGTTGGCTTTCTCTGGCGGGAGGAAGACTGAGACTCTCAAAGGCATTGAACGCCTTATCCTATGACACTAAACCCCAGATCCAGCCGAAACTCATACGGGGGGAGTTTGGACTGTGAAAGGGGAGAAGTGCACGGAAATTTAGGGGAGTCGCAAAGATCAGAAGTCTGGTGGCGCACACAGCATTGCGTGCAGAGGACTGACTGCTGATTGTGCTGCTGGCTTTCGGGACTGGGCGGAGGTCTAGAGACACTACGAAAGTGAGCGCGTGCGCACACAGGGACCATTCCAGTGATTACCCAGTCACATGAGACCCGGGAGGCCGTGGAGAGCGGAGCCGACTGAAATGCAAGGCAGTCCCTTAAACCCTGAGACTCCACCCATCCCAAGCTCAACAGAGAGGCTTCTGCAGTTTTTCAAGTCTGGTATCATAAGGCTGAATCCAACACAGAAGTTCTCCCAGCATAGTGAAAATGCCAAGACAAGGGAAGGGATCACAAACAAAAGAAATGGAAGAAAACAAACGACTGGATATAGAGTTCAAAACCACGCTTATAAGGTTTTTCAAGAATATCTTAGAAAAGATGGATAAATTTAGCAAGTCCCAAGAGGAGATGAAAAAGGACCAACTAGAGAGGCAAAAGATCCAACTAGAGATGGAAAAGGACCAACTAGAGATGATAAAGGACCAAATAGAAATTAAACATACACTGACTGAAATAAAAAACATTATACAGAGACCTAACAGCAGACTAGCAGAAGGCAAGAATCAAGTCAAAAACTTGAAATATAAAGATACAGAAAACACTCAACTGGAAAAGCAAGAAGAGAAAAGAATCCAAAAATGTGAAGATAATGGAAGGAGCCTCTGGGATGGGGGTGCCAGAAGAGGAGAGAGAGCAAGATATTGAAAACCTATTTAAAGAAATAATGACTGAAAACCTCCCACATCTGGTGAAAGAAATAGAAGCACACAGAACCCCATATAAAAGGAATCCAAAGAGGACTACACCAAGACACATCATCATTAAAATACCAAGAGCAAAAGACAAAGAGAGAATATTAAAAGCAGCAGGAGAAAAACAATTGATTACCTACAAGGGAGCACCCATACGACTATCAGCTGATTTCTCAACACAAAGGATGCAGGCCAGACGGGACTGGTAAAAAAATATTCAACGTGAAGAATAGCAAGAACCTACAACCAAGAATAATCTATCCAGCAAAGCTATCATTCAGAATTGAAGGGCTGATAAAGAGCTTCACAGATAAGAAAAAGCTAAAGGAGTTCATCAACTCCAAACCAGTATTATATGAAATGTTGAAAGGTACTCTTTTAGAAGAGGAAGAAGAAAAAGGTAAGAGATAAAAAATTATGAACAAATACATATCTATCAACAATTGAATCTAAAAATTAAGTGAATTAAAAATTTGATCAACAGAATAAACTGGTGAATGTAAGGAGCACAGAAAGGGAGTGGACTGGTAATTCTCAGAGGTAAGGGGGTGAGGGGTGTACAGGGAGTGAAACTAGACAAAAATCACACCTATGGACTCATCAATGGGATGGAGGTAAGGGTAGAGGGAGGGGTAGGAGCCGGGTGGAGGGAAGCTATGGAGGGGAAAAAAGAGAAACAAATGTAGTAATCTGAATAATAAAGATTTAATTAAAGAAAAAAAACTTCCTGGGAACAAATGAAAATGAACAAAATGAACTCACAGCAACCCAAAATCTCTAGGACACGGTTCTTAGCACTACAGGCATACCTCAAAGAACAAGTAAAATTAATAATAAACTATTTACCCTATAACTTAAGAATTAAAAAGAGAACAATAAGAACAACAAGAAAAGCTTCGAGTAAGTAGAAGGAAGGGATTATTAAAGATTAGAGCAGAAATAAATGGCATAGAGATTTAAAAAAAAATCAATGAAACCAATATCTGGTTCTTTTAAAAGATAAAAAAGATTTGTGAACCATTAGCCAGATTCATCAATAAACAAAAAGAGAGGACCCAAGTAAATAAAATCAGAGGTGAAAGCTGTGAAATAACCACTGCCACAACAGAAATACAAAGGACTGAAAGAAAATACTATTAATAACTATCTGCCAACAATGTGGACAATGTAGACGAAATGGACAAATTCCTAGAAAAATGCAATCTCCCAAAACTGAATCAGGAAAAATCAGAAAACCTGAATAGAGCAAGAACAAAGGATCAAATTGAAGCACTAATCAAAAAACTTTCAGCAAACAAAAGCCCAGGTTGGGAAGACTTCACAGGGGAGTTTTACCACACATTTAAAGAATACCTATACTCCTCAAACTATTCCAAAACATCCAAGAGGAAGGAATACTTACAAACATTTGTTATAAGTCCAGCATTATCCTAATTCCAAAACCAGGTAAAGATACTACAAAAGAAGAGAATTATAGGCCACATGCCTAATAAACATAGATGCTAAAATCCTCAATAAATTATTAGCAAGTCAGATCCAACAATATATTTAAAAGATCATACACCAAAGCAAAGTGGGATTTATTCCAGGGATACAAGGTTAGTACAATATTCACAAATCAATATATGTGATACATCACATAAACAAACTGAAAAACAAAAATCACAGGATCATATCAAAAAGACCCAAAAAAAGCAACAAAATTCAATGGCTATTTTTGATAAAAACTCTAAGCAGAGTGAGAACAGAGGGAGCCCTTATCTCGACATGATAAAGGTTATATATGACAAATCTACAGCAAACATCATATTCAATGGGCAAAAACAACAACTATTTCCCTAAGAAAAGGAACAAGACAGGAATGCTTGCTTTCACTATTCTTATTCAACATAGTAAGGGAAGTCCTAGCCACAGAGATCGGACAAGAAAAAGAAATAAAAGACATCCAAATTGGAAAGTAGGAAGTAAAACTCTCATTATTCTCAGATGATATGATATTATACATAGAAAACCCTAACGACTCCACCAGAAAAACTACAAGAGTCAGTAAAAAAATTTTTGAAATGTAGCAGAATACAAAAATTGACACCCAAATATTGATGGCCTCTCTTTCATCGCCACCATGGTTTTTTTATACACCAATAATGAATTCTCAGAAAAAGAAACTAAACAAACAATCCCATTTACCACTGCAACAACAAAAAACAAAAAAATGGAGATACCTAGGAATAAACTTAACCAAGGAGTCAAAAGACTTATACTCAAAACTCTATAGGACATTGAAAAAAAGAGATGGAAGAAGATATAAACAAGTGGAAGAATATACCATGTTCATGGATTGGTAGAATCAACATCATTGAAATGCCCATACTACCCAAGGCAATTTACAGATCTAATGCAATCCCTATTAAACAGCACATTTTACATATCTAGAATACTCAAAAATCTATATGGACCCAAAAAAGATCCCGAATCCACAGCAATCTTGAAAAATAAGAAAAATGTTGGAAAAATCATAATACCAGATATCAAATTATACCACCATAAGCAAAACAACCTAGTAGTAGCACAAGAGCAGGTATATACAGAGTGGCCAGATCATTATGATTCTGAATACATAATGATCTGGACACTCAGTGTATATCCTATATAATAAAAGGTTAATATGCAAATTGTCCCCTCAAACAAGAGTTTGACCAGCAGGCAGGCTGGCCAACCGCCCATGTCCCCTCCCCCTGGCCAGGCTGGCCAGACCCCACCCATGCATGAATTCATGTACTATGCCTCTAATATCCTATTTAATAAAAGGGTAATATGCAAATTGACCAACGTTCCAACACAAAAGATTATAGCCCCATGTGATCAAAGATGGCCCTTACAAGATGGCCAGCAGGGGAGGGCAGTTGTGAGTGATCAGGCCAGCAGGGGAGGGCAGTTGGGAGGGACCAGGCCTGTAGGGGAAGGCAGTTGGGACAGACCAGGCCTGCAGGGGAGGGCAGTTGTGGGCAATCAGGCCAGCAAGGGAAGGCAGTTAGGGATGACCAGGCCGACAGAAGAAGGCAGTTGGGGGCAACCAGGCCTGCAGGGGACGGACATTGGGGGGAGGACCAGGACTGCAGGGGAGAGCAGTTAGGGGCAACCAGGACTTCAGGGGAGGGCAATAGGGACAATCTGGCCAGCAGGGGAACAGTTAGGCATCAAGCAGACTGGCAGGGAAGTGGTTAGGGGGTGATCAGGCAGGCAGGCAGGCGAGTGGTTGTGAGCCAGCAGTCCTAGGTTGTGAGAGGAATCCCAGATTGGAGAGGGTGCAGGCTAGGCTGAGGAACACATAGACCCCTCCACCCCCCATCCACAAATTTCATGCACTGGGCCTCTAGTATGTATACACACACACACACACACACACACACACACACACACACTGAGTGGCCATATTATTATTTGTTCAGAGATCATAATAATCTGGCCACTCAGTGTATATCTATGGAACAGAACAGAGAAGACAAAAATCAACCTAAGCCATTACATTCAAATAATACTTAAAAAAGAGGCAAGAACATACAATGAACTCAAGACAATCTATTAAATGGTGCTGGGAAAACTGGATAGATATGAGCAAAAAAAACACAAAAACTAGATAACCAACTTATACCATACACAAGAATAAATTCAAAATGGATAAAAGACTTAAATTCTAAGTTCAGGAAAACATAAAAATCTTAGAAGAAACTATAGGCAGCAAAATCTCAGACATCTCTCATAGCAATATGTTTATGGATACATCTACTAGGGCAAAGGCAACTAAGAAGAAAACAAACAAATGAAACTACACCCAACTAAAAAGCTCCTGCACAGCAAAAGAAATCATCATAGAATGAAAAGGGAGCCCACTGTATGGGAAAACATATTTGGCAATGACACATCTGATGAAAGATTAATATCCAAAGTACATAAGGAACTCATGCAACTTTTTTTTTAAATATATTTTTATTTATTTCAGAAAGGAAGGTAAGAGGAAGAGAAAGGTAGAAACATCAATGATGAGAGAGAACCATTGATCAGCTGCCTCCTGTACTCCCCCTACTGGGGATTGCGCTGGCCACTTGGGCATGTGTCCCTGACCAGAATCAAACCCAGGACCCCTCAGTCCACAGGCCCACGCTCTACCCACTGGGCCAAACCAGCAAGGGCAGGAACTCATACAACTTAACAAAAGGAAGCAATCCAATTTAAAAATGGGCAAAGGATCTAAAACAGACACTTCTCCAAAGTGGATTTAGATAGCCAAGAGACATGAAAAAATGCTCAAAGTCACTGATAAATCACAGATGCAAATTAAAACAACAATGCAACTGTGTTTTGACCCAGAAATCCCACTTCTAGAAATGTATCCTAAAGATCCAGAAATATCAATTCAAAAGAATATGTTCACCCCTATGTTCACAGCAGCATTATTTACAACTTGAGGCCTGGTTCACGAAATTCATGCATGGGTAGAGTCCCTAGGCCTGGCCAGCGATCAGGGCTGATCAGGGCCTTCCTTCCCTCTGCTGTCAGCTGCCAGTCAGGGCCTTCCTTCATTCCACATCACCCCCTGATGGTCAGCGCATGTCATAGCAAGCAGTCAAACTCCCAGTTGGTCGAACTCCTGAGGGGATTATTTGCATACTAGTCTTTTATTATATAGGATAGCCAAAATGTGGAAACAGCCCAAGTGCACATCAGTAGATGAGTATATAAAAAAGCTATGGTGCCCAGCATGGCTGGGTGGTTGGGAGTCAATTATGAACCAGGAGGTCACAGTTCAATTCTCAGTCAGGGCACATGCCTAGGTTGTGAGTTCGACTCCAGTAGAGGGCATGTAGGAAAGGCAGCTGGTCAATGATTCTCTCTCATCATTGATGTTTCTATCTTTCCCTCCCTCTCCCCATCTCTCTGAAATTATATATATACATATATATGTATATATATGTATATATATATGTATATATGTATATATATAAAATATATATTTTTGTTTGTTTGTTTGTTTTGTTGTTGTTGTTTTTTAAAGCTGTGGTATGCCCTGGCCGATGAGGCTCAATTGCTTACAGCAAATTTCCATACACCAAAAAGTGGCGAGTTTGATTCCTAGGCAGGGCATATACCCAGGTGGCAGGTTTGATCCTCAATCAAGGTACATATAGGTGATATCTGATGGATATTTCTTTCTCTCTCTCTCTCCTTCCCTCACTTCCTCCAAGATCAATATAAATAAATACATACATACATACATACATACATATATAATTGTGGTACATTTACACAAACAAATACTTCTCTAGCATTAAAAAAAAAAAGAAAATCTTTCTTACCTTTTCTAACAGCACAGATGGACCTGGAGAGTATTATGCTAAGTGAAATAAGCCATCAGAGAAAGACAAATACCATATGATCTTAATAATAGGTGGAATTTAATGAACAAAGTAGAAGCAGAGACATGGATACATGGGATAGTCTGACAGCTGTCAGAAGGGACAAGGGAGGTGGATACTGGGTGGAAGTTGAAGGAATTAGCTAAAAAGCATATGTGCATAACCTATTGATACAGACAACAGTGTTAAGAGTTAGAGGGAAGAGGGGTGAGAATTGTGGAGGTAGGCAAAGGGAGGGAAAATGGGGTATCTGTAATAGTGTCAAGAATAAAAATAAAGTTAAAAAACAAAAATATCTTTAAAAACCCTTCAATTATAAATGCAAGCAATACTGTTGAAATTGTCATAGAGCTTAAAAGAATACTTACCTATACAAGCAGTCCATATAGTCTGCACCCTTGCTATATTCCTCCCAATACCTATGATACATAACAAGTACTTGCTCTTCAGACTCCAGAACTCTCTAGACAAAGAAGAAAAATTTTTCACTTGGAAAGCACTAATCATTTTCATTTGTAAGCTATAAAATTTGTCAAAAGTTAGTATTTAAAAAAATAAACATAATTTAAGCATTATAAATTACATTTATAAGTTCCATTCCAAGAATCAACTAGAAAAACATGTGAGTCTTAGATATAAAAGTGAAGCATCATACTGGAGAGTAATTGTTTCATTCTCTAAGATAAAAGGACAAAATGTAATGATTTGATATTTTCTTTGGACTAGAATATATTAAGATCAGTTCATATAGAATACAATTCTATTGTCATGTTTCTATGTTTCCTCAAATCCATAACATGTGATCAACCTGCTAATATGTAAGTAAATCAGACCAATATATCATTACTTCAAATTATTCACTTTTGTGAATAAGGCTATTTATAAAAATTGACACTTTTTCCACATTCCCCAAACAAGTTTATTTTATTTACTTAAGAGAAAATGCTATTTTTTGAAAAATGAAAATCAAACTTAAATCTGAGGTCCAATATTTTAAAGTTATCTTTCTAATAAAAAACAGAAGTCTATACAAATAAAAAATATACGTTATAGTAATTATTAAATCAAATTACATATATATTAGTAATGTTCTAAAAGAGATTTATTTTAATAAACATATATAGAAACTATTAAGAATGATTAATTCTGGAGGTATGTTATGGTGATGTTTACTTTCTTCTTTATTGCTTATCTATATATCCTAAATTATTTGTAATGATAATGTAATACTTTAGTAATTTAAAAAGTTACCTCCCCGAATCAAATAAAATTTTCTTCTCAGCTTTAGCTGGTTTAGCTTAGTAGATAAAAGTGTTAGCCTGTAGACTGAAGAGTCCCGGGTTCAATTCCAGTCAAGGAGCACATGCCTGGGTTGTGGGCTCGATCCCCCCTCCCGCCCAGTGGGGGATGTGCAGGAGGCAGCCTATCAATGATTCTCTCATCATTGATGTTTCCATCTCTCTCTCCCTCCCCTTCCTCTCTGAAATCAATAAAAATATGTTTAAAAGTTTTTTTCTTCTCAGGGGTAAAACTGATTTTGTTGACTATATTAACAATTTACTTTATCATCTACACATTAGCCAATTTCTTTTTTTGTCACTGGATCTGAGAACTATAGTGTATAATTAATATAACTATTATAAACTATCATAAAACTACTTCAAAATATAATCTTTAATCACACAACTATACCAATGTCAACTTAATTTTAATATCATACCACTATTATGCATGACATTATCTTTAAGAAACTGAATACAAAGTATATGAGAATAATCTCTACTTTTGCAAATTTCCATAAATCTAAAATTACTTCATAGTTTTTTTTAAATCACTTACAACCTATGTTAAAATAAAAAATTACAAAATTTATAATTGCCTTAAACAGTTATCAATTATGCTCACCCTAGCAGAACTTTAATTTTAAAACTAACTTAGCATAGGAAATATTTTACTGATTTGAAGTTCTTGTGATCAACAGCACTTTCATGAACTAGTAAATGTACACTTTAAGAACACCGTATCTGCCATATAGAAGAGAAAATAAAGCATATCCTCTGAATGTTTTAAAGGAAAGTATATGATCAATCAACTGGACTTTACTTATGAATTACTTACATTTTGAAAACTATCTGCTCTAAGCCTCGTGCAGGGTTAGACATTAGACTATGTTATTGTATCTCCATTTTATAGATAAATTTAAAGTAGATTATGGAGTTGCCCATGGTCACTAAAAGGTAAGAGTCAAGTTACTAGCTCAGATAATAATTGACCTCACTCAGACAATATCAGTAGGTAAGTCAGATTCGGCAAATTTATTTTTGCACAGAACAAGTCTGTGATTTTACCCTTATATACATGATATACTAACCAAATAAACTGGTCAGAAAAAAAATTCTATCATGCTTTTAAATTTTCTATTTCACTTTAATTTTAGGTTTTTGTAAGACTTTAAACAGGATATGAAGAGGCAGCTAACAAGTTGACAGATAATAATAAAGACAAATATACCAAGAGGTGTGAAGCAATAGTAAGAGAAAATTTGATACTATCCAGAGAACATAGGAACACATTTTAAAAGTGAATAAATTCTGCTCTTTCCTTACTGCTTACATAATCTTGAGCAACTACACTAATTTCCATTGTGCGAAAAGCACAGTTCTTGACAAATAGATCTTAAATATATATAATTAGAAAAATGCCATTTAGGAAACAAAACAAATAAACCTTAATTTGATCTTAGTTCTGCACTGGAAAACAGTGAACTAAGCAAATAACTATGCAGCTATAAACATATTTACATCATGTATTATAGCTTACCTTGTGCAAATGCCGTACGTGATTTTCCAAAAAAATCTTAGTTTCTGTATAAAGTCTTTCTCCAAGGGGTTCAGGATAGGCCACACATAAAGCATAGATGTCTCTAGTTAAACTGTTAAGGTTTTCACATTGATTGGAAATATTCTTTACAACAAATAAGATTTAACTCAAGCTTCACACATTTTTATAGTTTAAGATTATATAGACATGGATATAGAATAAAAAGTAAAACATGTAACCATGCTTACTTTAAAAGCATTAGAAAATATATTCATTTACTCATTCAACAAATATGTATTGAGGATTATTTGATGGTATTGTAAAGAAAACTGTTCCTATCAGAGAGATTGAAATTCATAGGGGGATTCTAGGAAGTCGAGTTACTCAGGCAGGGATTTATGTAAAAAAGGACATAAACATAATAGCAACAAAGGGCTACAGAATATCACAAGCAGCAGATATGGACTAAGCAATTCTGAAAATTATTCACTTGACATATTTTCCCACACCACAGTACACATCAGAATATTCTACAATCTATCTACTGTCTTTTAACATTTAATCTATTATAAGAATTATAGTATGAACAGAAATATCAATTAAATTTTTGAACACCCACTAAGTACCTTGCTAGGTATCACACACAGGTGGTATGCTGTACAAAGTTATTTATCAGGAGTCAGAGAAAATGGTATCTGCTTGAGGCATTTAGTAGCCAGTGATCTTGGCCAAATCTCTTAACCTCTCTAGGCTATTTCCTTATCTCTAAGATAAAAATAACATCATGACATCTTTACAGGACCCTTGTAAGACCCAAGGAAAATCATCTATGTAAAAGCACCAAATGTGGAAAAAACACACATGAAGCAATCTGAGACTAGTCTAATTTGAGATGCAGATAAAATCTGAAGTAAGGTTATTTATGATGAAGTCAAGTATTTCTATTAAACATAGAATCAGGAAATATGACAAAATAAAAATGCATACTTTAAAAATATTCCAAAGATAGAATGTAGGTTCTTCCCATCTACAATTCCCATAGCATCATATCTAATAAAAGAGTAATATGCAAATTGACCGTACCTCTGCTACACTCACAAGCCATGCCCACCAGCCATGCCCACCAGCCAATGAGAGCAAGTATGCAAATTAACCCAACCAAGGTGGCTAACAGCCACAGAGAGAACAGGAGGGAGGCTTGGGTTGTCCCTGGTGGAAGCCAAGCTTTCCACAAACCCTGGCCTGCAGAGGCCTCCACTTAAGGCAACAAAGTTTCAATGGCTGCCACTACTGAGGCTTGGGTTGCCCCTTGGCAATGGAAGATGCAAAGCTTTCCGCACACCCTGGCCAGCGATTAAGGCAACAAAGTTTCAATGGCTGTACGAGCAGAAGGCTTGGCTCTGCTCTAGGCTACAAAGTTTCAATTGTAGAAGATAAATAAATCCCAGATACCAAGACCTCTGCTTCGGTCTCTGGGGGGCGTGGCCAGCCTGCAAACAACCACAAGCCCCTCGCCCACACCCCAACGGAACAACCACCCTGATCCAGGACACCCTTCTGGGCAAACCATCTGGCCCGCACCCATGCACCAGGCCTCTATCTTATCTAATAAGATAATAATATGCAGATTGACCATCACTCCAACACACAAGATAACTGCCCCCATGTGGACACAAGATGGCCAGCAGGAGAGGGCAGTTGGCAGGGACCAGGCCTGCAAGGGAGGGCAGTTGGGGGTGATCAAGCCTGCAGGGTATGGCAGTTAGGGGTGACCAGGCCAGCAGAGGAGGGAAGTTGGGGGTGACCAGGCCTGCAAGGGAGGGCAGTTAGGCATCAATCAGGCTGGCAAGGGAGTGTTTAGGGGGTGATCATGCTAGCAGGCAGAAGTGGTTAGGGGCAATCAAGAAGGCAGGCAGTGAGCAGTTGGGAGACAGCAGTCCTGGATTGTGAGAGGGATATCCGACTGTCCATTTAGGCCCGATCCAGGAAGGGGTCCCAGATTGGAGAGGGAGCTGGCTGGGCTGAGGGACAGCCTCCCTCCCCCCATGCACGAATTTCGTGCACCAGGCCTCTAGTCCTAAATAATAGAAGAGGAATATGCTAATTATCCATTATGCCATCAGGCGTGATGACCAACTGCTTAACAACCAGATCACAGATCTGCAGAGGGTGGGGCAGGAAACTATAAGCGGGTGGCAGAGAGCTACAGGAGGGAGCAGAGCAGCAACCTATGAGGAGACAGGGTTGTGGTGAGTTACAAAAGGGCGGCAGCAAGCTACTGGCTACAAGCTGATGGCAGAGAGCTACAGTAGGGGGCAGGGCAGCAAACTATAGTGGTGGCAGAGGAGCTACAGAAGGGCAGGGGAGTGGGCAGAGAGCTACAGGAGGGTGGAAGCGAGCTACTGGTGCACTGATTCATGCACATGGCTACTAGTTTTATATATTCTTCTTCTATAAAACTTATTTTTATACAATAAAAATTATTTATACCTTTGTTATCCACACTAGCCTATTCTTAATCATCTCCATATTCCCAGCCCCCAGGCAGAGTTCGTAGCATGTAACAGGCACTTAGTCAATTCTTGGTGATGCAAAGGAAATAGGAATCATATCACACATGCTCTGCCTATTAACCTAGTATCATTACTCTGGAAAAAGCAAGCAGCCCTCCTCACATGAGCCCTCTTCACATGGAAGTCTGGTAGATATCAGTCAGGCTTTCCCATGTTCCTTCTAAATCCTTTTCTTTATTTTTAATTAATATTATTAACAAGCTATCTTCATGTGTATATGTATATATTTCTTCAATATTATTCTATTAAATAAAACTATTTTCATTTTTAAATGTTTTATTGATTTTAGAGAGAGAGATTGATTTGTTGTTCCATTTCTTTATGAATGCATAAAGGAACACACACACACACACACACACACACACAAGGTCCATAGCGGCTGCTGGCCACTGGCCAGGGCCTCTCTTCCCCCAGCTGCCTGTCACCACTGCCCCTGGTGATCAGCACATGTCAAACTCCCGATCGATCTAACTCCTGCCTGTGGGGACAATCTGCCTTTTATTACATAGGATATATACACAAATAGGAAACTATTACAATTGTTTTAAGTCAACTCAGATAAAATAATGAAAAGATTAAGTAAAATTCTATATAAGATCTGCAATAACATATCAAAATATTAACCTACTAGTGGCCTGGTGCACGAAATTCATGCACATTAAAAGGGGATTAGAGGAAATAATTTAATATTGCTATTTGCCCTTTCTCTATAATACAAGTGTCAGAAATGAAAGAAAATTAGTAAAATACATATGAAAACCTTCCTCTTATCAGAGTCTGTGCCACACCACGGGACCCAGAGTCAAGTCCCTGTCCATCCACATGCACCTCAAAATTGCATGAGAGCCAGACCAGGCCCACCCTCACATTGGGTTAGATCCAGACCAGACTAGTCCCACCCTTGTCAAGCCCCGACAGGCAGGGGATGTAGCCTCAGGTCCCCTGGCCTGGTGCCAGAACAGGGAGCATGGCCTGAGGACCCCCAGCCCAGACCAGTGTTGGGGGCGTGCTGTGAGGTTGCCGTCAAGCCCCACCAGGCAGGGGGCACAGCCTCAGGTCCCCCAGCCCAGCACCAGGATGGGGGCACAGACTCAGGTCCCCTTGTCAAGCCCCACCAGCATGGGAATGCAACCTCAAGCGCCCTGTCAACCCCTGCTAGGTTGGGGGTGCACCTTGAGTTCCCCCGATCCAGCACTGGGGGTGCACCTTGAGGTCCCCCATCAAGCTCTGCTGGGTGGGGAGCATAGCCTGAGGTCCCCTGTTAAGCCCCACCAAGTAGGAGGACACAGTCTCAGGTCCCCTGGTCCAGTATTGGGTCAGGGCATGCAGCCTGAGGTCCCCTGACCTGGTGCCAGGATGGGAGGAGCAACCTGAGGTCACCTAGCCCAGCACCAAGATAAGAAGCATACCTTGAGGTCCACCATTAAGCCCCACTGAGCAGGGGGCATGGCCTGAGGTCCCACAGCCTGGCGCCAAGGTCCCCTACCAAGAGAGCAGCCTGAGGTCCCCTACCAAGCCCTGCCGGGCGAGGGGTAGGTGAGGTCTGAGGGCTTGACAGGGGACCTCAAGGTGCACTTTTGTCTTGGTCCTGGCACGGGGGCTGGGGAAGCAACCTGAGGCACCCATCAAGCCCCACCAGCTGGGGGGCATACCCTGAGGTCTCCCAGACTGGTGTCAAGGCGGGAGGTGTGGCCTGAGGTCCCCTGTCAAGCCCTGCCAGGCAAAGGGTGCGGTCTAAGGTCCCCCGGCCTGGTGCTGGGGTTGGGGAGCAGCCTGAGGTCCCCTAGCCCAGCACCAGGATGAGAAGCGTACCTTGAGGTCCCCTGTCAAACCCCACCGGTGGGGGAGGGTGTAGCCTCAGGTCCCTGCTGATTGCTCATTAAGGCTCCTTATGGGAACTTGGCCTCAGCTGTGGGTGCAGCCATCTTTGTGATGGAGTGATGGTTAATTAGCATATTCCCTCTTTATTAGATAGGATATTACAAAGTAAGTAGAGATCTGAATATACACCACCTAAGTAAGAATTTATCTAAACACAAAGTTTATAGAAAAGTAATAATGGTTTGGTGGATGAAAGACGAAACAGGAATCAATAAAGAAGGAGCTTCAAAATAAGGTATTATATGAGCTCTGGATCCTACTTGGAGTCTCTCTAGGTTTCATCTATAAACTCCTTTTATTTAAAAGTTTTAGTTCACTACATAATTTAAATCTCTAAAAGTTTTGTTGTGTTTGTTCTACCACAGAGTTATACTCAGTATCAATTACTCATCACTTACTACCCTAGTAAAATCAAATACAAAAGAACGGTTTGAATTAAATGTATTAGGTGTCAGTATAGTAGTTAAGGTTAGTGACTGAGAGAGAACAATAAGTTTTCAAAGGTGTTAAGAGTGTTCTATTTATTGCCCTGGTCTAGTCGCTCCGTTGGTTGAAACATCATCCAGTACAACAAAAAGGCTGTGGATGTAATTCCTGGTCAGGGCACATGCCTAGGTTGTGGGTTCTACTCTGGGGGGCTATGTTTCTCTCTCACATCCATGTTTCTCCCTCTTTCTCTCTCTCTTTCTCTCTCTTCCCCTTTCTCTCTCTCTCTCTCTCTCTCTCTCTCTCTCTCTCTCTCTCTCTCTATCAAATCAATAAACATATCCTCTTTTAAGGATTTTTTTATAAGTATGTTCAGTTTGTAAAAATTCATCTGTATTTTTCATGAGTATTTTTTAGACTAAATTCAGCCAGAATCTAAATCAATAATCAAGTGTGATTTACTTAATATTATTAAGTTCTAAATAGCTACTTACAGAATTTTCATCCAACATACTTGCTTCACCTATTTTTCCTTAAGCTATATACACTTATTTCTAGAATACACAACTTACTTGATACTGAAAAATTAAAATGATTCAATATTAGACCAGCCAGTGTGGTTCAGTGGGTGAGCATCAACCCATGAGCCAAGAGGTCACTGGTTTGATTCCTTTTTAGGGCACATGGCCGGGCTGTACACCAGTGGAGATGTGCAGGAGGCAGCCTATTGATGTCATCAATGTTTCTAACTCTATTCCTCTCCCTCTTAAATCAATAAAAACCTATTAAAAAATAAAATTATTCAATACCATAAATTGAGCATATGCTAATTATGGTCTCAAATGTTTTCTCAATATATCCACTGCATGTACATGTACACAAAATTTACTACAAGGATTCACACCACAGGACTTATTTTTTTTTTCTGCAGGGGAGACAATTTAGGGATAGTTTCCTATTTCATTACAAATATAAGTGAGAATGTATTCCTATATTTAATATTTTTATTGATTTGAAAGAGAGGAGAGAGGGAGGGGGGAGGAGAGGGAAGATGGAAAAAGAGCGGGGAGGGAAAGAGAAAGATGAATCGGCTGCCTCCTGAATCACCCTGACGGGATCAAACTCACCACCTTTTGGTGTATGGGACGATGCTACAATTTTTTTTAATGGATTCACCTTCTTAATAAATTTTTTTAATTAACATTTCACTCACCACAGTTTGGGGTCTCAGTTAACCACTTTATAATTTTATTCAACTGCCTAAAAGATATTCCTAAATATGTTCTTTTTCTCTAACTTACTCAAATATTCAATGGAAATGTTTAGGCCTTAGGAAAAAACACCCAAGAAGAGCATTTTACAACACTTTAAAAGACAAAAAATGAGGGGGTTGTGCAGTAGGCAGCCTATCCACATTGATGTTTCTCTCTCACAGATGTCTCCCTCTCTCTTTCTCTCTCTCTGAAAAAGAAAAAAAAATCAATAAAAGACAAAAAGTGAGAAATATCTGGAGGTCAGATTTAAACATTCTCTTCCCCAAAGTCATCTTTTCCAGTAATTTCTCTTCAAGAATATAAAAATCCTGTTTATGAACTTTTCACTTAAAAATTCTCAGTCAAAAACAAAACTATTCCAGAGCAAAAGCTCTGAACTATTACAACCAAGATAGTGTTGGCCAGCAGCAAAATTATTTATTTTAATTCATTTTCTTCATTAAGAGGTAGGTGCTTCCTATACTTGAGTTTTAACTCTATTAATTCTAATGTGTAGTGGGTCACAATGAGTTTTGAAATGGTGATAAAAGTAAAAATTATCTTAATACTGAAAATGGTAAGACAACAAGCAAAAAAAATTGTTTATAATAAAAAATAGAGATGTTTGACATTTCTAAAGAATAAAAATGCCACATATAAAAATGAATATGTAAAAATCATTAATTAGCATCAGCATCAAGATCAGATATTGGTTTGATTTCATTTAGAAGCATAGAATAAAAGTGTTGTTGGTACACCAACCAGAAATGACTACAGAGAAAACCTTTCCTAACTTCAATTGGCAGTCAAGCTTCCTTAATGCCAACTGCAAGAGTACAGAAGACTTTGGCATTTTTACCCCAGCATTCTATCCTACAATATCAATAAGTCATCTTACCCATTTTGGATAACAATATTCTTAACTGCAAAATTGAATTAACAATGCATATCTTATAAGGTCATTTGTAAAAAATTAATTAAACACAAATATGTTGAAAAAATGACAAATGTATATAGTATGATTCTATTTATATGAAGTTCAAAACACAGAAAGAATTAAGCAAAATTGTGTAAGGTTGTATATACAGGTAGTTATACTGTTTTTAAAAAAACAGGAAACAATAAATGCAAAAGTTAGGATATAGTACCTTCAAGGAAAAGGAGAGGCTCATAAACTGAGAGGGACATGTGGTGATATGGGGTTGGTGGATGCTGGCAGTGTTCTAGCTATTAACCAATCTGTGTGGTGATTATACAGGTGTTATAATTATTTATTGAACTCTACATGTATATCTTACAAACTTTTCCACATATGTATTATATTTCACACTCCTCCAAGTACTAATATATATGGTAGTACATAATTTTCAAATTATATTAAGGGTTTATGGCATTTAAAATTCTACCTAATATATCTGAAGGTCAGAAGTCAACCATATATTCTTGGGCAAAATAACAGGAAAATGGAGGGAATCCTACTTCAGGACAATTAGTAACACAGCCCTTTATTTTCTTAATTACAAATTGAAGTGAGAGATTACACTTTTAATTTACTGTTTTTGTAGGATTTTTTTTATTTTAAGGGGAGGAGAAGAAAATCCATGATCAGGTCAACAATAACTAGACCATTTTAGATGTATCAAACAATAAACATCTTAGAAATAATAATTGACTAAAAGAGTACTTTCCAGCTAAGTCAGCTATTTCAAACCATTTAGAAACCAACTAATTAAAAACTATATATTCTATACAATATAAAAAACATATCTATTCTTTTCTATCTTATACTCATTTTTCCTTTTCTTATAATCACCAATTCCTTCTCTTCTCTCTCTGCTCATCATTTTGGTTCAAATAGCCTTAAAAGTACCCATCCTTTAGCCCCAGAAGATTGCGAGAGGGCAGCACAGAGTCTGAAAAAACCCTGAACCTCCATACACATTCTGAATACATCTCAACTGGCCTTTTTTTCAGAAAGAATCTCTGATCCTACAGTGTCCATCCAGTCCTCAAGTCCTCCTTCAGGGTCCCAGGATACAGCCAAACTATTTGGACCCAAGACCCAGGCCTCTACCCTGCCCTCTTTTTCACCCTGAGATGTGACATGTGTGGTTATTTCCTATGGTAAAAGACTGAGGTGGCTCAGGAGTCTGACAGTATACATGTTTCAATGTACATATTTGTCCCCATGCTTACCCCACCATGGCCCCTGGCAGACAGTAGGCAGTGTTGCTAAGACTGCTGTCCACAACTCTGTCTGTTACCTATAGCAAAGGATTCCCAGAGATCCCTTAACCTCCCAAATACCAAGAAGCTAAAATATTTTAATATTTGGGTTTTTTTCTTGGTGCCAGAGTTTATACCCAAGGTGCTAGGTTTGCAGTGTGGTTCTTATATACATGATATTATTTAAATTACATTTTATTATACAAATATATTTATTATATAAGTAATCATATACTGTACACATAATACACACACACACACACACACACACATATATTTTATTTTATTTTTAAAGATTGCCATCATGTAAAAATGCAGGACACACCAGGTTTTAGACTGGGAAACCTCGTATTTGTTTCTTCATATGCAACTCCTTATTTACAGATATAGACAACCCAATAAAAGAAATATGTTGCCCTAACTGGTTTGGCTCAGTGGATTGAGCGTTGGCCTGTTGACTGAGGGGCCCAGGTTTGATTCGGGTCAAGGTCATGTACCTTGGTTGCCGGCACATCCCCGGTAGGGAGTGTGCAGAAGGTAGCTGAATTGATGTTTCTCTCTCATTGATGTTTCTAACTTTCTATCCCCCTCCTTTCTTGTCTGTAAAAAAATCAATAAAATATATTTTAAAAAACACACAAAACATTTTTCTGTCTCAGTCATTTAACCTGCTGTTCAGTCCCTCCCCTCAGATATTTATAGGACTTACTCCCTCACTTTGTTCCAGTCTCTACTCAATTATCATCCTCCTCAAAAAGGCCTTCCTTGACATCCCTTCCAAAAGAGCCACTCACGTAGGTACTTCAACCATTCTCCACACCCCTATTGTGTTGTTGAGTCGGCTTTGACTCCTACCACCCCATGAATGAGTGATATCCCCCCCTAAGCTCCTGCAGACTCAAGCCTGTGGCTTTTTTATGGAGTCAATCCATCTCATTTTTGTCTTCCCCTTTTCCTGCTGGCTTTTACTTTTCCCAGCATTATTAGCTTTCCCAAAGAATCCTGCCTTCTCATGAAATGCCTAAAGTATGACAGTTTCCATTTTTTTCATTTTTACCTCCAGAGATGTTTCAGGCTTAATTTGCTCTTGGACCCACTTGTCTTTCTTCCAATTCAGGGTATCCATATAGCTATCCTCCAATACCATATTTCAAATGAATCCATTTTTTTCCTATCAGCCTTCTTTACTGCCAGTTTTTGTATCAATACAAAGTAATAGGGAAACACAAGGATGGATGATCTTAGCCTTGTCTCTAATGACATATTTTTGCTCTTGGTGATCTTTCCTAATTCTTTCATTGCTATCCTTCTGAGTCTCAGCCTTCTCTTCATTTCTTGGCTAGTCTCCTTTGGAATTGATGGCCTTTATCCTGCTTTACTTTCTCCACAGTATTTATCACTCCCTGTTTATTGTTTGTTTCCCTTAGTAAACAGAAAGTAGTTTACTTTATTCACAAATGAATTCCTTAAAGTAAAACCTGACATATAAGTTGAATGAAAGGTTATCAAAGATTAATGACTGCCACATGTAGGTGATGAATTTGGAAATGTATACAATACTACAAGAACACTAAAATGTTTCAACCTGTTCTCACTTTTGAACAAGTACATCAATTTTAGAACATTTATCATGTTAATTGATATATTTACCAATACAATATCATTATCAATAGAAGAGCATGTATTATATTGCCACTGAAAGGATACGAGAAGCGATCATTCCATGTTGCTCTTTCGACGTATTCCAACATGACAACAGCTTTGATTGTCGTTAAAAGTTTGTTCCATGTTTCATCAAAATCTACAACTCTTGGTTTCAAAGACATTGTGCAAGTTTAGTGTTGAAATCTGTTAATTATAAATAATAGTAATGCTAGCATGAGTTTTACAAGATCAGTTATTTACTTTTAAAGTACTGCGCAATTAAATAGCATGATAGATTAAAGGAGTGAGAACAGAAAGTAGCACGTAGTAAGAACACAATAAACATTGGCTATTACTTTCTTATGACTATCTATACAAGAAATTCCATATAATATGTGCATTTGTTTACAATGGAAAGCTTTTATTACAAATTATTTATAATCAGAATTTAAAAGCATCATTAACGCGTTAAGGCAAAGTTGTAACCCAATTAGCTAAAGGCCATCTGCCACCATGAGAAATATGCAAGAGACACTTAATAAAAAGGTTTTGGCCCTAAATCCTTAAAGCTGGAAAATGAGGGGATATGCAGAGGGCCAGGAGAACACATAAGAAAACGGAAGGAATTATCTTCCAGGAGCATCAGTTTAGATAAAATATTAGGGAGGAAATGAAAATGTATAGTAAAAGAAACAAAGATGAATTCTAGAGTAATATGCACAATTCACACGAACCATTAAAGGTAAAGATTTCAAAGAGCAGGGCCCTAGCTGGTTTGGCTCGGTGGATAGAGCATCGGCCTGAAGACTGAAGGGTTCTGGTTTTGATTCCAGTCAAGGGTGGGCTCGATCCCCAGTGGGGGGTGTGCAAGAGGCAGCCAATCAATGATTCCTTGTCATCACTGATGTTTCTATCTCTCTCTCCCTCTCCCTTCCTCTCTGAAATCAATAAAAAATATATTTAAAAAGAAAAAAGAAAGAGCAGGGTTGCTCCTCAAATTCTCACTTGGGACCCTTGACTCAGGTAAACTTGACCAGCCTAATAGTGAACTAAAAGACTACTTTTGCCTAGCAGGCAAACTGTATTCTAGGAGTTAGCTGGTTTCTGAAACAAGAAAGGTCCCACGATTATAGAAACTGGTTGCAAAAGCTAGATTCAAATCTTTCTCAAAATCACAAAAGAGAACAGAATTAAAAGAGAAACAAACCTTTTAGAGTTAAATTTAAGTGCACAAGAGAATAATTTCTGGTACTAAGAAAAACATATTTAGTTTTTCTTATTACTGGGAATTGTGAACCACCAAGTTAGTCTGTAGCCAGGCCAAACAAGGAAGATACATCTGTTTCTCTGGTCTCCCACTGTGGCAAAAAGAGGCTAGGAAAATAATGGGGTTTAGGAGGGGACAGAAAGAGAAAGAGAAAAGGAAGAGAAGGAAAGAAAATAGATGAAGGTGGTCCTTAGCCCTTCTTATGTTTCTGTCCTGTGAAGAAGAAAACTCAAAAGGAGTCCAAGAAACAGACTTCAAGAAAGAGAAAGAAAAGGAATCAGAGAAAAACCAAACAAAAATCCAAAAGGAGGTGTGTCACAATTCATTAATGCTTTCTTCAACATACCAGAGACTTCAACTCCTGGCCTTAAATTTCCTGTACTAACTAGAATAAATCAATCATTTACTACTAACTCTTTGTGTGTGTGTTGGGGGTTGTGAAGGGGACAGGAACCCTAGAGAGAACACCTAAAGATCTAGCTTTGCATCAGGAATTAACCTTAATTCCTTCTCATCCTTATTTACCACATCCTATCCAACTGTGTTTCTGAATATTTCTTAACTCCATCCCTTACTATGCAACTCTGCATATGCTCTAGGATCAAGCTCTTAGCAACTCTAGTTTGTGCTGTATCTTTCATTCATAAAAGAAATAATAACTGTTAATATTTATATAGTGCTTACTATGAGCCAAGCACTAGTCTAAGTGCTTTATATAAACTCATTTTATCTGATTACGTAGGTCCTACTATTCTTTACATTTCCTAGATAAGAAAACTAAGTGGTTAAGAAAAATGCTCAAGGTCACAGAGCTATTTAATGGTGGCATCAAGATTCAGACCTGTGCGGGAGCCCAAGTTCTCAAACTACTATATGCAATTATACTGCCTTACTAACATTTTTAGGGAATACTTAAATATTTGCCAGGGGCTATTCTAGGTTCTGAGGATACAGTAATCAATAAATAAAGTTTCTGACCTTCAAAAAGATTAGAATATCAGATCAGGCACTCAAAGACAAAAATAACCTACCCAAACCAAAAAGTTGAGCATGTTACCCTTTTCTTTAATAATTTCCACTATACACAGCATTCAGCTTAATGTCAACATGGCACACCAAACTTCCATGATTTGATCCTACTTATACTAAAGTATTTCTCCAGCATCTTCTTATGAGACCCTCCGAAACAACATAATAATCAAGTTACTTGTGATTAGAGTCAGTGAACTGATTCACACACCCTGCCTTTATCTTTATTTTCTACACCTAAAATTCTTCTATTTCCTACCTCCACCTTCAACCCATTCAATTTAACTCTTACTGCCTTGGTCCAGTGTATCTGTTTTTAAACCTAAACTGAGCCAACTTAAGATAGGTAAGGTATTTTACATATTACATGAGACCTCTATGCTTACCTCTACTATAATTAACTGAATGTTTCTTAAGGGTATGGACTATTTGATAACTGTATACCAAAAAGTTGGCAATGTCCCCTTCACATTACTTTTCATCCCTTATAAAAATGGATATTAGAGGAGAATCCAAGATGGCGGCATAGCTAAACACCTACACTGCTGCCTCGCACAACAATTTCAAAACTACAACTAAAAGACAGAACAGATATCATCCAGAACCACATGAAAACTGGCTGAGTGAAAATTCTACAACTAGAGGGAAAGAGAGAGGCTCACGGAGACCCAGAGGAGCTGCAAAAAGCTGAGGTACAGAGACGCGTGCATGGAGAGAGCGGGTGCCGGAGTACCTGACTAGTTTTCTGGCAGGAGGGAAACGGAGACTCTCAAAGGCATTGAACCCCTCATCCTATGACACTAAACCCCAGATCCAGCCGAAACTCATACGGGGGGAGTTTGGACTGTGAAAAGGAAGAGATGCATGGAAATTTAGGGGAGTCACAAAAGATCAGAGGACTGGTAGCGCGTACATCACTGCGCAGAGGACAGATTGCTGATTGTGCCGCTGGCTTTCGCGAGTGGGCAGGAGACAGACCCTCCTAACTATGCCACTTCTGACTCAACTCAGCCCCAGTTTCAGGTGAAACCCTGGGGACCTAAACTCGTGTGGTCCTGGGGCGCAGGGGAGCTGGAAAGGCAGCTGTCTAGAGGCATTGCGCCGCTCCAGCGATTACCCAGTCACGTGAGACGCAGGGGCCGTGGAGGGCGGGGCCGACTAAAGGCAAGGCAGTCCCTTAAGCCTTGAGACTCCACCCCTTCCAAGCTCAAAAGAGAGGCTTCTGCAGTTTTGAAAGTCTAGTATCATAAGGCTGAATCCAACACAGAATTTCTCCCAGCATAGTGAAAATGCCGAGACAAGGGAAAGGATCACAAACAAAAGAAATGGAGGAAAAAAAATGACTGGATATAGAGTTCAAAACCGCACTTATAAGGTTTTTCAAGAATATGCTAGAAAAGTTGGGTAAAGTTAGCGAGACCCAAGAAGAGGTGAAAAAGGACCAACTAGAGATGCAAAAGATTCAACTAGAGATGGAAAAGGTCCAACTAGAGATGAAAAAGGACCAACTAGAAATTAAACATACACTGACTGAAATAAAAACTATTATACAGAGTCCTAACAGCAGACTAGAGAAAGGCAAGAATCAAGTCAAAAATTTGAAATATAAAGAAGCAGAAAACACTCAACTGGAAAAGCAAGAAGAGAAAAGAATCCAAAAATGTGAAGATAATGTAAGGAGCCTCTGGGACAGCTTCAAGCGTACGGACATCAGAATTGTGGGGGTGCCAGAAAAAGAGAGAGAGCAAGATACTGAAAACCTACTTAAAGAAATAATGACTGAAAACTTCCCACATCTGGTAAAAGAAATAGATTTACAAGTCCAGGAAGCACACAGAACCCCATGTAAAAGGAATCCAAAGAGGACTACACCAAGACACATCATCATTAAATACCAAGAGCAAAAGATAAAGAGAGAATATTAAAAGCAGCAAGAGAAAAACAGTTCATTACCTACAAGGGAGCACCCATACGACTGTCAGCTGATTTCTCAACAGAAACGGTGCAAGCCAGACGGGAGTGGCAAGAAATATTCAACGTGATGAATAGCAAGAACCTACAACCAAGAATAATCTATCCAGCAAAGCTATCATTCAGAATTGAAGGGCAGATAAAGAGCTTCACAGAGAAGAAAAAGCTAAAGGAGTTCATCAACTCCAAACCAGTATTATATGAAATGCTGAAAGGTACTCTTTTAGAAGAGGAAGAAGAAAAAGGTAAAAGATAAAAAAATTATGAATAACAAATACATATCTATCAACAAGTGAACCTAAAAATTAAGTGAATTAAAATTTGATCAACAGAATAAACTGGTGAATATAATAGAATCCGGAGCACAGAAAGGGAGTGGACTGATAATTCTCAGGGGGAAAGGGGTAAGGGGTATACAGGGAGAGACTGGACAAAAATCATACACCTATGGATGAGATCAATGGGAGGGAGGTAAGAGCAGAGGGAAGGGTGGGAGCTGGGTGGAGGGGTGCTATGGAGGGGGAAAAAAGAGAAACAAATGTAATAATCTGAATAATAAAGATATAATTTAATAAATAAAAAGATATCCAATATCATTAGTCATTAGGAAAATTCATATTAAAACTTCAACAAATACCCCTGCACACTTGTTAGAAAGGCTCTAAAAACAACTAACAGTATCAAATGCTAATGAGGAGATGAACAACTGAAACTCTCCTTTGCTACAGGTAGAAATTTAAAATAAAATAACCACCTAGGCAGTTTCTATTACAGTTAAACATATACTTTCCCTAAGACCCAGCAATCCCATTTGTGTATTTATACATGAAAAATATCATATTACTTACAAAAAAACTTAAACACAAATCTTTAGAGCAATTTTATTCATAACTATCAAAAGTGGAAACAATCCAAATGTCCATCAACTAGTTACTAGAAAATCAAAATGTAGTGCATTCACACAACAGTACACTATTATTCAGCAATAAAATGAAACAAATTACCGATACATAGACAACAATAGATGAGTCTCAAAATCATTATGCTAAGTGAAAGAAGACAGACTCACTAGGCTACATATTGTATTATTCAATTTATATGAGTTTATAAAAGGTCAAAATGTAGGAACATACATCAGATCATTGGTTGTCAGAGCTCAGAATGGTCTACAAGCCATCAGAGACTTTTCACAAGCCCTGGCCAGGTAGCTCAGTGGGTTGGAGAGTCATTGCATATATCTCAAGGTTGTGGGTTCAGCCCTACGGGGCTTGGCTCAGTGGTTAAAGTGTCAGCCTGTGAACTGAAGGGTCCAAGGTTCGATTCAGGACAAGGTCACAGGCCTGGGTTGCAGGCTCAATCCCCATTGGGGGGCATGCAGGAGACAGCCGATCAATGATTCTCTCTCATCAATGATTCTCTCTCATTGATGTATCCATTTCTCTCTCCTTCTCCCTCTCTGAAATCAATAAAGAAATCTACTTTAAAAAATAAAAATAAAAGTTGCAGGTTCAATCCCAGCCTGTATGCATATAGGGACAACCGATAGATGCTTCTTTCTCACAACGTGTCTTTATCAATCTTTCTCTCCCTTCCTCTTTCTCTGAAATCAATTTTTGAAAAACATATCCTTGATTGAAGATTTTTAAAAAATTTTCTCCAAAATTCAAAGAACTTTTATCTTTTCTAGGATGAATTTTACTCTATGTAAGTAAAACCTTAACAAATGTAAACTCTCAAAAAGCAACATACATATCCATCCTTTACCAGGATGCCACATATCAGTAATGACATTTTCATCCACCTCCCTTAAGCTAGAAATTTAATTTTATAATTATTCTGGATTTCCTATTCTCCTCTACAAATTAATCTAATCAATCAATTTCTACCAATTCTATGTTCAAACCATTTTTTCTATTTCTTAACCTCACCTAAGGATATGTTTATTGATTTTTAGAGAGAGGAAAGGAGAGAGACACATTGATGTGAAAAACATTAATTGGTTGGCTCTCATAGGCACCCCAACCAGGGACCGAATCCACAACCTAGGTAATATGCTCTAACTGAGAATCCAACCTATGATCTTTCAGTGTATGGGACAATGCTCCAATCAAACAAACTACATGGAATAGGACCTTACCATTTCTTAAACACATTTCTTCCCATTTCTACTAACATCACCCTAATCCAAACCACCACCTCTAATCCAATTACCACCCAATAACCTCCTAAATGATCTACCTGTATCCTTTTTTGCCCCCTTGGTACATCCATGTCCCATGGCCAACAGAAACTTTCCAAATACAAATCTTAATTAATCAAAGATTAATATGCAAATTGACCGTACCTCTGCTACACCCACCAACCAATAAGAGGAGTAAGCAAATTAACCCAACCAAGATGGCTATGGCCACAGAGAAGCAGGAAGGAGGCTTGGGTTCCTCTGGCGATGGAGGAAGCCAAGCTTTCTGCAAACCCTGCTGCCCAGGCCTCCGCTTAAGGCAACCAAGTTTTAATGGCTGCTGCTGCAGAGCGAGCAGAAGGCTTGGCTCCACTCTAGGCTACAAAGTTTCAACTGTAGAAGATAAATAAATCCCAGATACCAGGGTCTCTCCTTGGATCGCCAGGGGGCGTGGCTGGCCTGCAAATCACCACAGGCCCCTCGCCCAGGCCCCCCCATGCCCTAAGGGAACACGCACCCTGATCCAGGACACCTTTCAGGGCAAACCAACTGACCCCCACCCATGCACCAGGCCTCTATTCTATCTAATAAAAGAGTGATATGCAAATTAACCACCACTCCAACACACAAGAAGACTGCCCTCATGTGGTCAAAAGATCCTGCCCCTATGTGGATACAAGATGGCCACCACAAGATGGCCAGCAGGGGAGGGCAGTTGGCAGGGACTAGGCCTGCAAGGGAGAGTAGTTGTAGGCAATCAGGTCAGCAGGGGAGGGCAGTTAGGGGTGACCAGGCTGGCAGAGGAGGGAAGTTGGGGGTGACCAGGCCTGCAGGGGAGGGCAGTTAGAGGCAAACAGGCTGGCAAGGGAACAGTTAAGTATTAATCAGGCTGGCAGGGAAGTGGTTAGGAGGTAATCAGGCTGGCAGGCAGAAACAGTTAGGGGCGATAAGGAAGGCAGGCAGAGCAGTTGGGAGCCAACAGTTCGGGATTGTGAGAAGGATGTCCAACTACCAATTTAGACCCAATCCTATCTGGATCAGGCCTAAACGGACAGTTGGAAACCCTCAAGGGGATCCAGATTGGAGAGGGAGCTGGCTGGGCTGAAGGACACCCCCTCCCATGCACAAATTTTATGCATTGGGCCACTAATCTAATTATATCATGCCCAATGCTTAAAATTCTTCACTTTAACTTACAATCTAGTATGTATCGAATATTTTGTTTAATAAAAAAAAATAAAACTTGTCCATCCAGTATGGCTGTGTGATTGAGCATCAAAGCATGAACCAGGAGGTAAATGTTCAATTCCTTTTCAGGGCACATGCCGAGTCTGTGAGCTCAATCATTAGTCAACAATATGCAGAAAGCAGCCAATTGATGATTCTCTCTCATCACTGATGTTTCTGTTTCTATTTCTATCTCTCTCTCTCCCTTATTCTCTGAAGTCAATAAAAACATATTTTATAATAAAAATAAAACTTGCCCTGGCTGGTATGACTCAGTGGTTAGAGCGTTAACCTGCACACCGAATGGTCTGAGGTTAGATTCCTAATCAAGGGTACATAACTGGATTTCAGATTTGATCCCCAACACCATGCCAGGTGCATGTGGAGGCAAGTAATCGATGTGTGCCTCTCATATTACTGTTCCCCTTTCTCTCCCCTCCCCTCCCCCTTGTTCTCACTCTCTGTAAAAACAATGGAAAATGTCCATGGATGAGGATTTTAATAATAATGATAATAATAATAACAACAACAACAGCCCAGCCAGCATGGCTCAGTGATTGAGTATCGACCTAGGAACCAGTAGCCACAGCTCAATTTTCCAGGCACATGCTCAGATTTCAGGCTCAATCCCCAAAAGGGGGTGTGCAGGAGGCAGCCTATCAATGGCTCTCTCTCATCATTGATGTTTCTATATCTCTCTTCACCTTTAAAATCATTCAAAATATAAAAATAATAAAACCATGCTTTCCTTATCATGCCCATAAAAATCATTAAACACTAATAATTTGACATCAACAGTTTTAAAATCAGTTACCAGCTCTAAGAAAACAGCTAACCTAATGTAACCTAACGTAAAGATGAGAGTAAAGAAGCAATTAAGAAAATCAAGATTTTTGAGAATCCAAGATGGCGGCAGAGGTAAACACCTACACTGCTACCTTGCACAACAATTTCAAAACTACATCTAAAAGACAGAACGGACATCATCCAGAACCATAGGAAAGCTGGTGCAGTGAAAATTCTACAAGTAGAAGGAAAGAGAGGGGCTCACAGAGACCCAGAGGAGCTATAAAAAGCTGAGGTACGGAGAAGCGCGCGTGGAGAGAGCGGATGATGGCGAACCTGGCTGGCTTTCTCTGGCGGGAGGGAGACGAAGACTCTCAAAGGCATTGAACTCCTTTGCCCTACGGCAATGACCCCAGATCCAGCCGAAACTCATTTGGGGGGGATTTGGACTGTGAAGGAGGAGAGGTGCATGGAGGTTTAGGGGAGTCGCGAAAGATCAGAAGTCTGGTGGCGCGCAAGGCATTTCGCATGGAGGACCGACTGCTGATTGTGCCCCTGGCTTTCGAGAGTGGGCGGGAGACAGACCCTCCCAGCTGTCTGACTCCACTGGGCCCCAGTTTAGAGCAAAACCCTGGGGATCCAGACTCGTGTGGTCCCAGAGCACATGGGAGCAGGAAAGGCAGCAGTCTAGAGGCACTGCGAGAGAGCATGCGCACACAGGGACCGCTCCAGCCATTACCCAGTCACCTGAGACTTAGGGGCCGTGGAGGGCGGGGCCGACTGGAAGGCAAGGCGGTCCCCTAAGCCCTGAGACTCCACCCATCCCAAGTTCAACAGAGAGGCTTCTGCAGTTTTGCAACTCTGGTATCGTAAGGCTGAATCCAACACAGAAGTTCTCCCAACATAGTTAAAATGCCAAAACAAGGGAAGGGATCACAAACAAAAGAAATGGAGGAAAACAAACAACTGGATATAGTGTTCAAAACCACACTTATAAGGTTTTTCAAGAATATGCTAGAAAAGATGGATAAATTTAGTGAGTCCCAAGGAGATGATAAAGGACCAACTAGAGATGCAAAAGATCCAACTAGAGATGGAAAAGGACCAACTAGAGATGATAAAGGACCAAATAAAAATTAAACAAACACTGACTGAAATAAAAAATATTATACAGAGACCTAACAGCAGACTAGAGGAAGACAAGAATCAAGTCAAAATTTTGAAATATAAAAAACCAAAAACCACTCAACTGGAAAAGCAAGAAGAGAAAAGAATCCAAAAATGTGAAGATAATGTAAGGAGTCCCTGGGACAACCTCAAGTGTACCAACATCAGAATTGTGGGGGGTGCCAGAAGAAGAGAGAGACCAAGATACTGAAAACCTACTTAAAGAAATAATGACTGAAAACTTCCCACATCTGGTAAAAGAATTAGACTTATAAGTCCAGGAAGCACACAGAACCCCATATAAAAGGAATCCAAAGAGGACCACACCAAGACACATCATCATTAAAATACCAAGAGCAAAAGACAAAGAGAGAATATTAAAAGAAGCAAGAGAAAAACAGTTCATTGCCTACAAGGGAGCACCCATACGACTGTCAGCTGATTTCTCAACAGAAATGATGCAGGCCAGACAGGAGTGGCAAGAAATATTCAACGTGAATAGCAAGAACCTACAACCAAGAATACTCTACCCAGCAAAGCTATCATTCAGAATTGAAGGGCAGATAAAGAGCTTCACAGAGAAGAAAAAGCTAAAGGAGTTCATCAACTCCAAACCAGTATTATATGAAATGCTGAAAGGTACTCTTTTAGAAGAGGAAGAAGAAAAAGGTAAAAGATAAAAAAGTATGAACAACAAATACGTATCTATCAACAAGTGAATCTAAAAATTAAGTGAATTAAAAATTTGATCAACAGAATAAACTGGTGAATATACTAGAATCAGGAGCACAGAAAGGGAGTGGACTGATAATTCTCAGGGGGAAACAGGGGAGGGGTGTACAGGGAGTGACTGGACAAAAATCATACACCTATGAACTCATCAATGGGGGGGAGGTTAAGGGTAGAGGGTGGGGTGGGAACCGGGTTGAGGGGAGCTATGGAGGGGAAAAAAGAGAGACAAATGTAATAATCTGAATAATAAAGATTTAATTTTAAAAAAACGAAAAAGAAAATCCAGGTAGCCAATTGGTGATTATCTCTCATCACTGATGTTTCTCTCTCTCTCGAACTCTCCTTTTCTCTCTGAAATCAATAAAAATACATTTAAATATATATGTGGCCATTCAAAAAGTTAACCATAAAATATAATACTACAGCCTAAATTTCAGGTAAGATAATATAATTAGTTTTTTAAATGAACAGATTTAGAAAAAGTTATATTCTTAGTATGGAAAATACTTAAGACTCTTGGAGGAATGATTGATTCCAGGGTTGCAGCAAAGAAAATGCAGATGTATTGAGAGCAAGATATCTGCAGTTTTAAAGAATCTACCCAAGATAGTATTTATAAACAGAAAGATAATAACTTTACAAGTAGAAAAATTTAACAGACATAACCTTAACCAAATGAGAGCTAACCTCATCTCTAAATCAGTTTATTGACATCTTGTATCCTGTGAAAATGATGCACTGAGTAGGACATAACATCAGTTTTGTAGTATTTCCAAAAATGTATAACCTCAACCTAATGATGAGAAAATATCAGACAAACTCAAATTTATACATATTCTGAAAAATAACCAATTACACTCATTACAAGTATGAATGTCATGAATGGTATGAAAGAGTGTCATGATCAGAAAAGACTAAGGAAACACAACTAAATGTTATGTCTGATCACAGATCAAATACTGAAATAGAAAAAGGACATTAATGGCAAAAATGATGAGATTCAAATAAGGTCCATAATTTAGTTAATAATATTATAACAATGTTAATTTCCTGGATTTGATCATTGTGTTCTGGTTATATAACTTAACATTAGGAAAAGCTGGGTATAACTCAGCTCTATCCCATTTTTTGCAACTTCTCTTTAAGTTAAAATTATTTCAAAAAAAATGTATTAATATTCTTAAGTATCCAGTATGTTTTCTCCTTCAACTGAATTAAAACAAAGTTGGGGGAGAAATCAAGATGGTGGCATAGGTGAACACCTAAACTGCTTTCCTCACACAACAATTTCAAAACTACAGCTAAAAGACAGAACACGCATCATCCAGAATCACAGGAAAGCTGGCTGAATGGAAATACTACATCTAGAGGGAAAGAGAGGGGCTCGAGGAGACTCAAGAGGAGCTGCAAAAAGCTGAGGTACAGACACTGGTTCATGGAGAAGACAGGTGGCGAAGTGTGTGGCTGGCTTCGTCTTGTGAGAGGGACACAGAAACTCCTCACTGCACTGAACCATAGTTCCAACTGCAGTGAACTCCAGTTCCGAGCAAAACTCATACAGGTGGAGTGAAAAGGGAGGAGTGCATGGAAATTTAGGGGAGCCACAAAAAGGCAGAGATCTGGAGGCATTTACACAACTGTGAACAGAGAGGGGTGGACTGCTGATTGTGCCACTAGCTTTCTCTAGTGGGAAACAGAACCTTCCAACTGCGCGGAAATCCACTTACAATTGCACTAAACCCCAGTTTCGGATGATACCCTGGGGATCCAGACTCATACGGGTCCCCAAAGTGCACGGGAACTGGAAAGGCAGAAATCTGAAGGTGCATGCACGTGCATACACACAGAAAGGGCTGCAGGGACTACCAAGGAATAGTGAGACCCAAGGGCTGCATAGAGAAAGGCTGACAGGAAGCCAAGCCTGTCTCTGCTCAGCCCTGAGACTCCACCCCATCCAAGCTCAACAGAAAGACTTTTGCAACTTTTCAAGTTTTGTATCATAAGGTTGACTCCAGCAGAGAAGTTCTCCCAGTGTAGCGAAAATGCAGAGACATAGTAACAGATCACACACACACACAAAAAAAAAGGAGGAAAACAAATGACTGAATATAAACCACACTTAAAAGGTTTTTTAAGAATTTCCTAGAAAAGATGGATAAATTTATCAAGACCCAAGAGGAGATGAAAAAGGAGCAATTAGAGATGAAAAACAACAAACTAGAAATTAAACATACACTGACTGAAATAAAAAAATGTTATACAGATACCAAACAGCAGACTAAAGAAATGCAAGAATCAATTCAAAGAGGACAAAACACTCCACTGGAAAAGCAAAAATAAAAAATCCAACAATGTGAAGATGGAAGAATCCAAGATGGTGGCATAGGTAAACACCTATAATGCTGCCTCGCACAACAATTTCAAAACTACAACTAAAAGACAGAACGGACATTATCAAGAACCACAGGAAAGCTGGCTGAGAGGAAATTCTACAACTAGAAGGAAAGAGAGGGGTTCACAGAGACCCAGAGGAGCTGCAAAAAGCTGAGGTACGGAGAAAGCGAGTGCCAGAGTACCTAGCTGGCTTTCTCTGGCGAGAAGGACCAGAGACTCTGAATGGCACTGAACCCCTTATCCTACGACACTAAACCCCAGATCCACCCGAAACTCATACGGGTGGAGTTTGGACTGTGAAAAGGGAGAAGTGCACAGAAATTTAGGGGAGTCGCAAAAGATCAGATGTCTGGTGGTGCGCACGGCACTGCATACAGAGGACCGACTGCTGATTGTGCTGCTGGCTTTCAAGAGTGGGCAGGAAACAGACACCCCCCCCCCTCAATTGTGTCACTTCTAGCTCCACTAAACCCTGGTTTTGTGCGAAAACCAGGGGACCCAGACTCATATGGTCCCGGAGCACAGGGGAGCCGGAAAGGCAGCAGTCTAGAGGCACTGGAAGAAAAAGCGCGCGTGCGCGCGCACAGGGACAGCTCCAGCGATTACCCAGTCACATGAGACTCAGAGGCCGTGGAGAGTGGGGCCAACTGGAAGGCAAGGCGGTCCCCTAAGCCCTGAGCCTCTACCCATACCAAGCTCAACAGAGAGGCTTCTACAGTTTTGCAAGTCTGGTATTGTAAGGCTGAATCCAACACAGAAGTTCTCCTGGCATAGTGAAAATGCCGAGACAAGGGAAAGGATCACAAACAGAAGAGATGGAGGAAAACAAACGACTAGATATAGAGTTCAAAACCACGCTTATAAGGTTTTTCAAGAATATCCTAGAAAAGTTGCATAAAGTTAGCGAGACCCAAGAGGAGATGAAAAAGAACCAACTGGAGATAAAAGAACGAATTAGAGATGACAAAGGACCAAGTAGAAATTAAACATACACTGACTGAAATAAAAAATATTATACAGAGACCTAACAGCAGACTAGAGGAAGGCAAGAATCAAGTCAAAATTTTGAAATATAAAGAATCAGAAAACACTCAACTGGAAAAGCAAGAAGAGAAAAGAATCCAAAAATGTGAAGATAATGTAAGGTGCCTCTGGGACAGCTTCAAGCGTACCAACATCAGAATTGTGGGGATGCCAGAGGAAGAGAGAGAGCAAGATACCGAAATGCTATTTAAAAAAATAATGACTGAAAACTTCCCACATCTGGTAAAAGAAATAGACTTACAAGTCCAGGAAGCACACAGAACCCCATATAAAAGGAATCCAAAGAGGACTACACCAAGACACATCATCATTAAAATACCAAGAGCAAAAGACAAAGAGAGAATATTAAAAGCAGCAAGAGAAAAATAGTTCATTACCTATAAGGGAGCACCCATACGATTGTCAGCTGATTTCTCAACAGAAACGATGCAGGCCAGACAGGAGTGGCAAGAAATATTCAACGTGATGAATACCAAGAACCTACAACCAACAATACTCTACCCAGAAAAGCCATCATTCAGAATTGAAGGGCAGATAAAGAGCTTCACAGAGAAGAAAAAGCTAAAGGAGTTCATCAACTCCAAACCAGTATTATATGAAATGCTGAAAGGTACTCTTTTAGAAGAGGAAGAAGAAAAAGGTAAAAGATAAAAAATTATGAACAAATACATATCTATCAACAAGTGAACATAAAATTAAGTGAATTAAAAATTTGATCAACAGGATGAACTGGTGAATATAATAGAATCAGGAGCACAGAAAGGGAGTGGACTGATAATTCTCAGGGGGAAAGGGGTGAGGGGTGTACAGGGAGAGACAGGACAAAAATCATACACCTATGGATGAGGTCAACGGGAAGGAGGTAAGAATAGAAGGAAGGCTGGGAGCTGGGTGGAGGGAAGCTAAGGAGGGGAAAAAGGAGAAACGAATGTAATAATCTGAATAATAAACATTTAATTTTAAATAAATAAATAAATAAATAAATAAATGTGAAGATAGTGTAAGGAGCCTCTGGGATAACTTCAAACATACCAACATCAGAATTATGGGGGCACAAGAAGAGACAGAGCAAGATACCAAAAACCTATTTAAGAAATAATGACTAAAAACTTCCCCAACCTGGTGAAAGAAATAGACTTTTAAGTCCAGGAAGCACACAGAAACCCAAATAAAAGGAATCCAAAGAGGTCCACACTAAGACACATCATAATTAAAATACCAAGAACAAAAGATAAAGAGAGAATATTAAAAGCAACAAGAGAAAAACAGTTCATTGCCTACAAGGGAGCACCCATACGACTGTCAGCTGATTTCTCAACAGAAAAGATGCTGGCCAGACAGGAGTGGCAAGAAATATTCACCATGATGAATAACAAGAACCTAAAACCTTCAGAATTGAAGGGCAGATAAAGAGCTTCTCAGATAAGAAAATACTAAAGGAGGTCATCACCACCAAACCAGAATTATATGAAATGCTGAAGGCTATTCTTTAAGAAGAGGAAGAAGAAAAAAAAAGGCAAAGATAAAAATTATGAACAACAAATACATATCAACAAGTGAATCTAAAAATCAAGTGAATTAAAAATCTGA
Source organism: Lasiurus cinereus (assembly GCA_011751065.1). Lineage (NCBI taxonomy): Eukaryota > Metazoa > Chordata > Mammalia > Chiroptera > Vespertilionidae > Lasiurus > Lasiurus cinereus. The sequence continues at coordinate 17,440,834 of JAAGEH010000032.1, forward strand.
TACACAGCATAAACTGGTGAATAGAATAGAATTAGGGGCATGGAAAGGGAGTGGACTGACAATTCTCAGGGGGAAAGGGGTGAGGGGAATAAGGGAGATACTGGACAAAAATTATACAGCTATGAATGAGGACAATGTGGGGCGAGGGAGGGATGGGAGCTGGGTGTAGGGGAGCTATGGGGGAAAAAAGAGGAACAAATGTAATAATATGAATAATAAAGATGTATTAAATCAAAAAAATAAAATACAATAAAAAGGTAAAACAAAGTTGAGAAACCCAAGAAATAGTTATACAGGGTAAACCCAACATTTCATTATTTGAAAAGAAACAAGACTTAAGTTACTGCATTCATAGATACTTTTTTCCTATATTACAGGCCTCTAAAATGAAATACTGTCAACTTGATTGATGAAAAATTCTGATGCACAGAGACTATAATCTAATTTTTAAATAGCAACAATAACTAAATCTTCAAATAGGACATTAACCCTATACATTTATAGAGTTTAGGGAAGTTTAACAAACCATTCACATATTTTACACAATGGTTTTACTAGTGGGTGTAACAATTAATGTCTAACACTTCAGGAAATACTCGTAAATCTTTCCTACCAAAAATTATATTTCTCCAGTGTAGAAACTTGCTGTTTATTTTAATCTCAGTCGAAAGAGAATTAACAAAAGGTAACACTAAAAAATAACCACAAAAATCAAACTAAACAGTTCTTAAACCAAGAAAAATTTCAGAAAATAAATAGGTATATCACTGCTTCCTGCTTCCCATCCAGCGAACCTGATGTGGGCAAAGTAGGAAATCATTGAACTGAATGATAAACAGGAAATGGCCATTTTCCCCATCTGAGAAGCAGCAGTTGTGTGAGCGGTCTGCCCCCATATAAGGAACAGCAGCACCACGAGCAACCTGCCCCAATTCAAGCAGCAGCAGCCACTTGAGCAGCCCACCCTGGTCCGAGGAGCAGCAGCCACACAAGCAGACTGCCCACATCTGAAGAGCAGCAGCCCGGCACAGTGCACACTGGTCCAAGGAGCAGCAGCCACATGCAGCTTGCACTTGTCCGACAAACAGCAACTGGGTGAGCGGCCCATCCCTGTCCAAGGAGCAGCAGCCACAAGTGCAGCTCATTCTCACCCACAAGCAGCCCATCCCTCATCGGAGGAGCAGCAGCCACGTGAGCAGACCACCCCTGTATGAGGAGCAGCAACCACAAGTGCAGTTCATTCCCACCTGAGGATCCAGCCCCAGTCTGAGGAGCAGTAGCCTCACTAGCAGACCACTTATGTCTGAGGAGAGGCAGCCCTGTGTAGCCCATACTGGTCCAAGGAACAATAGCCACACACAGCCTCCAACTGTCCAACACTCCCCAGATGGGTGAGTGGCCCACCACTCTGCCAAGGAGCAGCAGCCACACAAGCAGCCCATACCCTGTCCAAGGAGCAGCAACTGCACAAGCAACCTACAGCCACACAAGCAGTAGCAGCCCTGCAAGCAACCTGCCCCTGTCCAAGAAGCGGCAGCCACACGAGCAGCCCGCCCCATCTGAGGAAAACCAGCAGCATATAGCCAGCCCCGATCCAAGGAGCAGCAGCCACGTGAGCAGTCCGCCCCTGTCCAAGGAGCAGCCTCATGATCAGCTCACCCTGTCCAAAGAACAGCAGCTATGTGAGCAGCCTCTCCCACCAGCCAGAGGGAACACCACTGCTGTGAACAGCACATACCAGAGGAACCACTGCCCCCTGAGGAGCAACTGCTTCCGTGACCACCTGAGGAACAACCACAGCCCGAGGAGCCACTGCCACCCAAGGAACAGCCCCTGCACCACTCGACATTTAGATCAGAATTGGTACACGAAGGAACCCCCAACTGAAAGAAAAAAAAATCACCAAAAAGGAGCAAAGTGAAAGAGGCATACAATATGTCAGAAAAAGAATTCAGAATAAAGATCATGAGTCAACAGAGCCAAATATCAAGAGTATAACGATTGAAATTTCTTTTGAGAACCAAAAACCGACTTCTGCACATGGGCCACAAAGCTTCAGTCACACTGTACATGCACACCCGCACGTGATATTTTGTGGAAGAACCACACTCAAGGGGCCAAAGAGCCGCATGTGACTCACGAGCCAGTTTGCCGACCACTGATCTAGGAACTTCACGTAGTGTTTAACACAGAATCAGGACTAAATCAAAGTGTGTCTTGTATCAAATAATACATATCACTCATGTTTGCATATATTATCTCCTGAGTGAGGCTATGAAGTACACCAGTGGATACTCACTCTCCCCTCAACATACGCAGAATGACTGGATGGCATCCACACCCCCACCAGTGACCCCTGGGAGCTAACAAGGATTGCAGTTGCAGTAGAACCAAGATGACGGTATAAAGTATATACCAGTACGTGCTGCCTCTCACAACCACACCAAAACTACAACTGAAAACTACTATCCCCCAGAACCACAGGAAAGCTGTCCGAGTGGAAGTTCTACAACTAGAAGGAAAGAAAAAAGTGCATTAAGAACTGGTAGGATGTGCAGAGGCTCAGAAAGGCAGAGGTATGGAGACACGTATGAATAGGGCTGGTGTGTGCTTTTTTTTTTCAATTAGGAGGGAGTTACAAGTTCCCAACTCTCTGAACTCCAGTTTCCGGCAAGATTCTGAGGACCCAGACTCATACAGGGAGAAATTGGACTGTCTGCCATCAGGTGGGAAAAAGAAGGTGGCTCTCTTCCAGAGGTGCGCACAGGAATTATTGTTTACTGAGCTAGGGCATCAGGCATGGGACACTGAAACAAATGCAGCAGAGAGGGCTGACAAGCAACCATTGCTGTTTGCCACACCCTAGCCTAGTGACTCCCTGAGACTCCAACCTGCCCAATTTACAAACCCACCGAGCTGTGCGCAGCAGCTTTTGCATACGAATGGCCTGCCCTCTTACAGCTTAACCTAACAAATTGCAACTGGGTCAGACAACTCCAAAACTTCCAAACTCCAAGCAAAGAGGAGAAATCTGCAGATTTCCCTGTAGCTCCTGCTGGGTGACCTCAGACACTAGCTGACTTGCACCTCCTTGGAGATCTAGGAACCGGTGTACCTAGAGATCAGTGTGAGATGACACCAGATTTCAACAGCTCACCTACATAAGTGATACACTCAAGAGGCAGACTCAGTGGGCACCAAAGCCCCACTGAAGCAAGTCTTGCCCCATAGGGGTGTTTCCAGCACAGCAGTTCCATCAACACAGGGAAGTAGCCAAAATGCGGAGACAAAGAAACATGTCATGAATGCAAGAAATGGAGGAAAGCAAACTACTGCACATAGAGTTCAAAACCACAGGTATAAGGTTACTCAAGAATCTTCTACAAACCACCAAGAAACTTAGTGAAACCTCTGAGAAACTTAGTGAGACCTTCAAGGATCTTAATGAGAATACCAAAAAATGGAAAAGGACTAGCCAGAAATTAAGCATACACTGATTAAAAATAAAGAATAATATACAGAAATCAACAGCAGACTAGAGGACCCCAAGAATCAAACCAAAGATTTGAAATATGAGGAAGCAAAAAACACCCAACCAGAAAAAAAAGGAAAGAAAAAAAGAGTCCACAAATGTGAAGATAGTATAAGGAGCCTCTGGGACAACTTCATGCTTACCTACATCAGAATTATGGTGGTGCCAGAAGAGAGAGAGATATTGAAAACCTATTTGAAGAAATAATGACTGAAAACTTTCTCTATCTGGTGAAAGAAATGGACTTACAAGTCCAGGAAGGGCAGGGAACCCTAAACAAAAGGAATCCAAAGAGGACCACACCAATACACATCATAATTAAAACATCAAGAGCAAAACACAAAGAGAATCTTGAAAGCAGCAAGAGAAAAACAGTTACTTACAAGGGAGTACCCAACCACTGTGGGCTGATTTCTCAATAGAAACTATGCAGGCTAGAAGGGAGTGGCAGGAAATATTCAAAGTGATGAATACCAAGAACCTACAACCAAGATTACTCTACTCAGTAAAGCTAACATTCAGAATTGAAGGTCAGATAAAGAGCTTCACAGACAAAGAAAAGCTAAAGGAGTTCATCACCACAAAACCAATATTATATGAAATGCTGAAGGGTATTCTTTAAGAAGAGGAAGAAGAAGAAAAAGGTAAAGATAAAAATGATGAAAGAAGTGATAACAAATACATACCTATCAACAAGTGAATCTAAAAACCAAGTGAATAAAGCATCTGATGAATAGAATAAACTGGTGAATATAATAGAATCAGGGGCATAGAAAGGGAATGCACTGACAACTCTTGTGGGGAAGGGAGTGTGAGGAATGCAAGAGATTGGACAAAAATCTTACACCAATGGATGAGGACAGTGACTGGGGGGGGGGGGGGGGGGAAGGGTAAAGGTGTGGGATGGAGATAGTGAATCAGGTGGAAGGGAGCTGGGAGGGGGGAAGAGGAACATCTGTAATAAACTGAACAAAGATTTATTTTAAAGCAATAAAGGTCATACAGTTCATAAACTGGATGGAGGAAAAAAATCAACAACTTATGTAAGAATCAAGAAGAAATGGATGAAAATATCAATAATTTATGTAAGAATCAAGAAGAAATAAAGAACCAGGTCAGGGAGAGGGTTCAGGGCGAACGCCTTCCTCGAATAAACCCCCTCCGCCCTAAAAAAAAAAAAAAAAAAAAAAAACACCATGGAAAGTTTCAACAGTACACAGGAGAAGCGGAGGACCAAATTATCAAAGAAAAAGACAGGGAAGCAAAGCACACCCAAATTGAACTGCAATTGGAGAAAAAAATTAAAAGATAGGAAGAGAGCCTAAGGAAGCTATGGGATAACATAAAACAAAGCAACATATGAATAATAGGGGTGCCAGAACAACAGGAAAAAGAACAAGGGTTAGAAAACCTATTTGAAGAAATAAAGTCAGAACACTTACCTGAGGTGGGGAAGGAAAAAGTCATACAAGCATAGAGAGTCCCAAACAAGACCCATACCAAGAAGCATCATAATTACTATGTCAAATGTTCAGGACAAAGAAAGAATCCTAAAGGCTGTAAGAGAGAGACAGAAAGTTAAATATAAGGGATCTCCTATTAGATTATCAAATGATTTCTCAGGAGAAACACATCAGGCCATAAAAGAATGGAAAGAAATTTACAAAATGATCAAAGCACAGGACTGAATCTAAGAATAATCTATCCAGCAAAGCTATCATTCAAAACTGAAGGGGAAATAAGGAGCTTCACAGACAAAAAAAAAAGGCCAAAGGAGTTTATCACCACCAAACCAGCAATGCAAGAAATGCTCAAGGAACTGATATAAAAAGAAGAAATAAAAAGGTAAAAAAGAACACAGAAACAAAAAATAAAAATGGCTACAAAAACAAGTACCTTTCAATAATTACGGCTTAATTGTAAACAGACTAAATGCTCCAACCAAAAGACATCGAGTGGCTGAATGGATAAAAAAAACTAGACCCATATATATGCTGTCTACATCAGATGCACCTCCAGAAGAAGGCAATCACACAGACTGAAAATGAAGGGATGGAAAAATATCTTTCAGGCAAATGGAAATGAAAAAAAAAAAAAAACTGGGGTAGCAATACTTATATCTGACAAAATAGACCTCAAAGTGATGGCCATAACAAGAGGTAAGGAAGGCTACTTCATAACATTAAAGGGAATATATAACAAGAGGATATAACCCTGATAAACATACATGCATACAATGCAGGAAGACCCAAATACATTAAAAAAAAATCCTGGAAGATATCAAGGAGAGATGGACAACAATACAATCATAGTAGGGGACTTTAATACACCACTGACATTACGGGATAAATACTCTAGACCAGTGGTTCTCAACCTATGGGTCGAACGACCCTTTCACAGGGATCGCCTAGACTATTGGAAAACACCTATTTCCCATGGTCTTAGGAACCAACACACCGCTCCTCGGTGTAGCAAAATGTAGCAATGTAGTTTACTGTTGTCATATTAAGACTGTTACCCATGCTACATCACGATTCAAGACAAAATTTCATTTATTTGTAATTAGAAATAAATATTTCATAATATACAATTACATATTGTTTTTGTGATTAATCACTCTGCTTTAATTATGTTCAATTTGTAACAATGAAAATACATCCTGCATATCAGATGTTGACATTACAATTAATAACAGTAGCAAGATTACAGTTATGAGGTAGCAACAAAAATAATTTTATGGTTGGGGGTCACCACCACATGAGGAGCTGTCTTAAAGGGTCACGGCATTAGGAAGGCTGAGAACCACTGCTCTAGACAAAAAAAATCAGCAAAGAAACAGCACTCTTTAATTACTCACTAGGTCAGATGGACTTAATTGACATCTTCAGAACATTTCATCCGAAAGTCATGAAATATATATTCTCAAGTACACATGAGACGTGTTCAAAAATAGACCACATACTGGGTCACAAATTCTACACAAAGTCTACACAAATTCAAGATGATTGAAATCACATCAAGCATTTTCTCACACAACAATGGCATAATATTAGAAATAAACTAGAATAAAAACAATCCAAAAAACTCAAACACTTGGAAACTGAATAGCATGCTATTAAACAATGAATGGGTTACCAAAGAGATCAAAGAAGAAATTAAAAACATCCTGGAAACAAATGACAATAAAAACACAACAATGCAAAATCTATGGGACACAATGAAAGCAGTCCTGAGAGGGAAGTTTATAGCTCTAAAGGTGTACCTCAAAAAAAAAAAGAAAGAAAGAAAGAAAGAAAAAATAGTTATTAGTCATCTAACTCTACAACTCAAAGAATTAGAAAGGGAGCAACAAGAAAAGCCTAGAGTGAGCAGAAGGAAGGAGATATAAAGATCAGAGCAGAAAGGAATGACATAGAGATAAAAAAAAAAATACAAAAGATCAATGAAACCAAGAGCTGGTTCTTTGAAAGGATAAACAAGATTGGTGAACCTCTGGCCAGGTTCACCAAGAAGCAAAAAGACACAAATAAACAAAATCAGAAATGAAAGAGAAACAATAGACACCACAGAAATACAAAGGATTGTTAAAAAATACGATAAACAACTCTATTCTAAAAACTAGACAACCTGGAGGAAATGTACATATTCCTAGAAAAATACAACCTTCCAAAACTCAATCAGAAGATTCTAAACATTTCAATAGGTCGATAACTGTGGAAAAAAATTGAAGCGTCCATCAAAAAGCTTTCAGCAAACAAAGCCTAGGGCCAGATGTCTTCACAGGGAAGTTTTACCAAACATTCAAGGAAGAACTTAAACCTATCCTCCTCAGACTATTTCAAAAAATTCAAGAGGAAGTAACACTTCCAAGCTCATTCTATGAAGCCAGCATCACCCTAATAACCAAAAACAGATAAAGACAACAAAATTAAAGAGAATTACAGGCTAATATCCCTCATAAACATAGATGCCAAAATCCTGAACAAAATTCTAGCATATCAGATCCAGCAGTACATCAGAAAGATCATACACCATGACCAAGTAGGCTTTATCCCAGGGCTGTAAGGCTGGTACAATATTTGCAAATCAATAAATGTGATACATCACATAAACAAATTGAGACATAAAAATTACATAGTCATATCAATTGATGCAGAAAAAGCATTTGATAAAACCCAACACCCTTTCTTGATAAAAACTCTCAGCAAGGTGGGAATAGAAGAATCATACCTCAACATAATAAAAGCCATATATGACAAACCCACAGCCAACATCATACTCAATGGGCAAAAACTAAAACCATTTCCCCTAAGAACAGAACAAGACAGGAATGCCCACTCTCACCACTCCTGTTTAACATAATGCTGGAAGTATTAGCCATTGCTATCAGACAAGAAAAAGAAATAAAAGGCAATCAAATTGGAAAAGAAGCAAAACTGTCCTTATTCGCAGATGACATGATATTGTACATTAAAAAAACCCTAAAGACTCCATCAAAAAAACTATTAGACTTAGTAAATGAATTTGGCAATGTTTCAAGATACAAAATTAATGCCAAGAAAGCTATGGCATTTCTATACACCAATAATGAACTTACAGAAAGAGAAACTAAAAAAAGCAATCCCATTTATCATTGCACCAAAAAAATTAAGATACCTAGGAATAAACTTAACTAAGGAGGTAAAAGATCTATATGTGGAAAACTATATAACACTGACAAAAGAGATAGAGGAAGATATAAACAGATGGAAGAACATAGTGTGTTCATGGACTGGTAGAGTCAACATCATTAAAATGTGCATACTATCCAAAGCCATTGAATCTATAGATTCAATTCAATTCCCATTGAAATACCAATGGCATATTTCACATGCCTAGAACAAACTTTCCAAAAATTCATCTGGAATAAAAAAAAGATCCCGAATAACTGCAATCCTGAGAAAGAACAACAAAGTAAGTGTGATCTCAATACCAGTTATCAAGCTGTATTAGAAAGCCACTGTTCTCAAAACAGCCTGGTATTGGCACAAGAACAGACATATAGACCAATGGAATAGAATACAAAATCCAAAAATCGAACCAAAGCACTATGCCCAGTTAATATTTGACAAGGGAGGCATGAACATACAATGGAGCCAAGACAGTCTCTTCAATAAATGGTGTTGGGAGAAGTGGACAGATACATGCAAAAAAATGAAATTAGACTACCAACCATACACAAAAATAAACTCAAAATGGATAAAAGACTTAAACATAAGACGGGAAACCATAAAAATAATAGAGGAATCCACAAGCACCAAAACCTCAGACATATGCCAAAGCAATTTCTTCACTGATATGCTCCTAGGGCAATGGAAACTAAAGAAAAAATAAACAAATGGGACTACATCAAAATAAAAAGCTTCTGCACAGCAAAAGGAACCATCAACAAAACAACAAGAAAGCCCACTGCATGGGAGAACATATTTGCAAATGTTATCACCGATAAAAGGTTTAATCTCCAACATTTACAGGAAACTCACACAACTTAACAAAAGGAAGATAAACAATCCAAACAAAAAATGGGCTACGGATCTAAATAAATACTTTTCAAAAGACAACATACAGAAGGCCAAGAGACATATGAAACTATGCTCAAAGTCACTAATCTTCAGAGATGCAAATCAAAACGACAATGCAGTAACATCTCACACCTGTCATAATGGCTATCATCAACAATCAACAAAGGACAAGTGCTGGGGAGGATGTGGAGAAAAAAGAACCCTTGTGCACTGCTGGTGGGAATGCAGACTGGTGCAGCCCCTGTGGAGAACAGTATGGCGTTTCCAAAAAAAATGCAACTCCCATTTGATCCAGTAACCCCATTTCTACAGATATATTCCAAGAAACTAGAAACACCAGTTAGAAAGGATATATGCACCCCTATGTTCACAGCAGCACCATTTACAATAGCTAAGATTTGGAAACAGCCTAAGTGCCCACCAACAAATGAGTGGATTAAAAAACTGTGGCACATCTACACAATGGAATACTACGCTGTGATAAAAAAGAAGGAATTTTTACCATTTGCAACAGCATGAATAGAACTGGAAAGCATTATGCTAAGTGAAATAAGCCAGTCAGAAAAAGATAAATATCACATGATCTCACTCATTTATGGAATATAATGAACAATATAAACTGATGAACAAAAACAGATCCAGAGACAGAAACATCAAGCATACCGTCAAACTTCAGAGGAAGGTAGGGGAGGGTGGGGGGTAAGGGAGCGAGATCAACCGAAGGACTTGTACGTAAGCATATAAGCCTAACCAATGGACACAGACTACAGGGGAATGAGGGCATGAGTGAGGGGATTGGAGGGAGTAATGGGGGGATAAGATAAAAATATATATATAAGAAATAAAAAATAAGTACATTTTTGAAAAATAATAAAATAAAATAGGTATATCAATTTATATAGAAAGTATCTGGCTAAATACAGCTAACTGAAAATCAAAATGTCATCCAATATAGAATGCATTATAAATTCAGTAGAAAACCTAATATGAGTCCAGATTTTTAATCCTTCAAAGTAATAATGTTTAAAGCAACTTAGAGAAAATATTCCATCTCCCCTCCTCCAGGTGACTCAATTAATAGGGTTTACTGCACTCCAAATGTTGTTGCAGATGCTAACATTATGATCTTAACACTATGCATTTCAAAACTTTTAAGAATTAAAAAAAAAGAAAAAAAAACTTGTTGAGTATATAGTCTTCTCATTTTGCTGTTACCCAGATTGGTATTTAAGAATATGGATTAAAAATTCTGTATTTAAAAAAAAAAAAAAAAAAAACTTTTAAGAACCAAAAGAACTGCATGGGTCCAGTATCTCCAATAGGCCTTTACAAATCAAAGTATAGTAACATAGGATGTATCTATATATTGTAGATAGTAACACAAGGATTATACTAACATCTGCAATGTAGTAATAAAACCATGAATGTTATGATTCAGGCAAGGAGCCAGATCACTCTGAACATTTACTATTATGATTAACTGATTACTGAGAGAGAATTCAGTCATATATCTCAAAGATCAATAACTTATTATAAATCTCATGGTAACATTCCAAATTTCTGCTTCTTTTTCCAAGATTTAACATTAGCCAGTAAAAAGTCTTCAACATATTAAGATTCAAGGCCTGATCCTATCATCAATTTACTTTGACAATACATACATGAAAACAGAGCTTTCAATAATAATCAAATATTTTCCACCATATAAAGAAAACAGGCAGCCCTGTAATATGGCTCAGTGGTTGAGTGTCAATCCATAATCCAGGAGGTTATGGTTTGATTTCCCTTCAGAACAGAGCTGGGTTGTGGGCTCCATCCCCAGTAGGGGATGTGCTGAAGGCAGCAGATCAATGATTCTTTCTCATCATTGATGTTTCTATTTCTCTCCCTCCCCCTTCTTCTCTCTGAAATCAATTTTTTAAAGAAAACAGGTAGGTAAGAAAGGAGCAAAATGAAATAATGCAAACTTTTATAAAACATCTCACAAAAAACTCTTTAAACAACTCCACATCTGTAGGTCCAAAACTCAGAGGGCAAAGACCAACTTAGAAAATATTGCCATGCCCCATGACTTTCTCCACTGTTTTCTACATGTGTCCTTAGGTGGGCCCTTCATGTTTCATAACTTTTAAATACTATTTAATACTCTAAAAAATTGCATGGTGTCAAAGCAGGTGAAGTATGCTACCAATTTTGCAAAGTAGGGAGAATATGTACATATTTGCTTATATGTGCATAAAATACATCTTTGGAAGCACGTGTAAGAAAACATTTATATTGTTTGGCTCCAAGCAAAACTGTTAATGGAAGACAAAAAAATATAGATTTCCATTCTATACTCCATTAAACATTTTTTTCTCTTAAACATTTTAAATTTTGACTCATGTGAATGTAGTTTTTATTCAATACATAAATAACCCAAGAGGTAAGTGCTGATGACTCCCCATCTCTTTCCTCATCAAAAGTTAAGTCCCATGAATGCAGAGATTTTTATCTATTTTCTCACTACTATATCCCCACTGCCTGATCCATAGCTGGTGCTTGGAAAATATTTGTTGAATAAACAACTCCTTAATCTCTCCACTAAATTCCAGATTTGCATACCCAAACACCTACTTCTAATCTCCACTTGAACATCTAATAGCTTCTATTTAGCATGTCCAACCCTACCTTATCCCCATATACCTGCTTCCCTCAATTCTTCCCCATCTCTATACATGACATTGCCATCCTCCAGTTAAAGCCCAAAACCCAGAAAGCACCAGTCCCAATCGAATGCATTTCCATCCAAACCACAAATTCAATACCTTTAACTCCAAAATGTACTTCAAAACCTTTTTTTTTTTTTACTTGTCCCTAACACTACTCAGCCTGCCACAGTCTTTACTGTTTTCCTGCTTCCTTTTTCCTCTCATCCCATCTTCCTCCACAGTCAGATTGTAAATCAGGTCCTACCACTCCCAGCTTTGCAAAAATTCCAATAGTTTTCGAGGTACTTTAAAAATTAAAGCCAATGGCCTTTGGGCAGTAAGACCCCACACAATCTAGTCCCAGGCTGTGGGACTATCTTTCACAAGAGCCTTATCTGAGCTTCTTTCTGTTTGCTAAACCCAAACTGGATACTACCTCTGGGCATTTCCATTTGTTGTTCCCTTAGACAAGAACACTTCCCTCAGATTTCCAAAGGTTAAATCCCTCTCGCTTTTCTGATATCAAGCCAAATGTCATCTCGGATAGGGCTTTCCTGACCACAGTACGGGAAGTAGTTGCCCAGTCACTACCATAACTCCCTATTTTATTTCCTTTATAACACAGGATTTTCTGAAATTATTCCTACGTCTCATTCATTGGCTATCTCTCCCAGCCCACCACTCAAACTGAAACTCCAGGAAAACTGAAATTTCAATGTCTTATGCTTAGCATAAGAACCAGGTGCTTAATAAATATTTAACTGATAGATAAGGCAAAAATGCCTTTAGGGAATATCCACAACATTCAATTTAGTGACAGGCTGGTGATCATAAAAAACATGGGTAAACTAACTTCACACTTATAAAACATGAAAAATCACAGGGTAAAGGACAGAGTCTACAGATAATGTTAACAGTCTATATCTTATTTTCAAATTTTAAACTTCCAAAGTCCTTCCATGGTAATAGTAATCTGGGGGGGGGAGAAGATTTAACAATAATCAGTGTGCAATTCACAGATGTTTTATTTACATGCACGTATTTGTGGGGTGGCAGACTTCCTAGTGTGTAAGTGCTCTGAAGAGAACGTAAGGACCTTAATTCACGAGACCCTAATTGTTAAAATAGACTAGCATGTGCCTAAGCCACTCCACCCCACAGCTACCAATCTTCGTTGTCTGCGGAAACAAAAGTGAAAATACTCGTGGTAAGGGTGCCAGAAATTGACGCCGCCCCCCACCCCCCAACACAGAGTTGTGTATCCCTGTGAGCATGTAAATAAGCACATGAGTGCACGCACTCTCACCTTCCTTCCGAGGAAAATGGGGCCAAGGGGGGAGCGGCCAAGGCCAGGGACCCAGTCCCGGGGGTGGCTGGACTTAGGGCACAGCGATCTGGGAGGCCGGGAACACTTACAGGACACCATCTTCCCAGGCCACCCGCTGCCCTCCCCCCCTCCCCCGCTCCTGGCCCCCAACTCCTCTCCTCCGCCCCATCCCCGCCGCCCATCAGCCGGGAAGGGAAGTTTCCCGGCTGCCTGCAGCCGGCTCCCGGACCCTCTGAGAGGTTACCTTCTGCACCAGCGGGGCAGGGACAAGGGTAAGGGGAGGGGAGGCAGCTCAAAGGGATGAAGGACGAAGCCCAGGCGAGGAGAGTGGGCGGCGGCGGCGGCTGTCACTCGCGTTCCCCAGCTCCCAGCGCTGCCATTACTGCGCCGAGGCCGCCTCCCCCGCCGGCCGCCGCCACCCGCCCCGGAGACTTAGGGGGTGCGCTGCGAAACCTGGGAGCCCGCGCGCTCCACGCTCACCTGCCACCGCGCGGAGACACAGAGAAGCCCGGGCCGGACAGAGTCGGAGGGGAGGGGGGAAGGGGACAAGGAAAGACGGGTTAGGGATCCGTGAAACGACTGTCCTCCTGAGGGCCCGGCTTCTCAACACACACCCTCTGCTCGCCTTCTTCCGCTGCCGCCAAATCCCCCCTCGCAGAGCAATGGTAGAGTCCACGTTACGGCAAGCGCAGAGAGCCCGCTTTAGTGCAATCGCGAAAGGCCTGGCAGTCCCGGTCGGAAGGGACGCTGTCACTTTCCATTCATTAAGCCCAAGGACTCAGAACCCGCCGAGTTTGGATCTGACATACTAATCATATGTTGGAAAGGTTTTTCAACACAAGTGTTTTCCTTTGGGTTGTTTCAGACCTGTGTGCATATTCCCAAGAAGCACCCCCATTTCCTTGCCACATGCTTCCATGGGCTTTTCACTTGATTTCAGCCAAAAGGCTGAGAAGTGCCCCCATGGGCTCTTCAACTAATCAGGAATACATTAGCAAAACTACTTTTCTCTTTGACATTGAATTAAGTCTCTGACATACTCCTTTTCTAGTGGATTTTCATCTACAGACAAATTCTAAGTCTTGACCTCCCCATCATTACTATCCTATCAGTGTAAAGAACTTTCCTCACAATTTTTTTTTTAATTAATTGATTTTAGAGGCAGAGGAAGGAAAGGAAGGAGAGAGAAATACCGACTTGTTGTTCTACCCATTCATGCATTCATTAGTTAGGCGATTCTTATATGTGCCCTGATGTGGGGTCAAACCACAACCTTGGTGTATTGGGAAGAGGCTGTAACAGAGATACCTGACAAGGGCCTCCATCACAATTTTATTTCATTTTTAATATATTTTTATTGATTTCAGAGAGGAAGGGAGAGGGAGAGAGAGATAGAAAAATCAATGATGAGAGAGGATCATTGATCAGCTGCCTCCTGAATGCCCCACACCAGGGATCGAGCCTGCAACCCAAAGAATTGAACTACGACCTCCTGGTTCATTGATCAACACTCAACCACTCAACCACCAACAGGACTCCCTCACAATTCTAAAGGTAATACTGACAACATAGATTTACTGATCACCACCTATATACAGTACCACAATGGAACAAAAGCCTGATGTTATTCTTTATTTGCTTTTCATGTCCACAAAATCTCAGTGATCAGTCTTGTCAGAGCCTTGGTTAGTTTTTCCATTCGCATGTTTTGAGCAAGCCTTTTCCTTCCAACCCTTTCTTCAGACAATTTGTACCAATCCTTCAAGGCCCATTTAAAATCCTATCTCCTGACCTGGTAAGCCTCACTGGTCTTTCTCCTAATCTGCTTCTCCTGGCACTTGAAGTCTGTATCCTTTGTTTTGATAAAATTATTATATACTAAAGTCAATTCAACTGTTTCTGCTGTAGGCTGCTGAACAACACTGAGTGTTGGATATGGGTTCAGCAACCTTGGTAACCTTGGCTAGGGAAGAATTCAGAGCCAAGACTCCAATTGTAAAAGAACATCCATATATACAAAAGCCTAACATGCTAAGTGTCTGACCAATTGGTCAACCAGTCGCTATGACGAAAAGGGGCAACGCTCCAACTGGTAGATTAGAGTTTTACAGATAAGAAAACGCTAAAGGAGTTCATCACCACCAAACCAGTATTATATGAAATGCTGAAAGGTTTTCTTTAAGAAGAGGAAGAAGAAGAAAATGATAAAGATAAACATTATAAACAACACATACATATCTATCAACAAGTGAATCTAAAAATCAAGGAATTAACAATCTGATGAAGAGAATTAAATGGTGAATATAATAGACTCAAGGGCAGAGAAAGGGAGTGGACTTTCAATTCTCAGGGGGAAAGGGATAAAGGGAATGCAGGGAGAGACTGGACAAAAATCATATACCTATGAATGAGGATAATGCGAGGGAGGTAAGGGCAGAGCAAAGGTTTGGAGCCAGGTGGAGGGAAGCTACAGTAGGAAAAAAGAGGAAAAATTGTGATCATCTGAACAATAAAGATTTATTAAATAATAAATAAATAAACAAACAAATAAATTGAAAAGGCTAAAAAGAGCTAATTCATATTTGGGGGCTAGTGATCTGAATCCATGCCAGAAAGCTTAGTATACATTCTTTTTTTTAATTTAATAAATCTTTATTGTTCAGATTATTACAATTGTTCCTCTTTTTATTCCCCCACATAGCTCCCTTCCACCTGGCTCCCACCTCACTCTCTGCCCTTACCTCCCCCCTATTGTCCTCATCCATAGGTGTATGATTTTTGTCCAGTCTATCCCTGCATCCCCCTCACCCCTTTCCCCCTGAGAATTAATAGTCCACTCCCTTTCTATGTCCCTGAATCTATTATATTCACCAGTTTATTCTGTTCATTAGATTTTTAATTCACTTGATTTTTAGATTCACCTGTTGATAGATATGTATTTGTTGTTCATAATTTTTATCTTTACCTTTTTCTTCTTCCTTCTCTTCCTAAAGAGTACCTCTCAGCATTTCATATAAGACTGGTTTGGTGCTGATGAACTCCTTTAGTATTTTCTTATCTGTGAAACTCTTTATCTGCCCTTCAATTCTGAATGATAGCTTTGCTGGGTAGAGTAATCTTGGTTGTAGGTTCTTGCTATTCATCACGTTGAATATTTCTTGCCACTCCCATCTGGCCTGCATAGTTTCTGTTGAGAAATCAGCTGACAATCATATGGGTGTTCCCTTTTTGATAATTAACTGTTTTTCTCTTGCTTCTTTTAATATTCTCTCTTTGTCTTTTGCTCTTAGTATTTTAATTATGATGTGTCTTGGTGTAATCCTCTTTGGATTCCTTTTATATGGGGTTCTTTGTGCTTCCTAGACTTGTAAGTTTATTTTTTTCACCAGATATGGGAAGTTTTCAGTCATGATTTCTTCAAATAGGTTTTCAGTATCTTGCTCTCTCTTCTTTTGGCACTCCATAATTCTGATGTTGGTAAGCATGAAGTTGTCCCAGAGGCTCCTTACTCTATCTGCACATTTTTGGATTCTTTTTTCTTTTCCAGTTGAGTGTTTTCTGTTTCTTCATATTTCAAATTTTAGACTTGATTCTTGCGTTCCTCTAGTCTGCTGTTAGGTCTCTGTATAATATTTTTTATTTCAATCAGTGTATGTTTAATTTCTAGTTGGTCCTTTTTCATTTCTTCTTGGGTATCACTGAATTTATCCATCTGTTCTAGGAAATTGTTGAAAAACCTTATAATTGTGGTTTTGAACTTTATATCCAGTAGTTTGTTTTCCTCCATTTATTTCATTTGTGTTCTGATTCTTTGTCTCCACATTTTCGCTGCTTCCCTGAGTCAGTAAAGTAGCTTTGTATGCTAGGTTTCTTATATAGCTCCACCTCCCCAGTTACCTGAAGTGGACTGTCTTGGTGCACTCCTTTATGGACTGTGTGTACAGCCAGCCTTGTTGTAGTTAAGTCTTGATTGTTGTTGGTATCACTGGGGGACATGACCTCCAAGCCAATTGGTTGTGAGGATCAGCTGTGTCTATGCCAGGAGAACTTCTGTGCTGGAGTCAGCCTTATGATACAAGACTTGCAAAATTGCAAAAGCCTTTATGTTTAGCTTGGATGGGGCAGAGTCTCAGGGCTGAGCAGTCAGCCTTGGCTTATCATTAGCCCTGCCCAATGAGTTCCTGGGTGTCAGTGTCCCTCTGTAATTGCTGCAGCCCTCTTTGTGTACTTCATGCTTCCAAACCTCTGCCATCCAGCTCCCATGAGTTTCTGTGCACTCCGGGGTCCATATGAGTTTGGATCCCCAGGGTCTCGCCCAAAACTGGGGTTCAGTGCAGTCATAACTGGATTTCAGTGCAGTTGGGAGGTTTTATCTTCCTCCCACTAGACAAAGCCAGCAGCACAATCAGCAGTCAGTAGTCTGTGTGCACCTGCATGCACCTCCAGACCTCTGCCTTTTGTGGCTCCCCTCAGTTTCCGTGCACTCTTCCCCCCCCTCCTTTTTTTTAAAATATATTTTATTGACAGAGAGGAAGGGATGGTGATAGAAAGTCAGAAACATCGCTGAGAGAGAGACATCGATCAACTGCCTCCTGCACACCCCCTACTGGAGATGTGCCTGCAAGCAAGGTACCTGCCCCCAACCGGAATCAAACCTGGGACCTTTCAGTCCGCAGGCCAACGCTCTATCCACTGAGCCAAACTGGTCTCGGCACACTCCTCCCTTTTTACAATAGTCCAGACTCCCCCTTATGAGTCTTGCTCTGAACTGGTGTTCTGTGGGAGCCCCTTTCCATGTCCCTCGTGGTTCAGGGTTCAGGTTCTGAAGGAGGCCACACGCAAACAAAAAAAAAGAATAGAAAATATTAATTTGGTGATACTGTGGGGCCAGGGAGGAGCTTTCCTCTAGTGGAAAGGATTACCACTTGCTCTGGCCTTTTTTTCCCTTTTATTAAGGCTTTGGGACACACACCTAGCCTTTAAGCAGGCAATAACAAAACAGAAATTAACATGAAACAAACAGGTAGAAGCTGCTTCAGCTAACAATGTTTCAACTAAGCAGTGAGTAATTAGCTCTGTCCTTTCAGAGCAATTAAGGTTGACCAGCCTTCTGGTCTCCTGTTGACATCCATTTAGTGAGAACAATGTTTGGTTTCTGGCATCTCCCCCGTTTTTTTCCTCTAAAAAATCTTGCATCTGCAGACTAGAAATAAATATTAAGAACAAAAATAAGACAAGCAACTATGGCTATGCTAAGAGGTAAATGAATAAGTCTGTAGTAAGTTTCTTTCTGGGCCACCAGTCCTTTGAGTCCCAGTTTCAATGTCCAACAGTTTTTTGAGTGTACATGTTAGCAATGATATTTCAGTTCTGGATGGTGGACAAATGGTGGCAATGCAGGTCCGACCCTCTCTGGTTTGGTCCTGGGCAACCTGCATCGATACACAGCTGCTGACTGCTAGGATGGCAAGGTGTCGTCAGCATCTTCCATCTCTGGACTGTTTCTCCTCTTGTCTTCATAACTGGAGCATTCTCTGTTGTAGGAATTCACATGATCTTGGAGCTGTTTTTCTGAAAATACACAAACATATTCTCGACCAAAAGTTAGTAAAGGAATTTTTTCTATAAATTTGACTTTGGATCCTTTTCATTTTTGCCCAAATGATTTTCCTTTGGCTTATTTTAATACTATGTATGTTTTTTTTATGGGTGTCTTGCTGTTAATTTTAAAAAAATTTTCTAGATGTAATTTGCTTACAGGATAATTGTCCTTACATAATATTACTGTACTATCCCCCTTTTTTAAATTTAATTATTAGGAGGCTTTTGGAAAAAAAAATTTAATATATTTTATTGATTTTTTACAGAGAGGAAGGAAGAGGGAAAGTCAGAAACATCGATGAGAGAGAGACATCGATCAGCTGCCTCCTGCACACCCCCTACTGGAGATGTGCCCGCAAGCAAGGTACATGCCCCTGACCGAAATCGAACCTGGGACCTTTCAGTCCGCAGGCCGAGGCTCTATGCACTGAGCCAAACCGGTCTCAGCTGGAAAATTTTTATAATGCAATCTTGATGACTTTAAAATTTAATTTTTTTTGCACAAAAATATGACCGCTTTATGTTTATTGCATGTTAAGCAATTTTACCATGCAATGAACTACCAATAGAAATTTTAGTTAATACTTTAGGAACAACTTTTTTCCAGTACAATTAAATTTTCTTGAATATTCACGTATTTCAGTTAGCCAATTAAATTAATTTGAAAATTAATTACTACTATTGTAATTAATCAAGTAGTTAATCAAGGTTTTTACTTGATTTTTAACTATTTTATTGTCAAATTTAATTTGACAATAAATTTAACTACTATTTTATTGTCAAATTTAATATTCTAACAACAATCTTAGTTTTATCCTGTAAATATTAGTGGAAAGGATTATTTGCATTCTTGAGTAGGCCCTGAGCATTCCTGGTGTTAGGTTGGATTTAGAATATAGGGCAGCTGTCAGCCAAGTCTGTTAGTTGCTGGGTCCCGATCTGAGCTGCACCAAATCTTCCTGTCATCTGTGTCCTGAACTGAGCTGGGCCAAATCTCTGTCTGTCACCTGGGTCCCGATCGGAGCTGGGCATGGGAAGTGAAGCAGCCATGGGGCAGGAGATCTCCCTCAGAAGGGGCGAAGGTTCAAGCCCCTGCAATGTTGGAGGGTGAGGATCTGTGCTTCACCTCTGTTGATCCCCAAGTTTTCTCCTGATGGCCCCTCTGTGACTGTGCCTCTCTCAGGTTGTTCCTCCTCTGATGAATCTTACCCGTCACTGGCTAACCAGCCATCCTCTGGGGCCAAACTGGGTGATGTGAGGTTTAGTTCCATCTCCTTGGTAGCCGGATGCCCTTGTGGCCTCCACATCCAGTACCTGCTTTGGGATCCCCTTGCCTGCTGGCAGGGTCCCAGCACTGATCACATATCTTGGGGAACCCAGGTTTCTTCTCCAGGGAGGGCCCAGCTCACACCACTGGGTGAGAGACAGATTCATGGTACCAGCCAACACGAGGCTTCAACCTCAGCATGAACAGAAAGCTCAGGCAACAGATGTGGGAGGGTCCCACTTGGCAATAAGAGCAAGAAAAGCCAATATAGAATGCTCAAGTGCCTTCTCACTGCCTTAATTCCTTTTATGTTATTTTTTAAAATTGCTATACCAAATATTCAAAGAATTAGATTGTAAGTTTGTTTGGGATATTTGTCAAAAAAATTATAATGACATTGTAGAATAATATTATGTAAGGATATTCTTTTGTTCTAATCTAGGCCATGGCAATTCAATTTCAAACTGGCTATCAATTTCTTTTTGTATAGACAAGGTCTTATTTATTTTATTAGAATACTTAATCAAATTGCTTACAAAGACATTGGCTTTTTTAGCTGTAAACCTTGATTTTTATTTAAAAAGCTAATTTATTAATTAAAGTAGGTATCTTAATTTAAAAAGCAAAGCAAATTTAGTAAATGTTTATGTCTGATTCACAAGCCACCAATGTTGCCCCGCCTCTAGCTTAAGAATACAGGCAGCTACGGGCTCTTTGTCATTTTAAATTTTAATGTTGGAATTTTAAGAAATATTTAGTTACTTAATTTTGCCCTTCTTAGAGACTACAAGAGGCAGGGGAATCAGCACACCTAAGGGTTCTTACCCATGAAGGGTCAGGAACATAAGTCCAAAATACTTCCCCATGTGCTCCAGGTAATATTACCGTACAGCTGATAACTGTTGGCATTGCAAGAAAGACGTTCTTAGGCGTCTGTACTGTCCTCTTTACCATGCTCCCGGTGGCCTTCAGGCTGTTTGTTGTTCGCTTGTCCTCCTCCTGCTCCTCATCTTCAATGAAGTGCTTGGAGTCGTTGCTCTCTGTGGCTGAGGTAGCTGTTTGTCTGCAGCTACATGGTATGGCTCCAGGTGCAAGGTCCTTATTAGTCTGCCTAGTTTCTCTCTTGGATCCTTGTTGCAGTTTAATATTTCTAGCAGGAATCCACACGGGTTTGGAAAAATTTTCTGGAAATATACAAGCATACCCTCTCCCAAAGGTTAATAATGGATCGGGTCCCTTCCATAAAACCAGATTCCGGATCTTTCCATTTAACTTTTATCTTGAATAACGAGGCTGGGGGCACCCCTCTGGCCATTTCCTGGCTGTTGATCTAGAGGCTGCTCATTTCTATGAAATTTTGATTTACACTGTCTTGCCCAATGGTTACCTCTCTGACATCTAGGACACCGAGAGACTGGATCTCTCAGAGGCCGAGTGTTTACACCTCTCCCTAGAGTGCTACCTTGTGTCCTTCTTAGAGGCCAAAACCTTCACAACATTTAAAATATAGTTATTAATTCTTATTTGATAAAGTTTTCCATGCAATTTCAAGTATATTAGATCGGTTAAATTTAAAAAGATTTCCTTTAAGAAGAGAGAACAAGTTTCTTGTATTACCCCGGGCCCATGGAGCTTTCCAAGAATCATCTCTGTTAAAGCCTTGAAATTTTAACATGGAAAAAAACCATCAAATATATATATTCATATATGATTTAAAGATTACAATACTTTTTATAAATACCTTATATCTTTAAACTGTTTTTTTATATTAAAGTTTTTCAGTTGGAAATCACAGAATTCTTTTTTAATTAGATCAATAAACAACATATTTTGAATTCCTAATTAGAGAAATTTTATTTTATTTTCTCCCAATTTAATTTGCATTTAGCTAAAAACCTTGATTAATAACATAAAATCTTCTCGTTTTGGTTCCTTTACGCCATTTTTCTTAAAAAATAAAGACCAGTTCTGGGTTTTTCTTTTTCTTGCAGCTTTTGTGGAGAGATTCCAGCTTAAAACCCTGTCTCATATGTCCAAAAAGGTGGACAACTGCGCACATTTCTTTTTAAGCCAGGCTTCTCTTCTCCCGAGTACAGAAATTCCAGACACATCTCTAAATTTTTAAAATTTTTTCATGGCGAGAAAGGAGACTTTAAATTAGTATACTGGGAGAGTGGACTTTCATATTGGATTGCCACAGTGTTTATCCCTTCCCCCACATCCTGCTTACTTCAGGGGAAAGCATCAGTAACAGATCTGGCTGAATTTCTTTTCATGCTTAAAAGATAAAGACAGATCTTAAATTTTTTCTTTCTTTTTCGCTTTCCAAAGTAATAACTAGCACCTAATTTGGCCAAGATTTGCATTTCCCTGCGAGTTCTCTTATAATTTTTAAATGAAACCTTAACTAATCTCATTGCAGGAGAGCAGAAAGCCTTGCCCTCTCCTGCCACCTTTGAATTTCTCCACACCAGAGGCGGTTTCAGCAGTGGAGTTTCACTTATTACAGATTTTAGATTCCAAATGCAAACTAAGATTTTAATTTGAACAAGAAACCACATTATTTAAGCATGCAAACTAAAAGTCTATGATAAAGTTTACTTTATATTTATAACCTAATTCTTCCCCATTAGCCTGGCTGCAAAAGACGTTCCCACACTACTTACAGATCTCGACTCTGCAGTTAATCCGTGGACTTTGCGTACGTTGAATTCCCCTCACCTTTTCCTAGGTGAATTTTCCCTCACCATTTTCCTTGGTGAATTTTCCTTCCTTCGCTCTTAGGCGAAAAATACCTTCTCCAGACATCCCGCGGTCAGGTGCCAGATGTGGACACCTCTTTCCGCGGCCCCTGTTCGGCGCCAGATGTGGGAGCCCCTTTCCACGTCCCGCGTGGTTCAGGGTTCAGGTTCTGAAGGAGGCCGCACGAAAAGAGAGACTAGAAAATATTAATTTGGCGATATTGGGGGGCCAGGCAGGGGCCTTCCTCTAGTGCAGTGGTTCTCAACCTTCCTAATGCTGTGATCCTTTAATACAGCTCCTCATGTGGTGGTGACCCCCAACCATAAAATTATTTTTGTTGCTATTTCATAACTGTAGTTTTGCTACTGTTATGAACTGTAATGTAAATATCTGATATGCAGGATGTATTTTCATTGTTACAAATTGAACATAATTAAAGCATAGTGATCAATCACAAAAACAATATGTAATTATATATTGTGAAATATTTATTTCTAATTACAAATAAATGAAATTTTGTCTTGAATCGTGGTGTAGCATGGGCAACAGTCTTCATATGACAAGAGTAAACTACATTGCTACACTTTGCTACACTGAGAAGAGGTCTGTTGGTTCCTAAGACTATGGGAAATGCAGTGGTACCTCGAGATACGAGTTTAATTCGTTCCGTAACCTTGAGGTATGGGAAACTATGAGACACTCCAGTCACGGTAAACTGGTGGGTCGTGTGCAGCCGGCCCATCCGCGCGATTACTCCTATCTCAACTGTTGCTCGTATTTCAAAGCAAAAATGGCTCGCTCGAAGGCTCGTATCTCAAAAATTTCGTATGTTAGGGCACTCGTATCTCGAGGTACCAGTGTAGGTGTTTTCCGCTTGTCTTAGGCGACCCCTGTGAAAAGGTCGTTTGACCCCCAAAGGGGTCACGACCCACAGGTTGAGAACCACTGCTCTAGTGGAAAGGACTACCACTTGCTCTGGCCTTTTTCTCCCTTTTATTAAGGCTTCGGGACACACCCCTAGCCTTTAGACAGGAAATAACAAAAACAGAAATTAACATGAAACAAACAGGTAGAAGCTGCTTCAGCTAACAATGTTTCAACTAAACAGTGAGTAATTAGCTCTGACCTTTTAGAGCAATTAAGGTTGACCAGCCTTCTGGTCTCCTGTTCACATCCTTTTTAGTGAGGACAATGTTTGGTTTCTGGCAGAGTTCAGTGCAGTTGGAACTAGGGTTCTGTGCAGTTGGGAGTTTTTGTCTCCCTCCCACTAGAAGAAGCCAGCCAGGCACTCTGCCACCCATCCTCTCTGTACCTCAGCTTTTGCAGCTCCTCTGAGTCTCCATGATTCCCTCTCTTTCCTTCTAGTTGTAGAATTTGCACTCAGGTAGCTTTCCTGTGGTTCTGGATGATGTCCATTCTGTCTTTTAGATGTAGTTTTGAAATTGTTGTGCAAGGCAGCAATTTAGGTCTTCACCTATGCTGCCATTTTCTTTTCCCAGTTCAGTGTACATTCTTGATAATCTATAATTAAGTCACTACACCTTTCCCAGATA
Source organism: Lasiurus cinereus (assembly GCA_011751065.1). Classification (NCBI taxonomy): domain Eukaryota; kingdom Metazoa; phylum Chordata; class Mammalia; order Chiroptera; family Vespertilionidae; genus Lasiurus; species Lasiurus cinereus. The sequence continues at coordinate 17,465,107 of JAAGEH010000032.1, forward strand.
CTGGCTTTGCAGAACTTTTTACTGTGAACAGTGTACTGCTCTGGAGGGAAGGTTATTAATGCTGGTGTCAGGCCAGACCATCAGATATGGTTGGAGACCCCCAACACCTGGGGACCCTTCTTGCAAGGCCCACAAAAAGAACCAGAAGCATAATCTATATTTGTGGGACAAAGACCACAGGGAGATATAAAAAGAAGCCCATGCATGTTTCAACACTCAGATTGGGAAAGCCATTCCCTGATTCTGCTGATGTATTAAGCAGTGTCCCTCCTCTTCTTTAAGGCATCACTTCGTTTTTCTTTGGTCTTCTGTAACAAAATGAATTTGGCAATGTAGCAGGATACAAAATCAACACCCAAAAATCAGTGACTTCTTTTTATAATTAATAATGAATTCTTAGAAAGAGAAATTAAACAATACCATTTACCATTGCAACAAAAAATTCAAGATACTTAGGAATAAACTTAACCAAGAAGGCAAAAGACCAGTATTTGGCAAACTATAGGACATTGAAAAAAGATATAAACAAGTGGAAGAATATGCCATGTTCATGGATTAGTAGAATCAAAACATTAAAATGTCCATACCACCCAAGGCAATCTACAGATTCAATGCAATTCCTATTAAAATACCAACAGCATGTAGAACAAATACAGTGGTACCTCCAGATACAAGTGCCCTAACATACGAGATTTTTGAGATACGAGCCCTCGAGCGAGCGATTTTTGCTTTGAAATACGAGCAACATTAGAGATACGAGTAATCGCGCGGATCGGACAGCTGCACATGACCCACCAGTTTACCGAAACACCAGCGTCTCATAGTTTCCCACGCCTCAGTCAGTGTGCTTGTTTACCTCATTGTCGAAGCATCTTTTGTGCATTTACATACTTTATCACATTTCTTTTTATAACCATGGCTTCGAAGAAAGCGAGTGGAAAGGTCAGTGCTCAGAAGAGGATGATGTCTATTGAATTAAAGCGTGAAATCATAGAAAAATATGAGCAAGGTGTGCGAGTGGCTGACTTGGCGAGGCAGTATGGGTGTAGTACTTCAATGATATGCACTGTGCTTAAACAGAAAGGAGTCGGTAAAGAGTATAACGCCAGCTAAGGGCGTTACAGTAATCTCTAAGCTCCGTAGCTCTCTCCATGAAAAGATGGAGAATCTACTGATGGTGTGGGTGACGGAGAAGCAGCTTAAAGGAGATACATTAACACAGGGCATCATATGCGAGAAGGTGCAAGCGATTTACGGTGATTTGCTGGAGCAGACCCCGTGCACTTCCACGGACGAAGCATCGAAAGACTCATTTAAAGCCAGTAGAGGCTGGTTTGATAACTTCAGGAAAAGGTCCGGCATTCACTCCATCGTCAGGCATGGTGAGGCAGCAAGTTCGGATGTGAAGACAGCTGAGGATTACCTCAAAACTTTTTCCGAACTGATAGAAGCCAAAGGATATATCCCCCAGCAAGTCTTCAACTGTGACGAGACAGGGCTTTTCTAGAAGAAGATGCCGGAAACAGGACTTATACAATGGCAGAGGAGAAGGCGATGCCAGGCCACAAACCCATGAAGGATAGGCTAACTCATGCACTGTGCGCCAATGCGAGTGGCAACTGCAAGATCAATGTAATGGGGTGACCTGAGACAGATGACCACCAGACAATCAATTAGAAAATTTAGGAAGCCTTTATTACGAACTCGAGTCCAGGCTCCCAGTTCCACTGACACAGCAGGGAAGCACGAGAGCCCCGAACCTCTGCAGCAAGTGCCTTTTATCCTCAGCGCAGGAGGACTTAGCAAATTTTAATTGGCTAAGCCTTACTAAATTTCATATACTGACTCTTTGTCTAAGCTTTTTGGTTATACAAGTAAGCAGTCTAGATAACGGTTGTGCTTGCAGGAGTTGCTTTTCAACCTTTATGGCTTCTCAAGGCTGGGGGTGCCTTCAGGCACCTGGTGTTCTATGTCACAGGATGTCAGCTGGGAAACCCCCCGTTCCTTCTGCCTCCAGGCCTGAGGTTACCCTGACCCTGATTCATTTTTTATGGGGAAATGCAGTCTGGTCCTTGCCCCTCCACATTCCCTACTGGTCTTATAGGGGAATCAAATCCTTGATTCCGACTGTTCCCACTCCCTGTTTGCTATGGGTTGGTAGTGGGTGGCTCGGGGTTGGGGAGTTAAAGGTTATAAACACAGGGGCTGTGTGGCCGTGTCACAACAAAGGCAGTCTCTTCAATTAATGATGTTGGGAAAATTAGACAGATACATGCCAAAAAAATGAAACTATACCAACAATTTACACCATACACAAGAATAGACTCAAAAATGAATAAAAGACTTAAATGTAAGTCTTGAAACCATAAAAATCCTTGAAGAAACCATAGGCAGCAAAATCTCAGACATCTCTTGTAGCAATATGTTTATGGATACATGTCCTAAGGCAAAGAAAACTAATGAGAAAATAAACAAATGGACTAGAGCAAAACAAAATGCTTCTGCATATCAAAAGAAACCATCAACAAATCATAAAAGGAACCCACTGTATAGGAGAACATATTTGACACTAATACATCTGATGAAGGATTAATATTTAACATATATAAGGAACTCATACAATTTAACAAAAGGAAGACAAACAATCCAATTAACAAATGGGCAAAGGACCTAAATAGATACTTCTCCAAAGAGAACATACAGATGGCCAAGAGACATAAGAAAAAATGCTTAATCACTGATCATCAGAGATATGTAAATTAAAATGACAACGAGGTATCACCTCACACCTGTCAGAATGGCTAGCATCAACAAATCAACACATGACAAGTACTGGAGAGGATGTGGAATAAAGGAAAGCCTAGTATACTGCTGACGGCAAGGCAGACTGGTGCAGCTATTATGGAAAACAATATGGAGTTTTCTCAAAAAACTAAAAATGGAACTCCCATTTGACCCAGTGATACCACTTCTAGGAATAAATGCTAAGAAAACCAAAACACCAATCAGAAAGAATGAACGCACCCTATGTTCATAGCAGCAAAATTTACAATAGGTAAGGTCTGAAAACAGCCCAGTGCCCATTAGTAGATGAGTGAATAAAAAAGCTGTGGTAGATTTATACCGTGGAATACTATGCAACAGTAAAAAAAAAAAAGGAAGGAACTCTTATCCTTTGAAATAGCATGGAGGGACCTGTAGAGTATCATGATAAGTGAAAGGAGTCAGACAGAGAAAGACAAATATCACATGATTTCACTCATATGTGGAATCTAATTAACAAAATAAACTGATGGAGTGGCTCCAAGACATGGAAGCATGGGACATAGTATGGAATTTTGGAGAGAAGGTGGGGAAGGATGGGTGAGTGGGAAGTAATCAACCAAGAATCTTGCATGCATATATGCATGGCCCACAGACAATGGGGTGATGAGGGCCTGGAGCAGGAAACAGGGGTAAACTGGAGGGAGTCAATGGGGAAAGAAAGGAGACATATGTAATACTTTCAACAATAAAGAATTATTAAAAAATTAATAATAAATAAATAAAAGGGTAACTTTATAGTGCTGAACCCTGATAAATACCACCTCAGCTAGATAATTATGGTCAGCATTAACAATGATAACTCATTGTTGATAATCAAAGTTCCCTTGATGTGATGCGATGAGAATGGCACTTTACCTCTGTGATCTTCCTACTTCAAACTCATATATTCCAATTTAATCATGAAAAAAAAATCATACAAATTCCAATCGAAGGGCATTCTACAAAATACCTGGCCAGTATTCTTCAAACTATCAAGGTTATCAAAATAATGTCTGAGAAATAGTTACAAGAGGAGTCATGAGTACTGAATGTGAAGTATGGTAGCAATCATCTCAGGTAGAAACTGCTGTTTGGCTTCTGTACTTATTTGTTTGCTAAAACAATAGAAAGTTATTTTGATTTTCTGAACTTATGTATGCTATCCCAATACCCCATTGATGATGGTTAGAATATTCCATTGATTGTGATCTCATTGGTCATCAAAACATATTCTTCTGGGAATCAGGTCAGCTCAATTATCCTAAGTGGTCTCAGTAACTACAGATAACGAGTTTCGGTTGACTCATTGGTCCCGGAATCTGGACAGCACAATTATTCTAAATTGTGCTGGTGGTCCCAGATAATGTGTTTCTGTTGATTCAGTGATTCGTAGATACTTTAGATAACTAACTTGCTCTATTTCGCTTCTGTAAAAATGCTTTTTTTTGTGAAACCTATTCTTCATTCCAGACTCAAAGATATAATTGATACTTTTGTGATATTCTGTCAATATAAGCCAGGTGTAGCAAGCTGTTCAGGGCTATGAGGTTCCGAGTGCTGAATGGCTCCCTCGTATTCCACCGGCTTTTAATAAATGACTCCATAATTTGACTTTTTGAGACGTCCTTTGTAAGATGGGGGTACACTACAACAAATGTATTGTGATATACTGGATAGGATCCTAGAAGAGAAAAAGACATTAGGTAAAACAAAACACAAGAAAATCTGAACCTTTAGATTTTAATTATCTAAAATATCAAAATAGATTCATTAATTGTAACAAATTTCCATATTACTGTAAGATGCTAATATGGAAAACGGTGGTGCAGTGAAAGAAGGTACATGGGAAATCCTTATTAATTGTTCAAGTTCTGTGTAAATTCTAAAGTTATTCTAAAAAATAGTCATTAATTTTTTTTAAATCACCCAACTGTACACTTAAAAGAAAAGCGAAAGTACAAAGTCTCTAATCAAAAAAAGTTGGGAGGTGCCAGAGTACCTGGCTGGCTTTCTCTGGGGGAAGGGAAACGGAGACTCCCAACGGCATTGAACCCCTTATCCTTCGACACTAAACCCCAGATCCAGCCTAAACTCATACGGGGAGAGTTTGGACTGTGAAAAGGGAGAGGTGCGCGGAAATTTAGGGGAGTCGCAAAAGATCAGAAGACTGGTGGTGGCGCGCAAGGCACTGCGCAGAGGACAGATTGCTGATTGTGCCGCTGGCTTTCGCGAGTGGGCGGGAGACAGACCCTCCCAACTGTGCCAATTCTGACTCCACTAAGCCCCTGTTTCGGGCGAAATCCTGGGGACCCAGACTCGTGTGGTCCTGTTGCGCAGGGGAGCTGGAAAGGCAGCGCTTAGAGGCACTGCGGGCGCACGCGCGCGCACAAGGACCGCTCCAGGGATTACCCAGTCACTTGAGACTCAGGGGCCATGGAGGGCGGGGCCGACTGGAAGGCAAGGCGGTCCCTTAAGCCCTGAGACTCCACCCATCCCAAGCTCAACAGAGCCTTCTTAGGTTTTGCAAGTCTGGTATCATAAGGATGAATTCAACACAGAAGTTTCCCTGGCATAGTGAAAATGCCAAGACAAGAGAAGGGATCACAAACAAAAGAAATGGAGGGAAAAAAATGACTGGATATAGAGTTCAAAACCACACTTATAAGTTTTTTCAAGAATATGCTAGAGAAGTTGGGTAAAGTTAGCGAGAGCCAAGAGGAGATGCAAAAGGACCGACTGGAGATGCAAAAGATCCAACTAGAGATGCAAAAGGTCCAACTAGAGATGAAAAAGGACCAACTAAAAATTAAACATACACTGACTGAAATAAAAAATATTATACAGAGTCCTAACAGCAGACTAGAGAAAGGCAAGAATCAAGTCAAAAATTTGAAATATAAAGAAGCAAAAAACACTCAACTGGAAAAGCAAGAAGAGAAAAGAATCCAAAAATGTGAAGACAATGTAAGGACCCAATGGGACAGCTTCAAGTGTACCAACATCAGAATTGTGGGAGTGCCAGAAGAGAGAGAGCAAGATACTGAAAACCTATTTAAAGAAATAATTACTGAAAACTTCCCACATCTGGTGAAAGAAATAGACTTACAAGTCCAGGAAGCACACAGAACCCCAAATAAAAGGAATCCAAAGAGAACCACACTAAGACACATCATATTTAAAATACCAAGAGCAAAAGACAAAGAGAGAATATTAAAAGCAGCAAGAGAAAAACAGTTCATTACCTACAAGGGAGCACCTATACGACTGTCAGCTGATTTCTCAACAGAAATGATGCAGGCCAGACGGGAGTGGCAAGAAATATTCAACGTGATGAATAGCAAGAACCTACAACCAAGAATAATCTATCCAGCAAAGCTATCATTCAGAATTGAAGGGCAGATAAAGAGCTTCACAGATAAGAAAAAGCTAAAGGAGCTCATCAACTCCAAACCAGTATTATATGAAATGCTGAAAGGTACTCTTTTAGAAGAGGAAGAAGAAAAAGGTAAAAGCCAAAAAATTATGAACAACAAATACATATCTATCAACAAGTGAATCTAAAAATTAAGTGAATTAAAAATTTGATCAACAGAATAAACTGGTGAATATACTAGAATCAGGAGCACAGAAAGGGAGTGGACTGATAATTCTCAGGGGGAAAGGGGTAAGGGGTGTACAGGGAGAGACTGGACAAAAATCATACACCTATGGATGAAATCAATGGGAGGGGAGGGAAGGGTGGGAGCTGGGTGGAGGGGTGCTATGGAGGGGAAAAAAGAGAAACAAATGTAATAATCTGAATAATAAAGATTTAATTAAAAAAAAAAAGTTGGGAGCCCCTAAGATTTTCTGTATGGGAAGGTGGAACCAAATGAAGAGGTTGTGTCTTTTACTCTCCTGGAAAACTTAAAAATAACAGAAAACAGCCTTCCTTCCCTTCCAGATCTCTGCTCCTTCTTCCCTTTCCCTATCCCCTTTCCTTCTCCTCTTGTGCATTTCTTTGCCCTTCCCTTTCCTCTCCCTCCTCTTCCACTTCTACCCTCCTTCCCACACCCCTTTTCTGCTCTGGACTGCACCCTGGGTTTCTTCCCAGGTCCAGATCATTCTCCCTTTCCTGCTTTGCTCTTGCCTCTCTTTGGGTACTGAGTTAGGACGCTGCCGTCGAAAGCGCCCACCAAGATCAGTGCTCACTTATTCAAATCCCACGTGTCCAGGATTTGAATGATCAAAGATCACCAGCCTGGATGGCACGCCCACTCTTGAGGGGAAGTGAGATGTGCAGCTTCCATCAGGGTCAGCCGCTCACAGTGGGTAAACAGTGAAGGTGACCCCTGCACTGTGCCCAGGCAGATGGAACGTGAGGAGGCCTCTGGCTGTTCTGTCAGCACAAGGGCGACGAGCTCGTCATTCATATTTTACCGAGCATCCTGGCAAGCCTTGCCCAGGAGAAGACAAGCTGTCAAGACGCCAGGTTGCCATGGAAACGGCTGGTTAAAATTCCTTGCAGTGTACTAATTATAGAGTTTCAGCCAAGCGAACAGCTGCTTTTGAGGGCCATGGAGCAGAGGCTGAGAGGAAGCCAGTGCCTAGACAGCTGGCGCAGCCAGCAGGCCTCTCCACCACCGCTGTCTGTCCGCCCCACGGAGAGCACCGCCGCCAGCCAGGCGAGCAGTATGCTCCAGGGAACAATGGGTACACGCTCAGAACAGCTTCACTCTGCCCTAGCCGGTTTGGCGCAGTGGATAGAGCGTGGGCCTGCGGACTCAAGAGTCCAAGGTTCCATTCAGGCCAAGGGCATGTATCTTCCTTGGGGCCACATCCCCAGTAGGAAGTGTGCCTGAGGCAGCTGATGGATGTTTCTAACTCTCTATCCTTCTCCCTCCCTTCTCTGTAAGATATATTTTAAAAAAAAAGAAAGAAAGAAAAGAACAGCTCCACTCCGGAGGACACTTGGGGCCAAGGTGGACCCAGCAGTACCTATGTGCAAGGCTGACGGGATCCACCCCCCCAAGGCTGAGCAGGCTGGCTCCCCCCCTCGCCCCCCCCCCCCCCTGCTACATTCCCTATCTTGAGCCTTTCCCAATCACCTGTTTGACTGTGGCCTGTTTCCCACATCATCTCCTCCACAGAGGTCACAGAAGTCAGCCTAGTGAGAAGGTGCACACCCCGGGCATGCAGCTATGTGGGTGCCCGCTCCTTGGAAGCACTCCATATAGGTGTTCTCTCAGGATGCTGTCTTTTTCTTTTTTTCACTGTGTCTGTCACCTCAGGTCAGGAATAGAACTGTGACTTTCTGAGCAGAAACCCAGATGCTGAAAATGTGATGTGTTGAGCCCAGAGCCCCGGAGGCTGATGGCGCTGGACTGTGAGGGTAAAGAGGCAGGGTGTCCCAAGAAAAACAGCAGGCAGTCTCAGAGAGAGATTTTCTGAACAGGTCTTGCCACATTCTGAAACCCACAGATAACGTTGGAGGTCATCAAAACCAGGGTCCTCTGAGAAACTGTCATAGTCCAGAGGAGCCTGAGCAGACCTGAGGAATAAACAATGTGGAATCCTGGGTGGCAAATGGGTCAGGAAGAGAATATCAGAGAAAAGCTAAGAAAATGGAAATGAAGTGTGGACTTAGGCAATCCTATCTAATAAAGAGGGAATATGCTTATTGACCATCACTTCATCACAAAGATGGCAGTATCCACAGCTGAGGCCAAGTTCCCATAAGGAGCCTTAATAAGCAATCAGCAAGGACCTGAGGCTACAAGCTTTCCCATCCCCGTGGGGCTTGAGAGAGGACATTAGGCCTCAGCCTCCCACTCCCACCCTGGAGTCAGGCTTGGGGACCTGAGGCCACATCCCCCCTCCCAGCAGAGCTTGACTGGGGACCTGAGGCTGAGCCCTCCTGCCTGGCAGGGCTTGACTGGGGACCACAGGCCATGCCCCCACCCAGCAGATGTTGGACAGAGAATCTCAGGCTGTGTCCCCCACCTGGTGGGGCTTGATGGAGGACCTCAAGGCACACACCTTGCCCCAGTCTGGGCTGGGGAATCTCAGGCCATGCCCTTCATCCTGGCACCCAGTCAAGGGAACTGAGGCTATGCCCCCTACCTGGCAGAGCTTGACAAGGGTGGGACTGGCCGGGTCTTGATCTAGCCCAATGTGGGGGGGAGGGGCGTGGCCAGGTCTGGTCTCACTTGATTTTGAGGCACACGTGGGTGGGTGGAGACTTGACTCTGGGTCCTGTGGTGTGCCCCAGACTGACAGGAGGAAAGTTTTCATATACATTTTACTAATTTCCTTTCATCTCTGACACTTCTATTATAGAGAAAGGGCAAATAGAAATATTAAATTATTTCCTCTAATTAATCCCCTTTTAAGTGCATGAATTTTGTGCACCAGATCACTAGTACATAAAAAATATTATCTATGAATCCTTTACATTTCTTTGTAGTCACATTCCAACAGGTAATTTAATAAGATTAAGGCTGTGTTGAGAGCTGATTTTTAAAGAAATACCATTATTTAAATCATTTAGAAGATGATTTCTTAGAACTGGGCCTAGAGAGTGAATCTGAGTAAAGAAATGCAATAAATAATATATAACAAGTGAAAGAAAGAGAGAAGGTATTTTTCTTAAACTGTTACATCATATTTAAAGTATGTGTGTCAGTGAGGTTAGAACATGAATCATGATCCACCCAGATAAATGTGATGATAGAAGAAAGAGACAAAAAAAGCAGAGCAAATCAAATGTAACAAGTCTGGAAGGAAGCTAATTTAGAACAAGGATACTAGTAAATGGGCTAAAAAACATAGTCGCTGGACAAAGGAAGGTAGTTGATAAAAAATGCCAAATGGGTTTTAAGTGCTTAAGTATGCAAAAATCAATGTTGGAAATAGGAATATACAAGATTATCCAAATACATTTCTAAAGTAGCATATTTACATATGCAAGGTTAAGAATTTAGTTGGCTATCAATGCCTTCTGGTTTACTCAGTGGGAGAGCAAATAAGACTAATAATATAGTAAGAATTGTACAATGATTTAATACTTAATAAAATAAATATTCATGTTTCACACCAAACTGAAAAAATTGTTACTAACCTCTTGCTTCCAAAAAGGTGTCTTTTGCTAGTGTGTGTATGCCGGGGGGGGGGGGCGAGGAGTTGGTGGGGGGAATACAGAAGAAAAAAACAAAGTGAAGGATTCACAATATATAATCTTAGAAATCAGCATATGTGTGAATTTGGTGGGTCTTTACCCTACTCTATTGTAACAAGTTACTCACTCATAGCCTAGATCCTTATCACTTTCCCATATAACTGTTGTGGAAGATAGTGCCTGGAAATTGAGACATTTCTAAAGAAATACTATAGAATGATTGTGTCTATACTTTTAAAAGTTAATAACTAATTTAATTCTAATTCAGATGCTATCTCATGTAGATTCTCATTTGAAAAATATAAGGCAAACATCATGCAAAAACTTTAAGGATACAAAATTGAAAATTGAAATATTATGCCTACTAGCTTAATGGTTTTTATTAATTAAGACAACAATTTTCACCTTTAGTGGTAGAGAACAATTACATACAGCTTGCAGAAGAATACTAGTCTAGAAGAATTTTATTTCCAGATTCCAGATTTGCAATTCTACTTATAGGCTTTACCTATCTGTGCTGGTAAAGAATATATAAAATAAAAAGGTGAAAACTGATACTTAAAAGAAAAACAACTTAAGCTACAGCACTTGATCTAGAAAAGGTATTTTTCAAATATTTCAAAATATATTAGAAGTAAGTATATATGATGAACAATAGCTTATATGTATTAAGAAGAGGTGTACAGCCCTGGCTGGGTAACTCAATTAGTTAGAGCATTGTCCTGATATGCTAAGGTTGTGAGTTCAGTACCCAGTCAGGTACTGAACATACAAGGATCAATTAATGAATGTGTAAATAAGTAAAACAACAAATCAATGTCTCTCTCATACCAATAAAATAAAATTTTAAAAAGACATACAAACAAAATATCTATTATTTTGTGATCCCAAAATCCATTAACTTCTTTAGTATGCTTTACACGGTTTTAAAAAAGTAAACATACTTATACATTTAAACAACTTCCTTTATTAAAAAACTAGAGGCCTGGTGTACAAATCTGTGTACGAGTGAGGTCCCTCAGACTGGCCTGCGGGATTGGACTGAAACTGGGATCCCCAAGGGATCCCAAATTGCAAGAGGGCACAGGTCAGGCTGAGGGACCCCACTGCCTAGCAGGGGTCAAGCCCACAATCTGGCATGTGCCCTGACTGGGAATCAAACTGGCAGCTTTTGAAACACAGGATGACACCCAAACAACTGAACCACATTGGCAAGGGCTCAAGTAGATATTTGTATATTTAATGTTTAAGTAATGACTGTCTCTCCCAATTGACAATAAATTTTGTCTGAGTGGATCTTATTAGCACTTTCTTCTTGTACCTGTTAGAATGCTTGAAACATAGTAAATCTTAATAAATAATTATTGAATCAGTGAGTGAGGAGCAATATTGAAGCTGACCTGACTTGACCATCACCACCACCCTTAACTATACTATGTGATTCTGCCTCTGAGATAAGAGGGTGGCATCAATGTCACCATATGCACATAGCTTGTGACTATCAGTCAATAGTAAGTATATTCTTTCTTATTGAGCCTTTATGCTAATCTAGAATGTTCTCAACACAATGAGAGTAGACAGGGAGCTACTAACAATTGCCCAGGATTAGCATGAGAATTGAAATCCATTTGCTGTTTTTAATGTTGTTGTGAGTGTGTGATCCATGCATATGAATAGATGATTGATTCTATTATAACTTAAATTCAACAAAATTATATGAATCCCTATAGAGCAGTGGTTCTCAACCTGTGGGTCGCGACCCCTTTGGGGGTCAAACGAGCCTTTCATAGGGGTTGCCTAAAACCATCGGAAAATGTAGTAATGTAGTTTACTGTTGTTATATTAAGACTGTTACCCATGCTACACCATGCTTCAAGACAAAATTTCATTTATTTGTAATTAGAAATAAATATTTCACAATATCTAATTGTGATTATCACTATGCTTTAATTATGTTCAATTTGTAACAATGAAAATACATCCCACATATCAGATATTTACATTATGACTCATAACAGTAGCAAAATTACAGTTATGAAGTAGCAATGAAAATAATTTTATGGTTGGGGTCCCCACAACATGAGGAACTGTATTAAAGTGCTGTGGCATTAGGAAGGTTGAGAACCACTGCTATAGAGAATAAAGCACCTAACAATACATGGTTACTGCGTGGATCATCAGGACTCTTATAACTACAAATGGCAGAAACAAGTTTAGGCACAGAAGAAATGTATTGGCTCGTGTAAATGGAAAGTCCAAAGGGTGAGCTGACATAACTTGACCCCATTAAGCAGTACTTTTTGAATTTAATGTTCAAATAAATCACCTAGAGATCTTGTTAAAATTTGATTCTGGCTGAAAACTGGTTTGGCTCAGTGGATAGACGACCGGCCTGTGGACTGAAGGGTCCCAGGTTCGATTCTGGTCAGGGACATGCACCTTGGTTGCAGGCACATCCCCAGTAGAGGGTGTGCAAGAGGGGGCTGATAGATGTTTCTAACTCTCTATCCCTCTCCTTTCAACTCTGTAGAAAATCAATAAAATATATATTTTTTAAAAAATTACACCACAATTTAAAAAAATTTAGATTCTGATTCATAGATCTGGGAAGGACCTGATATTCTTTGTTTCTGATAAGTTCCTCAGAAATGTTGAAGCTGCTAGTCTAAGACCACACTTTCAGCAGCGAGTTCATTAAAGAAAATGTGCTGGGCAACCATCATATATGCAATATATTGCTTTCAAAAAGTTTGTAATCTAGTAACTTTTATAAATGTATATAGGCAGCTTACAAGTTAGAAAAAAATAATAGGCAGAATGAACTCTTTGCATTTTCATATCCACTGATACATTTCAAACATTCACTGATTATAGTATTCAAGATTTTCTAGTTGGCCTCCTCATTTACAGAGTGCTATGGGGTACATAAAAGGGGCTTCTAAACCAGTCTTTTAAAAAAAAGTATAGTTTTTATTGTTGACTAGAGGCCCAGAGCACAAAATCGTGCACTGGTAGAGGTCTAGGGACCATCTTCCACCCTCTTGCCAGTCCCCAATCCCACCCTGCCACCACCCACCTTGATTCCCCATGGTTTCCCATTTGCCATTCAGCGATCAGGGGCCTGTGGGCAGGGGGGAGGGGCCAAGAGGTCAGCCCTCTGCCTGCTTTCCAGTCCCCAGTCCTGCTCCGCCACCAACACCCACCCCAGCTCCCTGTGGTTCCCCGTTCACCATCTGGCGAATGGAGCCTATGGGCTAGGGGGAGGGACCAAGAGGTGATCAATGCACCTCACACACAAAGCTACTCTACCAACTCAGGGAAGCAGAAAAATATCCAGAGACAAAAGAACAGATCACAAACAAAATAAATGGAGGAAAACAAAGGATGGGATAAGAGTTCAAAACCACATTTATAAGGTTGTTTCAAGAATTTCCTAAAAAAGATGGATAAATTTAGCAAGACCCAAGAGGAGATGAAAAAGGACCAACTAGAAATGAAAAAGGACCAACTAGAAATGAAACATACACTGCCTGAAAAAAAAAATATTATACAGAAACCTAACAGCAGACTAGAGGACAATGAGAATCAAGTCAAAGTTTTGAAATACAAAGAAGCAGAAAACACTCCACTGTAAAAGCAAAAAGCAAAAAGAATAAAAAAATGTGAAGATAGTGTAAGGAGCCTCTGGGACAAGTTCAAACATACCAACATCAGAATTAAGGGGGTGCCAGGAAAAGAGAGAGAGCAAGATACTGAAAACTTATTTGAAGAAATAGTGAATGAAAACTTCCCACATCTGATGAAAGAAATAGACTTCCAAGTTCAGGAAGCACACAGAACCCCAAACAAAAGGAATCCAAACAGGACCACACTAAGACACATCATAATTAAAATACCAAGAGCAAAAGACAAAGAGAGAATATTAAAAGCAGCAAGAGAAAAACAGTTAATTACCACAAGGGAGCATCCATACAATTGTCAGCTGATTTCTCAATAGAAACTATGCAGGCCACATGGGAGTGGCAAGAAATATTCAACATGATGAACAGCAAGAACCTCAACCAAGATTACTCTACCCAGCAAAGCTATCATTCAGAATTGAAGGGCAGATAAAGAGCTTCACAGATAAGAAAATACTAAAGGAATTCATTGCCACCAAAGCAGTATTATATAAAAAGCTGAAAGGTGCACTTTAAGAAGAGGAAGAAGAAAATGATAAAGGTAAAAGTTATGAACAACAAATACATATCTATCAACAAGTGAATCTGAAAATCAAGTGAATTGAAAATCTGATGAGCAGAATAAACTGATGAATATAATAGAATTAGGGGCATAGAAAGGGAGTGGACTGATAATTCTCAGGGGGAAAGAGGTGCGAGGGTGGGGGGGGTGCAGGGAGAGACTGGAGAAAAATCATACACCTATGGATGAGGACAATGGGAGGGATGTAAGGGCAGAGGATGGGGTGGCAGCCAGGTGGAGGGGAGATATGAGGGGGAAAAAACAATTGTAATAATCTGAACAATAAAGATTTATTAATTTTTTTTATAAAGGAGGGAGTGGTGTGGGGGGTGGGAGGAACCAACAAAAAATAAAAGATCCACTCACATACAAATACACCAAAAACAAAACAAAACAAACTCACACACTCAAAAGATCTTTGGGTTTGCTATTTGTGGGGCTCACTGGATTTTGCTCTGATGTTGTTGAATCTACCCTGGGCCTCCTGGAAGCTGCTCTAGTGCAAGTGAATGTGAGTCACTGTCCATTTTTGGCCCTGGGCAATCTGATTGAGGTCTAAGAAGTTGAAGCCCCTAGTAGTCCAGTGGTTGGGGACTCTTTAGCCCAAAGGTGGGATCTGGTTGAATCTCAGGCCTTGCTTTTTCATGTTCTGAGCTGGACTCCCCTCCCCACAGAGCTGGTCCCCAAGGGGTCAGTTGGCGTCCTGCTGGCTTTTGCCTTACACCACTGTAACCTTCTTCATGACAAAGGCTTGCATGAGGCCCTGCTAGCATTCCACTTGCTGGCAATCCCAGGTTTTCAAGGCTAGTCTGGGTGGTGGCGAGGTTATGATCCTAGCCACTGACACCCGTCCCCCCACACCCCCACACCCCCGCTTCAAGATGATGTGGTTTCTGAGCCAGAGCTGTACCTGCCTGGGGAGAGTGCCTGTGGCAGGGGTTTTTGGTCTAATCAAGTCTTAAGAGATCAGAGATATTGGTTCATTCAGCACCAAACTGTTAGAAATAAGGGGAGCCCCCCAAGTCAGGGGTCCTGGCAGAACACAAAGCATACTTGGGAGCCAGGCAGCAAGGCAAACATCTTTACTTCTACACAGAAGAGTGCATATACACATATTCTGGAAGCGGGCGCACACCAAGCAGGTGGTCTGCTTGGGATTTATAATCCCTGATGTACATGACCTGTCCCTTGCTCTTGATTGGAGCTCAGGTGCACAATCTTTCACGATTGGCTAATTCAAAGCAAGGGGTTGGCCTGTGCTGTTTTAAGATGGTTCCCAGGGCAGCTACAAGCCATGCGGTTAACATGGCAGCTGCCAAGTCACACAGCCCCAAATGGTGGCTCTCCAAACTTTTCTTTGACAGCTGAAACTGGTTTGGCTCAGTGGATAGAGCGTCAGTCTGTAGACTGAAAGGTCCCAGGTTCGATTCCAGTCAGGGGCATGTACCTTGGTTGTGGGCACATCCCCAGTAGGGGTCATACAAGAGGCAGCTGATCGATGTTTCTCTCTCATCGATGTTTCTAACTCTCTATTCCTCTCCCTTCCTCTCTGTAAAAAATCAATAAAATATTTTTTAAAAATAAAAAAATAAACTTTTCTTTGACAGAAAAGATGACTTGTTTAATATCACAGATTCCAACTCTCTTCTCCTTTGCATTCTTCAATAAAGCAAATACTTCCCTACAGTTATATATGGCCATGTGACACATTTCTGACCAATTAGGAGGGAGACATTCTAAGTAAAAATGACTAAGTCTCACTAGAAGGCTTTTGTTCTTTGCTCTTTGTTCCTGGCCTTTTTTTTTCTGCCTGAATTTTGGTACAATGCCTTTATATGCAATAATCATCTAGTGACCATAAGGACAAAAATCACACTCTAAGGATAATATAGCAGAAAAAGAAAAGAATTCCGGGTTCATGTAAATATATTTAAGTTACTATACATCATGACATTTGTTATTTTCTGAGATGAATAAACCCACTCCATGATTAAGCCAATGTTAATTTTATATTACTCCCAGCCAAATGCATTTATAACCAATACAGAAGCCTTCCTTATGGAAAAGTATATAACTTGAATCCAAAAGCATTTAGACATTAACACAAAAAGGGCTACATGCTAACCTGACAAGCTTAGGGAAGGTCTGCATGGTGGTCTTGCAAACTAAGAGATCTAAAGTATAGTCTGAAATTAAACTTTACCTAAAAACATTTTTGTTGGATAGTTACATCCTAGGCCAGTATCTTCACTGACAAGGTCAACCTTTACCTAACCTGAGCCTATCTGTCTTTTTACATCTATGATAACATACCCTTGAAATGTCTGGGTAACTTGTAACTTCGCTTTTTCTGGAACCCCTGGAGCACAACCAAATGTGGTGGGCACCAGGACAGATATCACAAATCCCTTCATTATCATGTTAATTGTTCCTGCACCCACCTAAGTATATATCTTTCATTTTCCTTTTTATCCAATCTCAGGGGTTTCCGTGCTTTCCTTCCTCCTACCTCTCTATCATCAGTGTATTTCATATAATCCACCTATGTCCCTTCCCTTGATTGCAATGTATAAATACAGATGTAATCCACCATTCTCCAAAACGTTATTTCAATTCGTTGAGGTTCTGCTTCCTGGCATATGTTGACAGTTTGGCTCAAATAAACTCACAAAAATTCTTTATAGGTTCAAATGTCTTTTATGTTAATAAAGGCAAAAAGAGAAGAATATGTTAACTGTATTTGAATTCATATTAATTTCTTAAACTTAAAAGCCAAATTTATCAGAAGCCTTTAAGCTCAGCTTGTGAATATTAGTTTGTTTATTCAACTATATATTAAAATATTAAAAACACCTGCCTTCACTTCTTGCTACTAATGCTCAGTTTATAATATTGAAAGATTAAATTTCTCTAAATCTTTCCCAGCCATATAGAAGCTTTTAAGTAATTTCTTTAACTTTTTAAAACCACATTCACAAAGTCAATATATCAAAAATTTTCAAGCATTTCACACTCTAAACAAAGCAAAGCAATAAAAACAAATCTGTAGGATATAAACACTATTATAAATCAGTGTTTAAACATACCAGTTTACCATTCTCTCCCTTCTAGTAACACATCCTTTCCCTTCCCTCATTTCTTCCTAAACTCTAAGAGATCCCACCTGTCAGGGAGCAATGGGCAGTGATAGTTCATCCTGTGCTAATCCTGATCCTATCCTCAAGGCTCCTTTTTCTCTGACTTCCTAGTGTGCCAAAGCAGCACTTCCTTATTTAACTGTACCCAGCTTGAATAAATATCTTCTGAAAATCACCTGGACTTCTTGTAGTAAAATATTTCCTGCATGAAGTCAAGAAAATAAAAATAAACATCCCACTTTTCTAAATCAGACCCCTTTATTTTTTTAATTTATCTTTATTGCTGAAAGTATTAAGATGTCCATTTCCCCCCTACTCTCCCCCATTGACTCCCTCCACCCTGTTCCTGTCCCCTCCACAGCTCTTTATTACACTTTTGTCCTATGTGCATGGGTTATGCATATATGCATATAAGTTCCTACCCCGGTGCCTCCACACCTTCCCTCTGAAATACATCAATGACTCTGAGAATATTTTATTCATCGTTTATTTTGTTCATTAGATTCCACATATAAGAGATCATGTGATATTTGCCTTTCTCTGACTGGTTGATTTCACTCAGCATAATACTCTCTAGGCCTTCCATGCTGTCTTAAAGGGTAAAGAGATCCTTATTTTTTATAGCTGCATAGTATTCCATTGTGTAAGTATATTAAAGTTTTTATAAATTTATCTATTGATGGGCAGTTGGGCTATTTTCAGATCTTAGTTATTGTAAACTAGAGGCCCAGTGCATGAATTTTGTGCCGGGGGAGGGGGTGTAGAGGATAGGAGATGGTGTCCCCTTGGCCCAACCTACAACCTCTCCAATCCTGTATCCCTCGGGGGATGTATGACTGCTGGTTTAGGCCCAATCCTAGAGATAGGGCCAAAACCTCCTATCAGACATCCCTCTCACAATATGAGACCACTGGTTCCTAACTACTCACCTGCCTGCCTGCCTGCCTGATTGACCCTAACTGCTTCTCCTGCAGGCCTGGTCACCTCAAATTGCCCCTCTGCAGGCCTGGTTCCCCCTAACTGTCCCCCCCCCACCAGCCTGGTTGCACCTTACTGCATCCCTGCTGGCCTGGTTGCCCACAACTGCCACCTCCCACCAGCTTGGTTACCCTTAACTGCCCTTTCTACTGACCTGGTGAGCCCCAATTCCCCCTGCCTCCTGCAGGCTTGGGTGCCCCACACAGCCTGTTTAGTTGTCAGTTCAGTTGCAATGGTCACTTAGGCTTTTATATAGAGAGATAATACTGCTATGAACATAGGGGTGCACATATTCTTTGTGATTGCTGATTTAGGCTTCTTAGTATATATTCCTAGAAATGGGATCACTGGGTCAAATGACCCCACTTCTAGGAATATATTCTAAGAATTTTAATTCCATTTTTAATATTTTGAGGAAACTCCACACTGTTTTCCATAGTGGTTGTACCAGTTTGCATTCCCACCAACAGTATACAAGGATTCCTTTTGCTCCACAACCTTGCCAGCATTTCTTTGTTGATACATTGATAATAGCCATTCTGGCAGGTGTGAGGTTTTAATTTGCAGCTCTCTGACTTAGCCATTTGTATGTCCTCCTTGGAGAAATGTCTATTCAGGTATTCTGCCCATTTTATTAAGTGCATTGTCTTCTTTTTGTTGAATTGTATATATTTTGAAAATTAATCCCTTACCATTGGCAAATATGTTATCCCATAGAATGTGTTCACTTTTCATTTTGATGCTGGTTTCCTTTGCTGTGGAGAAGCTTTTTAGTTCAGTGTAGTCACATTTGTTTGTTTTTTCATTTGTTTCTCTTGCCCTAGGTGATGTATCTGTAAAAATTCTCCTATGTGAGATATCAGATATTTTTGCTGCCTACTTTTTCTTCTTGGATTTCTATGGTATCACAGATTACATTTTGAGTTTATTCTTGTATATGGTGTAAGATGGTTGTCTACTTTCACTTTTTTCACAAGTACCTGCCCAATTTTTCCAACACCTTTTATTGAAAAGACTGTGTTTCTCCATTGTATGCTCTTCTCTCTAATGTCAAATATTAATTGAGAATAATGCTTTGGGTTGATTTCTGGAATCTCTGTTCTGTTCCATTGATCTATATGCTTATTCTTAGGAGAGTGGCAGGCTGTTTCGATTACAGTGACTTGGTAGTATAATTGATATCTGGTATGGTGATTCTTCCAACTTTGTTATTCTTTCTCAAGATTGCTGCAGTTATTCAGGGTCTTTTTTTGGTTCTGTTGAATTTTTGGAGTATTTGTTCTAGATCTGTGATATATTCTGTTGATATTTTAATAGAGCTTGCAATGAATCTATAGATTATTTTGGGTAGTAAGGCAACTTTAATAATGATAATTCTACTAATCCATATACACAATATATCTGCCCTTTAATTCTGAATGATAGCTTTGCTGGATAGAGTTTTCTTGGTTGTAGGTTCTTGCTATTCATCACGTTGAATATTTCTTGCCACTCCCATGTGTCCTGCATAGTTTCTATTGAGAAATCAGCTGACAATTGTATGGATGCTCCCTTGTGGTAATGAACTGTTTTTCTCTTGCTGCTTTTAATATTCTCTCTTTGTCTTTTGCTCTTGGTATTTTAAATATGATGTGTCTTGGTGTGGTCCTCTTTGGATTCCTTTTATATGGGGTTCTGTGTGCTTCCTGGACTTGTAAGTCTATTTCTTTTACCAGATGTGGGAAGTTTTCAGTCATTATTTCTTTAAATATCTTGCTCTCTCTCTTCTTCTGGCACCCCCACAATTCTGATGTTAGTACGTTTGAAGCTGTCCCAGAGGCTCCTTACATTATATTCACATTTTTGGATTCTTTTTTCTTATGCTTTTCCAGTTTAGTGTTTTCTGCTTCTTTATATTTCAAAATTTTGACTTGATTCTTGACTTCCTCTAGTCTGCTGTTAGGTTTCTGAATAAAATTTTTTATTTCAGTCAGTGTCTCTAGTTGGTCCTTTTTCATCTCCTCTTGGGACTCGCTAAATTTATCCATCATCTCTAGTTGGATCTTTTGCATCTCTAGTTGGTCCTTTTGAATCTCCTCTTGGGACTTGATAAATTTATCCATCTTTTCTAGCATATTCTTGAAAAACCTTATAAGTGTGGTTTTGAACTCTATATTCAGTCGTTTTTTCTCCTCCATTTCTTTTCTTTGTGATCCCTTCCCTTGTCTCGGCATTTTCACTATGCTGGGAGAACTTCTGTGTTGAATTCAGCCTTATGATACCAGACTTGCAAAACCTAAGAAGCCTCTGTTGAGCTTGGGATGGGTGGAGTCTCAGGGCTTAAGGGACCGCCTTGTCTTTCAGTCGGCCCATTCCTCCACGGCCCCTGAGTCTCACGTGACTGGGTAATCGCTGGAGTGGTCCTTGTGCGCGCGCGTGTGCCCGCAGTGCCTCTAGATGGCTGCTTTTCCAGCTCCCCTGCACACCAGGACTACATGAGTCTGCGTCCCCAGGATTTCGCCCGAAACAGGGGCTTAGTGGAGTCAGAAGTGGCACAGTTGGGAGGGTCTGTCTCCTGCCCACTCGTGAAAGCCAGCAGCACAATCAGCAATCTGTCCTCTGCGCAGTGCCGTGTGCGCCACTAGTCCTCTGATCTTGTGCGACTCCCCTAAATTTCCATGCACCTCTCCCTTTTCACAGTCCAAACTCACCCCTTATGAGTTTTGGCTGGATCTGGGGTTTAGTGTAGTAAGATAAGGGGTTCAATGCCGTTGGGAGTCTCCATTTCCCTCCAGCCAGAGAAAGCCAGCTAGGTACTCTGGCACCCGCTCTCTCAGCGCGCGCGTCTCTGTACCTCAGCTTTTTGCAGCTCCTCTGCGTTTCTGTGAGCCCCTCTCTTTCCTTCTAGCTGTAGAACTTACACTCAGCCAGCTTTCCTGTGGTTCTGGATGATGTCTGTTCTGTCTTTTAGTTGTAGTTTTGAAATTGTTGTGCGAGGCAGCAGTATAGGTGTTTACCTATGCCGCCATCTTGGATTCTCTGTATTCATAAGCATCTTAATTTTTTGTTGTAATTGTAAATGGGATTGTTTGTTTAGATTTTTTTTCTGAAAATTCATTATTAATGTATAAAAAAGTTATCAATTTTAGGGTGTTGATTTTGTATCCTGCTACATTGCTGAATTCATTATTAAATCTAATAGTTTTTTTTGGAGGCATCTTCAGGGTTTTCTATGTACAATATCATGTCATCTAAGTTTTACTTCCTCCTTTCCAATTTGGATGTCTTTTATTTCTTCTTGTCTGATTGCTGTGTCTAAGACTTCCAGCACTATGTTGAATAAGAGTGGTGGAAGCGTTGTCTTGCTCCTGTTCTTAGGAGAAATGGTTTTAGTTTTTGCTTCTTGAGGATGATGTTCACTGTAGGTTTGTTAAATATGGCCTTTATTATGTTGAGATATTCTCCCCCTATTCCCACTTTGCTGAGAGATTTATCAAAAAAAGGTGTTGTATTTGGTTGAATTATTTTTCTGCATCTATTGATAAAATCATGTTATATTTGTCTTTCAATATGTATATGTGAGATAGCACATTTATTGATTTGTGGATATTGTACCAGCCTTGCATACCTGGAGTAAATCCCACTTGGTCATGGTATATGATATATATATATATATATATATATATATATATATATATTTTAATTTATATCTTTATTATTTTGATTATTACATTTTTTTCTCTTTTTTACCCTCCATAGCTCCCCTCCACCTGGTTCCCCCTGCCCTCTACTCTTACCTCCCTCCCGTTGACCTCATCTATAGGTATATGATTTTTGTCCTGTCTCTCCCTGTACACCCCTCACCCCTTCCCCCCTGAGAATGATCAGTCCACTCCCTTTCTGTGCTCCTGATTCTAGTATATTCACCAATTTATTCTGTTGATCAAATTTTTAATTCACTTAATTTTTAGATTCACTTGTTGATAGATACGTATTTGTTGTTCATACTTTTTTATCTTTTACCTTTTTCTTCTTCCTCTTCTAAAAGAGTACCTTTCAGCATTTCATATAATACTGGTTTGGAGTTGATGAACTCCTTTAGCTTTTTCTTCTCTGTGAAGCTCTTTATCTGCCCTTTAATTCTGAATGATAGCTTTGCTGGGTAGAGTATTCTTGGTTGTAGGTTCTTGCTATTCACGTTGAATATTTCTTGCCACTCCCGTCTGGCCTGCATCATTTCTGTTGAGAAATCAGCTGACAGTCGTATGGGTGCTCCCTTGTAGGTAATGAACTGTTTTTCTCTTGCTGCTTTTAGTATTCTCTCTTTGTCTTTTGCTCTTGGTATTTTAATTATGATGTGTCTTGGTATAGTCCTCTTTGGATTCCTTTTATATGGGGTTCTGTGTGCTTCCTAGACTTGTAAATCTATTTCTTTTACCAGATGTGGGAAGTTTTCAGTCATTATTTCTTTAAGTAGGTTTTCAGTATCTTACTCTCTCTCTCTTCTTCTGGCACCCCCATAATTCTGATGTTGGTACGCTTGAAGCTGTCCCAGAGGCTCCTTACAATATTTTCAAATTTTTTGATTTTTTTCTCTTCTTGCTTTTCCAGTTGAGTGTTTTCTGATTCTTTATATTTCAAATTTTTGACTTAATTCTTGCCTTCCTCTAGTCTGGTGTTAGGTCTTGGTATAATATTTTTTATTTCAGTCAGTGTATGTTTAATTTTTAGTTGGTTCTTTTCCATCTCTAGTTGGTTCTTTTTCATCTCCTCTTGGGTCTCGCTTACTTTATCCAACATTTCTAGGATATTCTTGAAAAACCTTATAAGCGTGGTTTTGAATTCTATATCCAGTCGCTTGTTTTTCTCTATTTCTTTTGTTTGTGATCTCTTCCCTTGTCTCGGCATTTTCACTATGCCGGGAGAACTTCTGTGTTGAATTCAGCCTTATGATACCAGACTTGCAAAACTGCAAAAGCCTCTGTGTTGAGCTTGGTATGGGTGGAGTCTCAGGGCTTAAGGGACCGCCTTGCCTTCCAGTCTGCCCTGTCCTCCATGGCCCCTGAATCTCACATGACTGGGTAATTGCTGGTGCGGTCCCTGTGTGTGGTCTCTCTCTCTCTCTCTCTCTCTCTCTCTCTCTCTCTCTCTTTCTCAGTAACTCTAGACTGCTGCCCCTCCGCCTCCCCTGTGCTCCGGGACCATATGAGTCTGGATCCCCAGGGTTTCGCTCAAAATTGGGGTTTAGTGAAGTTAGAAGTGGTGCAGTTGGGAGGGTCTGTCTCCTGCCCACTCGTGAAAGCCAGCGGCACAATTAGCAGTCAGTCCTCTGTGCACAGTGCTGTGCACGTCACCAGACTTCTGATCTTTTGTGACTCCCCTAAATTTCCGTTCACTTCCCCCTTTTCACAGTCCAAATTCCCCTCATATGAGTTTTGGCTGGATCTGGGGTTTAGTGTTGTAGGATTAGGGGTTCAATGCCATTGAGAGTCTCAGTCTCCCTCCTGCCAGAGAAAGCCAGCTAGGTACTCCGGCACCCGCTCTCTCCATGTGCGCGTCTCCATATCTCAGCTTTTTGCAGCTCCTCTGGGTCTCTGTGAGCCCCTCTCTTTTCTTCTAGTTGTAGAACTTCCATTCAGCCAGCTTTCGTGTGGTTTTGGATGATGTCTTTTCTGTATTTTAGTTGTAGTTTTGAAATTATTGTGTGTGGCAGCAATGTAGGTGTTATGCCACCATCTTGGATTCTCCGGTATATGATCTTTTTAATATATTGCTGCATGCTATTTGCTAATATTTGGTTGAGAATTTTAGCATCTATGTTCATAAAGGATATTGGCCTATAATTTTTTTAAAAATATATTTTATTGATTTTTTTACTGAGAGAAACGGAGAGAGATAGAAAGTCAGAAACATTGATGAGAGAGAGACATTGATCAGCCGCCTCCTGCACGCCCCACAGTGGAGATGTGCTCACAAGCAAGGTACATGATCCCAACCAGAATCAAACCTGGGACCTTTCAGTCCGCAAGCTGACGCTCTATCCACTGAGCCAAATCGGTCTCGGCGGTCTGTAATTCTTTTTCTTCATAGTGTCTTTATCTGTTTTTTTTTTTTAATTAAAATAATGTTAGCCTCATAGAAAGTGCCTGGAACTGTTCTGTTCTCTTGGATTTTTTGGAATAGGTTAAGGAGTATATGTATTGGTTCTTTGAATATTTGGTAAAATTCCCCTGTGGAGTGATTTGAACCTGGACTTTTATTTGCTGGGAGTTTTCTTATTTTTTATTACTGCTTTTATTTCATCAGTTGTTATTGGTCTATTCAAATTTTCTGATTCTTCCTGATTCAGTTTCGGGAGAGTATATTTTTCTAGGAATTTGTCCATTTCATCCACATTGTCATATAGTTGTTCATAGTATTTTCTTACAATTCTTTGTATTTCTCTGGTGTCAATGCTTAATTTTCTGTTTTCATATCTCATTTTATTCATTTGGGTCTGTTCTCTTTGTGTCTTGCTGAGTCTGGCTAACAGCTTATCATTCTTGCTTATCCTTTTTAAAGTATCAGCTCTTGGTTTCATTGATATTTTGTATCATTTTTTGTTAGTCTGTGTCATTTATTTCTACTCTAATCTTACTATTATTTACTTTCTTTTACTTACTCTGGCTTTTCTTTTTGTTCTCTTTGTAATTCTTTAAGTTGTAGAGTTAAATAGTTTATTATTAATTTTTTTGTTTTTAGAGGTATGCCTGTAGTCCTATGAACTTCCCTCTCAGCACTGCTTTTGTTGTATTCCAGAGATTTGGGTTGTCTTGTGTTAATTTTCATTTGTTTCCAGAAAGTTTTTTATTTTTTTTTTAAATATATTTTATTGATTTGTTACAGAAAGGAAGGGAGAGGGATAGAGAGTTAGAAACATCGATGACAGAGAAACGTCATTCAGCTGCCTCCTGTACACTTTCTACTGGGGATATGCCAGCAACCAAGGTATGTTCCCTTGACCAGAATTGAACCTGAGACCTTGCAGTCTGCAGGCTGACGCTCTATCCACTGAGCCAAACCGGTTTTGGCTTATCTCTGTTTTGATCCTATTGATAACCCATTCATGTTTTAATAACATGCTATTTAGCCTTCATGTGTTTCAATGTTTTTGCCATAGTTTATTTCTAATTTCATTCCACTATGATCTGAGAAAATGCTTAACATTATTTCAATCTTCTTGAACTTGTAGAAACTTGTTTTGTGTCCTAGCATGTGGTCTCTCTTTGTGAATGATTCATGTGTACTTGAGAAGACTATATTCTGGAGTTTTAGGGTGAAATGGCCTATACATGTGAATTAAATCTATCTGATTCAGTGTGTCCTTTAGTCACTGTTTCCTTGTTAACTTTTTGTCTGAAAGATCTATCCAGTGAAGACAGTGAAGGTGTTAAAGTCCCCTACTATGACTGTATTGTTGTTGATCTCTCCGTTAAAATCCTCTCGAAATTTTTTTTATATATTTAGGTGCTCCTATATTGAGTGCATGTATGTTTACCAGGGTTATATCTTCTTGTTGGATGGATTCCTTTAGTATTATGTAATGACCTTTGTTGTCTCTTGTGATGGCTTTCATTTTAAAGTCTATTTCGTCAGATATGAGTATTGCTACCCATTTTTTTTCTTTTCCTTTTGCATGGAAAAAAATTTTTTCCATCCCTTCATTCTCAATCTCTGTGAGTCTTTTGTTCCAATGTGGGTCTCTTGTATATAGCATATGTCATGTTTTTGCATTCATTCAGCTGCCCTATGTCTTTTAATTGGAGCATTTAACCCATTCACATTTAAGGTTATTAATGATAGGTACTTACTTATTGCCATTTTAATTCTGTATGCCTAGGTTTCTCTATTTCTTCTTCTCATTACAGCAGTCCTTTAGCATTTCTTGTAATGCTAGCTCAGTGAAGATTAACTCCTTTAAACTTTTTAATTTTTAATTTGGGAAGCTCTTTATTTGACCATCTATTTTTAATGATAGCCTTGTTAGATATAGTGACCATGTTTCAGATCCTTTCTATCACCTTGAGTACTTCATGCCCTTCCCTTCTGGCCTGTAGAAGTTCTGATGAGAAATCACGTGTCAGCCTATGGTAGCTCCTTTGCAGGTAACAAATTGCTTTTCTCTTGCTGTCTTTAAGATTTTCTCTGTTTTTAATTTTTGACATTTTAATTATGATGTTTCTGAGTGTGGGCCTGTTTGGGTTCTTCTTGCTTGGGACTCTCTGTGCCTCCTGAACTTGTGTGATTTTTTCCTTCACCAAGTTAGGGAAGTTTTCTGCCATTATATCTTCAAACACGTTCTCTCTCCCTTTCTCATTTCTGTCTCTTCTGGCATACCTACTCGGCAAATATTTTTATGTTTCATGTCCCAGAGCTTCTTTATGCTTTCCTCCTGTTTTTTGTTTGTTTATTTGTTTTTTTATAGAGCATGAACACAGTTCCCCACTACCACAAATTATGCAGTTGAGTTTTCCACATTTGGGGAAATAGCAGGGATCAGCATATCCAGAGTGAAATTGATAAGCTTTGCCATGGGGAAACCACCTTCCTGATCATGGTATCTCCCCTGCCAAGTAAGTATCCTCCTGTTTTTTAATTGCTTTTTTCTTTTATGTTTCTCTGCTTGAGTGATTTTTTTTGTACCCTATCTTCTAATTTACTGATCTGATGTTCAACTTCTCCTAATCTGCTCTGTATTCCTTCTAATGTGTCCTTTATTTGTGCCATGTCATTCTTTATGTCCTACTGTTTTTTTTTCATAATTACTACCTTTTTTTCTTGCTGTTGAGCATCTTTGCCATCATTATTCTGAACTCTATATTTGATAAAGTTCTTATCTCCATTTCATTTATCTCTTCTTCTGGAGAATTCTCTTGTTCCTTCATTTGGGCATTGTTTCTTTGTCTCCTCATTTTCGCTATTTTGGTTTGTTTCTATATTAGGTAGATCTGCTATGCCTTTCGATCTCTGGTGCAGGACTGTGTCAAACACTGTATCTGAATAATTATATCAGGCAGTGACTCAAAGCCTCCATAAACCTGCCTCCGCTTGCAGACTGATTTGATTCAGTCTTAAGTAGCCTTCAGGCAATTGTCCACAGGTGTGGTTAGAGTTTTTCAAACAAGGTGGGACAATTTCTTCTTCCTGGATGCTAATTATTCTTAGTATCTTAATGTGCCTCAGAAATTCCATACCGTGGGGCAAGGTGTTTTCCAATAGGATAGGTCAACTGTCTTCAATCCCACCCACCCCTGAACCCAGGCAAAGCTACCTGGATAGTAAATGTCTGCATGAGAAAGATGACCTCCTCAGCATGAGGGAATGACTCAAGACAGGAGACTGGGGTGTCTGCCTTCTGAGCTCTAACCCCAGAGCCTCAGTCCTGGCTTCTATTCACACAGCTCCAGTCTGTCCTTCTCTGTCCTTCTCTGTCAGAGTACAAGATGAGTAGCTGTACAAGAAATGTTTTTAAAATTTATTTTTATTGATTTCAGAGAGGAAGGGAGAGGGAGATAGAAACATCAATGATGAGAGAGAACCATTGATTAGATTCCTTCTGCAAGCCCTTCACTGGGATAGGCTCACCTACCACCTAGACATGTGCCCTAGACTGAAATTCAAACCCAGGACTCTTCAGTCCACAGGCCGACACTATATCCACTGAGCCAAACCAGCCAGGGCTGCACACAGAATTTGGTGCGTTGGCCCTTTAAGAGGGTACCTGCATTTACAGCCATCTTTCCCTGGCAGACAGTATCCCCGCTGCTTTTCAGAGCCAAATGTTATGTGTGCACGTGTCTCAGTTCTGGTGCTCTCTGCTTGGAGGCCCAGCTTGGGGATTAGACCCCAGTGTTCTCAGTGGCATTCCCCCACAGCAGA
Organism: Lasiurus cinereus; assembly: GCA_011751065.1. Lineage (NCBI taxonomy): Eukaryota > Metazoa > Chordata > Mammalia > Chiroptera > Vespertilionidae > Lasiurus > Lasiurus cinereus. The sequence continues at coordinate 17,493,322 of JAAGEH010000032.1, forward strand.
GATACCTTTCTCGATTTTCAGCTGCTGTCTGTGGGAGCCCAGACAGCAATTTTGTGTCTACGCTCTTCCTACCAGTGTCTAAGCAGTTTCTACATTTATTCCTTTGATATAAAGGAAATCCCCAGCTAGTCTTCAGTTGATTATTCCAGGTATTTTTTGTATTTTAGTTGTAATTTTAGTTTGGTTATGGCAGTGTATTTGTGTATCATCCACTTATGACACCAGTTTTAATCTATGGATTTAAAGTCTTTTTTTTTTTCTTTTCATTTTCATTCACATGAATTTTTTTTTACATCCTGTTTTAATCTGTTTGTATCTGTTGTTCAGAGGTAGATCTCATGTTGACCCATTTATATGGTTCTTTTTTTCTTTTCCATTCAGCTAATCTATATGTTTTTATTGGAACACTTAGGCATTTGCATTTAAGATGATGATTGATACATGCATACTTATTGTCACTTTATTCTTAAAGTCATTTAGATTTTCCTGTGTGGAAAGACCTTCATTTCTCTTAAGTTATTTTTTACTTTTTTATTCTTTTATTTTTTTAATTTAATAAACCTTTATTGTTCAGATTGTTACAATAGTTTCTCTTTTTTCCCATCATATCTCCCCTCCGCGTGGTTCCAACCACTCCCTGTGCCCTTTCCCCTCCCCACACTGTCCTCATCCATAGGTATACAATTTTTGTCCAGTCTCTCCCTGCACCCCCGTCACACTTTCTTCCCCTGAGAATTGTCAGTCCACTCCCTTTCTATGCCTCTGATTCTTTTATATTCACCAGTTTATTCAGTTCATTAGATTTTTTTATTCATTTGATTTTTAGATTCACTTGTTGTTAGATATGTATTTGTTGTTCATAATTTTTATCTTTACCTTTTTCTTCTTCTTCCTTTTCTTAAAGAGTACCTTTCAGCATGTCGTATAATACTGGTTTGGTGGTGATGAACTCCTTTAGCTTTTTCTTATTTGTGAAGCTCTTTACCTGACCTTCAATTCTGAATGATAGCTTTGCTGGGTAGAGTAATCTTGGTTGTAGGTTCTTGCTATTCATCACTTTGAATATTTCTTGCCACTCCCATCTGACCTGCATAGTTTCTGTTGGGAAATCAGCTGACAGGAGAAATCAAGATGGTGGCATAGAGGAACACCTAAACTACTCCCTCACACAACAATTTCAAAACTACAGCTAAAATACAGAATGGATATCATCCAGAACCACAGGAAATCTACCTGAGAAGAAATTCTACAATTAGAAGGAAAGAGAGGTGCTCACTGAGACTCAGAGGAGCTGCAAAAAGCTGAGCCATGGAGACACGTGTGTGGAGAGGACGGGTAGTGGAGTGCCTGTGTGGCTTTCTATAACAGAAGAAAAACAGAAACTCCAGACTGCACTGAATCTCAGATCCAGGCAAAACTCATTCGGAGGGACTCTAGACTGCCGTGAAAAGGGAGGAGTGCACAGAAACTCAGGGGAGCCACGACGGGCAGAGGTCTTGAAGAGCACAAGCCAGTGCGCGAAAAGAGGACTGACTGCTGACTGTGCTGCTGGCTTTCTCTAGCGGGTGGGGAATAGAACCTCCCACCTGTGCTAAACACCACTTCTGATTGTACTGAACCCCAGTTTTGGGCGAGACCCTGAGGACCCAGACTAATTCGGGTCCTGGGAGCACATGGAAACTCAGGGGAGCCAAAAAAGGCAGAAGACTGAAGGCATGCAAACACAAGTGGGTGCAGAGAGGGCTGCAACAATTGCCAAGGGACACTGAAACTAAGGGTCCATATAAGGCAGGGCTAATGGAAAGCCAAGGCTGTCTGCTCAGCCCTGAGACTCTGTACCATCCAAGCTGAGCACAGAGGCTTTTCCAATCTTGCAAGTGTTACATCATAAGGCTGACTCCAGCACAGAAATTCTCCTAGTGTAGACACAGCTGATCCTCACAACCATTTGGCTTGGAGATCAAGTCCCCCCAGTGATACCAACAACAATCAAGACTTAACTACAACAAGCCTGTACACATAGTCCACAAAGGAGTGCACCAAGACAGTCCACCTCAGGTAACTGCAGAGGCAGAATTACTGAGCCATATAGGTAAACTAGCACAAAAAGCTATCCTACCAACTTAGGGAAGCAGCAAAAAATGTGGAGACTAAGGAACAGATCACAAATGAAAGAAATGGATGAAAACAAAAGACTGGATATAGAGAACAAAACTACAGTTATAAGGTTTTTCAAGAATTTGCTAAAAAAGGCCTATAAATTTAGTGAGACCCAAAAAGACATGAAAAAGGACCAACTAGAAATTAAACATACACTAACTGAAATAAAAAATATTATACAGAGATCTAACAGTAGAGGAACACAAGAAACAAGTCAAAGATTTGAAATACAAAGAAGCAGAAAACACTCAACTGGAAAAGCAAAAAGAAAAAAGAATCCAAAAATGTGAATGTAGTGTAAGGAGCCTCTGGGACAACTTCAAGAGTACCGACATCAGAATTATGGCGGTGCCAGAAGAAGAGAGAGAGCAAGATACTGAAAACCTATTTGAGGAAATAATGAATGAAAACTTCTCCCACCTGGTGAAAGAAATAGACTTCCAAGTTCAGGAAGCGCACAGAACCCCAAACAAAAGGAATCCAAAGAGGACCACACCAAGACAAATCATAATTAAAATACCAAGAGCAAAAGACAAAGAGAGAGTATTAAAAGCAGCAAGAGAAAAACAGTTAATTACCTACAAGGGAGCACCCATACGATTGTCAGCTGATTTCTCAACAGAAACGTGGATCAGAATGTCAAACCTCAGGTAAAGTGAGGGCTGGTAGGAGTAAGGGGGAGAGATCAACAGAGGAACTTGAGTGCATGCATATGAGCCTAATCAATGGACACAGACAACAGGGGTGGGCATGAGTGGGGTGTGTGCGGGGGGTAATGGGGAATAAGAACACAAGTAAAAAATAAAAATTAAAAAAATAGATAAGAAAATAAATAAAATTAAAATAAAATATTAAATCTAATTTAAAAATAGGTGAAAAACCATCATTCTCTGGAGTATTATCCCAATCTATTGATATTCTGCTTCCCGGCAATTGTTGACAGTTTGGCTCACATAAACTCACAATAACTCTTTACAGGTTTGAATGTTTTTAGGTTAACATTACTTGGTGTAGTCGGCATGATTCCAAAGAAGCTCAAGCAGGACCAACCTGCAGACCCATACTTGGTGCTAGGATCCAGCAAGGAGTCCATTGAGCCTGCCTTCCAGTACCCTGCCTATTGGGTGAACTTGGGTGAATTGTCTCTTGGATCCAGATTCTTCCTTGCTTTTGGTAGAGGGTCTGACTTTATTTGAGCTGTATTTTAAAATTCTTGAGGTGGAATTAAGATTAAGGGTTGACAGAATCCAGGCTATAAGATAAGACTGGAGAAAAAAAAATGGGTGGCTGGTCTTGATTTTGCTTTCCAATTGAAACTGCTTTTTGAGAGTCTGAGCAAAAAAACTTCTTTGTGTAAATGAGAGCTGAACTCATTTAACTCCGAAGATAAAGGGGCACAACATCCAGCTCAATTCTTGGATATTCTTAGGTGAGTAAGAATCTTTATGGAGTTGTCAGAGATTATTCCTCACAACTGCAGGAGACCCATAGGGAAATTCCAACTCAACTGTAATTAATGGACTGGCTCATCTAGAAGAATGCCCATAAGGCCTATTAAGCCAGTGCCCCAAGCCCTTCTGGTTGTTTTAGATATCCACAAAAGAAAAGAGGCATATAATAGGATTGAATTGTTACTGAAGGGGTGAGAGCCTTGTGCAGCTCAACCCATAAGCAGCATATTGGACCCACTACATAACATCCCTAGAAAATTTGCTCAGACTACAGATATCCAAAAATACATTTAAAAATTAACACTGGAAATTGTGCTTTTAAGGCTATAAGCTCCCAAACTGCAGCCCTCATTTAATACTCCTGAGAGGAACCCTTTACTTGCAAGTGCTTTACAGAAATGGGAAGATTTAATTAGAAAATATCAACTTAATAATGGCCAATATGCAGTTACCTAAATTAATATTTTGGGTACCTACATTAATATTTTGTATGCAAAAATTAGAAAATGCCAGCTTAAAAATTAAATTGAATGACTATATTGGAAATGTGAGAATAAACAAGTCATTTTTTCTGTCAAGAAAGTTAGACAGCCACCATTTTGGACTGTGTGTCCTGGTAGCCACCATTTTGGCCACATGGCTTGCAGCTCCCTTGGGGGCCACCATCTTGAAACAGCAAAGGCCAACTCCTTTGAATTAGCCAATCACGAAAGACTGTGCACCTGTACTCTAATCAAGAGCAAGGGACTGGTCTCGTGCAGCAGGCATTATAAATCCCGAGCAGACTACCTGCTCGTGTGTGTGTGCTTCCCAGACCTTGTGAGCACAACATTCTGTGTAGAAGTAAAAATGTTTGCCTTGCTGCCTGACTCCTGAGTATGTTTTGTGTTCTACCAGGACCCCTGACTTGGGGGGCTATCCTTATTTCTAAAAATGTGGGGGTATGTCAGGGATACCATCTTTCACCTCTGTGAAAATAGACTGCTCTCCTGAGGAGGTGCATCCCGCTGCCAAGTTGCAGCAGCCTAAGTGAGGAGCAACAGGCATTACCTTTGGGCTGACTATGAGCTTGGGATCAAGAATCAGCTGGCAATGCAGGAAGGGCCCAAGCAAGACCTGTAGCAATCAGGTAACCTCATGCATGAGCCAAGGTGGGAAATGGACTACTTTGGTGATTGGGTATCCTCAGAGGTTGGGCGTATGGGACTGGGATGTGTCTTGGACATAAAGTGAGTGTGGAGTTCTGATCTGTGGTTCTGTTCTCCTGTTCGGGAAACGGCCAGAGAGGGACAAAGCAGATCTCAGGCAGTACAAAAAACCTCCAACATGGGGTGGGAGGTTTGAGTACAGAGTCACAAGGGACCTGCCAAGGATGGGAAACAAATCCTAGGCCTATGAAATACATTCCCCCAAAATAGTCCATTGGGTGAATGCTGAGGTTCTGGGGAGGCAAGTTCCCAAACCAGGGACAGAGACATTGCTCATGATGTAAACTTTTAGTATTGTGCACATCTGCCTGAATGTGTGTGTGTGTTGATATTTTATGTCTGTTTTTTTGTTTGTTTGTTTAAGTGGTTTACTTAGCTAGTGAAATTTATGTCTCTATGTCTGTGATGCAATTTTGGCTAACTTTTAGAGACTTTAATTTGCTCTTTCCTAATCTATAATTTTGCTGTGTTGGGTTAAAATTTTAAGATTCTAAGATTAATTTAAAGGTGTAAAATTTGTAAGGGTTGCAATCCAGGGGAGTTTAAAACAAAGGCCAGGCAGTTCCAAGACTACCTGTGGTTAACAAATCATTATCATCACTTGAGCAAAGCAGGAGGGAAAAGAAGAAGAAAAAAAAGCCCAAGGTTTCCATGTGGCAGAAAGGGAGGTGGTACTTGGGTACTTGCGGAACTCTGCATGGCAGAGAAATTTGCAAAACCCTGCCCAGCATCATGTCCATTAAACATCCAATTGTTACTGTTCATATTAACTGTGAATGGACCGAGACTGGAAGTGGGTGGCCCATGCCTGCTTGGGCTGTCATAAGTGCAGGCCAGCTGAGGTGGAACTAAGGCATGGCAGCAAGAGAATGGGCAGTTTTTGAATGAGGATAGACCACATTCCAATGGTGGTCCTGTAGGCATAGGACTCCTAGCCAGATTAGTGTGTCCTTTCTTTGAACAGAAAAGGCAATCATAGTTAATAGCATAATTCAAATCCCTGTTACAAAATTAGTCAAGACAATGCTTTAGGTAATAATTTTCTTTAAAAATCTCAAAGTTGTTAAAATTTGAAGCTTTTCAGTAAAAATCTAAAAGAGAATGAGGGCATACAGGAATGAGACCCTTTTCCTGCCTTCCACTTCCTATGTAACCCAGGGACGATCTGAGGGAACAGCCAAGATGGCAATTTACAATCCAAGCCTCCCTCTCGGGAGGAGAACTATCTTGATAAAACTCCAACTGCCATCACTGTGCCATCAGAAACCAACTTTTCTAGGCTGCTAAAGTACAGTGGTACCTCAAGATACGAGTGCCCTAACATACGAGATTTTTGAGATACGAGCTGTCGAGCAAGCAATTTTTGCTTTGAAATACGAGCAACATTTGAGATAGGAGTAATCGCGCGGATCGGCCGGCTGCACACGACCCACCAGTTTACAGCGACTCGAGCGTCTCATAGTTTCCCATGTCTCAAGGTTATGGAACAAATTAAACTCGTATCTTGAGGTACCACTGTAGTTGGAGCAGTAAAAAAAAAAAAGTTAAAAACTCTGCTGGAAGACCCAGGTGGCTTAACTGACCAGCTAGACTAAAAGAAAGGGGAGTGACTTGAAAGTCTGCTATGGCTATCTGGAAAAGGGAGCACCTGGCTGGCCCTGGTGTGCTTCCAGCTGATATAGATTTCCAAAACCAGGATTCTCAGCAGAATATTTTTTTTTATTGATTTTTTTTTACAGAGAAGAAGGGAGAGGGATAGAGAGTTAGAAACATGAATGAGAGAGAGACATCAATCAGCCGCCTCCTGCATGCCCCATACTGGGGATGTGCCTGCAACCAGGATACATAACCTTGACTGGAATCAAACCTGGGTCCTTTCAGTCCGCAGGCTGACGCTCTATCCACTGAGCCAAACTGGTTTCGGCTCAGCAGAATCTTAACAACAAGGCCCATAAGGAATACATGAGGGATCTCTCAGGGAACTAATAATTAAAGGGATTAGAGGAGCAGTTCCTCGGTCTCAGGATCTAAATAAGGCCTTCAATATTCAGCATGGTGAAGAAGGGCCTTCCAAATTTTACCAAGACAAAAAGATCAAATAAGAGAGAATCCAAGATGGCGGCATAGGTAAACACCTACACTGCTGCCTCACACAACAATTTCAAAACTACAACTAAAAGACAGAAGAGACATCATCCAGAACCACACGAAAGCTGGCTGAGTGGAAGGAAAGAGAGAGGCTCACAGAGACCCAGAGGAGCTGTAAAAAGCTGAGGTACGGAGTCGTGCGTATAGAGAGAGCGGGTGCCGGAGTACCTGGCTGGCTTTCTCTGGCGGAAGGGAGACTGAGATTCTCAAAGGCATTGAACCTCTTATCCTACAACACTAAACCTCAGATCCAGCCGAAACTCATACAGGTGGAGTTTGGACTGTGACAAGGGAGAAGCGCACGGAAATTTAGGGGAGTTGCAAAAGATCAGAAGTCTGGTAACGTGCACAGCACTGCGTGCAGAAGACCGACTGCTGATTGTGCTGCTGGCTTTCACGGGTGGGCGGGAGACAGACCCTCCCAACTGTGCCACTTCTAACTCCACTAAACCCCAGTTTTGGGCGAAACCCTGGGGACCCAGACTCATATGGTCCCGGAGCACAGGGAAGCCTGAGGGGGAGCAGTCTAGAGGCACTGCGAGAGAGAGCTCACATGTGCACAGGGACTGCTCCAGAGATTACCCAGTCACGTGAGACTCAGGGGCCATGGAGGGCAGGGCTAACTGGAAGGCAAGGAGGTCCATAAGCCCTGAGACTCCACCCATCCCAAGCTCAACAGAGAGGCTTCTGCAGTTTTGTATCATAAGGCTGAATCCAACACAGAAGTTCTCCCGGCATAGTGAAAATGCCGAGACAAGGGAAGGGATCACAAACAAAAGAAATGGAGGAAAACAAATGACTGGATATGGAGTTCAAAACCATGCTTACAAGGTTTTTCAAGAATATCCTAGAAAAGTTGGATAAAGTTAGCGAGACCCAAGAGGAGATGAAAAAGAACCAACTAGAGATGAAAAAGATCCAATTAGAGATGGAAAAGGACCAACTAGAGATGCAAAACATTCAACTAGAGATGGAAAAGGTCTAACTAGAAATTAAACATACACTGACTGAAATAAAAAATATTATACAGAGTCCTAACAGCAGACTAGAGAAAGGCAAGAATCAAGTAAAAAATTTTAAATATAAAGAATCAGAAAACACTCAACTGGAAAAGCAAGAAGAGAAAAGAATCCAAAAATGTGAAGATAATGTAAGGAGCCTCTGGGACAGCTTCAAGCGTACCAACATCAGAATTGTGGGGGTTCCAGAAGAAGAGAGAGAGCAAGATACTGAAAACCTATTTCAAGAAATAATGACTGAAAACTTCCCACATCTGGTAAAAGAAATAGACTTACAAGTCCAGAAAGCACACAGAACCCCAAATAAAAGGAATCCAAAGAGGACCACACCAAGACACATCATATTTAAAATACCAAGAGCAAAAGACAAAGAGAGAATATTAAAAGCAGCAAGAGAAAAACAGTTCATTACCACAAGGGAGCATCCATACAATTGTCAGCTGATTTCTCAATAGAAACTATGCAGGCCACATGGGAGTGGCAAGAAATATTCAACGTGATGAATAGCAAGAACCTACAACCAAGAATAATCTATCCAGCAAAGCTATCATTCAGAATTGAAGGGCAGATAAAGAGCTTCACAGATAAGAAAAAGCTAAAGGAGTTCATCAGCACCAAACCAGTATTATATGAAATGCTGAAAGGTACTCTTTAAGAAGAGGAAGAAGAAAAAGGTAAAAGAAAAAAAATTATGAACAACAAATACATACCTATCAACAAGTGAATCTAAAAATTAAGTGAATTAAAAATTTGATCAACAGAATAAACTGGTGAATATAATAGAATCAGGAGCACAGAAAGGGAGTGGACTGATCATACTCGGGGGAAAGGGGTGAGGGGTGTACAGGGAGAGACTGGACAAAAATCATACACCTTGGATGAAGTCAATGGGAGGGAGGTAGGGGTAGAGGGAAGGGTGGGAGCCAGGTGGAGGGGAGCTATGGAGGGGGAAAAAGAGAAACGAATGTAATAATCTGAATAATAAAATTTAATTAAAAAACAATAAACAACAACAATGTTATTCTGAAGCACATAAGCTTTTCTAAAAGTGCTTAAAGGTATATATATATACAGTATATTAATAAAAGGGTAATATGCTAATTAGACTAGGAGACCTTCTGGACGTCCTTCCAGACAAAGCCATAGTGGTAGGGCAGAGGTGGTTAGCGGCGATCAAGCCAGGAATGGAGGGCAGTTGGGGGTGAGCAGGCAGGCAGGGGGCCAGTTGGAGGCAATCAGTTTGGCAAGGGGGGGGCAGTTGGAAGCAGGCAGGCCATCAGGCAGAGTGGTTAGGGGCAATCAGGCAGGCAGGCAGGTGAGCGGTTAGGAGCCAGTGTTACCAGATTGTGAGAGGGATGTCTGCCAGTTTAAGCCTGATCTCAGTGGGCCTAAACCGGCAGTCGGACATCCCCTGAAGGATCCCAGATTGGAGAGAGTGCAGGCTGGGCTGAGGGACACTTCCTCCCCACCCCCCCTCGTGCACGAATTTTGTGCAACAAGCCACTAGTATGTGTGTGTGTGTATATATATTCTGTTGAGAAACTCTAACCAATTAAGATTATTCTGGCACATAGTAGTATCTCAATAAATATTTATTCAATGACTGAAAAAATAAATAAAAGATCAAATGAGTAAGTACGCTGGGCCAGACTCTGAGGACCTGTTGGGCCAAGAAACATTATAAATTACATTTTTTCACCACTAGTTGGTCTGATATTTCAAGAAAACTGCAAAGGTAGAGAACTGGAAAGATAGAAGTGCAGAAAAGCTGTTTAAAAAGGCTCAGAAGAATAAGAAAGGAAAAAAACAGAAAACTAACTGATGTTCACAATTGTAGAATAAGCGACCTACAGAAGGGCTGGCCTGGAGGACCAGAAACAGAAGCCGCAGTAGTACCCTTAGATGTTATTTCTAAGGAAGAATGTAATAGTTTAAATCCCAAGCCTGCTCCTATAATAATTTTCTTAATTAACTTAAAAGCTTTGGAGCATTGCTGGGTTAAATGGTAAACATCTAAATGTGTTTAAAAAAAAAAAATCTGAAAGATTGCCCTGACCGGTTTGGCTCAGTGGATAGAGCATTGGCCTGTGGACTGAAGGGTCCCAGGTTGGATTCCAATCAAGGGCATGTACGGTGGTTGCAGGTACATCCCCAGTAGGTGGTGTGCAAGAGGTAGCTGATAGAAGTTTTTCTCTCATCAGTGTTTCTAACTTTCTATTCCTCTCCCTTCCTCTCTGTAAAAAGTCAATAAAATATATTTTAAAAATATAATAATAATAATAATAAAACTGAAACATTAACTGCTAGACAAGTTTTAATTTGCCTACTCTTAGTTTTATTACCGAAGGTCTCTTGAACTTTGTTGAAGGTATATTTTCTTGAAAGTAAAACTGCATTTAAATTGTGTTCATAAATGTCAATCTAAGAAATACTGGATGTTTACTTTTTGATTACCATTGAAAAATTAAAGTTTACAAGTTGCTGATGGTATGACAAAAAGAAAGAATATTAGAGTAGAAATACTTAATGGAAGGACAGAGACATGGTTATGCATTTTGAAGGAAAAAGAAGGTGGTTTCTAAAGGTGGTTATTTCTGGAAATTGTAAAATTGTTTTTGAAAGTTGTAAAAATGTCTGTGAAGTTTATAAAGAGAAATGTTAAAAGGAAATTGATTGACTGACACAGGCCAGTAAGCCAGGGCAAGCAGAATAGGAAAATTAAAATATTAAAACAGTAGTCTGCAACCATCTAAACTGTCTTCCCTAAACCAAGGACACTTAAAATCAATGATTTGTATTTTGCCTCCCTAAACAGAGGGTAAATAGCTTATGCCAAAGTTCTCAGGGAGACTGATGGAAGAAATCCAATTAGTGTCATTTGCTGTCTACATCCAAGACAAATGAAGTTAGAAAATAAGCCTTATTTTGGTCAGTTCCTTTTTAGTAAAATAATTACATTAATCAGGTACTTAATAAAAAGACCATCTTTTAATCAGAGGAACTGAAGTTTGCTGGTCTATGTTTCTGTCTAATATACTTTAATATATAATCTTTTGGTAAAATCATGTTTGACAACCTTTCTAGGGTTTGAATTTTAAGAAAAGTTTTTGTTTTTTGTTTGTTTTTGTTTTTTCTGTTTTGTTTTTTACCTAGAGTTGGCTGTAGGTGGTTCCAATAGGCCTGTGAATGCCTCAAGATATTCCTACAAAGAAAACTAGGAACTGCCAAGACCGGTTTGGCTCAGTGGATAGAACGTTGGCCTGCGGACTGAAAGGTCCCGGGTTTGATTCCGGTAGGAGGCATGTACTTGCGGGCACTTTCTATCCCTCTCCCTTCCTCTCTGTGAAAAATCAATAAAATATATTTAAAAAAAAAGAAGAAAAAAAAAGAAAACTAGGAACCAATTTCTTAAGAACTGTGTACTGGGTATCTCTTCTACTTTAATCTCTCTCAGGTTAGAAGGCCTCCTGACAAGGCCCTTTTGAGTTTCTGGTTTATTGCCATCGACCAGAATACTACATTTGTTCTAATCAAGATTTGGAAGGGAAGCAAGTTAGAACCCTCCTGGGAAGGACTTTATCTGTCTTGCTTACCACAGAGACTTTTGTTCAGGCTGCAGAGCAAGGTTGGACCCATCACACACAGGTTAAGGGCAGACACACCTCAACCTGGACAGCCATACCAGGACATGTCCCCTTGAAATTGATGCTAAAAACTGTGAGCTGTCTTAATAACCATCATGTACTGGGTTCTATTTGCTTAAGGAATCTGGCATATTTCAAGGAATTACAATATGGGCTGGAGAAATGTGTACAATCTGGATCATGCTTACCCAGTTAAATTATTGGTTATAGATAACTTGAATGACTTGGATATTTCGGCCTTTAGGTCAAAAGATTGGATAGGACTAGATTTAGAAGTAGATGTCACAGGACAAGATCCCATGTCTTATCCTAGGGCTAATTGAAACTGCATTGACCAAACAGCAAATTAATCTTCTCCAAGACTCTGCAGAGCAGAAAAGTCAATGCAGGTCAGCCAAGTTTGAAGAAAAGAGTTTAAATAAAGAAAAGGAGGGAATTGTGAGAATAAACAAGTCATCTTTTCTGTCAAAGAACAGTTTAAACAGCTGCCACTTTAAACTATGTGACTTGACAGCAACTATGTTGGCCCTCCCCTGGGGGCCGCCATCTTGAAACAGCAAAGGCCAAACCCTCTCTTTGGATTAGCCAATCACAAAAGACTGTGCACCTGAGCTCCAATCAAAAGCATGGGACAGGTCACATGCGTCAGGAGTTATAAATCCCCAGCAGACCATGTATGTGCACCCTTTCTGTGTAAAAGTAAAGATGTTTGCCTGTTGCCTGGCTCCCTAGTATGTTTTGTGCTCTACCAGGGGGGCTCCCCTTATTTCTAACAGAAAATATATCTTGATTTGGATATTAGAACCTTCTAAGAAGCATAGAAAAAAATTATTATAAAAAAAGGGAAATTAATAAGAAATGTTAATTTCCTGTTGAAACTATTCTGAAGCTAATAAATTCCTACACCCCATTTTCTCTTCCTTTCTGATCTTCCTTGTCTGGACTTGCCCTTTTGATAACTGGAATAGTGAGCTGAGGGTTTTTCCTGGGGTTGTGTCTCGTGATGCTGAAGAATGAGCTCCACGGACCAGATGATTTAGGCAAAAGTGTGGAAAATTTATTACAAGCAGATTCAGACTCCCCTCAAAGGGAAGGAGGCTTCCTGTTAAAGCCTTGTAGTTCAGGTCACCACAAGTATGCTCTATATCTATTTGTGTCAGCAGTTGATTGATTCCCTCAGTTGTTCTTGTCCATCAACAGACCTGAATGTTCCATTTCTATGTGTTCTTTCCCTGTTCCTATGCCGAACTTTCTCTGTTTCCGTGTGTCATAGGCCTGCCCTCCCTTGGTTTCCCATGCCTCCCACTTGAGTCCAGAAACATTCTATTATTTCTTCATGGGTGGTTCCTATGATTAGGCTGCTCAAATTGCCGTGTCTGCCCCCGCATATGTTCCACCTGTCTTTGTTTCCCACTGGACCCCTGCCCTATCTTCAAGTTAACACTCTCAATTTCCTCTCCCTTTTTCCTTCCCCTTCCATCTCCTCTACTGCCATTGGCTAGAAGGAAAATGAAGATAGCAAGCCTAACAGCTCCCTTTGGGAAAAGCTAGTCTCAGCTAGAGAGGAACTAGCAATTGTTCCCGACTTTATCTGGGACCCTGATGGATTCACAAAAATTTAAGTGTTAGAATATGTAATCCTGACTATTCTAACCTATTCCAATTAATACACCTACTGGTTTCTGAGAGCAAGGCAACAATTATTAAATAAAGTTTTCTGTGAAACTGTAGACAAGTCTTTTGCTATAAAAAGCCAAGTCACCATAAGAAAGATTGTTTAAAAAGAAAACCTGAAGTGTGATTGACAAAGAGAAAATAGAAGCAAACATAGGGTTACTTCAAGACTATGAGAGGGAATTTCCCTTCTCTTTACTAATATTTTAGGAGAAACTGAAATAATCATAAAAGGGAAGTTACTAAGGATCTTGTAGATACTGGGGCTACTTTAGCTGTTATTAACCTTACCAATCTTTTTTTTTAATTAAATCTTTATTATTCAGATTATTACATTTGTTTCTCTTTTTTCTACTCCATAGCTCCCCTCCACCTGGCTCCCACCCCTCCCTGTACCCCTACCTCCCCCATCACTGACCTCATCCATAGGTGTATGATTTTTGTCCAGTCCCTCCCTGCACCCCCCCACACCCCTTTTCCTGAGAATTATCAGTCCACTCCCTTTCTGTGCTCTTGATTCTATTATATTCACCAGTTTATTCTGTTGATCAAATTTTTAATTCACTTTAATTTATAGATTCACTTGTTGATAGATATGAATTTGTTGTTCATAATTTTTTTATCTTTTACCTTTTTCTTCTTCCTCTACTTAAAGAGTACCTTTCAGCATTTCATATAATTTGGTCTGGAGTTGAAGAACTCTTTAGCTTTTTCTTATCTGTGAAGCTCTTTATCTGCCCTTCAATTCTGAATAATAGCTTTGCTGGATAGAGTATTCTTGTTTGTAAGTTCTTGCTGTTCATCACCTTGAATATTTCTTGCCACTCCCATCTGGCCTGCATCGTTTCTGTTAGAAATCAGCTGACAATCCTATGGGTGCTCCCTTGTAGGTAATGAACTGTTTTTCTCTTGCTGCTTTAATATTCTTTGTCTTTTGCTCTTGGTATTTTAATTATGATGTGTCTCGGTGTAGTCCTCTTTGGATTCCTTTTATATGGGATTCTGTGTGCTTCCTGGACTTGTAAGTCTATTTCTTTTACCAGATGTGGGAAGTTTTCAGTCATTATTTCTTGAAATAGGTTTTCAGTATCTTGCTCTCTCTCTTCTTCTGGCATCCCCACAATTCTGAGGTTGGTACACTTGAAGCTGTCCCAGAGGCTCCTTACATTATCTTCACATTTTGGATTTTTTTTTTCTTTTTTCTTTTCCAGTTGAGTGTTTAATTATTCTTTATATTTCAAATTTTTTTAAAAAAATTAAATCTTTATTATTCAGATTATTACATTTTTTCTCTTTTTCCCCCTCCATAGCTCCCCTCCACACAGCTCCCACCCCTCCCTTTACCCTTACCTCCCTCCCGTTGACCTCATCCATAGGTGTATGATTTTTGTCCAGTCTCTCCCTGCACCGCTCTACACCCCTTTTCCACCTAAGAATTATCAGTCCATTCCCTTTCTGTGCTCTTGACTCTATTATATTCACCAGTTTATTCTGTTGATCAAATTTTTAATTCACTTAATTTTTAGACTCACTTGTTGATAGATATGAATTTGTTGTTCATAATTTTTATCTTTTACCTTTTTCTTCTTCCTCTTCTTAAAGAGTACTTTCCAGCATTTCATATAATACTGGTTTGGTGTTGATGAACTCCTTTAGCTTTTTCTTATCTGTGAAGCTCTTTATCTGCCCTTCAATTCTGAATAATAGCTTTGCTGGATAGAGTATTCTTGGTTGTAGCTTCTTGCTGTTTATCACGTTGAATATTTCTTGCCACTCCCATTTTGCCCGCATAGTTTCTGTTGAGAAATCAGCTGACATTTGTATGGGTGCTCCCTTGTGGGTTATTAACTGTTTTTCTCTTGCTGCTTTTAATATTCTCTCTTTGTCATTTGCTCTTGGTATTTTAATTATGATGTGTCTTGGTGTGGTCCTCTTTGGATTCCTTTTATTTGGGGTTCTGTGTGCTTCCTGGACTTGTAAGTCTATTTCTTTCACCAGATGTGGGAAGTTTTCAGTCATTATTTCAAGTAGGTTTTCAGTATCTTGCTCTCTCTCTTCTTCTGGCACCCACACAATTCTGATGTTGGTATGCTTGAAGCTGTCCCAGAGGCTCCTTACATTATCTTCACATTTTTGGATTCTTTTCTCTTCTTGCTTTTCCAGTTGAGTGTTTTCTGCTTCTTTATATTTCAAATTTTTGACTTAATTCTTGCCTTCCTCTAGTCTGCTGTTAGGTCTCTGTATAATATTTTTTATTGCACAGTGTATGTTTAATTTCTAGTTAGTTCTTTTTCATATCCTCTTGGGTCTCGCTAAATTTATCCATCTTTTCTACTATATTCTTGAAAAACCTTATAACTGTGGTTTTGAACTCTATATTCAGTCATTTGTTTTCCTCCATTTCTTTTGTTTGGGAGAGCTTTTTATAATCAGTGATACCCAAATTTTTTTTTTCAGAAAGGTAATATGTATTTAAGAATTAAATAAACCAGATACTAAACCAAATCTCTTCCTTTGTCTTCGCATTTTCACTATGCTGGGAGAACTTCTGTTCTGGATTCAGTCTTATGGTACAAACTTGCAAAACTGCAAATACCTCTTGGTTGAGATTGGGATGGGTGGAGTCTCAGGGTTTAATGGACTGTCTTGCCTTCCAGTCGGCCCCGCCCTCCACAGCGCTTGGGTCTCATGTGTCTCTGGGTAATCACTGGAATGGTCCCTGTGCGTGTGCACAGTGCCTGTAGACCGCTGCCTTTCTGGCTGTATCCCCTGTGCTCCAGGACCATATGAGTCTGGATCCCCAGGGTTTTGCCCAAAACTGGGGTTTAGTGGAGTTAGAAGTGGCTCAGTTGGGAGGCTCTGTCTTGTGTCCACTTGTGAAAGCCAGTGGTACAATCAGCAGTCAGTCTTCTGCGTGCAGTTCTGTGTACACCACCAGACTTCTGCCCTTTCGCAACTCCTCTATATTTCCCTGCACTTCTCTCTTTTCACATTCCAAACTCCTCCTGTATGAGTTTTGGCTGGACCTGGGGTTCAGTGCCGTAGGATAAGGGTTCAATGCAGTTGGGAGTCTCTGTTTCCCTCCCACCAGAGAAAGTCAGCCAGGTACTCTGGCACCTGCTCTCTTGATGCATGGGCGTCTCCATACCTCAGTTTTTTTGCAGCTCCTCTGGGTCTCCATGAGCCCCTCTTTTTCCTTCTAGTTGTAGAATTTCCACACAGCCAGCTTTCCTGTGGTTCTGGATGATGTCTGTTCTGTCTTTTAGTTGTAGTTTTGAAATTGTTGTGAGAGGCAGCAGTGTAGGTGTTTACCTATGCTGCCATCTTGGATTCCTTCAACCTTACCAATCTTAGTTTCCCTTTCTCTCTGAGTAAAGCTTCTGTACAAATGGTAGGGGTACCTAATAACTAATGGCTGTTTTAAAATCAGAGCATGTCTCTTTTCAACTAGGGCATGTTAAGGGGCAACATATATGTTACTGGTCAAATTGGCCCCAATTCACCTGATAGGGAGAGCTTTTTATAATCAGTGATGCCCACACTTGTTTTCCAGAAAGGTAATATGTATTTAAGAATGAAATGAACCAGATACTAAACCAAAAAGGGAACATGATTTTAAATGAAACTGATCTTGATACTGACTAAATGTTTGCTAACCATCTTTTCTTCATTATTAACTTCCATGAGAGTCTGAGAAGGCTTAATAGAGAATCTTCCCTACTCAGAATGGCCCAAACATCCCAGAGACTTATAGAGATACCTAATTATTGGCTTGCAACACATGCCTCTGTAGATGGGGAACCATGCCACAGGGCCTTGAGAGTTTTCTTTTGGGGTATAAACTCTTCAACTGGGAGACATTTGACTAGAGTCTCTCAAGAAAAAGGTTAACTTTTTGCAAGATAGCTTGGCCCCACTAAAATGGAAAATGGAGAGTTTTGGCCAATTAATGGTACCATTAAGTGTGGTGTTAATCTGTAGCTAACCTCATTTACACATTTCCAGGGAAGTCAATGAAGAATGAGGCTTTCTTAGATGAGTGTGTCTTTTCCACACAGGCAAGCTGTTATGAGTCCGAAATGGCATTCAGCTATATACTACCTGTAAACTAGATCTCTCTGTAATTGCTACAAAGCTTCAGAGAAAAATATACTCAAATAGAAAGAAACATTTAAAAATGGGTGAATTTCTTAGTCCTTTGTCAACATCTGCCAATCCTTGAGGAATTAAAAAGTATTGTCCTTGTTTTACAATGCAGTTTTTACAGGGTCAGAGGTGTGTAACTCAGAATATCAAAGCCCACTGAATCCTCCATTTAACATTCCCTGAAACCCGCTATTCAGTTCAAAATACTATAATTGGCTTTTCAAAACCAAAGTCCCAAGACCTTTGAGATGTGAATACCAGGTACTCTGATCTGGGTCATTTAAAAAATACAAATATCTGGAAGACAGCTACCTAAACAAATCACTTTCTAAATTAGTAAATTTTAATTACAGTTATTGAATTTATGGATATCTTATATAATAAAGAGCTAATATGCAAATGGTTGTCACACCGTAAATGCTCAGATACTCAAACACTGGAGAGAAAAGGTTGGAAACCAGCCAGGCACAAATGAGCTCACAAGAGAGGAATGGGGACCAGCCAGGTTGTGGCCTGGGAGAGGAACAAGCCACTTGCCGCACAGTCCCGGGCACCAGTGGCTGCACCTGCAGCTGCAGCCCAGGAAATGCTGCCTGCCCACAGTCCCCTGTGGCTGCAGCTGGCCTGGGTCCCGGGTGCCTGCAACTGGCTAGAGGAGGAAATCCTGGGTTCTGGGTGCAGGGTGAGGCAGAAGCAATTAGGACTATTAGGCCAGCAGGGAAGCAGTTAGGGGTGAACAGGCAGGCAGGCAGAGGGATTAGGGGTGATCAGGCAGATAGGCAAGCAGTTGGGAGCCAGTAGTCCTGGAATGTGAGAGGCAGTCAGACATCCCCCAAAGGGTTCCGAATTGGAGAGGGTGCAGACCGGACTGAAGGGTCCCTGCTCCCCTATGCACAAATTTGTGCACCAGGCCTCTAGTTTTAAAATAACATGAAATACCGAAACATTGCTTGCTTCAATAAGTCTTTAAATTCACTTGCTTTTGTTTTTATTGCCAAAAGTCTATAAAATGGATTTGGGCTTTTGATAGAATGCCTGATGCTTGAAGGCGAGAGTGTGTTTAAAATGTGTTCATAAATGTCAATCGAAGGAATACTGGTCACTTATTTTATTTTGGTTATTATTGGAAATTGAAGCTTCTAAGAGTTAAAAGTTCAAATTAAGTTAGGACAAATTATATGTTGTGAAAATAGAATGCATGAGATATGGAAGTTCATTTTTGAGGAAAAAATTCAGTCATTTTCTCTGAAAAATTAGTAATTCAAATTATGCTATGGTCTTTATGTGTATGATCTTTATATGGTATGTTTTGTCTATGTATTATGTATGGTAAATTTTCTTTTTTTTTCACATTTTAAGAGAAAGTTTATTTAGAAACTTACAGAAGGGCCCTTGGAGCTTAGGAGAAAGGTGGAGGTAATGCATGGAGGGATGGGAGAATGGGGGTGAGGGGAAGGGAGAAAAGGCTCCCAAGTCCTTGATCTTGAGGGTTTTAAAGGCTGGGAGGGCAGGGCAGGCTCTCAATAGACTATTAGTTAGCTTTATGCTAATGCACCAAAATGAGATTTATTCCCCTAACTTCCTCTGTCCCTGGGTGTGGTTGGTATAAATGGCACTCATTGGTTTAGTTATCTGTGTTCCTGAGACGTTAGCTATTTATCCTCTGATTGGGGAGAAGTGCAAACCACTTACTCTGAAGTGTCCTTGGCTAGGGGAGGTGGATTTTGTGATTTACTCAACGGCTGGCTGGAACCTGCTTGGCCATTTATTTATCTGTCTCCGTTTCCCTACTCCCCTTGTCCTGGCTTACTAGTCTGTTTCACAACTCCCTAACCCCCATGGCCTCCTTCAATCTGATCGTGTTAGAGGCAGAGGGAGGGGGCTTAGTCCCAAGATTTCTTTACAGGTCTCTTAGGCCAAGAAGATGGGAAAAGAGGCAGGTAGGTTGGGGGTGCACCTGGGGTTCAGATTCCCCTCCAGCATCCCTCACTGCCTTTCCCTGAGGCTGGAGGTAAGACAGCATTGGCGGAGGAGTCGGGCCAAACCCAGCCCCACTAGGAACTGACCCAGAAGCAGGAGGAGTGGGATTATACCTGCCGAGTCCCCATCCTGGGGCTGCTATGGTCAGATGGGAGGCAGGGGAAGAGCCCCCTTCCTGGAGTAGGCAGGGCTCCTCCGCGCTGAACACGGAGCTAAAGTCAGAAGACGGATCTGGTTTATGACATAGCCAAGGTAAACAGAGTCCAGGATGGGCCTTGGGGGCCTGGGGTCCACCATCGGCAGGTCCTGTCAATGCTTCAGTTGGCATTAGGCCAAGCACTCAGTCCAGGGGGCCCTGGCACGCCTGACAGTCCTTCATGTCTTCAGAGTGGTCCTCGATCTGGATGGTCATGGTGTGGAAGTTGAATTTCCCCTGTAGGTGGGCATTGGCTGCCTTCAGCACAGCCTGGGCATCTGTGTTTTGAGCAATGGCAATGTGGACAGACAGCACAGGCTGAGTCACCGTCAGGGCCCAGATGTGCAGGCTGTACAAGGCTTCTACCCCCTCCACTGACAGCAGCAGCTCCTGAACAGCTGTGAAGTCCACACCCTTGGGGGTACCTTGCATTAGCACCAAGATCATGTCTCTCTGGATGGTCAAGGTTGTCCCCAGGACCAGGATGGAGAAGATGAAGGTCCAGATGGGGTCTACATACTTGTACTCTGGCTTGAAGTATAAAATATAGGCTGCCACCAGGATGCCCAAACTCTGCAGCAAGTCTCCGATCACATGGATAAAGGCAGCTCGGACACTGGGGTTCTCCTGCTGCTGGCTAGTATCTTGGCTGTGCCCTTGTCCTTGGGAGTGGCTATGTCCGTGGCCTTGGCCGTGGCTGTGTCCGTGGCTAGACTGGTGAAGAGTCAATCCCATTATGATGTTCACAGCCACGGCGCAGCCCGCAGTTATCAGCGTAGTCTTCCCGTGGATCTCATAGTTCCCAGAGATTAGCCGCTCTATCGCCAGGTACACCAGCACCCCAGTCACCACCCAGATGGACAACACAGAGAGCAGGGCTCCCAGGATCTCAGCTCACTGCCAGCCGAAGTTCATGGTCTTGGTGGCTGGCGGGGAGGACATCCAGAGAGAGAAGAGGCTGATGAGCATGCAGGCAATGTCAGTGAGTTGATGGGCTGCATCAGTCATGATTGCCAAGCTATGTGCTAGGTACCCACCAACAACTTCCCCAATCATGAACACCAGGCAGATGGCAGAGGCCATGTAGAGCTGGCGCTGGGCCTGCTCCTTCTTGGGGTCACAGTGACTGCCAGGACCCTTCTGGGAGTGGCAGTAGTGATTGTTCTCCAGGGTCAGATCAATGGATGGCAAGTCCAGCTCAGGTAGTGACACAGAAATCCAGCCAGCCCCATTCTGCCACAGAGATCCTGCCTGGCATCCAAAAGATGCTGCTTTTCCATGGTCTTCATGCGGCTCTGAGCTGGGTCTGAAAGCCGCACCGACTCCCCGGAGTGGGACCTGTAAGTTGCGTCCGATGCTGCGCGCTCACCTGTGGGGCGTGCTCACCTGCGGGGAGAGCCCAGCCTGACGCTCGCGCTCGCGTAGCCTCCCCGTGCGCCCCTCTCACGCCCGCTGCTCTGCGTTGGGACCGTCCTGCCGCCGCTCCAAGCAGCTCTGCGCGCCAAGCCCTTTATTCGGCCCTCACCACCCCGTGTCATGTGTGGTAAATTTTCAACCTAGGATATAATCTTTTATTGGCCTAATTTAAAAAATTAAATACTTTTGTAAGTTAAGCAGAATTCTGTGATCTAGTTAAAATTTTTAATATTAAAACAGATTTAAGGAGGAGAATCCAAGATGGCGGCATAGGTAAACACCTACACTGCTGCCTCGCACAACAATTTCAAAACTACAACTAAAAGACAGAACGGACATCATCCAGAACCACAGGAAAGCTGGCTGAGTGGAAGTTCTACAACTAGA